>OW387780.2:2500000-3750000 GCA_936446665.2 Synanthedon andrenaeformis | reverse complement strand
GTAAGTGAATACTGTAAATTGGACAATAAAATGGACAATCTGACAGAGGTGACAGATTTTTATATGTTAGGTATACATTTAATTATGTTATGATTATTTTATTCCACGTTATACATTATATAGTATAAAGACTTATAAGTATAAAGTCTTATAACTAAAATAAATTATAAGAGACTAAAGATGAATCAAAATATTAAAGTTGTTTTGGCGTGTAGAAAAACATGACTAGTAATGTAAACAATTAGATATATATTAGTATTATATTATAAATGTATACATATATAAAAAGAAATAAATCAAAAAAGTAAGTGTTTTTTTAAGATTCAACCTCTTTACCACCCTTGGCTTAATCTTAACGTAAAATCTTCTTTTAAAAGGTAAGGCATTATTAAACCGAAGTCGATGTAGAAAAATCTTAGTCTCCCGATGTATTTGCTTCAGTCGTAAATTACCAAGGCATTGTTTTACGAGTTCTCATTACATAGATTGTTCTAGAGGGTGGGAATATTAACGTCGTTATGGATTTTAAAAGGACGCCCTCTAAAAGAACTGTTACCTTGTGATTAATGTGGTACGTTTTTGATTGTTTTATAAATTTATGACCTACAACCAACTTTGAAAAAGCTGAATTTTTTTTTTTTTACTTAAGATATACGAAACTTTAAGTATAGTGATATTACAATCACAACGATATAGCCTAGACTAAGCTGATGAATGAAATTAACTATTCCAAATTCACAGATAAAATAATAACTAAAGATAGAGAGCCATGTGAGTTAACGGCAGAGTGAAGCCGGTAAAACTACGCCTCGCCTTATAAAATATAATAATAGTAAAAATGCAAAATTACGTAGTGAAAAGGTGTAAAAACCAGTCTTCAAAAATAAAAAGCAGGATTTAATTACATTTCATACTTAAGTAAACTTGGATACAAAATATCCATAATAAATGGCCTATGCACACATGTTTATAAAATCGGCTTCAGTATGTTTTCCGCAAAATTCTGTCTATTAGTTATTATTTGGTATGAGAAGGCTTTCAGAGTTCAGTACATCCAGACCAAAGTCTTTATAGATTATAATTATATTATATCCTTTCAATTCCACACTGTTATTGAAAAGTCGCGAGATATCTGCGAGTTTAAAGGGGAATTCCAAAAAAAGCAGTAAAATAAACTTTGACGCTATAATTCAGTTGAAATCAGATAATGTTACTTCAGCTTTATCTGTTGAATCAATTAATGTGTGTAAAGAGCTCCTCGTAGTCGAACGCTCCTAGCGGCTCGTACTTGGCACGGGTCGACTCGACCGTGCGCCGCCGGATGTGGCTATCGGAGCTCGTCTGCCCGCCCAAACGCACACCGCTTCCGTTCTGCATCACGTTTGATTTGAACTATGATTTTTGCTATAGAAAAACTTCTATTTATTTTCTAAAAATTTTTTGTTGAATTGAAAGTTTTTCCTCATTTAAAAATTAATTTAGGTTACATATTTTCAGTTACATAAGTATTTAATGGAATGAATTATATTTCAAACGAATAACAAACAACACGTCGTCACGACCGCTAGCAAACACAATGCAATGACTTTTGTTTGAAATATTCGCATTACTGTAACAGCATTCGCTACAAATACGAAAATGTTTTACACTCCCTAAAGCAATAATTATATGATAAACACTGAAAGAAGATATCTATCTTACTAAGCTAACTAAACATAAGATTTTGATTTGTCCTTTCGTGAGGAATGGAATCCTTAAGAACGTAGTAGAAAATGTTAGTAGTATAGTTGTGTTTTTTTAGTTAACGTTGATTTTCAGATACAGCTGTATTTAGCAAATTTTAGATTTATTTGTACATTTTTTACCATAGCAGTTGTGCCATTTCTTAGTATAATAATCTTACATCAGTAATAATTTAGTGGCATATTTATTTCCAGGGAACATATTCATATATATCATATATAGTATATTTATTCATACTATTAACTTTTTTTTGTTTCAAGAGTAAATGTAACGACCGCAATGAGAGTGAGAATTAGTACAATTTATTTTGTCGCTGCATAATCGGTGCACGAAATGCAACTGCACCAACATAAATACAAAGTGTAATTAGCAATAGTTGTCGTCAAACAAATGTAATGGAGCTTTCATTTCTCCTTCATTTGATAACTGTCAGTGTCACACAGAGGAAATATATTTTCAAGTAATTGTTTACTAGTAAAATTGTTACTGAGTCATTTAAAATTTCATTTTTCACTTATTTTTTTTTCTATTCAACAAGAAATTGTAGCTTCAATGTCTATTTATTACTAGAAAACTTTTTTTTTATTGTTATATTTATTTTGACCAAAGCTATTTGTTGAATGGTTAGTTTTTACTGAAAACTGAAAACAACCAACTAAAATCATTGGAAGTTTTTATATGCTAATAAAATTTATTTTCATGTAATTTTGAAAATAAGTATAAAATCATGATCCAATTTTTTATCCATTCGTCCTATCATCGTTGTTGAGAGGACACAACGTGAGGTGTCTACAGACGCAAAAATTAATCTTAAATAAATTCGGAAAAGTATTTTTGACCTTCGATCAAATATGTAATTAAGTAAATAACACAAAGTAACAAACATAAGTTATATCATTATTATTTTACAAAACTAAAAGTTACCGATTCATTGCTTTATGATAGAGCCATAATTCTCTTCACATGATAAATACGCACAAATTACAAGAAAATTAGATACGGAAGTATAGCGACATTTAGCATCACGTGCGTTGTGTAACGGCCGTTCATTAGGGTAGTGTTGACAGAGGTGCGTGCGCGCCGCCCGAGCCAGGCACCGGCCTATCGCGCCACCATCGATGACTAATAAAGCGAGACCAACCACACAAACTTACCTGGTACCACTCGCCCTCCAATTTCCACATACAACAATACTCTACAATCCCACTTACAGAACCGCAAAATCAACTTGGTAAATTCGTTATCGCAACAATATTTACAACGTTATACCTGCTATCGAATCAAACCTTATTACCTTGTAATTAAAACTGATTTTTGTTGAGCCCTTAAGAACGAAGGCGTTCACATTTATTATCGTGACCACTTCTATCCAACACTTATTTCAGAACTTTCCCCGAATTGAGCGGTCCGTGTCAGAATTATTCGTATCTACGTATCGAAGAACAATTTATGTTCTTTTTCGTAGAAATTATTTCTTCATTTCCATATCACTTCCGTTCCTTATCGTGTTATTCTTTCAAAAGCTTCAATAAATATATTTCACATAGTTGCTATAAAACAATCGACTTTAGTAGGGTTATTTTGTGACAACAAATAAGAAATACTTAATTCTAATTTTGATAGGCATTTTGGGATTGATAATATTGCACACATAATTTTATTTTATATGTAACAGATATATTTAATGAAATGTCCCAGTAGAATAGTAGATACTGCAAATGGATATAGAGGTATGATATCTTGCGTCATAGTGTTCTTTTGTAAGAGATTTGTTATGGTAGCCAAACGGATTGCTCCGTTGAGATTTTATTGAAAAGAAAATAAATTAACCATGGATTTGGAAAACTGTTTCTAAGGAAACTTCTGTTCCTTAGAAACTCCTTAGAAAACTCCAAAGTTAGAAGTTAGAAGTTTCCAAATCCAAAGTTGCTATTTTCAAATACTTATTAAATAAAAAATAATACAAACAAAATATACACTTAATATCCAGACAGTATAACATTACTTATTTTAGTACAGTATCTTGGTACAATCAATGTGTTTAAACTCAATAAATAAAGGTAAGTTCTACAATTACTCTACAATTAAACTAAATAAATATGGATAAGTAACCTTTATTTATTGAGTTTAATTGTAAAACAAAAGGTCACCATTTTACAAAAATACGTAATTATTTTTTACATTAAGTTGTTAAATTACTATGAAATAATAATAAGTTTCTTTATTTTTATTTCTCCAAACACTAACTGCCTATGTGATAAGTTTATCTGAAAAGTATTAAATAATTTTCAGATCAAACTTAATAACTTTCTTTTTACTATAAGTAAATTACCTTACTATAAGTAAGTACCTTTCCATTGTGTCAATTGTAACATTTTCTAAACTAAACATTGCTTCCATAAAATGTTTTTTTTTGCGTAGTCGCAAAAGTTTTATCTAAAGGACCGACCGAGCACCTCTAGATTACTTACTCATTTCGCAATAGCCCAAGGCAATTAAAAAGGAAGGGGTAGTGCTATCATTAACCAGGAGCGTTGGCGTCTTAACAAGAATATAATGCAATTTTAAAATAATCCCCGCAAAAAAGAAATTAATGCAGGCACCTCGCTGGATTCTCTTTTTATCTCCTTAATTGGTTTTCACATCTTACAGTGTAAAAAATATCGTGTTCTTTGTAATCTCGGGCGATGTTTTAATAAATATAACGAAGTGAGCCAGGGACGGGGGCTCAGAAAATATTACCTTTTTTAAATAAACCTTTCACACTTGAAGGATCAACACGGTCCACCGACGACACTCGAGATTTATTGGAGAATAATTAAGAATGTAACTCCTTTAACAAAGTAATTAAACTAAATTAAATGATTTATTGAGTTAAATTTGTGTAGCGATAGACGAAAGCAATTTTCAGTTTCATTTTTGTATTTGTAAAATCTATACTAATAAACAAAATTGAAGAGTTTTATTTATTAAATGTCAAAGTAACTGCTTATTAATACTAATTACAAAATATACGGTATATACGGTATTTATAACAAGATATTTTTTTTTTAAATTGTCTGTTTGTCTAAATGTTCCGGCAAATCTTCGAAACGGCTGGACTGCTTTTCACGTGACTTTCACTGAGAGATAGCTGAGAAAATTAGTAAAATATAGTATGTATACTGCGCGCTCCCCATGCGAATGCCGTAGCGAAACATGGCCGGATCCACCTAGTAATAAATTAAACAAAATCATTATTTTTTGAAAAAAAATAAACAAATTTGATTCACTTACTGGTACAAAAATAGTAATACTTTTAAATAGTACTAAAATATTACTACAAATATAAAAAAATTCTCAATTACCGTTGGTTTGCAAAGTAAATTTAATGAGAAAATAACCGACATGATACCTCATAGGTAGAAACAATTACAACAAAAAATTGTACTCTTTGGGAACAGTTTCGATAATTTTAATTAAGTCATAGATCATTACATAACTTTTATTACGAACATAATACCGTAATTAAAGTAGGTACGTAATTAAAAGTAGCATGATACATGACATTTATTTTTACGGTACTCCCTTTAATTATTAGTACAAATTGATAATTAGATATCGTTATAAGTAAATCATAATTAACTTTTTAATTTTTTTGAAATTGAAGTAAATTAAAATTGTAACGTCTCATGTACCTACTCAACTGCTTACTACTGAACCTTTTTCAACTTTGGTGAAATCTGTAACTGCAATGGATTATATTTTATAAATATGCGTTAATTTTATTTAAATATTACTTTTTAAATTATGATAAATTCAAATCCTTAATAGAATTTAGTCTAAAAATTTTTTTAATTATTAGTATTGAAGCCTGATCAATGAAATAAAATTACTCCTCATAAGGTATTAGAAGAGACGATCGAGTGTTTATAGCTTATGAGCAAAGTTGGTTCATTTCTTTGGCTAATAAAAAATACGTTTCCAACATTATCTCTCCTTGAAAGCCTCTTACCGGTTTTTATAGTCGAAACTTCGTTGTTTTTCGCCCGTAATTCAAATAAGGAATAGTTTTTTTTCATCTAATAATACCCTCAACTGCTTTTGTATTGGTCATTGTTTGAATTTGTTAGGAATAATTTTGTTGCGAATTATATTTGTTTTGTCTATGCTTGGGTTGAAGCCAAATTCTACAATAGGGTATAGGATCTGATATCCTTTACTCACTCATAGAAACACAACAGCAGATATGCTCTTATTTAACGGTGGTCTTCAGTAAGGGTTGCTGCCGCTAGACAGGCTGTCTAAAACACAATGTAAGCAGTGGACTTATAAAAATACTTTAATGAATTGTTGTCTATACATTAAAAAAGCTATTTATAATTTAAGGAATTTTTAGGTACATCTAAAGTTGAACTTACCATACTGTACTGTACCATTTTTTCCAAACTCGTTGTCTTGCTAAGATAAGATATTGTAGTAAGCTATAGTTAGATGTATAAAACAAATCATCGGGTAAATAAATTCAATTGTATGTTTGTTTCCAAAATCACAACTGCCACATTGGGATCACACTACAATGTAATGTAATACGCCCATAAAGCTAGCGTTAATCCTTTCACTGTACAGTACTGTTGTGTCATCAACGGTAGTCGAAATTTTAATCACCACCCCGCCTCCCCGCGTCTCATGTCCCCATCCCGCACCGCGCCCCGGGGCTCCGGACGGCCGCTCCTTACACGATATTCCCATTACTTAGTCCAGGGCGATAATAAAATTTAATATAACGCCAGAGGAAGCGGATGCGACCACAATGCCAAACTGCAGTCGACTGTCGAGTTTTAAAGTGACGGTTTATTTAATGTTTCCAAAAGCCTCTAGGTATTATTATAAATTTAAGTTGTTAACAATCACACTGTCGCAAATTGTGGGATAAATTCTCTATTATGTAATTAGAAAGCTTTTTGCTTATAGAGGAACGAAACACCGATAATGTCCACTCAATTTTATATAGATTGTGGCAGAAATTTTCGAACTTAAATAGACAATGAAATGTAATAACATCTGAATCTACATTTACAATTTGTTCATGTTTTAATTAAATATTATTATTTTTTCAAGTGCAATAATAATTCCGTTTTCTATCAACAAAAACTTCCAAAATTAATTTATTTTTAAATGTGAGGCATATTTTTTCTTGCTTTAATAAGCTATTAAGAGAAAAAAAATCTCTTTTAGGGTGTAGGTCTCCTCCAACTTTTCCTGAAATCCCTATTTCCATCCTTGCCCATCTAGTTCTTAATATCTTTTTTTTTTGCCCTGTTCATCTATAGTTCTTCCCATCTGTTAACTTGACGTTACTAGCCATTTATAAAAAAATTAATGTTATTAATAATAAATATTATATATTATTATGAAAGGCTAGAATAGACCAAATACAAATTATATAAATATTTTAAAATTCATATCGAACAATAAGCATATATATATACGCATATATATTTTAAGTTTATCGGTAGACGTGAAAGTTTAGAAACTCTACAGTATCTTACTTCCGATTAACCTGAGGGCAAATTTTCGAGCCTACAGCTTGATATAATGTGTATAGTACGAGTCCATCTCAAAGAATGGAGGGGTTGAATGCCGAGCAAAATTGAGAAATGGACCGGTTAACATTGTTATGCCACCCTGACACTAGATCAAGAGCGGGTTCAGTGAAAAATATTTTTTGTTCTTATATGTAAGAAAATTTAATGTACGAATTCGCGCGATGCTTCTTGTGATAGATTAATATGTACAAAATAATATAAAACGTGGAATATTATTACATATAGTGTAGGTAAATGATATATATTTAGTTTTTAATTTTTATTTTATAAATACACCATTTGCTTAAAAGATAACATCTTTAAGCTTAAGCAAATAGAACATAAATATAATATAGAAGTATTCTGCAGCAGCAGATTTAATTTTATATGAAGAGTATAAAACTAACTCGCGCTCATATGTGACCGATAAACCACAGGACCCAAATACATTATTTGGACGAAACAACAGGAAAATCAGATCAAAACAGCCTTCGTAAACTCACATTACAGCACTCGGTTTAGAAATACATACTGTTAATGGTTAGTAGCTAACAATTTTTTTCTGAAAATACATAATTTTCATAAAAAAAATTCATCTGTGCAAACATAATATGCAGTTTGGTTCGTTTTCTTATTTTAAAATATGTATACATATTTACTACAATAATAGGAATTAGTGACGTTATTAGCAACTACGTCAATTATAATTATAGATAACGTATGCGCAGGTAACATGTAAGTATATTCCAATACATCATTTTTGTAAAAAATACATTTCAACTGTATAATAAAAATTATTCCACGTTAATGAACTTGGGAAATATAACATGAAAACAAGAAGTTTAATTGCAAACACTTTGGCAACCGTTCCCTGGGCGTCAAAACTCATGCACTTTTAAAAACTTACTCGCCAACCCTGGGATGCAGTAAACTCATTAACCTGAGTGCGGGGCTTATTAGGCGAGGCGTACTACCTGTAACTTAGTGACACACTGTCATATCAGACTTCGAACACAAAAATAAAAGTTCATTCCTTATACAGTATTTCGAAGACATTTATTTCGCTCAAGATTTGTGATTTCGTCTATGTAAAATGTGGTGAATAAAATTGTAATACCTAATGTTATTTTCAATATTATTTTGTATGCATTTACATTTAAAAAAAAAAGAAAATGTCGCATAAGTTCAATTAAAAAAAAGCAACAGTATACTTATAGAGATTATCGAGATGTTGGCATAAAGCTACTCAACCCTTATTTGGGTTGTTGTTATAAAATAACATTACACAAAATATCGTCTGCTCTTTTTCTAGTTCTTTTTTTATATAGGCATTGACTGTATTAGTAAGACTGTACTTTTAGTGTTATAAGTATTTACTGAGGATAAGATATTCCTTTGTAAATTTATTGTGTTAGTGTTTAACATATTTTTGGTCCTTCGAGCTAAATTGTAGCTAAATATATAGCTGAAAAGCTACATAAAACAGTCTTAAAACTGTTCGATTTTTAAATTATGTTTTTCCTGTTTTTCAAACTGCGTGCCAATGTGTTTGCTTCATCACCCATCCACCCTTGCTTGAAGAATTCGTTCTCTCACTTCGCCTTAAACGTGTACTGACATGTTAACGTGTATACGGAAAATGTAAGCATTATAAAGATTTACCAAGTCAAGGCTTACCACAGTTAGAAGCAAACAAATAATTAATTGCTCTTTCGCTTTTAGAATACATTAACTAATAATTTATAATACTATTTATATGAAAAGGATTAGTGAATAGTGGTATGTTTCGTGTAGAAATGACTACGTTGTTTTCAGGAAAGTTTACCATGAATTAAAACAGTATTTAGCCTACATTTTTAAAACGTGGTTCCTTCCATTATTCTTTATAAGTATTTAATTAAACATTAAAATTAGGTTAAATGTATTATTTTAATTTATTATTACCTATATTATTACAAATATTTAAACAGTAAAAGGCTAACGAATAATAATTAATTAAAAATAAAATTGCATTTCATATCAAATCATGCACGATAAAAAGCTTTCGTAAAATATTGTTACACAATAGACATAAACAAAGATGTTATTTGTGAGGTACTGAACTAGTCAAGTAATATAACACTCCAATATGTGAAAATTAACGTAGAAAGCTCGAGTTTTAGGGTGTTATTCTTGTAACATACGTAAAGCCCTAAATTATACGGTTAATTGGACGATGTGTTCGCGTTGCTTGCATTACGATGTGCATCATTCAAGAGAGCAACAAAGTACCCTTACTTTGAAAACGAAGATATAGGAATTTATATATTGTTGTACTATAATATTGAATCATTCCTTTGAAAAGTACATAACGCTATACTAATTACGTCCTACTATTACACAGCCGGCTTGGTCGGCTGAAAGGATATGGATGAAATTTAGCACACAGAAAGGTTTATTACCTGAATTAACATATGATACTTTTATTTCTGAAAAAATGTTAGGTTCTAAAAATATTTAAAAAAATCAGCATCACCGTCTTCACAGTGTTAAAGATGTAGCGGCGTTATATTACTCATTTTTTTTTTCAACGCGAACGAAGCCGCGGGCATCAGCTATTAATATTATATTAGTCTGATTAAAATATGTTCTTTGATGGTCGGTAAAGTCACATTTGGCCGTTTGATCCCAAATCCCAATTTTCAATGTCAGTCACATTTAATCCCAAATGAGATTTGATATTATTGTAAAATCTTAACAAAGTCTCTGTTCTCAAAAGTGATTCCACATTTTATAATAAAACAGATATCACTATCTCATACGAGCAAGCATCCACAGCAGTTAGTACAACATACCTTTGATAGTCTCGCGAAGTCTGGCTAATAAACTCTCCGGCACCCGACTGCATGAATAAAATTATAATGAATTTCAACGGTATATTATAGTCGCTTTAATCAAATATGGCATCTCATATGCATTAGCCTCAGATGCACAGGAATCGCCGGGTAACATGTCTTTGTTTATTTCTTTAAAGGATACCAGAGCAAAGGACTTTGGCGGGAAAACATATATCAATATAAAAATAACTTAATTTCATTTCCCGATTTCAATTGTTATTTATTACAGAAAATTTAGTTATTAATTTTTAATGTTTGCTAATATTAAGATAATATTACAATTTTTATTTATTTCCGCATGTAAACAAATTTCACTAAAAGATAATAATAACATTTATAAGTATAAGTCTGTTGTTTTAAAAAGTAATTTTATCCATTTGTCAATGGAATGGACCCATGATTGTTTAATATCTTCTTCACTATTATAATAATTTACTATTATACTTATATATCTTTAGTTGTCATCGGGAGTTTATGTTACCATACTTTTAATAAATAATAAATACACATTCCACACAGCACCATCTAGTTCCAAAGTAAGCAACTAATGCTTGTATTATGGATACCACAGTTGATATAATACATAGATTACTTTTTTTTTGTAAATACATACATATTATAAATACAAAACATCCATGACTCAGGTACAAAGTTAAATGTTAAAACATAAACTTTTGCCCCTAGCGGGATTCGAACCCGCGACAGTTTGGTTAACAGCTAGGGTTACTAGCCACTAGACCAAACGTGTCGTTAAACTTTTATCCCATAATTTACTTTTCCCAGACGAAGTCGAGGACCGAAGCTAGTCTATTGTAAATTTAATCACGAACTAGATCATCCAAATCCCTTTTTGGTGATTGTCTACAGAACCGCAGTAGCTTTACTATAATAGAAGAGCGAAGAAACACAAACACCTCTCAGGGAGTCGGCTAATCGCTTAATCAAAATTTATTCCGCACTTTGATTTTAAATTTGGGACGCAACATTTATTAGTGGCCCCCTCGAACCAACCCTTCGCGGGGCGGTTCATTATCGCGGATTAAGGCTGCGGAATATTTTATCGATCGCATCGACGCCAGTATTCATTTTCAATTAAGCGCCAAGTATTTTATTAAGTTTGAGCGCGGAATTGATGAGTTTCGCGAACTAATATTTACAATGGGTGCAGAATAACGTGACTGACGGCTCTACGCGTTACCTGAACTACGATACGATACCGAGTTACATACATATAGGTGTATAATAACCAATACTATATGTTTGAACGCTCTTGATCATTAAATTATGTTTTAAACCTAATTACTCTAGTCTTTGCATTTTATTATTAGATTTCTTTAATGGTTTTGTTCAATGTGAACATACACATCACGATAGTACGCTTGTTAGAATGGATCACAATTCTAGACAAGTATGACTACAAAAACTAGTGGTAGTTTTTTACTTACCCCATAACATTTTTACATAGCACATAACAATCTAATCTAAAGTAGAGCCAAATTGGTGAGATACAAAAGTTTATTCACCTTACTTGTACTGACAATCTATTATCTCTTTCTATGTTGTATCTATTTGACACAAGATAGAAAGAGACAATGTAGCATACGAGCTTCCGTTTGATAATAATATTCAAGGACAACCCGGACATCGCCGCGCTAAAGCCCTGCATAAAAAAATGACCTTGCGGTAACTTTGTTTACATTTGGTATCGCTTCTCAATGGCCCTAGTATAATCCCTATCCTTAATTCTACTATTATCGGCAACTCACCATAGTAGGAGACGGTATCCACCTGGTATCACAATATAAAAAAAAACCAGCTAAACTTACAGTCTAAAAGCCTCACCTAAGCTCGATCCTGGATTTTATTAAATCTTTTAACCACCCAATTGGTTTGTATAGAGTTGTAAAAGCGTTAGTTCTCTAACGTAAAGGCCACATAGTTTCAATTCCTGGCAAGGTCACTATAGAAACAAACTTTTCAATGTTGGCCTTGGTCTTGGGTATGGTGAGTTGAGGCCTTACATAATCGCTTATATAATTCCCCTTTTACAAATCTATTACTTAGTTGCAAACCGTACGAAAGATTATTAATAGACAAACGTCTCGCAATTATTGTCACTAGTAGTTATAGTTAATTACCTACTTCATTTATATGTATGTACATCTCTAATATGAAGAAAAAATATTATTATTGCATATTAATATGCAAACGTAATAGATCTAAAGTTCTATGGATATCATTGCTTACCATAAAGGTTCGCAGACAAACTTTTGGTCCTGTCAATATTACAAACACATGTAAAGTGATAGAACATATATTTGCGATAGAGAATGGATAGAGATAGAGATCACTTGTGATGGAGAGTGGACTCTAGTATATATTACTCATTGAAACTCAACAGCACATATAATTGTTATATGTAAGATAAAAGTGATTCTTTCAAAAACTAACCTTTAATATGATTTCAATCGAAGATATGAATCATATTCCATTATACAACCAATAGTTTCAGAGCATCATACGACGATGTGAACTTGCATACATTCGTTGCAAAATCAATATTCAATTTATATCTGTAAGACACAAACAACTGGCAGATAAATTAATAGATGTTCTTTCACAAAGCTTTGTTCGAACGTTGAATGGAGCTAGGTGACTTCAATTTCCTGGAAGCGACGGCGCTTCCGCGGCCCCGGCACCAAACGCGCAACTTTTGAAGGCTCTACCTCGTCATGGAATCCGATGCACCTATGCGCCTGTGTGCTTACACGCCCGTAAGCAAATAGGCGATCACATTACCCACTTACCTACACGGGCGGTTAAACTGCTAAAAAATATTTCTTAAAAACCTATCAATGTAATATTAAATTTAAAGCCTAATATAATCTGCAAATTCAAAAACTACAAAATATAATAATGTTTTTTTTTAATGATTGGCAAACAATCCTTACTTTCTATCCTATTAGGATCCATCCCTTTTGACGTTACATTTTTTCATAGATAGGAACCTAATAAATAAATACATGAAGGTCCATCCCTTTTGCTGTTATATAATTATATTTATAGTTAAATAAACCGATAAATACATGATAATGAAAGCCCGTGAACTTAATACATATATTACGACATAAACTGTATTTTTTCTTGCATACCATCTTCATAAAGAATATACAGGGTTAAGATTGGAAATAGCTGTATAGATTGGTGAGAGACTCGATGAAATATTTCAAGAAGCTGATCTTCACTGATGGAGTGGTATTACGAAGAAGTAGGTGACCAAAATTAACTACTTTCAAATTGACAGTTCTGCAATTTCAAAACTTTTTAACATATACAAAGTTACTCACTACTAAGTTCGAGCGTTTTTAAACGCCCGCCTGTCTATGTATAAAACAGCACGTGCGAACAAATAGAAGAAGTTCGTGTATGTGCCGCCGCGAAAACGCGGTGGGTTCATCTAATGCAATTTCCTCCTTCAGGTGTTCCGATAATGTGAGCACATCATTGCATCCTGGCTATTAGCATACTATTTATAATATTCTCGAACAAAACCTTTAGCCAGGTGCATTAGATGTTAAGGTTTTAGTGTATCGACTTGATGTTGTGTTTTTAATTTATAACAAAATTACTTGAAAGATTTGCTTTCAAGTAATTTTATCAAAGAGTTACGATTTTATAAATAATTCTAATTTCAATGTAACGGAAACTAGATTCTTAACACATACTTTTTCATATAGATTTGTTTACCTTATAACTTTCATATCTTTTCGTAACTTGTACTTTTTCTGATTTCGAGCTCTAAGCGTCTACAAATTTCTGATTTCTTTGGAAAGTTTATTATTTTACCATCACTTAGAACCCTTTTCGTAGTTTTTTGCTTTCATTATTATAATGTAAATATAATCCAAAACATAACAAAAAAATTAAAAACATTTTATATGTGTTTACCTATTTGTTGTTATCTACTAACAAGAATTTTTGTCGAGTATTTTATATCAGTGGTAATAAGAACTTTTTAGTTCTATACTATGCACATAACTGCAGGTATTTAAAAAAAAAATCTTTTACAACGAAAGAGAGAACAAACTATCTGCTTTTTGTTCTATTTGTTTTACAGACTTATGTATCAAGTTTATAACATAAAATGTTTTATTACCTTCACACATTACCTGCTTCGCTCCGCTTGATATCCTATTTGTCTGACGAGCTCACAGGACGCGTATTACTTGTTTTCAAGGATGTACGTACCGGTACATTACATAGGAGTAACTTTACACTTTCCAACTCGTTTAAGCTAGATTTTAAGCAATTTTCAATGCATATAGGTGTTAGAAAATTAATTTAGTTAATATTTATAGCGATGAAATTTTCTTTTCTTTTATCTTCATTTTCTTTTGAAAAATACATTTTCTAAATAACAATTTCGTTTTGCAATGACATGGCACTGAATTCTGCAGTCATATACTGAAAAAACCATAGTGAAATAACAGCACTTGCGATGCATATTTATAGCACTGCATTGCTTATCCTGTATCTTATTTACTCTATACACTTTTGCGTGATTTAAATTGTATTTTCTAAATAAATTTTATAAGGCTATAAATCATGTGGTTAAAAATATGACACGATGTTAAAAAGACGTCTAGCTATTAACGTGTAGCCGAGTCATATCTCGTGGAGGCTTAGCCCAACTCATTGTCGGGGCAATGGCGTCTGCCTTCGCGAAACGAAAACTTTTCGAAATGGCGCGTCGACCAGGCCTTTATTAAAACCTAGCAGGCATATTGCAGAACTGACGGCAATAAGTAACACGACCGCCTCTCCTCGCCACAACGAATTCAATATTCAGAGCGAGTTGGAAAGTTTTATTATTGCGGCGTAAATATAATGAGTGCAGGTGAGGCAGTTTTGTCTGTCGGGATTTACGGGCGGCCATTATTCCCGTGCCGTGGTAAGACAGCGAACGCTGAAATTAACTTATGCGCCGAGAGCTCGCTTAAATTAGTTGCTAGTTTTAACGTTCACTACCAAGTCTTTTAAGACGAATTTGAGAAACAATTTCAAGTAAAATTTCCATCATGACAAAAGTTAGTGAGATGCTATCACGTTTTTGTATAGCCATTGCAGCGTGGGAGTGGTCACGCATCACAGACTCCCCGTGAATGTTTTTGCTCAAAACAGAAAGAGATGTAAATGTGGAATCCTGCTGCGAGTGACAAGGATAAAGTATGTAATCATTGCAGTAAGTCTGGTGAATAACATACGACACACTCTTTAAAGACCTTCTCTTCCTTTTCCTAACAATTGTAAATTTGTTCTTATATTATCGTATATTGTTGTTCTGTAAAGCATAAAGAAGGTTATAAATACCCAAAAATATTCCTTTAACAATTTTATCCTTTAGCTATTCAAAATTACTTAAGTTTCTAGTTCCGTTCTAACCGAAATTGTATACTCTTATAACAAAGTACGAATTTATTATTCGTAGTTTATAATAATATAAAGTTGTAAGCTGTTGATGCTGTATAAACAAATAAATAAAAATGTTAATATTTTGAATTAAATCCTAATAACAAAATTGTTATGAACAAAATATTATTAAGCAAAAGTGAACCCCTAGTAAAATCTAAAACCCATAGATTTTCTCAGGGGTGAATCTAAATATCTAATAGCAAGAGTATAGCCAAATCTGCTGTCTCATAAATCAAATGCACCCGAGGTGCGTATATTTCTTGGTTAATTCTTTCGCGATAAACAGCTTTGTGTATTGTTTATGAGCTGTCATTTTAGGTACCTACACCTGAAACCAACAACAAATTACTTCTTAAAATATCTCACAAAAATGTTTAGTAATAGATTTATTTTTTATTTAAAGATTTATTCAAAAATTGTTTATATAAAATTAATTATATGTAAGTATTACCTATTATTTCTTTATACTATATAAAGCTCATCAGACGTTCCATTTGATTAGACGGTGTCTACCATCGTCTACGCCTCGAGTGCTCCAAAAGCGCTGCTGACCTTAGAAAAATTAAAGATAAGGGATTAGAGAGGGATTGGAAAATGAGTTCTAATATCCTTTACCTACTCACCGAAACACGAAAGCATACATCTAGTTATTTCACGGTGGTCTTGGGTGGTTACTACAATATATGACATCACTGCCACTAATAAAACAGCCATATGAAAGCTAACTGAAAAGATAGATCAATAGTCAATTCTTCAAATTAGGTAAGTCAATTTTTTAGCATTTAATAAAAGGAAAATAAAGGATGCAAGTGCGAAGATTAAAAATACATATTTAATAAATGCTTTTTTCTTTTCATTGGATAATAAAATAGTTGAATGGTTTGAAATTGATTAATATTCTTGAAGCTGAACCATAAATCTGGTGTTTGAACGAATCCCAGCTGCAAACTCCCTCTGCGGCCATACATCGCAATATCGCAGCTTTGTACATCGAGAGTTCTACCGTTTTGGACAAGATGCTTCGAACACAAACACGCAATATTCGGGTCGCGAGACAAATGTATCTTAAAATATGGTTAATACACAATATCATACAAGAAAATCATATTATATCAAAATTTTAGCCAAAAAAAGGACAGCTTTATATGACAATTGCATAATTGTTATATTAATCGTAATATTTGAAATCCCTTTGGATGCCAGAGCCGATTCTTGTCACTGCAGTCTGCTAGTATTATATTTAATGTCACTTTTCACTAACAGATGGCGCTAGAGTTGACCCAAATCGAAATTATACTAAAATTATAGATATACATATATAGTTTTCAGAAAACAATCAAGAAATATGTTGTTGTAGAGGCTATATTGTTTTTTTTTTAAAGTGAACCGCCCCATGCTTCGCACGAATGCAATTTTTTCCGCAATTAATATACACAAACATTCCTCTTTTATCGCTCTTTCTATTTAAGAAAACGGTATCAAAATCCGCTGGGTGGTTTAGAATAAGTTAACAGAGAAGTAGACAAAAGCAGACAACGACTTTTTTATAATTTGTATAGAAGACATAGATACATTTTAAAATGTTATCAAGTTGTCGTAGCTAAGTACAACGTTTCACTCCCCTGAATATACTTATAGAAATGTTAAATGTGGTGGTAATACGAGTACGTATGAGCACATATTAGAATTTAGGGGCTAAACGAAACATGAACGAAGACTAAATTTACCAATTTGAGCAGATTGTGTATAGGTACCGTCCCATGTAAATGATGGGCCATCACAATGGACTCGGGGATAAGTTTTGCAAGCTCTTTGATTTCCAAATTCACACCCCGTTTTACGCTCACTAATTTTCTTGTCCGGACACAATTTCGGTAGCCGTGGACCCCTTCACAATAATAATTTCGCTGGGAAACTATTATAGACGGGCCTCTCTAGCCAGTAATTAATTTTGC
Source organism: Synanthedon andrenaeformis (assembly GCA_936446665.2). Classification (NCBI taxonomy): domain Eukaryota; kingdom Metazoa; phylum Arthropoda; class Insecta; order Lepidoptera; family Sesiidae; genus Synanthedon; species Synanthedon andrenaeformis. Next base: position 3,732,387 of record OW387780.2, on the reverse strand, counting down.
TATAAACTGGCTCAATTGAAGCGTGTAGATTTCGTGTAGGCTGACTCAGACTCTTATAGCTACGAGTTTTATGAGTGGTAATATTATTATTTCATTATTTTCAAGCAATTTTATTGAAAATTTCATATTTTACTTAAACAGTTGAATTACCTTTTTTATTATATATATATATATATATATATATATTCGAAATTAATTGATAAATTAGGTACAAAATTAATGGATATAAGTTTTCATCTGATCCCAAGAAATACTTGGGATCACTTAATTAGAATACTTAATTAGAAATACTAATCATCATTGAGATAAAAAAAAATCGGAATAGCGCGTAACGTTTTGTTTTGTAAACCGATTGGAATAAAACAAGCACTAAATGTTATGAGAAGCTTGCTACAATACATCAGTCGAAACCGAATCTAAATCAGTTAAGCCTTTCCTGAGATTAGTGTCCACAAATGCAGAGACAAACCGTGATTTTATTATTATGCATGACAATTAACTAGGTACACAATAATACAAATAAGTTAGATACGTATTAAGCACTTACATTAAGATGACATAATACTTTCTCACATCGACATTTCTCGCTTAAAAGCAATTTATATGTATTTATTTATAAGTAAATGTCAAGTATTTATTTATTTATGAAGTAGTATTTTTTCAGAATGAAAACGTTTGCATATATGTAAAATGAGCAACATATGAGTACGTGGACGGTAGTAGAATACAAAGCCACCGCCACTAGTAGTGTTGCCGACCGCATATGTTATAAGATACATCACAATACCCGGAGAAGTTTCGAGAACAAAGCCGCAACTCGCGTCCTACACTTATAATACACAAGTACACCTATATTCCTGCATTGTCGAATTCACTTATGTATACTACATACGGAACTCTAGATAATAATCGAAGTATGATACAATTAAAATAAATCAAAATGATCAACTTGTAACAGAACATAACTAATTGTGTTCTGTCAAGGATGTCATTTAGATGTCAAGGATAATATTATATACTAGGATAGGATATTAAATAGACCTATACAAAATCTAGTCCTAATGTATACTAGTTGTTGCAGAACATATCGATACAATGGTTTTTCGTCGTACATGGGTATGTTTAGTTAAAAAATTCGGCGCATTTCTATGCAACTAAATAACTACGATGCGTAAATAACTAAGAATAAATCACGTGAATAATTTTTGGACAAGATTTATTAATACTAGCTATATTATAATAGATTATAAGAACTTTTAAGCTACTATTGAACTATGGAAATTATTTCGGCTGATTTAGGATAGAATGTTCCTATAAATGCAATTTATAAAGGGTGTTTTTTAAGCCCGAACAGTAATCGAAAGATGACAAAAACATGGCAAAAACATTTGAAAATGTTTTCGGGCATATAACCACCGCGGCTGTTCTTGACAAAGTGCATTCTAGACGTCCAATTTTGTGCCACTTTTTCGAGCATTGCTGGCCGTATCACGAATAACACGAACTATAAATAAAGTATTCCAAATGTCAATCTTTTTGCAAAAATTTAGAAAATCAGTTTATTGTTTTCTAGAAATTGGGGAAACATTTTTGAAAAAAATTACGAACAATTAATTCCTGTTTACTAGTATTTGCAATGGATTAGGTTACAAATTAATTGTTTGTTTTTCACTCTTCAAGTCAATATGTCACAAATATTAACATATAACGTTATTGGCTCGCGGGTAGCCCGTGGCTCGTCTAGCCAGTGGCGTCTAGCGCATTCTCACCTGAGGCTCGACTTGCTAAGACTTCACAACTTTGACGTCCGCTCAATGCGATCTTGAATTACTGAGGTAAGACCTCACAATCGAGTGCTCTCCAGTGCTAACATGTCTCGATGTTATTGCCAATATTCCGTATAAGTATATTGCCAATGTTCTCTGTGTCGCTTACATAAGAGTTTGAACAATTTCATATATTACTAGCTGGTGCCCGCGACTTGTCCGCGTTGAAAAAGAAAATATATGAGTAACATAACGCCTGACGTCTTTATCGCTCTGACGATCACAGGATAAAAAATACTATAATATAGTAACTATATGTTTATCCAGGTAATATGTGCCAAATTTCATTCAAATCCGTTCAGTATACTTTTACGTGAATTAGTAACAAACATACATCCCTCCATCCATCCATATTAGTAGGATAATAATTGTATAGAATATAGCCCATTGACGTGGTAGGCTACGCCAGCTACGATTGGCGCAGTGTGTACACTTGTGGCGTAATAAGCTACGCCGTAGACACTGTATCTTGGCTACGGCGTAGACAAGTTACGTTACGTACTTTTAGAGACCTAATTTTTGAAACTTATGACAGCTTCGAAAACACATGTCCAGTGCCATTTTGCTCCCGTTCGATTAGAAAATTATTGTCAGTTATTAACAATAATAATGAAAACACTTTACTTGTACTATCATACATAAATAATTCGTAATCATAGTTCACCTTAGCAAGAAATCGAACCTGGAAAGCTAAAATTCAGAGAGCCACACGATAAACCGGCTCTCTGAATTTTAGCTCCCATAATAATAGTTATTGAAGCCAAAAATAACAATAATAAGCTAAATTAAAAACAGTACTTTAACGTGACACATTATTATTTTAATGTTTAAATTATATTTTTTTTATTAAATAATAATAAATGCGATGAAACATAGATTATGTTTTATTACAAAAATTTATCTCAGTTCTCTAACTGATTACAGACATAATAAACCTTTATGACAACTTTACATAATGTTTATGAATAAAGTTACCGTTTTTACTTCCTGTAATTAACTGCCGAGCGACTTGGGCACGTAACATCCACGTTCAACCATAAATACAGCAAGGAATCGGGACCGTCCCCATAAATTCCTCTCGTAAAAGGCTCCGCGATTATGTTAGAGGGTGGTATTAGCAAAGTTTGTCCGATCGAGGAGGGAGATGAGGGGTAGGGGGGAGTTCTAATACATTTTTCGTTGATGTAACACGATTTCTCCTGGTTACGTGATGGATTAAGAAGCGGCTTCGTCTCGCCAACGCCGGATTAAGAGGGCTTCAATATTTAGGACATCGCTGGCTAATATACAATGTTTGCCTGATAGACTTAGCTGAGTAATGCTTAGGATCTCAACGATGGAATTTTCCCCCTACGAGTGGATCCAGTAGTTGATTCGACGTTGTAATATTGGAGAATTGGAACGGATTTCAAATTGTAATCTCAATGCAATTCCAAGCAACATTGTATAAGTATAGTTATATAAATGCCAAGCATCACACTTTTTCTACTTTTTGTAACGTAATTCCAACTTTAAATACATGGCTTAAATCATTAATACTTTAAATTATTTAATACATATAATAAAATCGTACACGAGCCGTGTCTGTACAATATTTCACTTTTTTTTAATTTGTACACGTTTACTTTGTTACCGAGGTCAAAAAATAGTTTTGAGAATTTTTGTCCGTTTGTCTATGCGTTTGTGCACGCTAATCTTAGAAACTGCTTAAGCGATTTGAGTGCGGGCGGATAAGCTTTCTGTAATATTTAGTATTTGTTTCATTCCAACCGGTTTAAAAACAAAAAGTTGATTGAAATAATACGCGCTATTCTAGAAATACGTTTTGGTCACAGATAGTATTTATTATTTATGTTATGTAGTATGTATTATTATACAGTAATTAGAATTAATTTATTCTATTAAAATTAATTTAACTTAAAATATAAGTAACCTATTGAGACGAAAGTTTTGTTGCCAAACCGTTTAATTTCATACATTGAATAGAATTACTTGCTGAAACCTCGAAAGGAGACCTCGTAAAATATCAGGCAAGTTTAAGTAAATACTTACTAGCAATCTTCGAAAACATTGTCAAATCTCGCGTGACATCATTTTTATACTTATTTTATGCTAATATATTAATATGTAGGCTTCTTAAGTCATTTTACTTAAGACTTAAGTTACCCAGTTACTTTTAAGGTTCTTTTTGACGTTTTATTTATAGTGTTGGAAAATTGAAACTCATTTTAAATTGTAATATCAATTTACTTCGAAGAAATAGTTTGTGCAAATCCTACGCGTCTCTTACCTACTCCTAAATCGTCGCACGTGTATTTTCCATAGCTAGTTTGTTCGACTTTTCCTTATAGTAGATCCGGCAATAATCATAAATACATTACGCCCGATTGGAGATGTGATCCAGTTCGTAAACAACGCACCTCGCTTCTCGTTCCTCTCTAACTCTTTATTGCCTATCTAAGTTTGACGGATTTTAATAATGCTCCGACTTTACTGGTAACGGAATAAGCTTACGTCGCTATTACATACTATTTATAGCTTACCTTGATTGAAGAACAATTGGTACTTTCATGGCTTTATAATGGCTTTGAAAATTTGTTACGTTGTTACACAACCTATTTACGCGTGAGGGTTTTATACCATATTTACTTCTTCTTATAGTGCGTCTCTCTACGAAGTTTATATTACCATCATGGCTATACATATTAACCTCTGAAGCTGCTGCACGAAGGAGCGAGTGTTCATCCAAACCACTTAAATTCTTCAATTTTTTACTTTTTTTTTTTAAGTTTCCCCCCGAGGGTTACACCACCCCCGTGGGCCATATATTTATTTGGTTTTACATGTGGCTTAGTGGCTTAATTATAAGTACATTAAGTGGGGGGAAAATCGCAGTTACCCCTTGCGTAAGCAAGGGACCTTGTTCATCTTTTTATTATTTATTACTATTTCCCAGTAGTCATCTATTTAGTTTTATTCGTCCTGATCGACACCGTTGCCACTTTGTGGCAGAAGTCTAAAATTTTTTTGGCTGTCTGTTTGTTTTTAAGGATTTGGTGCAGATTATCTGCACTCAGGTTCATATCAAAATCAAAATATTTATTTGTCAATTAGGTTTCTCACGAAACTCTTATGATCGTTATTATAAATTTAAATTTACTAGTCTTAAATTTACTATCAATATCATGCTCCAGCACGAACCTTGCTCGCGCGAACCTGGGGCAGTCCACTAATAAATGCGGAACGGTTTCCGCTACCCCATGTCCGCAAAAGCAGTCCGAGTTTTACTTATTTTTTACTTAAGTATATTTTAATTTTGATTTTTAGTATCCCACGTAAGTAATAGATTTTTTAAATATCTCATTTACTGCTATAATGATAGGATAATTAGCATACCTTAAATTAACAAGTATAATGGGAAACCAAGGAAGCTTTCTCACGATATATTTAACTCGTTGGAAGCGGTTTGTGCAGGCTATATGTACCTATGCAGTATATATGTGTACGTTTTGTTGTTAATTGGAACAAATTTTACAAATTTTCCTTACGTCTAGAGACGGGCGGCAGCAGCCCCCAAAACGTATAAATACTGAATAAGCAGTAAACTGTATTACTTCGGCGAACCCTTTTCACTTGGCGAATTAGTAAAAAGCTACCGGGGAGTGAAAATTTTAACTTAAATGCGCCCGTAAGCTTTCGTACCTGCGCGTGTGTTTGACAGTCCGAAGTGATTACATTGCATTGCGCTACCCTTCCTTTTGTTTGTTTTGATTTGGCTTAATTTGATTCGTGACATTTTTCACGTCTGCTAAAGCGCGGAACAATTAAGTGACGGTTACATTAGACGGAGAACATGAGCGGAAGTTAAAAATGCGTTTGCACACTTTCAACTTGTTAACGCGGCCCTTTTTGTGCGGCTTCGCATCTATCATTCTTAATAGAAACGGGAATTAGACTACAATGGAGTTAATTGTGTGTTTTGTGTAAATTCTCGTTAAACAGCCCAGTGGCACACAACGCTCGCGCCAGACAAAATTATCGCGCGTAATTAAAAATGCCAACATACTCGCAGACGTGCCCGGGGCCTGTCTAATTAGCAAAAAGTTAATAAACAGACGTACGAGCTTGACAGTGACAAGCTCCCGTGAAAATGTCAAGATGAAACACGTTTAATTTGCATACTCGTAACGTTGTCGAGTTATGCGGCAGCCACACACGCAACAATTCGGAACAACCGATCTTTAATTATCTCTTTCGTTACCATCAATATCTGATAATTCCTGTGCATTCTGCAGTAGTTAAACCCGACCATTGATGCTTCAAACCCTAACTAATATTATAAATGCGAAAGTGAGTTTGTTTGTCACGCTTTCACGCCTTAACTTATTATCATGAAATTTTGCATACACGTTATGATCATCAAACTCAGTGTGCCCTGTCACTATAAATGTTTCAAATTTTTTTTTTAGCTTACAATTAATAATTTTGTGTACAATAAAAAAAATGTGGCAGGGCAGGATGCCAGAGCCTTTTTTTGCATGTGCAAATTATTTTTTTAACCCTTATTCTTAATCCTTTTATAGTCAGCGCAATTGCAGCAAGCCTGTGACGTTGCTTGTGTTATAGGCAACGGTACATAGCCACCTACCATGAAGTGTAACGTCAACGTGGTTGCCGATCTTAATATAAAAAAATTTAAAAAATAATGTTTTCCATCAACCAAACGTTTACCGCAGTGTGCACTGAAAAAGGAGTAATAAAAAATATTACAATATTAAATTACCCTAAATGTAAAAGCAGTATATTGTACAATTAGTACTTAAAACTCGCTAGAAACATTAATTAGTGCATTAAAATTTTTGACGCAGAGTGTTGAGTTTACCTCACACAGTGAGCTAATATACAGAAAATTAAAGTAGTAGAAAACAAAATTGTAATTAAAATGGAAAATAATTTTCGAATTCGTACTTCACCTGTCCAAACAGTTTGTTTTCGCTGCTTGCAGTTGTAAATTTCACTTTAACTCCGAAAGAATTAATATTAGATGTAGTTATACGCGTGCATGAATTAGTGTTACTATTAATTTTGACAATTAATATACAGCAGATGATAATTATATGAAATAAGTTAATATATTTCTATATAAAACAATATGTAATATTTATTAAAAAAAATAGATTACAGAATTATATTAGGTACTAAAAATATTTTACAGATACTTAAATATTTTCTAAAAAAAAACAACAGTTATTTTGCGCCCAAAAGTAAGCAATCAATAAACTCACCATAATATACTTATTGCGGCGAAATACAAGATTAGGTACAGGTTATAAGAAATTATGGTGAAAAATCATAGCGGCGTAACTAATAGTAATAATTTATAACAAATTAAACATCTCTAGTAAAAGAGATGCAATCCTATCCTATCCTAATGAAAATAAAGAATCAATCCACATGCATATTTTCGAATATATCTGATCCATAAATAGAGTATGTGGCATTTTCTATGTGGAAGCTACTCGTATTTAGAATGTTTAATATATTCACCGCCATAGCCTTAAACTTCGTTCATTAGGTTGGATACCAACCTTTTGTGAGCAAAATAAAGGGTGTTCTCTGAAGGGTTGTACACACTGAATAAGAAGTATCTTTGTTACTTATGGCTCGGCTCATATATGGAACAAATTTGATGTTTCCGTATGGCATAATTTGCATGCAATCAAGCGTTACGTTATGGTTATATCTCTGTAACATCAAAAAAACTCAGTAAATATTTAAAGTTTAGACGGAATTTGTAATGGCTGAATGCATTGTGTTTCGCAATCATAAAATGAAAAGTCAGTCCATCTACAGATGCAGTGGCTGAGTTAGTGATGTCCTAATGCCTTACCAGATCGATTTCTTACAACAATCGACTTCTCTACATAGTATGAATTGAATTCGTTTTCCGCGTCTACCTTATAGTTATGTATTTTTCTTTCATCTTGGTATCGTTACCCTTTCTGCATCAGAGCCGGCAGCGTTTTAACATCGCACCTATGGATGAGTACCCGTCTACGGTCTAATAAACCTGTCAGTCGTCTGTCTTATAAAAAAATGCTACAAGGTTATTTTAGTTTGAATGTTTAAATTATCTGCTTAGTCAATGTTATAGTTTGAACAATCATCGAAACACATCATTAAGCGTGCTTCAGACTATCGGACGTGGAACACATCGATCTGTCAAATTAGTCGCCGAATAGATGGAGTACGCTCTCAGGTGTCGAAGACGGCCATTGCTAACAAAGCCAATCAGACGCACACGTCTCTGCCCTCGCAGATAATCTATCATAATGACGTTGATTTTCCACAACTAGGGTTACGTGACTGACGACTTGAAACTTACTGCTTGTGCTCATGGCCAATATTACCTACATTATTTGTTATTATGTAACGGTATGCTATGATTACATTTTTCCTATATAGTAGGTGTTTATTTTTTTCATATACAAAGAAGAATCGCTTACAAAACTGTTTTTTCAAGGTATTAGCATGAGGTATTAACATTATTTTGCCACACAAATTTGTTTGAAGATTTACTTTAACTTTAAGAAGTTACAAAATTTCATAAGAAAGAAACGTTTATTTTTAACCTTAATCTACATAATAAACAAATCGACTATATTAATCTATATAATAACAACGGGCTTTGTTGAAAAAACAATTCGAAATTTCATGAACTTAAAAACCAATTTATAAAATATACTAAGTAATTAATAAGGACAAATCTAAAACAAAAAAACGACATTTTTACCCAAAAGTAGGTAGCTGTTATAAAACAGCGGAGTTAGCGCAATGCGGGTGCTTACTGACGTAATCTTTAGCGTTAATCCACTGGCATAGAAGTTAGAAACAAAATAACACCACGGCCCAATGGGAATCACTTCACAAAGTGTTTGTTATATAAATTATTATTTATGTAAACTAATTCGTTACGGTGCTGTAGCAGTTACTGCTACAGAAAACTCTAATTTTTGGATATAATATATTTTGACCTACATTTACAGATTTCGAAAAAAAAAATTTGCACCAGCAAGGAAATGGGTAATTTTATGATACCAATAGATCCTGTTTCTCTTGAGAGTCAAATGCTTAGAAAAACTACTAGAATCGTCATAAATCGAAAAAAAACCCATGCTATGGAAAATTTATATAATATGACCAGAAATTATGGAACCTAAGAACATTTTGCTGTAACTATCACCGTCACGGTATTGCCCATTTATTTATTGTCGGCTATCATCATTACGAATTTGATTTCGCTCCGTTGGTGATGAAATTCAGTGGCTCACAGAGTAGCGGTTGACGAGAACAGCAGTAAAGGATGACTCACGTTATACACCATGACGGAGCCGGGTCGTAGCACGGACGGAGAACGGTCAAATATATTTAATATACTTTTGTATGAACAATTTTATGGTCAACCGGGCCAAGTCCGTGCCGCGGCCGGGGCATGGCATTGAAAATTTTTCCCGGCTCTGGCCCGGTCCGGTCACGAGACGTGGAAACATGAATGTATTAGCAATTACTTTAAGCAGCTACCAACTCGTTATAAAAATCGTATTAATAATACACTTAGTCCTAATATGGAAAATAATAAAATATCAATATAAAAGAAAATTTAAATTACACTTGACAACATTCGCGAACACGGTCGTGCAATGTTAAGACCGATGTAGCATGAGTGACTCGTCCGACAGGCGCACGGTGGATATGGTCCGTGAGAGTGCCGTGCACGATCACGGACCGGCGACCGCCTGGTATAATGTGAATCATCCTTAAGAAAACCTCTTTGTAATCTCGCAAGTCATTTACGCAAAGATAGTTACTGCCTTACCGCGTGCATGTCCCGAGTAGGACGCGGGGGAGGAGGGTCGCTCCGCTCTTCACTCTTTCCCGACTCTACTCTAATGAAGCGGCCGCGGTGCCGACGACGTCGAGTGTCATAATGGTTTCCTCTCAAGGCCTTTGTCGACCTAACTTTGCAACTCTTAAACCAAGTAACTAGATGCGACACGGAAACGCGAGCGTAGATTGTGCTACATACAAATCTTTTTCTTTAATTTTGTCTTAACTGAAATCTTATGATCCATTTAAGTCAATATACTTTATTAAATGCTTAGTAATTTAGCTAGCGTATGCCATGTATACGATGTAAGCGATGATAGCGATGTTGATTTGTCGGGAGAGTGGAGACACATACACTCGTGGGCCGAACACTCGCTAAATGCAGAAAGCAATGCACATCAGTGGATGCTTGCGTGTAGTCGATGATGATGATGATGATAATGATGATGAAACATGTAAACGCCCGAAAATAACTTTTCTCTAGAAAATTCCTAATTAGTTGCTAAATTAAATGCTTAATTGAAAATAAACAGACAAACATACAAACGCACAACTATACAAATATTGAAATATGAAATTACTTTTTTATGAAATTAAATGTTAATGAAAATTAATGACTTCTATTAAAAATAAATAACATTCACTGAACTAATTGAGTAATCTATAGTACTTTCAAAATTTGCTTACATTGAAACTTGAAGTCACATTTCTAGCAGACTTACTTTCGTGCATTGAAAACAAAACATTCATTTATCTTCGCCGCATAAGTAAATGCGAAAACCTACAGTATCCCGACGACTTCTTCAACTCTCATTCAGTCGTATGCAAAGATACGTTCCTTGATTAAACACGCCTCTATTTGTATAAGCTGTAATTAAAGATGCGACGCGGGTAGCGTTCCTCAAAAGAAACTGGGTATTTATTAATTTGCGAGTCAATATTTGGTTGCAATAACCGACGACGGCTTATTAGTCGCTTCGGCGTATTAACCGAGCCGTCGAAACATCATTATGAATAAATATTTGCTGTTATTAAAATACAACATTAAATTGTTTTCAGCGTGAGGGGAACCTTTGTATTTTAATTACATTTTTTATTCAATCACCCCGAGGTTCCTGTAGCGAATATCATAGGCGACTTTATTTAAGTAAACTTCCAAACTTCACGAATCTAATTACGTCGCGTCACCTGTGAACGAGGCGTCTGTATGCAAATATCTTGGCATCAGATATTTTCTGCACCTTATTATAAGAAAGAAATTCGGTCTCCAGTTCACGGATAGATAACGTCCCATCAGATAATATATTATATTATACCCCAGCAATTTCGGCGAATCCATACATTCCTGTTCGAATAACATTTAGGGTGAAAATATTGGGCATAGCTAATTTATTTGGTTCTACTGAGCGGGTGCGGGATGCGAAAATGAAGGTGTATGCACAATATATTTTAATAACACACTCTCCGGAGAGTCGTGGCCCTGTGATGCGAATAACGAAGTTAAAAATACATATTTTTATTTTTTCACGGCTTGTTGCCCACGTAATTTAAAGAGGGAACATTTTGGACGTTATAAATTTACATTATGTCGCGTGCCCGATTACCTGTGAATTTGAATTTGTTGCTCATTATAAAAGTTAATGCAACGATGTCTGCGCGATTGGAAGGAAGGCTTGTCGATTCGTTCCCACCTTTTCCTGTAACGGAAATATGACAAGTCCCCGGTATCAGTCAGGTCGCTGCGGCGACGCCCGCAGATTGGATCGAGTTAATTTCGCTCCACAAACAAATTGACAAAGTTTAGAGCGGGGCATATTTCTTCGCGGCACCCGCAACTGCCTCACCCCGCTAACAGATTCCCGCATAGCGGAAATTAAATTTCACATCCGAACAAGAGCGGGAACACTCGCCGCGACAAACACGTGTCGCGCGACAAGATGCGGTGACGAGCGTTTCATACCACTCGGCTAACGGTATCGAGGAGTCAGCTTTGTAACTACGATTAACATTGATAAAGTATTCGTTACTTTTCACTTATTATACGTATATATATCATATTCGTTAACGGATGGATTTCATTTTATAGTGGTAAGAAATATAAATACGCCGTCACTTTTAAATTAGGTAAATTAAAACATTTATTAAATGCTGCTTGAAAAATACATAGTGAATTAATTCTCGCATATATATGCGATCTAGTAACCTAGGTAACTAAATAGTTACCTAGGTTACTAGCCTATAACTAATGTAGAACGTATAGCCATCTTGTAAGTTATAAATCAAGTCCGTCATTAGGTCTGAAGACACTGAAGGTTTGAGACAGTACTATCAGCTGTTTTAGTGTCATTTTAAGAAGTTTCTTGCGAGTACATGTGCAATATAGATATTAATGAAAATTCACACTAAATATAACATGGAGAACTAATCCGGGAGTGTTCTATCAAAATTGCAATTAAAAGCCCATTTACGTCGGTAGCCTGAGACAGACCTGGGGTCACCTCGAGGAGGACGCACGAATTGGCCATTAGCGGGCGCTTCGGACCTTGTTTACACCGCGCTTGCCCTAATGACGACCTTTGCACTGCTTCCCTTCGTTAAGGCGAGCGAAAACCTCACACTAAAAGGCACTGGTCCCCGGACTGGACCCGCAGAGACGTGCGAGACAAAACACCCCGCAAAACCAACGAGTGAAAAGGACAAAGGCCGATAGCTTTCGGATTAATGCCCATGTACACGCCCGTTAAAAGGCTAGCCAACCCACTCGGTGCGCCAGGGTTAACAAGGTTATTACGGGATGATCCCAAGTAACCGCCGCAGTAAAAGTGTTAATTACGTTTCAGAAAATGGACTTATTGTCGTTTCACATATTATGAAGTTTCATTTGAGTGACCATTTAAATTTAAAACTATTGTCAAGTTTGTTTCTAAATCATACTTCCATAAAAATTTTAGTAGTTAGAGTTAGTTGTATTGAGGCAGAAAATAAATTAGGCGCAAACCTCACCTGATATGGCTCAATGGATTTTGTTTGCAATTCTAACTGTGCCGAAGCGACCAATACACAGAACATTAAAAAAAACTCCCCAACTTTGTAGAATCCTAATGGACTCCATTGACATAAATGTTTTATTCAATTGGTGCTCGCGCCAAAACAAAAGAAAGTATGTCCTCATCATTATGAGTTCGGAAAAGTTTTTGCATTTTTACTCGTTACTGGTAAACTGGGATGGTCCTATGAGAAAAAAGCAGCTTTAAAATAAATAAGAACTCACTCGGAGTTTAATGACGTTCGTTGAATACGGTACCTAGTTCAAGCTCGTTTCATTTTTTTTAGCGTCTAGAAACATAACTTAATAAGTTGATCGCCCAACGCGCGCCGCATGTGCAATTTCTATATAAACGCGTGCATTTAGAGTGAGAGCGTTCATTACTTAGGCCGGTAAAACCCTTATCCCATAACGTTAATAACACAATTACTATAAATCTATCATCGCTGAGCAAACATGGTCCGAATCTCAGCCTAAGCTAATACATTTTGTCCACACCCGTATTCATACTTAACGACTCAGGGAGTTTGTATTTGCTAAGCACACACGCGGCGCCCGCACAGCGCAATATAACCTGCAAGACGGCGGCGGGTCGAGCCCCCGGGTCCTTCCCCAAACCGAGAGGACAGTAATTACGGTAGGCAAATTAAGCAGTAAGGGCACTATACAGTGACGCAAATACACAGTACGCTAACTGTATCAAATGTTTATAATATGTGTAATCCGAAACTATAAGAAATATTTTTCTTTTATCTAAATACATAATATATAACAAGTATTAGACAACAAAGATACACAAATTAATATTATATAAATCTAGCTTATTTACAGAAATAACTACTATTTATATAGTAGTTATATAGTAGTACCTTTGCACGTTCCACGTTGTAATTACCAAACTTTTTGCCAAAACTTAAGCACTTTGGGGCCCCACTGATCCGATACCGAAGGGAACCCTATGCCAATGTTAATATCCTGAATTGGGATTTTTTTCTAAGGATCGTTATCATATTGGCAATTTTTTTCCAAAAATCCTTGTAAAATAGACAAAATATGATTGAAAGTATTTCTTTGAAACCTCCTGTGTTCTTCATAGGTTCCTGTGGGATTTTCAAAAAACGTACGAAGCCGTAAGCTAACATTGAATAGTTTTAGTAGTCGTCTAAAACAAATTGTTGATATTACAAATGAGAGCAGTCAAAATGTCGTGGTGAGAAATATCATAAATAGAATGAAACGAGATGACATACTGTATGTAACATATACATATAGTTAAGGGGCCGAAGCGTGTCCTGCGTTCCATGTCCATCTTTGTACTACGACTACACTAGGCGGTTTATTTTAGGTTATTTCGCCTCTTATTACAATGTAGCTTGCCTCCCCTGCGGCGCGGCGGCGGCGGCGCGCTCACCTCGGAAACTGATTTGGACCCCGGCATCAGAGTTTCATTACGGTCTGTCGAAAACAATCCACTCTAAATATCTATTCTTGGGCGCGCGCACTCCGGAATTACATTAGTCTGAGGTGGCGAAGGCTCGACTCAATTTGTTTGGCCGTAATAACCTACGCTATCAGGTTATAACAAATGAGCTATTGTGAGAGCAAATCGTAGGAAAACGGTTTCGCAGTGTCTGCTCGATTTTGTAGTTCGAGTGCGAAAACCGAATTCATGTTACTTTGAATTATGAGTATGTCGTGAAATACGAGACTTGAACGTTCAATGGAAATGTTTATAGCGTTTAATAATGGAATTATCTTTTGTATTTAGGTAATATTATAATAACCAATCAAAATACTATTTATTACACAGGTTTAAGATACTGGACTAGAAATCTTTTGTGATTCTATGCAATAATTGTTTTTTTAAATCACTACATACGCAAAAGTTAATGTTTTAATTCATTTTATCAATTCTAATTAATTTTAGCACTTAAATAATCTAAGTTAATAGTATTTGGATTTATTCCTGTTTTAAATTTATTTTAGTTTTAATCATATTCGCGATATATTATATTATTTCACTCTTAATTTATTTCTGCTGTAATATAGAATGAAATATCGTGAAATAATTTCAGTAGAAATTGTAAGAAGCATATTTAGCTACTTTTACTGGCTGATATGTGGTTTTGTACTATGGTTCACTGGGTGTCATTTATTGTCATTTAGACAATATACCCCATTAGAGCTTTGCTCCCATTATTATTATGTAGTCCATTAAACCATTCGTTAAATCATGATAAGAATCCAGGATTATCTTTACATAGTATAAAGTCGCTTCCTCTATATATATATACGCCAATGGCGCAACGGATTTGGAAAGAGCGTTAAATGAGGAAGAAAAAAACGACACTAGTGCGAAGCCGGAAGCGAATCGCTAGTTTAACATGTACAGTGGTTTTTTCCTGATTATTTTTTATACACGCAAAAACAGAACAGCACACCAGCGGTTATTTTATGCTGATCTTCTGTAATCGAGTGGTTATTCTTATCAGACGAACTGACCAGTATGTCTGTGGAAAGCAGTGTACCACGATATTACAGTACACTCCACTGTATTATTATTACAAAAAAAAAAATAATGTAAAGAATTCTTGCAAATATTCTATGTTCCGTACAAAATGAACAACTTGTGTCCCTCCTGTACTCTCAAAAGGCAAGCAACTATTCACAATGCAGTCTCCTTCGGGATTCGAAAGCAAATATAATTTGTCCATTAAAAAATCAACAGGCAGTGACCACACTCGAACAGTGAAGATGGTCACAAAGCGTCTCGTTAGCGTCCGTACGTGCCGGTTGTCACACACTTGAGCCCATCGGCCCTTCGTAAATAATGAGAGAGGGCTGCCCTTCTCCGCAACGGATGTATTAACTATAGAATATAGAGCAGGTAAACTTGAAATTCGCATACAAACATACGAGTATTGCACCCGAATATATTATTGCTTTCTATTGCTAAGTTTACAATTGTCTTCAAATCTTAATATATCTTTCACGTTTTCACATTTTCAATCGGACATTTTATTCCTCTTTAAATATCTTTCTTTGACATCTTTAACTCTCACATCTATATAAATAAAAATCAATTGCCTGTGTATGACGGAGCATCACTTGAGAATGGCACGATCAATTCTGCTGATTTCTTTCTTGTTCGTAATTGTAAATTGGGCAAGGCAAGTTTTTGGTAAATCCAAAGGATTTTTTAGTAATTCGGAAATTTACATAGTATTTTTGTATGAAATTAACAGAACAAAAACTGGGGTCAGTTAGTTTTTAATATTAGTTGTTTTCTAAAGACGACGTTTAAAAGTTATTAAAATATATATTTTAAAGTTACCTTTTGGTATTTTTAAAATAAACACACCAACTTGTATTTAACTCTGGGTTCGAAATCGTTAACATTGTACACATATATTACATTTGGAGTTAATCTGTCTAACAAAATAATAGTAAAATAAATGTAGGGTGAACTCTTTATATTACCTCATCCAAAATGCCTTCGTAGGTTCTAGTATTTATACCCCCATGGGATAGTAAAGCCAACGTGGGGCACCACCGGCTCGCCGTCGAATCGCTCGCAAGTCTGAATGCCTCTTAGATTGCCTCGAACCTCCTAAATATAGCCAGAACGCCAAACAAGGAGTTGTATTGGACGCGTGAAATGGGATTTCCTAAGGCTTGCGGTGTACGTAGATGTACCGTGAAGATATCGGCCGTTTTAATGCTGACGTCTCGGTCGGGAGGGGTTTAATAGAGTTGCCTGATTGTTCTGAATAGAAGTGGTAGACACGATATTAATTTCGATATTACAGCAATGTACTATTATGAATTCATATCTAAGAAATGTTTCAAAATGTCAATGCACTTATTCTCACTCAATATTATGAAACAGCCTGTTTGTACTAATTTTTTTTTCTTTCAGAAGATTAATTGTGTGCTTAATATTATAAATACTAGAGAAAAGTAATTAACTGATTTTCAGGAAATTAATTTATATTATATCAATATAAATTTTTAATGTCGGACCGATATCATTTGTAATTACTAATTAATTAAATAAATAAATAAATTATTATTTTGTATGTACCTACGTGTACACGCTTAAGTAAAAAAAAAATTGTATATATATGACTGTAGGTATACTGCAGTCATTAGGTATATACTGAGTATACTAGAACAAATTAAGTGACTTGTAAAAAATGTAAACCGAGAAATGAATAGTTAAAAAATATAATTCATAGTGTTCATACAATAAATCCTATATTTATATCTTAATTTGAATGAACATAGGGATTGTTCTTTTTACAATTTTGCCATTGTTCACAAATTCAACATTACGAAATCTTTGATAACATACCAGAGAGCTGTCTGTACAAACTGTACCTACATAATACATTATTACATATTGTGTAGATAACAGTAGATAAAAAAGTCAAAATTATCAGTCATGATGTTTTATGACTTCCTAACAATATTGTAAATATAGTTTATTTCAATTGTAAATAACTAGATGATTATTGTTACAAGCATAACTACTTATTATTAAGGCTTACAGAGGTTATGGGCCTCTGTGGGCAACAATTTAACATAATTGTAATTTCAGTAGGACTTCTTCTCATTTTAAACTCGATATTATAATCTGAAATTATAAGTATTGTATCTCCTTGATATCTATTTACATGAATTAGCCGACGTTTATGTCGTCGTAGAGACAAACCGCACGCCCGGCCGCGACACCTGGCGCCGAGAATTATTCGCTCGTTACGCGCTCCGCCGCGCCGCTTCGCCTTCGACCCTGTCTTGCAAAACTTACATTTCATCAAGTACCACCAACCCCTACCTGCCATTTCCTTGGCTTGGACTGTAATTTCTATCTACATCACACTATTTTTAAAACTACTGAAAAATTAGAAAAAAAAATATTAATTCAATATTTAGTCAATACTATTTCAATAATAAAAAAATGTAAACTCTAGTCTACAAAGTAAGCCTATTTTAATGTATTTTTACCAGTGTATGAAATATAATTAAGTAAATTAAAGCGCAGACTTTGTCATGTGTTTGTCAGTAAGTAATTTTAAATATGTGATTGAAACTGAAAAACGGAAGAATGATTAATTCGACATTAATCAAAATTGAACATTTAATTAAAAACGTGATGAATATATGTTCGTAATGATTTCTTACCAGAATGTATGAAACAGAATTAACTATTATAAAATGAAATAATTGTTAACATATATGAAAATATTTTACAAAGAGATCGTTTCAAGTCAATATTTTAATAATATGCCAATTAACGTCTGTTTCGAATATCCTTCCAAAAATTGTTTAAATAAGTAAAGGTACGTATGTAATTTAATAACCAGACTCAACTACAAAATAACTAATGAAACCTCTTCCTGCGTGATATACAAATTTATCAAGAGCATCTACTTATATATAGAACCCCAGTCAAGTGTGCCCACTATCCGTCTAAGAGCGCTTATTGATGTAAACTCAGCACTTCATACACTTCATACTGTGTAATCTGTATAGTTAGCTGTCGATATGATTAAATATTTGTATCTTTCAATGTTATATTGTAGTTTTTTTATCATCTAGATTTATGTCAGCAGCTTTCTCTTCCACTCAATTGACTCATCATCTTTCCGTCTTTTTTAAAATTTATTTATTAGAGATGGGTTTGCTCTTGGCCAACATCCAGGTGTGTAGCGAAGATGGGGCCTATGATGGAGCGAGCTCACCCAGAAGATGCCTATTCACTCGAACTTTGAAAAGATTCGGGTTATATGAGCTCGGAAATACAGACCCCGGCAGGGAGTTCCAAAACTTGGCAGTGCGCATTATAAAGGATGTTTGAAAGCGCTTGGTCCGAAATAGAGGGATATCGACAAGATGAGGACTGTAACCAGCCGTATGTCTGTATGTCTTTGTACCTATCTTCATTTTCTTATTGTTTCCTTGAGTATTATGTTTCAAGTCCATATATCAGTTTTATTCTCATTGTGTGTCCTGTATATTTCTATTATGTTTCTTTCTATTCGTTTAACGTGTTCCACTTTAGTAATAATATTAAAACTTTTTTGTCCTTATTATATTTTTTTTGTCCTATTTGTCCTTTTTTGTTGAGAAAATTACTTCGCTTGTTATCAAAAGTAAGTCAAAAAGTACTCAATATATAATATCAGTTTTTTTAATAATATTTTATAACATTTTTATTTTCAATTTTATGTTCTTCAAGTAAATTAAGTGTTAGTTCTGTGGTTCGCTGCTCCCTAATACTGTTTATCCTGTGAGAGTTATCTTTTAAATAGCTCCTTCGCGAGAATCTATTGGCACCGATTTACGAAATGCATGGAGTAAATTATGCAAATTTAAAACTGTACCGTAAGGTGGTCCACAATTCTTCTCACGAAGAAATAAAAGAGAAAGAGACTCAGTTATTCCAACAATAAGAGGTTCATTTACTAATATAAGATGTACTTTTACCTTTATGAGAAAATTTATTTATATATATTTTTTTACGTTTTAAGAAAACTTCTGACTAAAACTTTAATATTTTGTATATGAAAATTATTTTATACATTGATAAGGATTTTCTATTTAAAATAGGCCTTGGCTTCGGTACAGACGCCATAAGAAATTTCATTTTTTTTAAAATGTAAAATTGACAATCGGGCTAACGGTCCACTCGATGGTAGGTGATTGCTGTCACATTTTAACACAAGCAACGCCATAAGTATTATCAAAGTGTCGACCTTGAAAACACAAAGGGATAAGGAAAAGATAGCCTCTGGTATCCTTAACTCACTCACGGTATACCGTATGTTTTCTGTAATGACCCTCGCCATACGGTTAGCCCAATTTATGAGTGCGATACCCAGCTTGTCCTGCCTCTACTAAATGATCTCAACAGTCTTCTATAGATTATTAGGTAAAAGCTTTTTAACTAAAAAAAAAGACTAGGATGCTGAGAAGTCTCCAGAGGTTTTTTGTTCGCGTCCGGCGCCGTTTGTCTCCGGCGCACCTCCGCGCGTCCGATTTATGGCACAGTTTTGTGAACTCTTAACCGTTACGTGATCTGCTTCTGAATCCAATTTATGCCCTCCATGGGGAAAGTTCACCAGGGAAGCCTATTCTTTACGACATCCCCGTTCACCATCTTCTGACTGGATTAGGTGACATCTACGGTATTTTCAATTTAGATGCTCGCGTTTTAAGGTTTTCCAATTTGACCACTTTGATGATTCGTTGTTAGCAACAATAATTTCTAATTCAGTCGTTTAGAACTGATTAAATGAAATCGTCTGTGAAAATATCAGTAAACGTTCTTTATTAAAAGCGAAAACGTCAGACGAATCGAGTGGAAGCAAGTTGACCGAAACATGCAAACCGAAGGGTCCGTCTGTGTCCTAACAAAATAGATCCTAAATAATTAGCGGCCGTGGCGTATTCTTAATACGTCAAATCGTCAATTTTAATGTTGAAATGGTTCTTTTCATAATGTTTAACTAACCAATCTTAGGAAATTGGAACCAAAAACGAATGTCACGAAATGCCTTTTTTTAAAACAAATATAATTAATATATTTATATCCGAGAAAATTTTATTGATTGCTTGGGTTTAGGTCTGCACTTAAATTAGAAATAGACTTGGTTTTACTGTCAACGGAAAACAGTACAGAAAAAGTGAACGTTAAAAGAGACTGAACGAAAATGTTTTTTCGCATACTTTTGTACTCGTATATTATACTTAGTGAACCCCTGATGACAACGTACCCTAAGACTAAGATCGACGGTACAAGGAAAAGTCTGTGCTTGTCATTGTTAAGCTATACACAATATGTGCATTGTGTTTAAACTTTAAACGTTTAAACTTTATTGTGAGTTTAAATGTGAAATGAAAAATGTGCAAGTGGTAACATACCACTTGCTCGACTCGACCCTCGGTCACCCAATGAACGTTTAGTATTATTATTTATTGACTGGCCCGGATTCACTTTTCACTCCACCCTCCGTCCGGGCCTTGCAAACAAATCGGAAGAAGTAATTATTAAGAATACAGAAAATAGAGGGCCTCCGAGGCTTCATTAGACATTTTCAAGATTTAAACAAACAAAACTGTTCATTTCAGTATTATGTTTATTACAAATATATAATTATTCGTGCCTATATTTATAATTTTATTTATTTTTTGTTATTAATGTTTTCTCATTAATTTTATATAATTTGTTAAGTAGTTTTTAGTTTTTATATTATATTAGTATTAAATGTCACTAATATGTATTTACTTCATTATAAAAATATTTAGTAACATACAATATTTTAGTATCGGAGGTTAATACTACGAATTCAAATCCTAATTGGATACTAATTAGAATAGATACTTTATGGATATTACATCATGAATATAGCTTAGCAGTTAGCCAAAAGAATTTTTCCCGTATTTGTAGGTGCCTACCTATATGTATCTCCAGCGATTGTTATTGTCCATGATCTCATACATTGCACACCGTAGTCCTTAGTAGTTTTGTTATTTCGCGCGGGAGATCCTTTTGTTGCATGGATTCGCGTTAAATGGATAGGAAGTTAGTATAGGGAGGTATGCGTTCGATCGGCCGAATCGAACAATCTTTGTTTCCTGAGGCTACAAGACAACCAATCTTATCCGAACTTTGTAGCGTCATCTAACTCCGCCGGCTGAGTCGTATTTTATAAAGATGACAGGGGGCGGAGTGGGCCTCGTTATTCTGGTGGTCGGATTGCCGAAACGGAAAGGTCTCGTCCACCCCAACAGGCTCGCTTGCGAATAAATCAGAATCTAATACGGTGCGACAAGATTGCTAGAATTTTCCGTCTTATTGAACCTTTTTCCGATTGCTGAAAAGGAAATAGACTTACAAGCGCAGAAGTTCCATAAATATATCAGCTACTAATTCAAAAGCTTAGATAAAAACTAGATATAAATTTTTAAATTATTTAAATCTTAAATACTACCGTTATTTAATAATTTATAGTTATGCTGAAATAGTTGAAAAATGAACTGAAAAATGAATATAAAAATAACTATAAATTTTATAGTTACGAGGGTATTTTATAGCTATGCTGAAATTTTAATTTTCAGTTCATTTTTTCTTTCAGAAAACTTATTGAATATTCTGAATGGAAATAATGTATTCAGATATCAAATCAGGAGAGATTTGATATCTTAGCACCAAATCGATTAACAATATTCTGAATACAAACAATGTAAGATAGGTCGTTGCAAATGAAATTCGTTTGTCTGCGGCGGGATTCGAAATTAATTCCATTCAATGTACCGCAGTCTTGTAATGAGACGACGACGCTACTTATTCCTATAACATTTATATATACATCCTTACGGTGTAATTTGTGAAACTATGTTGTGAAACTAACATTTAAAAAAGACAAGAAAGTAAACTGTCAATAAACTAAAAGATATTAATTTCTTGATTTTACTTTAAATATACCATTTGATTATTTTTACATGTAAAATGTACATTGTACAGTAATACCACAGGTACCCTAACTAATATTATAAAAGCGAAAATGAGTTTCATCATGAAATTTTGCATACACGTTGTCAAGGATACAGAAAAGGACATAAGTTCTTTTCTGGAAGAAAAGGTTCTTCTTTTCCCGAAGAATAAAATAAAAATAAAAATAAAAACATGTCGTAGGACTGCACGTCAGAAGTTAAAACGTAGCTTCACAAAAATAATTGTATGATTTTTAAATTCCTTGGCATCATCGAATTAGGTAAATACGATTATGATTGACACTGACACACAATGTCAATTATAAATAGAACATAATTATATAACATGAACTTCATAATGACAGACCATTAAAAAGGTTTGATGTTGATATGAAACTAGATTATTGGTCAGAGGTGTATACCACATTGATCCTTGCTATCATATCTAGTAAGTTTACTTTCATATGCAGTTGTCTGCTTATTGTTCTTTTTTTAAATTATTTTAAATTAATATCAGCTACATCAATGGTTACATTACATTACATTACAATGTTGCAAGTTCAATGATTTTATCCCATCTCATAAATACCCAACGCGCCTAAAGAAGTTTTCACCTCAATAAACATTAAACGCCTTTAACATAATATATAAGCAAAAATATTGAATAAATGTAATAATTAAATTGATGTTGTGTTTTTTTCTATTCTTAGTTCAATTTTCAAAGTTGTTTCGTATAATAAGTATTTGTTTTATAATGTTTTATAGTAATTTAGGTAGCAAAAGTCAGAAGCGCGGCACTAATGCATCCTCCCGACTCCGGATATGAGATAGTTTGTCAGTACCCGTACTCTACCCACTCACTTTACCAGTTCTAAAATGTTAAATATTCTGTGCTCAGATTTGTAGAGAGGTAAAATGACACAACTGATTTTAGTTTTCATAATATTGTAAGTTCGCGATAATTCTTCACGATTATGTCATGTATACTTATAATTTACCAGTATATATGCCTGTATATTAAGAAATATCACGCCCCACTGCAACAAGTTCCTTCTCTTTGAAAAATTAGCATGATTATTATAAAAATAGCTTTTTTTTTTCACAATATTGTCCATAATCAATGCATTTGTAACAGTGGCAGGGCACACATTAATCTGCCAGTTAATAACTGGGCAGCCTGCTTGGCGACAATAACCATCCCGTTACAACACTTGTGGTTTTTAGTTTCATTAAGTGAGTAAGGGATGCGAGGACTAATACTCTTATCCCAATCCGCTTTTTACCCGTGGTACTACCATCCTCTCCTCTCAGGGAAGACAAAGTACTTGCAACCCTCTTGTTGTTACTTGTGTCTATTACAGGCAACGGTAGCCATTTACCGTCAAAGGGATCGTCAGCCTGTCTGCCACCTATGACTTTCCAAACCCTTATCTTAAAAAAAAATCTTTCATGTACCTCATAGTGTAACTTGGCATACAAAAAGATATTCTAGATTAACACATATAATATTATAATCTTATTAGAACACATTTCAGTACAGAAAATTAAGATACGGTTACCAATAATATATTTAGACAAATTTTGTAAAAAAAAAAATTAATCCCTTTTGAGACTCATCATATGAATACTGTGCTACCCCTTCTCTCCCCATTTTATTACATTCAACGAATGCCCCTACTTTAAAAAATATTAAGTTACCTTAGAATGATATCCTTAAGAGCTCTTCACGTTGCTAGTAACCAGTCGAATCAAAAGTACCCAGTCAGCGAGACATGACACGCATGGCTGGATTTGCATGGACCATCATATGTGAAAATAGACGTCGGAGGACGTGTGTGGGAGCCTTATTTCATGCTCCGTAACACAACTTATCGCCGCAGGTCGGTTGCTGAGAGCTCTAATTATAATTACTAATGCTCGTGTGCTCAAAGCCGTTGTTTTTGGGACTTGAATTTTGTTGATGTCGTCGGTCAAAGTGCTTCAACTTTGATCAGCCATGGTGAAACTAAAAATACACAGTCACATTTTGAATTCACGATAGAGAATTAAAATTACATAAGTGTGTATCTGTATAAGAAGGCCGAAAAAATATTAAGAGATAAGTAATGCCGGCGTCTATTTTGAGTAAATACAAACTGTATATAATTATATGCATTTAACAAATACCTTTTATCAGATTAACAACGCAGTTGCATCCCTCTAGTGCTACATTTGTTCATATTATCAACTAGTATATATTCTGTTCATAGTATCATAATACCAGTTATTATCATTGAGTGGAAAATGAAGCTTGCCTGAATCTCTTTATCATAAATCATTAAGTTATGGTAATTTATAGCACACTGCGTTCCGCAGTTATAAACTGCGCAGGCTAATAGCGGTAACCATCACTTTATAGAAATCTAGCACATTGCCCTATTTCTTCAGCCTTTTCTGGGCCTCTCGTGAATCAAGGCAAGACACATGGGTCAATTCCGTCTGGTTCTATTAATTTTGGCTCCTTCCACTTGGATCCACAGCTTGGCTCCACATGTGGATCCGCGGATACCTTTATCTCCTCTTAAATCCACGTGTGGATCCATGGATACCTTTATCTCCTCTTAACTCCATGTGTGGATCCATAGATACTTCTTTTTCCTCTCTATCCACCAGGTGGATCTGTCGATATTACATATGACTGAAATATTGTTCAGTCTAAGAGAAGGAAAAAAACTTGCTGAAAAGTAACAGCATGAGTGCTGTTGTTCAAATTCAAATTCAAATTCTTTAATGAGATAAAAACGGAGAGGTCCACTAACATCTATCTCAAATATAAAATATAAAAACACCAGTTATAAAAATAATATACGATACAAATCAACATCAAAATAGTTGTGTTTTGGTGAATGAGTAAAGGTCTCCAGAGCCCATTTTCCTGTCCCTTTCCTTAATCGTACTAAGGTTGGCAGTTCATTAGCAGCGCCTGTGGCATTACTCATGTTATAGGCGACGTTGCACCACCACTTACCATCAAGAGAACCGGCAGTCAGTACGCCTGCCGTACTTCACATAAAGAATGTGCTTTTAATTAAGCCCGCTAACAATAAGCAATGTTAATAAAGCATTAAGAAGACGAGCTAAATGAGAAAGATATACAAATTTATATGGCCCGAACACAGGCTCATTTATCTCTGTTCAGTCTGTTATAAAACAAAACAGCCGCCGAACGCGCCGATAGATTTTCAGAATCACCAGATTAATTCCAGAGATCTTCTCAAATGATGCGGCGTTTTAAACCGTGTTCACGGCGCGTTTTAAATTAATTGCCGAGCACCCAAATAATGGAATTAACTTAATCGAATAGTTGTTTACATTGTCACTGGGTGCAATTAAAATTGTTTCGGAAGACAATAAATCATTGGCGCGAAAGTAAAACATCACGGTGCTCTGGGCGCACACCTAGCAATAAATTTCCCAATTAGGCTGAACGACGCGCACCGCGGTGTGGCAACACCGGCATCGGGGAGGAGCGCTGTCGGGAAATAAAATTAAATTAATTACTGGTAACACCTCATCCATCGGCTACTGTGCTATAGTTCATTTTGTTCTAGTAAATGGTAGGTAGTTAACACTTAAACAAGATCAAAATTTATTGCTTTTTTTTAATGTGCAGACGCAGTTACTTTCTGTGTCTTACTTACTCTAACTTATAAGTATAATATTACTTATACTTACTGTGTTGTACTTTACTCAACGGGAGGAGGTGTGGGCTATACTACACCACCCAAGCTAATTGCAAAAAATTCAAAAGTATTTGCGCTAATTTTCTAAGAAACACAGATATTTTCTAGAATATCCGCATTCAGGGTGAACACTCAGAAAGTGCTGGCCTACCGAGATTCGAACCAACGTCTGCAGTTTCACCAGCAACGCGTTTAGCCAACTGTCACTGCTTCATTAAGTCATTTTACCTGACAATTATATCATGTTATTTCGATAAAAGTTTGAATCACTCAAAATTTTGCTTTATATTATGTTCTGTCCTGTAAGGACAACACAATGACAAGGACAAGGACAAAACTTACAACACTCAATGTCTAATTACAATTTAATATGATGAATAATATCAAACTGTCTAAAGTCAAAGGCATGCATTGGCAAAACTGGTTTTTAATTCAATTAAAATAAAAGGCATAATGCAATATCGTTCGCCATAATTTCAATAGTCTCGACTCCGTCCGAACTTGATTTATTCTTCGCTAAGGCAATTTACGATAAATACATTATATTATATCCAAGTTAATTTTGTTCAGCAGACAGCACCGGCTGAAGGGAGCAAATTAAGCCCCGATTACCTGCATTTTGGTTTATTTTCGTTGTATTAAGCTGTCTCATTTCTTGTTACTAATGTCTAATATGTTTTCTTTCTTTTCATTTTTTTTTTAATTGTATTGTTTTTAGGACTAATGCAGAAAATTAAATCAGTAGTTGTCATTTGATATTATGTTTCGATTATATTGGAGAAAATACGATTAAACCACAAAAATGCCAAAGTTCATTCTTTCCTCAGTTTCTGCCTGCTCTATTAGATTTAAAAATAAATCTTATTTTGGTCCAAGGCGTACTCCGCGTACTTATAGCCTTAACCTTGTTGGTATCAGAATGAGGTAGCCTCCAGAAGCGTCCAGTGAACCGGCTGCTTGCTTTTTGCTTGTTTGTTGTTAAAAACATCGTGATAAAAACATCGTGAATTGTTTGTTGGAAACTTATTGACAGTAAGAAAGATTCTTTTAATATAGAGACACAAAGGGAATATAATTCACCAATAATATTATTCATTCACGCATGATTGATATTTTGTGTGCGAGTTCTGTTGACGAAAGCAATGTCTGGACAACCAGTTTGCAATACCACATTTTTTGTTAAATAAGTCACTAGAAATGCTCATCCATTATTATAATATCTATCGAAATAATGAAATGTAGACTTTGGAATTGAAAACGTAGTTTAACCTCCGCCTCTGTCTATTTCTCCACTAACTTCTTCTAAACTACTCAACGGATTTTGATATGGTTTTCATTAATAGAAAGAGCGATATAATAAAATTTTACGTATATAATGTAGGATATTATTATACATGTAACATTTTCAAAGATCGTTCCCTAGTTTTCTTAGTCAAATAAATCAATTTTAAATTCCAGCTTCTGTCGTAAAACAATAGTTAAATATGAACAATCACTTGTGAGGGGTGTGTATTATTTGCATTAATTACCACATTGACGCGTCACACTGTATACACATTTCGGCACTTTGGAAGCTGTTAATTCCGCTGTTACCGCAGTAGAACGAGAATACCGTATTAATACGAAATAAAAAGTAATCTTTTAACAACGAACTTTACTGACAAGGAAAAATTTGTGATCAAACTAAAAAGTAAAACAAGTTTAAATAATTAGCCTAAGAATTGATCCTAAACCTATCACTGCATACTACATACATGGCAAATACAAACATTAAAGATAAAAAATATATCGATTATTACATTCAATTAAATTTAGTTAAAAGACTTCTTGTAATGATTAATATAAGAACGCTTTTTACGCATGAAATTACATTTTCATTTTAATAATTCATTTTAAATGTATAATAGAAAATGTACGTTGTATAATAGAAATTTACTTTATGATGTGTAACATCTTACCGTTTGATTTTATGTGAGTAAAATCGTTCAAATGCAACGGAAAAGTGTCACAGCAAGCCGCGACTTATAAACGCGCGCTATTTGATTTGACCAATGAGCGCGCACGGACGTTACTGCAGTGTTAGCATAAGTGAAATATCAAAAATTGGAAAAGTTGCCAGCAAGAAATCGAGAGAATTTTATTCGAAATAAAAAAAAATGTTATAACAGCAAAATTTGTGAGGAATTTGAACAGAAATTTTTAAATTATCAAAATCATAGAAACACTGGAAGATAGAGAAAGCCATAACAACGACTTATTACCAAGATGGTACACATCATATATGCGACTACTGTAAGGCTCGTTTACTTCTTTTGAAATTTTAAAGCTTTTGCATATAAAATAAAAAAAAAAGGTTTAAATATTTTTATTTATAGATCAATTTCCGTCTATTTCGTATACACTGTGTACATTTCGCGATGACTTTCGCCCGCCATCCGTCATTGCCGTAGGGTTGTCGCGACACGTCTTTACGACGTCATACGACTCCTAATTGTGCCATCATCTAAAAGGGGTGACTGATTACTACAGAATGATTAGCTATTTTTGTGAGAAAATCATATTTGATTTTAGCCGACTAAAATTAAAACAGATAAAAATACAGTGCATAATAGACTATATTTAAAAAAGTTTGAATTTGGCAGATGGCAAATTACTTAAATTACAGAAATTACTTCCCAAATAAACCTTTCGTGTTTAAGTACTAAAAAATTTAAGCGACAACACGTTCTGTATAAGGCTGCTTTCTTTCTTTTTTCATATTTTACACAATATTTAAGAAAAACCTTCTAATTTTAAATCAATTTAACCCTTCCATTTTTAAAGTAATGCCTCACTTTAATAACTACTAATTAATCATACTATAATATTATAACTTACTCGGGTATGTCCGAAGAAACATACATATACTTACTATTAAAGTGAAACTTTTATTGCTAACTTCGTTCGTTCTCTCTACTTCTATATTGTAGGCATATGATATTGATATCTTGTTCATTTACGAGTTGCAGGGCTTCGTCTGGCTGCTCGAAATTCATGAACACCGAAGACTTTTCAAATAAAGCAACTTGCTATGAACTCTCAATATACTCAGTATGAAAAACTGTGAATTAGTTTTAGATTAATTTATTAATTTATTTTTTATTTTCTTAGTAGTGGGAGGGCACACTATGTTCTATAGTTATTAACTGGATAGCGGTTTCGGAGGCAGGACTTTTCCTTACAAATAAACACTATAAAACAGGGTGTGGCAGCGCACTTTCATCCCCCTTTTATTGTTAATATTATAAGCGATTGTAGCCATTTACAATCTAGTGGACTGTCAGCCTGTCTGCCGGTTTTTCTTAGATAAAAAACACTAACAGTAGGTAACTTCCTGTATGTATTGGCCTACATACAGGTTTATACAAATTCATTATATTTTTATGTGTGGTTTCGTATAAACGATTCACATTTATAATTGACCGGAGTAACAGAATTAATACAATTTGTTGTAGCAATATTTTTAGGTCTCCTAGAAACTATCGTAATTCGTTTGTACTATGTATTAAATATTAATATCTGCCTCGGCAAGTCTGTATAGAATTAATTAATGCCTCTGTTAGAATAAGTCATCATAATTTCTAATACACAAATAAAATAGAACGGGATTTGAACGTGAGTCCGCCGTTCGGGTAGCGAAACGAAGCGTTGTTGCTCAGTATTTTGTTTGGAGCCCAATGTATTTTTTCACCTTATTTGACAATATGATGTTATGAGAATATGATGTTTCGCGAATATCGTGTTTTGCGAATGTGGTGTTTTACGAATGTGGTCTTTTGAGAATATAATATTTAGCGACGGAGGGGTCGCTACCACTATATTATGTCATTTGCAAATATATCTTCCAAAACAATGCATAAAGGATACAGTGATTAAGAATTCCCTCACGTGCGTCCTAACAAAAAGTAACCAACAACTAAATATTTCGGAGACGCCCCAATAGAGGTCGGACGAGGATAACAAAAAGTAGGGGCCGAATGGGTCTCCGGGCCCTCGACACCCGCACAGATATGATAATCCCAAGTATGTAAAGTAGTAAAATTTAAGGCCTCTCCATGTGAAGAATTGTACTTGTATGGAACGCAAATTATTCTAATGTGGCCCTTTTATTCGAGGCACACTCCACGCACGGGTCGCCGAGCTCCTGTACTTGTACCAATCATTTTCATTTTCAATAAACTACTAACCCTATCTAAACAGAGCCATGATTCAGATATCGACCGTCCATTAGAACAATACCTAAAGTATTATGTTATCATAACGTTTTCAGACAAATTATTTTCACAGGCGAACCATCCATCAATTGGTTATCGATGAATCAATTTGAATACATTTAGCTGTGGCAATATAAATCAAAGTTTATATAAAGTTGCTGGCTGTTTAATGTAGTCATAATAATTTTAAAAAAAAATACAAACAAAATCCTATAAGCGGACAATGAATCAAGCTACCTAACGGCATCAGTTTGTGTATTCAAATCAGCAAATAAAAGTGTCTGCAGTATCGACGCGACTGATTCCGGTGGGTCCATATCGTTTTCACTTGTTCGATTTGCATAGAACGTCGAAAAGTTCACAATCACATTTTACCTCATCAGCCTGCGGGGAACATAATTCTTCCTTCCATCTGCCGTCTTCCTGTATCCACCCTTGCACGAACCTCTTTTTGTTGGGGTGTGGCCGGCCGCCGGCGATGTTCGCGATACATAAATTTTCACGATCGGTCATCCCTTAAAAACAAGTTTAGCTCTTTATCCAGAGCAGAGTATGTTAAAGAATGGCTCGACCGTACGTTACCCTCCGATTCGTTACGTATTCAAATTATTTCGCCATCCTGTTTTGGGTCCATTTGTATTGAGATGCATACCTACAAATTTTGTCCTTTACGTTCCCTCGGCTATTGATTTCGATTAATTAGAATGAATAAGCACTAACAATGTGTTTATTTCGAATCTTCTATTTTTTTTTCTTGAATATCGTGCATTAATGTAAACTGGTTACTCATTATGGTTTCACATTCTAGTTCATAGCTATTACAAATATTTTTGCATTTTATAATTTGCTCTTGGCCAACAACCAGCTGTGTAGCAAGGATGAGACCTATGATGGAGCGAGCTCAACCAGAAGGTGGCTATTCACTCGAACTTTGAATAGATTCGGGTTATATGTGCTCGGAAATACAGAAGCCGGCAGG
Organism: Synanthedon andrenaeformis; assembly: GCA_936446665.2. Lineage (NCBI taxonomy): Eukaryota > Metazoa > Arthropoda > Insecta > Lepidoptera > Sesiidae > Synanthedon > Synanthedon andrenaeformis. The sequence continues at coordinate 3,701,176 of OW387780.2, read as the reverse complement.
GAGTTCCAAACCTTGGCAGTGCGCATTATAAAGGATGTTTTAAAGCGCTTGGTCGGAAAAAAAGGGATTTCGACAAGATGAGGATGGTAACCAGCCGTACGTCTGTATGTCCGATGGAAGAAAGGGGAAGGCGGTATGAGCTCATGCAGCTCCTGAGCACACTCTCCGTCTATGTCTATCTAACTTTTCTGTTGATTACATGTTTTATACTTGTGTCGTCGTTGGCAAAACGACAGTTTATAATTCTTCTAGTATTAAAATGTTCAGCCACTGTGCTAACAAACGTGCACATTACATTACAAATTTTCATGGTTATCCATTCCAACGTACTCAACTTCATCTGCTATCCATTCGCTATTCAAAATCGCAACGAAAACTTCAGCTGTAAGAGCGTTGCAAGATAAAGGCTGATCATATGCATGCAACACACGTCTACTCTTTACAAATTCAGCGGTGATATGAAGCCATTCATATGGCGGATAAGTTTCACTCGGTGTGCGGCCGGCTGAATGCGATAAGTCGCCGCCACATCACAATGAAACAGTCGTGAGTTGATTTTGCATTGTGACTAAGCACATTCATTAGAATTACAAGTACAAAACGTGTCACATCTACTTACATCGTGATTTGTTTTCATTTTCCTCAATCCTTTTCAAATAACCAAAAAAAACCTTACCTTTTGTATTCCATGTCCCCCATGTTGTTACAAGTAACCTGATACTTCGCTACGGGAATAAAAGATCTCAGTGCTGTTTATTCTTTCTAGAATAACAATTCTATATAATCAAAAACAATATAGAATGTGCATGTCAATGGCGATTGCTTGCAGTACATTGTGTGCATAGAAATGACGAATATATATAGTTATACTTACCTTTGTTATTATCACATTTGAACTATTTTTAATGTGAGAAAAGTACGTTGTATGTTTTGAGCTTACACGCAGTGCCACGAATAAATAATAATGAAGAAGTCTTATAGAGACCACGATCAGATGATCCGTGACCACGATCACTCCATCAGGATGAAAACGGTCGCATCGGCGCAGTCAATCGTGAAAGTAACCATAAAAATGTGATAGGAATTTGAGATTACTGCCAAATGAAAAATAAATGTAAATAATTTACATATAAGAAATGAAAATATTAAAAATATTAACAACAATTATACTTAAGCAAATGGTAGATTTTTCAAAGCGGTAAACAGTTTTAAAGTGCACTGTCGTACAACTTTGCCGAACAATTTCAAAATGTCTTGCGGAACTCATAATCATGACAATAGCTGGACAGATGTCGCTGATAGCATTAACGGATAAAAAGCGTACGCGACCGTGTCGACAAGCACGGAAACATACGATCGCCAAACAAACGCATGGGGAGGCCAGTCGTCCGTGGCGGTCGTGATTCATGCACTCATTCAATAAGTCAGAGATACTTATACGGATTTACGACACCGTGAACGGATACATTTATATAAACGTGTATTAAGGCTGCCAAATTTTTAACATTTTAAGCAATTGCTATAATTTCAACAGGTGATGTATGTATGTATGTATGACTTTGATAATATAAATGACAAGCAACAAAGTTTGGGAAGATTCTTAATCAAGAATCGAACTATAGTAGCACAAATGTAGTGTTCTTTCCATGTGATCTTCTGCTACTGCTTCTTGCCTGATTTATGACTGATGAAGTTCTGGCCTTTTACTACTAAAATTTAATAACGCGTCTTTGTATTTGTATTCTCACGACTATTTAAGTCACAACATGTGCTATCGACACGGGTCTCGACACGACCCTTCGATATCGGCGAGACACACAAATCATGCAACATACTGCCAATGAACCTGAAAACACCTACATCGTTTCACATTTTGTAATTCTAGTTGCCTAAATGTAGCCCTGAATGTAAAGATGACTAAATTAGATGACTAAATATGAAGGCAGCCGATTGAGGAGAGTTTTGGGGTACGCAATTGCCGTGGAACTTTAGCCGCCCGAGGCGGTGATGCGCTCGAATTCGCCATGCCCCAGCAGCTCGGTTTTACAACGCAATAAAATATTGAAATAAAAATCGCTAGCGGTCCAGCAATAAAATAAAACGCTAACCATTTTTACGGCGCCGACAATATAATGAAATAATCGTAACGGCCGTCGACGTCACGTTGAATTGCCCAATAAATCTTCCTCGGGTCATATTGTCCGCAGTCCTCCTGGCAACACTTTAATATCGAGAAATATCATCTCGATAATCGAAGCGCGCGCACTGCCCGATCCGTATAAATCATTCGCCCGCACTCGACTGTCGTTTATTTTTTAGACTTTCCATTTCCAAATAAAGTCCCTGAGCAACGGACCAGCACTTTCTCCTTCCGGGGCGGTTTTTATATGATTTGTCGGCTGTCGACGATTTCCTTTAATATTGTCAATATTTCAAAAATTAATTGTTATAAATCAGAAAACTTTCGTAGCGTTTCCTCTTTTCGATATCATTTACTGTAATTGAATCCGATTTCCAGTCAATGTCTGTGTTTGATTGTAGACTGAGTTAAGCGATCATTGTCAGTAAATGGAAAGAAATGGACATACGAGTCATACGTCCGAAGGGGAAACGTGTTAAATTATGTAGCTACACTTAGCGCGTCAATCCACGCACTAGTTTGAAAAAAGTTCCCGCCCATAAAACATTAACAAGCACTCAAGAAAATTCCCGGGTGCTCTGCCCCGTTCGTTAAGTAGTGTCAGCCGGTAGTTTTTCCCACTTCGAGTTAGCGGGTGTCCACTAGAGGCTAAAGGGTCGCTGTCAACGCAATTGGCGAGCCGATATCTCCCATGAGTGTCGCCCTTCGCCTTTCAATGGGACTTCAGCACGAAGATCTCGAAGCCCTCAATTAATGACAAAACAATGCCGGATACCGAAAGCGCCCAATTTTCAGTTGTCGTTCTTGTTTTAGGTAATGACAGTTACAGTGGGTCGGATTTCCCATGCGATATACCCTGAGCTCTGTATTTTTTTGTACATCCCATCCTACAATCTTATAAATGCGTAAGTTTCTTAAGTAAGTTCAATGAATGTTTGAATGCAAATTTTGCGTTCAGCATCATTTAGCGCTCGAAAATAAAAATAAGAAATTATTTCGTTTTTGGAAATGAGTAGGTAATTCTAATTGAATGCAGGCGTGACGACTTTTACCAAACTTTTACGATTATTTTGACCTCATAGGTAAGATAAGATAAGCTATAATAAGTTTTCACATGCTTTAGGAACGCTTTAGTTACGATTTTCCATATCCACCCGAAAAGCCGGGTTAATATTTATCTCTATAAAACTTGATAAAAGTATATTGATTAATTCATTATAAAAATAGTATCTTTGTATTTTAAGTCAATTTTAATATATTTAAGCAACAGTTTGTAAATATAATGTACTTAATCTATAATATAAAAATGAATCCCTAAATGTGTTGCTAAGCGCAAAACTCCAGAACGGGTGGACCGATTTTAATTCTGTCTTCACTCATGGATAGAGGGATAATCAGGGAAGGTTTTTTACGAAAAAAAAAGGACCCCGGGCGAAGCCGGGAGCGGACCGCTAGTTTATAATGCACGTGACTGTTAAATCTACTTCGGAAGATTTCGCCTTGGAAACTCATTTTTTTTTTTTTTTAATATAATTTACGTGGATTAAACTATGTGGAATAAGAAATTGTGCACAAAGGAAGACAGCAGTAACTTAATACAATTTAACGAACACTTATTTTCAACCAAAATACTTTGTGAAGACTAAAATTTTCACCACAAACTGGTTCTGGTATGTACAGAGGCGAAGTGTTGTCCGGTATGAGGCGGAGATGCGAGAGTCGACGTTCGCTAGCTCGGCGCCCGCTATCGATCCATGGGTAGAAGGCTCGGGGGGGGCAGAAATTTGGGAAAACTTTGAAAGTTTCGCGTCTAATTCAGGCGCACGCACACATTCGCAACGACAACACAACAGTCGCACACAACGACGCTTGCCTCGTAATTTCTGTTTTGCTTTGTATTATTTTTGAAATGTCACGTGTTTTTAGTACACGTTTCTGTAAAATTGTTGGTTCCTGTTTTATAAAATTTTGAAATTGTATGACCAAATTGCGATGCTTACAACTTATGTCAACCATTAAGGAAATAAACAATCTACGTGTCCTAGTAAACTAGCGATCTTTGAATTTCTGGCGATTGGCTTTAGGCTAACTAAGTAGTGTATAGCGTGTAATATAACCTATACCTCTTTACATAAACGAGAAGTCAATGTCTACCATTGAGAAGCTATATATGTAATATATACATATATGGCGACATAGTGACATCCGCTAGGACCGGATGGTTTTCAAGTGGAGGCCACGGACAGACAAAGCTCAGCGTAGGACGTCCAATCACAAGGTGGACAGATGATCTGATAAATGCCGCAGGTCAACGGTAGATCAAGGCTGCTTCTGACCATTCCTATTGTAGAGATATGGAGGAGGCGTATATCTATAGTGGACGTCCTACGGCTAAGATAATGATAATGTTGATATGTAATAAAAAGCCTGATACAGATTCTTTTGCTTAAAAACACTGTGTACTATTCTCAGAGTCGATTAGTCCACTGTTATCTAGAAATCTAAATTTACGAGCTCACTACAGATCAAAGCAAGTGTCATTATCCATTGTAGCTTGAGTGCTTTGTAAAAGAAAACAATAAAGAAGATGAGATATGGGGGAACACGTCGCGCGGACGTTACGCCGCCCAGGAACAAAGACACCGGAGACGACTACTTCCTGCGGCGTGATCAAAAAGACATTTTTCCACTTTTTGCTATTTAACGATTAAATGGAGTAATACAATAAATAATCGTAAGCAATAAATTGATATTTTATTTGTACTACATTACATTGATAGAAAGAGTAATTAACGATAATAAGGAATATCTCATTACATACGAGATTAGTTCAAACTAAAATTTGAGAAATTTTTTACGACCGAAAAAACCTTCAAAAAAGATTATGTGGGATTCTTACCGCAGGTCCCTGGCAGGCGCTGAAACCAGGTCGCGCCTCGTAGGTGAGAAGTGGCGTGGCGGTCGTCCTCTTCTTTCACGGTGGCGGGGCAGCTGTGTATCGTGGTCATCACCAGCAAGCGCTGCGTTTGCTACTGTGATGGGTCATCCTGTTCTAACAGGATGTGTCGAAGTCTTCTTCTGAAACGAGAAAGAGTGTTATTAGTATCGGGGATGTAGATTAGGGAACTGGCCACTAGCGGATTGGGATGGCGAGGACGTTTATCGTAGTACTTCAGAGCGAAATCCTTGATGCACTTGACAATGGAGGGAAGATTTATGTCGTAATGGAGGTCAACATAGCGAATGTACCATGGGGCGCCCACGGCTCTTCGCAGGAATCGGTTTTGGACGGTTTGGAGTGACTTGATGTGTGCGCCAAGACAACGCTAGCGTACGTCATGATTGGCCTGATGCATACTTTGTACAATGTCATCTTATCTCTAAGGGCCATTGCACTCCGCTTGTCTATGAGGCATGTCAGGCGACCCAGAACGAACGCTGCCCTGTCCATCACACGCTTTAGTTTACGGTCGATGTGCACCGAGGTATTTGGTCTGACAGACCCAAGGGATAACGCGGCCTTGGAGAGTGATCTGGCCGAGTGAGACTCGGTCAATGGCTAGGGCGTTCGGAGCGCGGGGAGTTGGAAGCAAAGGCCCCCGGGAAAAGTACATTGCTGCACTTTTTTCAGGATTCACTTCATTTCTCCATTTCTGGAACCAATCGCCGAGAGCGGTCACGGCGGTTTGTAGTTTTCGAGTTAGGAAATCTCGGTGTCGGTGGGAGAAGTAGAAGGCCGTGTTGTCTGCAAAGAGACACAGCTCGACCCCCTCCGTGCGGGGGATGTCATTGGTGTAGAGTGAGCAGAGGGTTGGATAGAGAACTGAATCCTGAGGATTCTTAGGGGGCGGGGGGATGAGAGAGTGCCTTCTACTCTGTAGCAAGCGCTTCGATCGGTCAGAAAGTCCCGTACTATAAGTACGAGGCTCGCCGGCAGCGGCAGCCCGAGTTGGTACAATAATAGCTTGTATATCAACCCGGAATGCCAAACCTTATCGAAGGGCTTCGCCACATCGAAGAAGACGGCACCGGTGCCTAGGTTTGTGTTGAGAAATGTTTTTTTTTTGTACACATATAGAGAATATATCAAGAAAAAAAACCTCAGTATGTAGTGTATTTTTTTATTAAAATGGTTGTATTTTAGGTATTTACCTAGAATTATCGCTACAGTCCATGACCGGACACACTGTAATATATAAACCTTCTGTGAAAAAATATCTAACGGATGGTGAAAAACGCATCAAAATCCATTGCGTGATTTAAGAGGAGTTAGCGGATATACAGACAGACAGAAAGACAAAGTGACGCGGACGGTAACTTCAATTTATACTACATAGGACATACAAATACATACATCCTTTCATAAGGATAAGAATTCATCCAGAAAAATTTTCTTCTATTGTCATACAATAGAGATGTAAAAATCTTTTTTTTTATTTTGAGCCATGAATTCTGTATTTAATTTATCGCACTCGTAATTTTTAAATATCCTTTGTCGTTCACCCGCTGTTAGTAAACAGGCTGTTTGTGTTGCCCGCGCCTCAAATAAAGGAATTCCATTCATTGTAGACTTTTGCCCACAACAAAAAAAATGGAACGCTAAATAAAAACAAAAGCGTTATGAGCCGGCAATTAGCGTGATTTAATGGCCTTTTAATTATTCTATAATTAATGGTGTTTCTTTACAATATTGTCCTTTTACTAAATACAAAATCTCCTTAATTTTTCGCGGTTTTCTGAAGCAATTTTAGCTATACAAATTTTTCTGGAGTCATTTTAGAAGCTCACGATTTTCTGGAGATAACATAGAATCCAAAAGTAACCATTTAAATTTTATGATACTTTGCAAAGAATGGTAGGTATTAAATTAAAATACTGAGAAGCAAAAAAAAGTCAAACTAGAAAGCATATTTTGTTTAAAAATAAGCTCAATTTATTACACTTTTCATTTCATATTTTAAACTTACTCTAGATGTACTCGTAGGTTAACGACGTAACGAAAAAAGCGAACTTTAATCGACTTGCAAACTTTTAAAATAAATTTTTCACATAAATTAACTTACTGCTAATGTAATATTTTCAAACAAGTGTGTCACGCTTTTGTTAAACATTATTATCACTACGAATTAGTGAGGGCATAAAATTTCGGTGTACATTTTGTATTATAAAATATTGTACATTTTAACCTCTGAAACCCCTTTTTTGCTTTTGCATTTTTTAATTCATTTTTCAATTGTCTATTTTTTATTTTAATACTTTAGGACATTGCCATTTACAGTCATGAAATTCTATTATATTTATCGTTGTTTTTTATACATCATAAGAAGATGTTATTATATATATTTTAGAAAATATTTTCATAAGTAGCGAGAGTTAATGCAGCCATTCTTTTTTAAATAAAAATCATGGCATTATAAGATAACATTATGTAGCATTTATAACAATAGTTATATTAACTTAAGTGTTAACCATTTGATTGCGATTACTGATAATAAAGAAATATCTAACTAAACGATATCCATCACTTCTATTTAAGTAAGTTGAAAATTACGGTGCCATTAGTGTAATTAAAGTTATCTTTCGCTAAGTTTATTATGATTAAAGTGACTCTTGTTAATTTATTTGTACAGCTTTTTGCGTGTATTCTGTATATTTAGTTACACTTTTTTTGACAAACAAAAATTTTAATTTTTTTTTTCTTATACCTTATATAGAAAATTTATCATTGTAACAAATATTTTGAGGGTGGTCTGGCAAACAGTTGTGTCAAGAATCGGGGTGCCAGACTTAATTTTTATATTCTTTTGGTCAAAACTCCTTCTAATAGTAAAACATTAATACATATAACATTATCTTATACATCAATTTTACAAAATTTAGAAAAAATCAGAAATAAAATAGAATATCTTTTTAGAAAAATTTAGAAAAAAAAATTTTAAAAAATTTGGTTAAGTTACAGAGCGCTAAACCGTTGGTTTGTCTAATTGTCTAATATCCAAAAAGTTATAAAGTCCATTTTTGTACTTATTCTGGATCACCACCCTTTTTTACGGTCGTCGCTTTGCCTATAAGTAGGTATAACGATTGGAAATATTTACCCGCCAAAAAATAAAGAATCAGTTCCACTTTAAAAAACACAACATAGCATTTGTAAATCAATAAAAAAATTCATTCAAAACATCGAGACATACTAATTCCGGTATACGGCTACCGTATACCGGGCTACGTCTCGCCCAGACGTACAACGCCATTGGCGCCTCCAAGTGTCTGTAAAAAAATATATATTATGAAATTCAAATTGTCTTGTATTCCAGTAATAATTTCCTTTGTTCCAGATTACAAGCGACATTCTTAATCAATTATTTAGCCAAAACTTTAATTATGAATTTACTAAATAACTGAGCTTAGTCATTTCAAAAATAGGATTTCAGACAATGTCAAATTTACATTAGCTTGTCAGTAACAACATTAAAGTAGACCTTTACTTTTCAATCAAATAGAAGTGGGTGTAAGTACAAGTTAACAGAAATTAAGAAAATCTCAAACCGTCGAGGGGACAGAACTAATAGCGAAAGCTTAATTAAAGAGATCCGTTTGAGATTGGCGCAGATGGCATTTTACGTTTGGTACATTCGAAATCAACAATGTTCTCTTGAAATTTTCTTCAGGCTACCTAATTATTGCGAACTGTTAGCTTCGTATTTTCCACAAATACTCGTGAAATGTTACTCTTTCTCTAAATACAACTTTTAATGATACTTTATAGTAATATATTATACTTTATGCTTTTTAGTTTATACTTCAAAATAACACATAGATTATAATTTTATTTATAAATATACGCAGACGACGTCGCGGACTAAAGTTATTCACTGCACTGATTTTGATGAATTTGCTTACAGAGATGGTGCTCCTTAAGACATTTTTATTAAATATTAATATTTCAGGCATATATGCATGCAAGCATATAGGTATATGTTCCACTGATTTAAGAACTTAAGTATTTAAAAGAAAGTCGTACCTATTGATAAACCTAGTTACCTACTGGTGATCTGAAATATACCTATCTATCGTAGTACAACAGTACGAGGTTTTCAAGGAAGCTATGAATAAGCTTTTAATAAAATGTGGTAATAAGGCGACACAAAACATATTCTATAGAAAAAATAACAGAAGATATTAAATTTAATAACCATGAAATGTTACTCCAAAAACAAATAATATAGGACAAGCTTTTATAGTTCTTAGTGTACTGATGTTTACTCATATCCTTATAGTAATACTGGTACAGTCACCATAAGATAAATCAAGATTATTTTGTCCTCTGCGCATTGTCCACGCGGATTGTGTTAATATAACACAGTAAGGTTAGGAGTTTAAAAGAGATGTGGCAACAAATAAAGCTGTTAGCTGGGAATCGGGAGTCGGGTCACGGCGCGAACGGCGCACGGGATCAAGTGCACTCAGATGAACGCAGTCCACACGAGACGGTAAATCTAGAGATTTTCGTTGATATGTTGAAACATCTCTCCGTTATAACTTAGTAAGTACATACTCCTTTGAAATTGTATTTTTAATGCCAAACATCAATTCCTACATTAGAATCATCTTGAGTTAGTTATGTAAAATTTGCCTTTTTTGCTTTAACGCGTCAAATACGTTAATAAAGAGTGAGTCGTCGTAAGCAGTCTTCTAGCTAATGTCCTAGTTTAGTCTAATCTACCAGCTTTATTTTTTAGTATTTTAATATTCCTCCTAAGTAAAGTTCGCAGGCAGACTGATGACGGTCCGTAGTATGTGGAAATCGTGGCCTATTATATGTGGAAGCAACGCTGTGATCCTGCAAATGTGCTACCGACTTTAGTAGGATAAAAGATAAGGTTTACGAAATAATAGGGAAGCAGTCTCTGGCATCCCTTACTCACCGAAGTTCAACAGCACATGCTGGATACTGTTATTTACCATAGTGGTTCCGCCCAGTTTATGACTGCGAACCGCACTACAAATAATGTAATTCGAAATAGTTTTTAATGTATTTTATAATACCTTATAATTAAACCCTATGGATAATAAATACGAAAGCCATGTCCTTTATAGATATTTACTTCTCAGTTTCATCCAAGAATAAATATATCTTCGAATCGATCTTGATAAAGTGGGATTTCCAAATGAAGTAAAATCAATCTCGTGTGTACCCGTTGCAGTCCACCTCACAAGAAAACCGAAGTGAAGTAATAAGAAAGGTAGGAGTGCCCCATTGAATGATAACTCCGGTCCTTTGTCTCCTGCGTCCGTCTTGACGAATCGAATTAAAAGGCTTATTGTGTCTACGTGACAGCTCCACAGCCCCTCAAGGCTTTCGGCACGCGTTTTGTTTCTAGCAAACTAAAATATTACAGACCATTCACTAGACGCCACCCTTGGATCCTTAGGGGAGAAATCTGCTACTCGAATTTGTACTCAATTTTTAACGGGGACTGTTAATTAAGAGTTGCTCTTTATTGGCGAGAGAAATCTTAATGCTTTAATTGTAGAAATGCAATCTCGGAAGCGGGCTTTTTAATCATTCAAATGCGTCATATTTTAATTTTGTCGAAAGTTTTGCGATACTTTTTGGGGTGTGATTAATGAATTTTAATTAGTGACAATGGATGAATGAAATATTAGCGAGGAGACGAAAAACATTTTAATTTATATAACATTCATTTCAATTTAGTTCAGACAGAGTTAAATAATTTTGTGATACTTTACAGAACTATAATTAAGTACTCTTATTAACTCTGCACCGAAAACATAACATTCAGATTACACATATTTAAATTAATTAAATTTAAATTAATCATAATGGACATTAATAATTGAACTAAAATAATGTATGTGTGTTAGGCGACAATAATATTAAACTATTTAATTATGTATTGGCCATGTTGGTCCATATATTTTATCTCGACTCATGTGGTTTCAATATAACTCTAAATAGTGTATAGTATCAGTGTCTTCGTTTTTATATTGAAAGGTGTCAGGCAGGTTGATGGTTCACCTGACGGCAAGTGGCAACGGCTGCCTATACACACAAGCAACATCGGAATGGATGGAAATAAAGTACGTCATTTGCTGTTACTGCACGGTGGTAAGGAGATGGTTACTGCCGCCAGATAGGCTGTCCTTTATATGCCCTACACACACATTCATAATGTGTATGTATCAAATATTTACGTTCTATTATTACACTAACAACACATATAATATAACATATATCTTTCTGTATTTGTATTTTATATTTTTGTCTTTCTTAACAATATCTTAAGTGCCTAAAATTATCGAATTGCTATTCGTTTTTCGTTATTTTTATATATATTTTATTTAAATTTAAATACTTTTAAAATGCATAACATAGATATGGAACAAATTGTATCATGCATCAGCAAACAATCAAATACTATTCGGTATCCTTTAACTAAATACAGTATTAAACATTGTTTTTCCTTTTTACATATTGAAAAAAAACTATTTCTTTTTTGTTACAGACGCAGTCGCGACAACGCATGTCATCTCCATCGCACAGAGGTAAACTGAAAAATTGATACCCATTAATTTCTGTCCTAAAGTCATTTGTCTAAAGAACAAGCACTTCCCTTGTACGACATATCTTAATTATTCATTGCATCCCACGACCGACGTTCCTTCAGACGGCGACGTAAAAAGTGAACCATAAAAATATATAAACGAACACGCACATTAATGAGGGCCGTGCAATATTTATACACAAGCTACCCTAATTGCTAGGGTGGGGAGTGGAAAAAATGGGCAATTTCACGTAATGTAATATGTATATTTAAGGTGAATTTCCCAAACCTAACTGTGGTATCGTGGTGCCCTGTCGCGGCAATACTTATTACGCGGGACCACTTCAAACGTCTTTCTGCATTGGTGTAAACGAGTTCACTTAAAAGTTGCTCTATTATTGTTGGCTATAAATTTTCCGTAACATAAAAGAACCTCATCTTGAGAAATCTATGTTTCAAATATATCTTATGAAACTCATCTCATATACTGCCAAAGTAATAAGCTTTTCTTTTGAAACATCGATGTAGGATTTATGCAAAATATTCTCCTCTTTAAGTATAGAATAAATGTGTCTTCCGCGATCGTTATATTCATAAATAGGAAATCTCTTATAATTTTATTAATAAACCATTTTATTTATAAATTAAAATTGCAATAATTGAATAAGAATACATATGAAACGATATAAATAATAAAAAATCTTCCAAATAGAGCAACATTCGTCATTGATAGCATTGTGGGCGGTAAGTAGCTAGGATTTTTATTTTTTTCAATATGTTTAGGTGCTCAGATCGCTCCCCTCGCCACAATTTCCTCTTGACGGAAACCCTCAATCTAATGATACGGCTGTGTTAAAAAACACAAGGAAATTTAATAACGGCAGCCCGCAGCCTACGAGAGAAAACAAAGAAAATTTAATTTCGCCGATTCCCACATGCTCAATATCGTTGAGAACTTGCGCCCTTGTACTTGTACCCTGCGAGAATTAAAAAAGATTCACTTATGAAACAGGGCTACTCTAAAAACTCACATTTTTGGAGTGGCAAATAAATGAGACCGGCAATTCTCCTATATAGAATCAGCTACTAAAGCTACTAAATACTAAAACAAAGTAACCATTCACATAAAAAGAGCGCTGACGAAGTCGCGGGCGCTAGTTTAGAAATTTATTTGTGCTATATGAAATTACAACTAAAATTAAATATAAATCCTAAATAAAACTAAACTAAACTAAAATCTAAAACTAAATAAGCCTAAAAAATTGGGCGCCCGCGGCATGGTGCCGATTAATTAACATTGTACACTTAAAATATTATAAAAAAGTAATCTATGAAAAAACAAGTGTGAACGAAAAACCAACAATCAAATGAAATCTGCATATCACGTTACAGGCTCGGTCGCCCTACAGTAATTACACGGGACAAAAGCTTAACACATTTCAAAGGTAAGCAAATTAGTTCCGCACTTAATGATCCGACAAAGCGGGTAAATCTTTTTAAAATGCGCACCCGAAGTGTTTCCTTTTCCTGTAGACTAGGTAAACAGTGGGTAAAAAAATATTTGCATAACCTACCCCGCACGTATGCAAATCTGACGGCCCGGACGTGGAAAGGCGGTGGAAATTGTATGAAATCGCTACTACGACACGTTGGCTTCGGCGACAATTTGTCAGCGCTGTAATTATTTTCACACGCCGCCCCACTTTTATGAATCGCTTTATATTGTGGTTTACTTTGACAGGCTACTTGAGGTTTAACGATATCACTCGAGGTCTTATGAAAACTTTATTGAATCATTTTTAAGTAATATGTTGTTTTTTTTTCTTATTAAACAGATGCATGTAAAAATGTACAAATAAATTTTCTTTTATTGTACACCAGCGAACAATTAATAAAATTAATTTATAAAGAGCATTGTTTTTTATAGATAAATAATTGGAAAAAATGTTCATTTTCGACGTTAAAATTATTTTAAAATGATATTCAAAATATAAAATTATTTATTGTAATGTGTTTTGTTTTAATGAATTTCGCTAATTTCGAAAAAGAAAATGTCAGATTTAGTACCCTTATGCGACATTAGGAGATTGACATTTTTTTTAGCAATCATAGCTGTAAAAGAATTTCTGTTTCATTTCATCCACATTGCAATGGAAAAATAAAAATTCTTATTTTAAAATAAAGTCTTAATTTTTTTACATTACAAATACCAACAGCATTTTAAATGATTCATAGGCGCTTATTATCTGAAAGACTAGGTAATTCTTAATTTAAAGAAAAATATTTGAAAGGAAAAGTTGCAACTTTATTTTAGATAAGTGCATTATAATTTAATGTAATGCGCACTGTCTACATTTAGTCATAAATCATAAAACTCCAATCTTAATACTAAAACAGTTAACCAAAATAAACACGAAACTTTTTGTACATTGTGCACGTAGTAAAATGAAATAGCCAATTTTCACTATTTTCAATAAAAACAATCTGGTACTGTATGAAAGGTGTAGAATGAACGTATCCTGCCGGGTAGTCAATGGCCTGTCCCAACTGAAAAAAATGTTAACCGCCATCCGCCACCTGTGGCTGTATGGAACCCGCGGCCGTAATCGTATGCGAATACGATGCGTTTATCTGTACGGTATACGTGTGCATTGACCGTACGATCCGCCCAACAAAATCACCTCGATCTAAAAAGCGGACACTAGAAAGAACATTGTATTGTATGTTATAAAATATATGGCTGCGGGATATGGTTTAGATCAGACTTCTAACTGCGATGTGCGCAAAAAAAATATTCAGCAGAAGAAAATTACCTTACGTAAGTAATTTAATACTTTTGAAGGTTTATTTTTAAATTTAAGTTATTTTATTTATTAACAATGGCTGTGTAACGTTGTAATATCAAAAATCAAAGAAAAAATCTTTAAATTGATTCCTTAAGAAATGCATAGTTTCTTAATAGGTCAAATAGGTAATTTTAGGGGGATAACTATCTATACATAAAACATACAAGAAATATATATTCAACAAAATAAACACAAAGAAAAAAAAGCAAAAACATAATCATACCGATGGCTTGGTTTCGAAATCTTAAATGATCTTGAAACCAAGCTATCGGTATGTATTAAAAACATGAGATTGAACGAAAATTTCTCAAGTGTCAATAAACGTTATAGACGGCTTTAATGCATTGAGCTATTATTACTACGTACTTTAATGTCATTTTATAGTCACGTTGGCTTCCGTTGGATGTAATTGTAACGTGCGACTTCCAGTAAAGTGTATTTCACGTTTAATATCGTCGTTATCACATACGGGCCGAGTATGCATCCGCTCAATTCCACACCAATAGCGCGAATTTATGCGGCGTTTGCTGAGCCAATTATCATTCACGCAATGACCACTCGGTGTCCACCCGTTGCTCCCCGGACGCGATACACCTCTCAATTAACGTGCCCATTGCACCATTTACACACCCTTTCGATGGACTCAACAATTTATCGACAGAGTTAATTCCTTTTATTTTTGGAATTAAAAATCCTCTCCAATTTTGTTTAGGCGATTGTTTGTGAAACAATAGTGCACAAATATCTTGCACGATTAGATTTAACTTATCAACTCTTCATTAATTGTTGTTACCGATTACCATTTATTCGTAATATTTGATAATGTTTAAAACTACTGGCACTACTGTGCATCCTCAGTCACCAACTGGACTTCGTTTAGCCTTAACTGGCAATAACTTTCCATTTATAGAAAACCACTATGGAATAACGCCTCCCTTAACAGCGTCAGCTGTTATTTTTGCATATAATTAAAGAAACATCCCGTATTGCCTCACTACTACGAGGTCAACATAAAAATTGCAACCAACCTGAACACACAAAAAACCTTACACGGCTTTTGACATAAAAATATGAATGTTTAATATAATAAATTATGTTGACTATGTTTTTAACAATTGTCTTGAAATGTCAACTATTCTAAAGGACTTCTCAGTCATTTATAATTATCACCAAGAATATGAAACTGTTAATTAATAAAATTACAGTCTTAAAAAGTTGGTTAATAATAGAAAATGTATAAAAACAATAAATAAACAAATGTTTGGATACTGCAAATACAAGCGGTCTTGTAATTTTCCCACGGTTATGAGGTCTTAATAGTGAACCGCGGTCCTTTATGAAGTCGACCGAATACAATAACTATAAAGGTGAGCGGAAAATCCGAGCAATAAAGCCCGACAAAAAAGGCTGAACGAGGGCTAGTGCCGGGCAAATAGTTCGTGAAAATCCGAAGGGTCCCGCGGTCCCTAGTAGGGTACACAACGGAGCGTGTTCCACGTAGTGGACGGGACACTTTACGACGACCCACTCAGTAAACCTGCCCATTATGTTGGGTAAAACATCGTTCTACTGGAGTTATAAAGATGCCGAGCGCTAGCTAAGATTTGCAACCGGTTTATGGGCGCAGAAGGGTTCTCGGATGTTATTACGATCATGTCAAGAGGTCGTATCATATCTGGAAGTCAACATTGCGTGATGGAGGGTTGTCGACGTCAGCGAATTGTACAAAATGTACAACCCGACCGTATTCACTGACTTTTTTATTTCATTTTAAAATTCTAATTTCCCAGTAGACTTAACAACGTCCCTATCAAGTCGCCAAATTAATACTGGCATGATAAAATAATTTTAGTTGACAAGCATGTGAGAAAATTGTAAATATTTTACTGTTACTGTTATTTCCAATAAGTATTGTAAATAAACGAGATATTTAGTTTCAATAAAATTTGTTTCTTTCTAGGAATTAATAAATTCCATAATAGATCTAATTAAATATTTGACCGTATCAAGATTTTCATTCTTTATAATATTAGTATACATTAGTATAGATTAGTCTCTTTCTCCGCTAACTTTACTTACGGACAGAGCGATAAACGAGGAAGGTTTGAATATAATTTGCAGAAAAAAATTGTTGACGCAAAAATTTGTTACAAGTTTTGATACACTTCTTAATGTTTGTATTTAGTTATACATAATGTCAATAGTATGTTTTATTTTTTGGATAAATATTAATAAAAAAATTGTTACACCACTTCAACATTTAACTCGTTAAAATAAATTCCCGACGAAGCAGCAAGCATTGCACAGGTCATTAAAATCTTACATTTTGTTAAATAGCCATCTAGCACCTAGACGGCATTCAAAGGCGACACGACCCAGACTTAAACCAAGAATCCCTTTGCATTTTATCAATTACAATTTGAACTTAATGACTGTGGATTTAAAGAATAAAATAGAGTGAAAAACGTTGTTGTGGACTGCAAGTTCTAGTTGGTATGCAGGTGAGACGTCGGTAGCTAATTGTACACGGCAATCGTAAACGGGCCAGTCCAAACAGTAGTGAAGGTAAAGGCATGTAGAGATGTTTACCATCTACCCTCACGTAAACACTGCAGTATACAGTTCCTTTTCCCTTGCATTTTACAAGCACCTTTGCTCTGCAAACTCTACATATTATGTTACTTTTTAAAACATTTCAACTGCCTTTTACTCTCAATATAATTAATCTTTCAAGTCAAAATTTCTACCGGAACTTTTAAAGGTCATGTGAAAAAAATGTGAAAATGTTTGACGAGCTCGCTGACTGAGTGGTTAGGGTGCTTACCTCAACGCTTCGTCTCAGGACTCCCGAGTTCGATTCCCGTCAGGATCAATTTTAGAAATGAATTTTCAAACTTGTCTGTAAAAGTAGTGGCAGGGCACGCTGCATTTGTACATTGCGTTTGCGGGCAGTAACCGCCCCCTTGCAGAAGAGCACCGTGAAATAACAGCATCTATGCTGTTGTGTTTCAGTGTGTGAGTATAGGATCACAGAATTCATTTCCATATCCCTTCCTAATTCCTCATCCTTAATCCTACTATCATCGGCAATGCACTCGCAGAACCCCTGGCGTTGCTTGTGTTATATGCGACAAAAGCCACCTACCATCAAGTGGACCGTCAGTCTGTCTGTCGACCTTGAATACAAAAAGATTGTGCGTAAATAAAATACATTATACGTATAACATTAAATAAACGTGGAAAATTAGCCAAAATATCTAGTAAATTTCAACAATACCGTCATGAATAGTCACCTGCAATAGTGTATTAAACATGAAACCTATTTTCATACAGCAAACGGAGTGGTTGCGGCAACAAGGTTGCGGTCGAAACATCCCGCTTCAGACACGTCTCCGGTCAAACCTTTTGACGCGGCATCCTCCCGTGTGAACTAGCCCTTTGAGCTCTCACCTACAACCGCAAACGCTTTGAGTGCACAGCTTACATGATGGTTGGCAAATACAAATTGTTTAACAAACTTATATGTTAATGGAATATCTTGACTAGCTAACCTTCATTCATAATACCAAAATAAATTAGAGAACGAGTCAAATCATCGCTTTATGCTAATGCTGAAACATTAGCAAGAGCATATGCTTTTGAAAACCTATTGAAGTACCTATTGAAAACCTATTGAAGTTCTAAGAAATCAGATGAGTTATAAGTCAGCTGCATAAGAAATCCGTATCAAACTAAAAGAAATGGACGTATCTGTTTCAGCAAAATCCTTTTTTATGACATACTAAGTACACAAGGAACAACAGTGGATTTACAAGTGGGTTTCACTGCTTAAAACATTGCTTTTGAAAACAAAATAGGCAAGGTTAGCTGCACAAGAGACCTCTTCTGAAACTAAATTTTAAAAAGATACATTCGCTGAAGCCCGTCCACAATTTTGTGTCACTTGATTTCAGACTAGACAAAATCGCAAATTCAAGTGCAGTTTCGCCTAGGTCTATCTTTCGAGCGGAATACGCCATCGCTTACCGTAATGTATATTGCATGAGCTAAACTTCTTGCTTATTTCTTTAAAATTTTGATCGAAATATGCATTACTTTACTTTTCTGTATTTAGATTACCGTCGGGAATATTCAAATAGGGTATATCGGCTATTCCCAATAAGATATTAATATTCTCTTCTCTGCCATCTGCCGTCATGTGAACCGTCAGCCTGTCTGTCGACTTTAAATAAGTCAATATAACAAATGATATTTTATTTATCTTCTCGAGCAAGTCATTCTTTATTAAAATGTCTCATCTGTAGAAGTACAACGATCTGAAACGTGTAGATTTCGCATACAATGACGAGATTGCACTTAAGTTTAATTTCATTTCGTAATACACGCGAGGAGTAATGCAAGTATGTATTTGCTCACCATCTATCCGTGTTTGTTCGCCACCGCATTCATTTCATGCTACAGTCTGCACGATATTTTCCTTTTGTCTAGACGAAATCACAACGAATATTTAAATAGCACAATTTAGCCGTGGGTAGTAGCGATTTGTGCACGTGTAACTGAGAAATAGATACCGACATGAGTGTAAGTTCGAAGTGAGAGCGGTATCTTCAAATTGCTCATGTAAGACGAAATTAACCCTCGCCCACATTAACACAGATAAGTCGGCGAGCTCATTTGCGAGCCTTCCGGCTGGCGCTCGTTACATCTTGATATTCTTTACCCCTTCGCCGATACCCGGCACCACACGAGCAATAAATGGCGCGGAAGGAGCCCGCTATCGCGCAGCCCGATATCTTCCATCCGAATTAATTTGAGAACGCTCTCAGAAACGAACCAAGTTCGCGGACTTGTTATTTCTACGTGCAACCGAGCGAGTACACGCGAGCTCTAATCGCGGTGAGTCGCGAGATAAAATGGCGACCCATAATTACCATAACGCCTTTCGAAGATATGTGTAGAATCTTAATGGTACGGTGGCTTCGTAAATAATGGGCTCTTATGGGAAAGTTGGTGAAGAGTACAGTTTCGAATGTAATTTTAAGGGCTGCGCGCCTCACGTGCTTTTAGAATAATGTGCGAAATACAAAGTGGGCACGTTAATGACGGCATTTATTTTGATATAAAGTTAGACAATGGTTTCGCTTTTGCGTACGCGTTCGTGTAATTACACGCGTATATAATAAATATGGGATGAGCATATTTTTTTAATTAATATTAATATATGAAAATTTTACTCAAATTAATTTTAAAGTTTATTTAATTATATATATTCTTTTTTATATATTACATAAAAATGTTGAGTTGGTTTGTGTACGTACGCTTCAAAAACTCGAGAATGGGTAGAATGATTTTTATTCGGTTTTCACATACGGAAATAAGGATAAACGCGGAAGATTTTTCTATATTTATAAAATTACATCCGGGCGAAACTGGGAGCGGGTTGCTAGTACCTATAATATAAAATAAAGTCGTTGTCCACCTCAGTTTGTTTTTCCGCAGTAATTTCTTTTAAACCACCCAAAGAATTTTAATACGGTTTCAACTAATGGAGCGAATGATAATTGAGGAAGGTTTGCGTACATAATTTACAGGAAAAAAATGCATGCGTGCAAAACCTGGGAATCGTTGTTTGTAATCAGTGAAGGTTAAAGTTCGTATGTATTTTATTTTTTATAATAATAATTGTCACACGTAGTTATTAATGTTTTAATTTTAATTCTATATGCTAAAACATTCGAAATTGTGTTCTAAAATTGAAATGGTTATTTTTAAAACTTTCATAACACTGTATAAAATGAATAAAATAAAATAAATTAGATTTGTGCCTTTTAACTCGATAAATAACGTCTCTTTAACAAAGCATGAGACCACGATCGCGTGATATCAGGCACAGGATGCAGGTCGTCGCAAGACCTCCGCAGATTACGCTTGAATTATGAGCAATTTCTGAATTGTGGTAGCCCGCGGCGCGAGGCGGGCGGGCGGCGACACCGCGTCTTGTTTCTTCCATGGCAATTAACGATGCATCTCCACGCTTTGTTGTCGCCCATTCCAATTGCAATCTACACTTATTTACGATTTATGAACGTGCCATTTACAGCTACTGAACACACTCACTTCATTTATGGATTATATTATAGAAGCTTACAATATGTACCTACAAAATAGTTGTAAATAATTGATATGAAATCAAGTTTTATATACATTTAATTAAACAATCATTTATTATAGTCCTCTAAAAAAATAACAGCAGGTGGAAATAAATACCTACACAACTGACCCTGATTGCATAGAATATAATACACATTGATAACACGGGAATTTCCCTTTTAAAAATACACTTCTTTTTCCAACATTCACTACACTCGCAATTAGATTTCCCGTACACATTTTCTCTCCGCTACTGTTGCATCGTTGCACATATTTGCATAATGTTTAGTTAATATATTTCAAATGGCTCCGACATGCGGGAAACGATACCTGTGCTGCATTGCGAGGAACATGTTCCTTAACATTAAAGCCATTGTAAATTAGGTACCTAAACAGGCTCATTTTCCACTCGGGTGCTGGCGGCTAATATTGTCTCGCTTCTGAAATATGCACACTTACCTGCGGCGGCTCGTACTGGATACATACCGCTCTGTAATTGTCGAATACACTGCCACATTTAATCTGAGCTACATCTCGTGGAATGTTCGAGAATGCAGCCAAGATTTGCAGTCTGCGGCAGACTTGGCCTCGGGCCTAGAACGAGTTTAATATGCGGCTTAACTTCACTCGACATTTCTTAATACCTTGTTCTTAAGGCGACACGGTACCTCAGCAATCGGAAATTCAGTGGCCTGATAAATCTCGAGTTCACGGCGACTAATCACCATGGCATTCGCTTGGTGCATGTGAATATTATGATCATTGATTTTGTTTATTGTTTTATATAATGACAGTAGCAACCCACCCCGGCTTCGCACGGATTTGGAATTTTCAAAATTCCATTCTTGGCGGATGTTTAACGTTTTAAAATAAACTTATGTTACAAATTTTAGTTTCCTATACTTACTAGTTTTGGATATGCGTTGATAGTCAGTCAGGACAAACGATTTTATAAGTATAGATAAGTATACAATTTTGAAGACACTATTTTTTTAATTTATGTTACCTGCTTCGGCTGTGCATTTAACGTAATCTGTTTAGCCGACTTCCGAATTTATAATAAGAAAAATAATTTAAAAAAATAATACTTCGAGATTTTCTCGAATAATTAATAATAAAAATTATTATTAATATTTCCTGAGTTATTAAAGAATATTTCTAGAAATTCTAAAACAAAACTTTGTTTTAAGAATTTTACGAATATTCTTTTGTATGTTCTGGTAGCATTTTGGCTGTCCCACATTTTCAGGTACACTTATTCGCCTTAAGCTGAAACACACTAATGCATATTTGCAATAATCCAACTCGTTTACATTTCGCGACCCCTTTAAAAGAGTTAAAACCGGAACCTTTGAGGCAAACTTTAGACACTGTAAACAGCCGTACGAAGGCGTCTTCGATGAAATTGCAAAAATGTAAAAGAGCTAATGTTTACTCACCTTAAACCCCTTTCCGACCCCACGCCCCGGCGCGCGGCGTGACGAGCCGGATAAAAGGCTTTAATACACCCTCATCCCTTATTACGAAACTTGAAAAAGACAACAATATAGATCCAATGTGTCGCGGGCGCGGGCAATCATACGCGCATCAAAGGTGGCGCGCCTCCGAGCTAGCCAAGTGTGGAGGAGCCTTTATACTACGTTTTGTATTAACATTCTACATTCAAATGTCTTGTCAAAGGGCCACACGTTATGAGATATGGAACAATACGGATTGTCACAATCCCGTTTACCTCGTATGTGAGGAAATAGTATTTGAATGCTTAATGAGAAGTCCTTATTTGTCTCTTGTTCCGCCACTTCTGCCCGTGAATGTTAACTGTTTACAAGTTACTCATAACAGGAATAAGTTTTTTTATTTTTTTTCTATTAATAGATATATATTTTTTTTTTTAATTTTCACTTACATTTATTTGAGTGTTAAATTGTGTTTTTAATTATTGAAACAATTTTAGTCCAGTTATTCTTCAAACACAGAAATGCATCATTAATTGTGAATAGGTACAACACAAAAAAATAAACATACTAAAATCTTTTATTTTTCAACACGGGTGAAGTCGCAGGCACCAGCTAGTTATTAATATTAATAAAGTTAAATAAACTAAGAAATCACTTAATCGTGAGTATTTTATAAAATATATAGGTCTCCTTTTTTAAAATAAGTGGAAACCATTATTAATATCAAATACATTTTATTTGCGTGCTCTCCATACGTTACTGGCCCTAAAGACATCAAGCAGTCATTACCGCCCTCGTGAAAAATCTCGGCTGCTTTGCAAGTCAAAACTCCTCGAAGCGGCTACATGTGACAGTCTCTCCCTTCGCACGGTGAGTGCTGTGACGGAGCAAGTGTGAAAATTTACCTCGGGTTCACAGGTGACGTTGTTGAGTACTTTTATTGGCATTCCCCTATCATTACCATTCTACGCTCCCTAATTGCAAAACAATATAATTTTTCTTTCTATAGCTTTTTTCAATAAAAAAATAGCTTTTCGCTATGTATCAATAATTTTTGTTTTTTTTATTTAGAATCGAAACTTTTCTGGTATATAAAAAGACATATCTACTACACTGTGTCGAAACAGATATAGGAATCAAATCATAGCAAGCTCTGTTGCTTGATATAATGTGATTATATTATAGTGAGTGAGCCAAATAAGGCCTATGTCCTAATAAGGCCTATTTTTTAAATTTCCCGCTTCACGATTTCAAATGGCCGCCAATGTTTGTAGAAGTGTGCGTGTCCATTATCTAACGCACACAAGCACAGCAAGTGGCCCGTGCCGCGAGCGTGTTGGAACCTGCAGTCGAAAACAACCACGACGCGGAGCGTACACTTGGTTTTATAAAATTCTGGCAGAGTAAACAGTAAGTATTTTTATTTTTATTCGTACACGGTGTGCTGTGTTTTGTCTATAGGATAATTATACGTTTAGCCATCTCCTCACATAAGTGAAAAAACTGTAATATCGGTGTATTCCATATAATTGTTGTTTTGTTTACCCATGTGCCATGCCCTAATAAAGCCTATAAAAATAATGTATAGGCCTTATAACGCCACAGGTACAGGCCTTATTAGGACAATGTTTTATGTCAGTTAGAAAAGTATCACAGTAAAATAGTAAACCCTTGTTTTCAGTAACATCATGGAAAACGGATCACCAGCTTCTACCACAAGGAAAAAAAGGGCTCAATGGACTTCGCAACAGATGGAAAAGATTTGTTTGGTGACAATGCTACGAATTCCACATCACAGATTACTGTACCATCGTCAAGAGTAGAAGATGTTCCTGGTACTTCTTCCATGATAAAGATTAACACAAAGACACGAAAATCAGCGTCAATTACAGCAGATAAGCTTACGGGATCTAAACCAAAACTTCACGATAATAAACCTTCTTGGTACTGTCCAGCTTGTAAAGAAGATCGAGTTGATGATATGCGACAATGTCTTAATTGTGGCGTTTGGTATCATGAGGTGTGTGTTGGACTCACACCCGCTAATAAAATATTTTACTGTTCAGGAGATTGTTTAAAAAAAAAGATGAAAAAGGCTGATCAATAAGTACTACAGTACTTTTACATGATGAGAAACTCGTTAAGTCTGATCTAAAATGACCAAAAGTAATTAATAGGATCTCATTAGATTTAATATAAGTATTGACAACGTTTTGTATTATTTAAGAAGTTGAATGCTTACTTGTTTTTATTAAGGCTTTATTAAGACACAGGGTTCCCAATAAGGCCAAAGTGACATTTTAGTTATTTGTGTTCACAAAAGTTTGATTTTTGTTTCTAAAGCAATTTTGTTTCATTTATTACAAAGTTTAATAAATAAATATAAGTATTTCAAATTACCAATGCATTTTTATTATAAACCTGCTAGTTAGGTAATAAAAAAATTAAGGTAGGCCTTATTTGGTGAACTTACCTTATATCTCATATATCGCAAATTTATCACAGACTATTAAGTAGTTAACTAATAGAAATCATTCTATTGAATTGACTAGGTATTTGTGGTAAAAATTATATTATTTACATAGTAATAATAAATGCAAATCTTATAGAGAAACGTTGCTATAAGATTAAGATTGCTATGAGAAACGAGAAAGGCTATATCATATACTAATTTTTAAATAATCAATTCCCGGTACATTTTTGAGTGAATGTACCTTCGGACAGAAATAAATTAGTCACTTCCGGTTGTCCTAAAGTCATGAAAAATGACAAATGTAAAAACTATTTACTAAATTACGTATTAATTACGTTGATTAAAACTGGTTAATTATTTTTTAAAGTAAACATAATTATAATCGTTAACGTCTCTTCTTTATTGCTCACATATTTCTATCTAGCTACATTAAATAATTTTAAGGTAGGTAAAAATAAAGGAGATATAACGAGAAATGTCTGCAAGTAGGTAGTTTGAAAAATGTCATCAGATTTGTAAATCGATTTATCGCCAAGACACGAACACATTCGGCACACTGTCGCCGATCTACACGTCGTTAAGGCGACGTGTACGCCATTACAGAAATTATACAGGGAACGCGTTGCCAACCTCAAATTGACATTCAATCAGTGTCGCGACATTGTTTCCCTATCAATCCTTATTGGAAGTTGACGCACGCGCGCCGCACAGCGCCGATATGTTGCCATCAAAACGCAATTTGTTTATGAAAATTTATTGTATTCGCCATTACCGGATTCTTTTCCTACGGGAGCGACCCCGCGGAACGAAATCACCTTATTCAATTCCCTTTTTGCATACATCACACACACGACCGTCTAAGGAGGGGAACATCGCCAGTTTTTGTCTGAACACGTGAATTGCGTTTGGGACGCGTGTTCCTTTCTTATTAGTCGGAATTGTGTGAAGGTTTTTCGGTAATCGCCCGCAGGCTGTATTCGTACATCTTCCATATTCGACAACAAATTCCATATTTGTTCTTATGTGCTTAATGGATGATTATATCTTGTTTTAATTTAAAATAATTATTTTTCTTAAATCTGCCGCGATTCTTACTACCCTCGTGAAAAAACAGCACGTGTGCTGTTGTACTTGATGCATACAATTTATTTAGTTACTTTCCATCTTCGAAATTTATTTGAGCTAATTTCGACCTATTGCTGTAGGCGGACAGTAGTATAACACTAGTGTCATTAATTTTACGATTACGATTTTACGATAGCTAATATTTGTCTATATATCTACAATTATTACGCAAACATTTTTAACGCTCCTCTGTGATTTAAGACGAAAAAATGTTTGATTTTGTCCTCATTTGTAACATGCGACGTTAAAAAATCACACACGCACCTGAGCAATCCGATAACGAGTGATGAATCGTGAAAAAAATTCAAAGGAATCATTTATCCGGGCGGAATTAGCGAGTCGCGCACGCGAGATGTCGATGGTAAGCGAACCGCGCGATATGACACCGTTTCCCTTCTGTTTCGAGGATTTGGGAAAAGAATTGTCGCATATATCACAGTTAATAGGGTGAGGAGAGAGCACTACTTATGCCTAATGCGACAAGGAAACATGCTACCGCTCGTACGCCCGCATACATTTTCCCAACTGGATTTTCAATGACAATAAATATTTGAGCGAACCGAGCTGAACGACTCGAATAACCGGGAGTGCATTGAAAACTTTTTCAAGTCCAATTGTAGAAAATGAAAATATAGTAATAAATACATAAATCAAAGATTATTCGTATTGATCACAATGTATTTAATATCTTATGAGTAAACATACGTAAAAGGGTTTGGTCCCATCTCGTCAGAGCTTCAACTCGTCAGAGTTTCAACTCGTCAGAGTACAATCAAACATAAATTATATTCAAATTTTATTTAAGTGAATTAATTACAATAAATCCATTTTAAAATTAAAATAAAACTAATAACTACAACATTTCCCTTATTATGGCGATGAAATATTACTATTAAAATAAACACCTACTCATGGCGATAAAAAGAAAATTTTACTTGTTATACATTTTTTGTTCTTTGTAAATTAAATAAATAAATAACAGGTTGCTCTTATAAATAAACTAAACCAGAGCTTAATGAAAGATAAATAGGGCTTAAATGCTGTTATTAAAAATTATAAACTAATTCCCGACATTCTGTTGAGACCATTCCATTGAGCCCAACAATCTACATCTGCTGTAAGTTGCTGAAGAGTTGGGTATTTCGCAGACTACTTGTTGCTGAAAGAATCAAGTCAACATTACCATGTCATGGACATATCACCAAGTAACAGTACACCAAATTACAAATCAATCGAATTTGTGGAAGTTAATGAGATCCCTTCTTGATGGCCTTCAAACAGCTGAACAAATCTTCATAAATTATATGAAAACTACTTCGAACTAATTAGATTTCAAACAAAAAAAAACTATCAAATTTGGTCTATCCGTTTGGGTTATTTTTATTTTAAAATTGATTTATTGTAATCAATTCAATAAAATTTGAATTATAATTTGTTTGATTGTACTCTGACCAAATGAAACTCTGACGATTTGAAACTCAAAGTCTGACGAGTTGAAACTCTGACGAGATGGGACCAAACCCGTAAAAGTACGTTGCATAAAAAAATAACAATAAAATTGTTGATGACGACTTGTTAGGTTAGTAAAAAGAAATCTTTTAAACTTTTGTTTATTAAATATATTAAAGTATTACATTATATTTCTTTACTAAATACTACGTACCATCTAGATATTATTTACATAAGGTCGTATCATAATACATTTATTTCATAATGCAAAAAGTGTAAGTCATCACTTATTAAAGCAAATATTTATATGTTCTTGGTTTACGTAAAGTGTTTCCTCAATTCATATAAAAAAACTACGAACACCTGCAACTAGATTGTAACACAAAGATGCATCTTTAACCCCCTTTTCAGCGATATAATAATAAACTGTTGACGGCCGTAAAAAGGCGATACGACTCTTCGTAAAAATGAACGACGTCTGTAAATATGGACAAGCGGTGTCTTTGCTGAAGGCGAAATTATGGTAAAAACATTACGTGTTTCCACGAACAACGTATAAAGCTAATTTTTTATTGATATTTTTATTATGTGGAAGGATGAAAAACAATTTAAAATGGAACATTTTGTGAACAAAACAGGGGATTTGTTTTCATCAGCTCCGTGTGTTTGTTCTATAAACACATTATGCAATGAATGCAAATCCTTTTGTTTTTGAACACGAAAACAAAGTCACTCTGGAAAGTTGTGAGGCATTATAATAATATGCATTTATATTTTGATTTTTATAAGTTCAATTGCGCGGTTACAAAAAAAAAATAAGATCAGCCAGGACTCATTTAGACTTCCACGCATCGAAATATAGATTGATCGCAACTATAGATTGATGACTCCACGTTATACTATTTTGGAACGACCTGGATTTTGAATACTTAATCTGGTAAATCCGGGTAGACCAAAAAACCTTTTCGATTTTATAGATTTAAAAGTGTAATTACTTGCTCAAAGTACAGGCATAGTGTATCTCATGAAATTTTTTCGAAAACATATGAAGTCGGCCAATTTATAATATTAGTATAAAGCTCAAATGATGGCCATACCTCGTCAAACAGAGCCTTTTCGCATAAATGGGACGTTGTATATAGGCTGACACATTGAAATTTTTGAACTAAACTATTTGGTTAAAAGTCTTCAATTTATTTATTATCCTGTATGCCTTACTTCTCCTAGAGTTTCATAACGAACCATCTGCCATCTCATCACACATACATACGAATCTATAGATACTACATTATTTTCTCATTCTAAACAAAGTGCAAAATATACATAAGTAAACAAACGTACCTATCCATTTACTTGTATGTATATACAGTCGTGGAAGAAATAAGTCTTACAAAATTATAAAGTGAAATGCTTTTATTTCCTTAAACATACACAAAGACAGATTATGTTAAATACGTGTAGATATTATTGCCAACAACGCATCATGCATAACAAGAAGTTTATCAACCGCCCCTCGCTAAAAAGCTGTTATATTTTCAACACATGATTATGTAAAAGAATTCCGAGATTTCAACGTACGAGGGAAAGAAAATGTGTGTCGTTAAGACTCCCGATTTGCATCTTCTCTCCCAACTCCCGACAACTCTTCTACGGACGAGTTTTCTCACGATGACTTTTATTTTTGGAACCACCTTAACTTATATTGTTAAGGAAGATGATTAATTTCCCTTTTTGTACCTTTTGACGCATTACATTCAGACGCTTAGTTATGTAATTACACACTTATAATAAATGAGTTCGGAAAGTTAGTGACTTTTATTCATTAATATGTTTGTATTTAATGTACATTATAATATGTCATAAGTACATGGGAAATATAATTTGAAGTTTTTTAGATTTTTCTACTGACATTACTACCACACTTATGAACAAATAATTTATCTATCTTATTTCTCAATTAATTCATCTTCATATTTATTATATTCTATTTATTATAAAGTTATATTATTAAAACAATCTCAACAAATTCCACCATACATACAACTTTATCGGTCCGTCCTTTGACCATGATATTTGTCGCACATGCTTGTCGTAAGTAATCTACTTCTCATTATCCAAAAAAGATCTGAATGCTCTGTTGATCTTTTTTAGATCCACTGAGCGCTTTTTTATTTCCATAATGGGAAATATTTTAAAAAAAAAGTTCATTTGTATAATTTTCCACAAATCAAACATGACAAGGCCAATGACTCAAAATAACTTAGATTTTCCGAATGGAAACGTCAAACGACTCCCTTCCAACTTAATAATAATAATGTATAAAAGACGTTCACGGAGCAACAAGACAATTAATCAAAAAAGTATAGACGCTAAAAAATTTGGACGTCAGATGTAATTATTATTATTTAAACGAACATAACGACTTAATAAATCTGCACGATATAGATATAAGACTGCAATAACCCATTTGGAAGGATAAGAAAAAGGGATGGTAGTCATTAGCATATAATGACAGTAATTAAAATACACAAATAGAGCTATAAAGAAGGCACGCCGTTGAAGGGTTGTCTTCATCATCCGCCGCGCGAATTTATACATGGCAAATATTTTCAGTGCGGCTCAAGCAAGCCGCCGCAGAATTAAGAACAGGATTGTTTAATTTATTAATTAATGGACCCACTGTTGCGGAGATGATGGCTGCGCAACTCAGCGTCAGAGATTATTTAAATTCCTAATTAATTACATACACACGTATTATTTTTAATGGTACCTGACAACAAATTGTAACAGTATCGCCTACTTGGTAATGAATGTGAGAATTATTATTATTATTATTATATATCTCAGTACATATTATAAAATGAAGTCGATGTCTGCTACTGTATGTTTCTTTGATAATTTCTTCTAAACCACCCAACAGATATTGATACGGTTTCCACTGATGGAAGAGCGATTTTCCTCGAAAATCTAAACCAAGTCAAGATGCATTATAAAGAACATTCAGGTAACATACATTTGGTTTAGTCGATTTTAAAGTTTCTCGCATGTAGTATATGTATAATTTAAAAAAAAAATTAAAAACAGCGAACCAAAAAGATAACAAAATCTCTAAATGCAGAGCAAGCAAGCAGTTCAGCGAAATTATTTCAATTCATTTCTCGACTACGCTCCAACGCCTCTGCAGACAATGTCGACTAATTACGAGATGTAAGGCTTTATTAACGCAATCGGGAGGTTATTAACATAAAAAAATAATATTTACGCGGCTCCGACTCGGCAAAGGCTTTTAATTTACGAATATTGCGGCATTAGGTTTACTGCGCTCGTCTCAACCCTTCTTACAAATAATTGCAGCGATGTTAGACTTGAGAAATGGGATAACCGTCAGATTAAGGCTCATCAAGGCGGCTGTATTGAAGGAAATTTTGCATTGTACTACAATACATTAGTAGATACATTTAAACTGTAATTTTGAATGAAGTCGTCTTAAAGAAAGGTTATTTTGTAAATAAATAAATAATGTAGAGTGTTACTACCTATGTCCAAAGAAGACTGTAACTGAATTAGTATGTTTACTGATTCGTATGAAAAACAGTGCAAATATAAAATTACAAAAATTATACATTTAAATTGCATGACATGTCTTTGTTAAATTATAGGTATATATACTGATTTTGTATATATACTTACTAGCGACCCGCCTCCGGCTTCGCGCGGAGTTGAAATTTTCAAAAATTCTTTCTTAGCGGATGACGTTATAAAATAAACCCATATTCCAAATTTCACCTTTCTTGACTTATTTAGTTCTACGCGTTGATAGCCAGTCAGGACAAACTGATTTTATAAGTAGGGGACTGTACGATATGGAATTTATGTATTTTTAAATATTTAATATTTCCTAGAAGTTCTGAATAGTCCACCCAGGTGGACAAAGTAGGTGGACCACGACCAATACCCGATACTAACGTATGTATATTCAAAACGAAGACCGTGCAAGTAAGCACTACTGTGCTCCAAGATTGGCGAGTGCATTTTGCCAGCTCCCTTTCGACGATTATTCTGTTCTGTGCTAAAGCTAATGTGTTACGTACAAATTTATTGAAAGTTCTTCATAAATTCTTCGCACGTTCTTCGTAAAATTGGTCTTTAAGAAATGTCTTAAATTGATCTGTCACGATTGCCTATTGATATTTTAATCCGAGCCCATCCCTTCCAATTTGAAGACGTCGCAATTAGCATACAAATAGCGAGTAAAATATGACATCAGCATTTTAATTTTTCGATATTACGAAGCGATTTACAAATTAGCGGGTAAGAAGAACGCCATGGAAGCCTTAAGAGGGTCGACCTGCCCGCAGATGTTCTATTTAAATGTAAATTTTACTCCGACACGCCGACAACACTGATAAAAATAATAATTTAGAATCAAAATATTTGACAGCCTCGTCATGGTCAAATAAGGTGGAATACTAATATAATTTGTGTTTCATGTTATTACAAAAAAAAAACCTTTTTAGAATTGCATTTTTCTTTTTCTTTTTTTTTTTCAATTCATTTTTAAACCAAATTTGGAGTGTGAGGGAAGACGTAACTAATTTTTACAGAAGCATTTAATCAAAGCTTCACAACAAACACTAGCGGAGGGTGTCAATTGCAGGCACCGGATGAGAATAGGAGAAAAGAAAAAAATCTTTTCAATGAAAAAGGCAACAATAAGAGAAAGAATGGTCCAAAAGGAACTGTTGCGGAAGTGGAAGTGACAGATCGTCGACAATGGTGAAAAGTCACACCTCTTGTTTACGGGGCGACGGGCACGGGTCCGAATTAGCTATCATTTACTTAAGCACTTTATATAATTAAGCGGAACGGCCATTACTGTCGCGGAGGGTCGCCATATTCTTTTCTTTCTTACTCCGTAATTGAGCTTCCAAGTTGTCGCAACAATTATTTCGCCATGTGTGTAAAACTCTCCGGGTAAAATATTTCCTATTTCTTGCCGAGCTAGTCTTGGGATGTCGAACAAAAGTGCTCAGCACAATGAACTTCATTAAACCCCCTTTTGCATCGTGAATTAACGAATCGATGATAATTGATTAAGTACTGCGTCGAGGTAAGGAAATACCACAAAGGAGCCAGTTGCGGCTACCGCCGAGGAAAACAAAAACAGACCCCCCTCTCCTTTTTTGACCGGGCCGTCGAAAGCGAAATCTGGCTTTGTTCATTTACTCGGTAAACCGATAATTTCATTAAACAACAAAGTGGGACTCGTCGGGAGCTCTCTGTAAACACGGCAAGAAGCCAATGTCCCCCAAGATGAGAAATTCATTTGAAGAAAAAATGCGAATCTTAGCGTTGAGCAAATTAGGAATCTGTGCGCCCTCTTGTTTATTCATGTTATTTGGAGAAAGTGCTCCTCATGCACGCTGGGGACGCAACTTCGAGAACTATAAATAAGGTTAATTTACTGCTTTTGTATAGAAAAAAAAAACAACAACTTTACAGTCGTTGGCAGTTTAAAATAGCTACTTCCTTTATCCTTAGTCAACAATCCGTTAATATTGTCGAGAGCAACCCAAAACGGTTGCATTCCGCACGTTAAAAATATCGCGGAGTAATTTGGAGCATTTGGCCGGGCCACTCGCATTAAAGTTCGGCACTGGGCAAATTAAGCCGAACCCCGATATATTGCGTTTGTTCTTTTGAAGCCGCCGGTGAAGGGTTAAGCCAAGAATGCTTTGATTTTTATACTAAGTCCAATAAACTGGGGGCGAAACGTGTACATTTAGATAGATATGTATGTAAATGTAATTAATATAAATCGCCAATGAAATTATAACTATACGTTAATAAATAAAATTAGCGTGGCTTCTATTGACAGGAAATATATTATGCGATATACTAGCTGTTCCCAAAGCTTCGCCAACCATAAATTTGAAATCCCTGTCGTATGGAGGGCGCACTCCTGACCTGACCACATAATTATTATCAATATAAAAGTCTTTTCCGTTACGTAAAAAAAGTTCTATACAAAATTCAAAACTCCAACCATATAACATCATCTCTCCAAAGTCTAAATTAAAATTTAAGAATCAATTTTGAGCTTTATAAATATGGTTTTTTATTTATTTATTTTATGCTATCACAATGGTGTTACAAAGAATTAGAAAAATTTCTAACTCATTATTTATCCTTCGTCGTACTCTATCTTTGTCTCGTTTCTAGTTAGGAAAATACCTGCTCATTCCATTTTCATCATTTTCTAATCTTTCTGTAATCCCCTTTACAGATTAAAAACCAAGTAATAATTAATTTTAAAATAACCACTAATAAATTCAGTTATAGAATTTAAAAAAATATATATTCTAAAATTTTCACACACAAACAAACTGGTTTCTATAAAATGTGGATATATTTCACAAAACCAATGAATTATACCTCAGGCAGGTAATTAGACCGAATATACCATTAAATTAATAAATAAAAAACAGAAGCGTGCTCTCGGACCGATGCATGGGGCCCTCTCTCGAATAAATTTATGTAAAAATTTTCATTAATATTTTTGAGGCCGAGCGTCCGCTCGCCCTTGGGAGAGGAAATCGAGTTCGCGGTCGCGATGGAAAAATGCAAACCGAAAATTATGGGGTCCCCCGCCTTGTATTTGCTTATGAATACCGACCGTACCTGTGCGTGCCCTTCATGTTTTTTACTATAAATATATGATGTGATACGGTACAATAAAATTAAAGCTTTGTTGTTGAAAACGAGTACTGCCTGCCCACTGAAAACCCATTGAAACAACGGATAAAAAATGCTTAGAAGTGTTTCGAAAGTAGTTTCTTTGCTCGCCCTCCGACCTGTACAAATGTAAGTACACTATGAAAAACGCCCCTCGTGGGATTGGGCAAGATTATGAAAGATTTGTGAGTTCTCGAGTGGCGCCCGCGGCCGGTCGCACTGAGCTTAAGAGATTTAAATCGTTCGCTGGCCCGGAATGCCAGATACAAACAGATTTTTTACTACGCCGGCCTCACAAGAAATGATATCTTGAACAAGAACCAACAAACTTTTAGTATAAAGAAGTGGAGATAAGCATACATTATAACTTTATATTTTAAGGGAATTTTATACTTATCTCCTACAATAATATAATCAGTATTTTCATTCAATTCTATAATGTAAGTTGTAGGTATGTAAGATTAATTGTACAAATTACTCGTATATCATGTATGCCGAAAAATATTCTGTAGAAGCTGTAACTAAATTACCTACATCATTCGTCATCGTCAGAAGATGCATCAATTAGTTATGTTACAAATGTCAACCTACAGCGGTTATAGAGATTGAAAACGTAATAGAATGCACCTAATTGCAACGGCTATTAGTATAAACATAAATATTTTTATGTTTATCTAAATGTATATACTTATATTGAAAATAAAATAAAAATAAATATATATACATACTCCATCTACATACATGTTGCTTAATAAGATACAGGGAATTAATAATAAGAGGTTCTAAACATTAAAATAGTTACGTGATGTGTTTACTAGTCTCAAAAATGGAATTTCACTAAGCGGTTCCACAATGCACTTGCCTTTAAACGATATCTCTCCTCGAAACCTGTAAATCTTTCAGCCATTTTTATATTCGGCGCTCCCCAAGTCTGAGGGCTAAGCAAGTCGCAGCAGCCATCCCGAGATTATATCTTGACACTTGATGGATGAATGGTTATTGGATCTCAACATTTTTATCATTTTGATACAGTCGCAGGGGCGAAAGGTTGTTTTTGTTCCTAATAGGAATAGCAAGCGGGCATTTTAAAATTTAGCTGGTTTAAACTTTTCATATATTTGAAAGTGTCGACACTTGACCTATTAATTATTAATGAGTATGGCAAAAAGACCCCACAATATGCGATTGCAATTCCCCATCTCATTAATAACTTACCTATTGATTTAAAAAACGAAATCATAAAACGACATAAAACGTGTCCTAAAAATACTACCTAAACTAGATAACTAACCTCTGATAATACATGCTTATTTAAATACTGTATGTTCTACCAGGTAAAAGCAAGCAATTATAATATGTTATTAAATGAAACTAGATATGGTATTGCAAAACTATACCATGTCCCAATAACTAAACATACTTACTTAGTATAAATTTAGTTAAAAATTTTATCAACATTCATTTCTGAAGTGAAAGTCGTAATATATGAAAACCTTCATAGTAAGCCATCGTCTGACACTGCGACTTGATCGTTTGCACTCTTTTCTTTACTATGCCCCTATCTCACACTTCATACGAAACCGACGCGAATATGTATGGTCTGAAAAAAAAAATCCTTCAAGGAAAATATAAATTTTCTTTAAAGTTTGTAAATTTGGTAATTTTAAAAGTTTACCTTCTTGTTAACAAAAAATTTGTATACAGCGTGACTTAAATCACTAGTTTAAAACACGGAGATAAATTAAAAAATAAAATGTCAGCTTATTATAAACTGCAATAAAAAACCTAAATATGACTGTAAAAATACAAAATATTTATATCATTGAGTGTTTAGAACATCTGTCGCAAACATTACGAAGAAGTTCATCTTCTTCTCAGCGTGCCACTTCTCTACGAAGGCAATTTGTAATTATTTTATTAAAACGTATCTATGTTAAAATAAAGAACTTTTCAAACAGAAAGTAACTGATCATGTCCAATAAGATCAGTTTCCTTTCGAATTCCAACTCGTTGCTGTTAAAGTTGTAAATAAATAAAAGCTCGGTAGCAATTTTCTGTCCGTACCCGCTACTGTTTCCGCCCGCTTTGGCGCATATCATACGTGATATCATTTGAAAAATGCCGCGTCCCGCCACCACGTTAGCGGAAACATATCAATTCAATTTAGAACGCACCGTACGTGAAATAGGGCTGTCATGCGCTAAATCATGAGACCATGCCCGTGATAAACATATAGGAAGGGTTTCCGTTTTATTAGCTGTGACGGTTTCTACTTATCTGTAATATCTCAGATTTGTTTTGTCTATTAAAATACGAATGTTATAATAGCCGAAAGAAAGAGTTGAGATTATGTCACAGACTATAATTTTGGTCTTTGCTTACTTAAAATTATACATTTGTTTAATTTTTATCCCGACGTACGAGTAAAGCAGCTCGAAAAACTAAAATCTCTAGGGATTCTATAAAATACACCTAGGTGATATACAGGGTGGAAAAATAAGTCGGGCCCTGGAGGGAAACTACCTTAAATCTTTAAATTGGCTCATTTTACATAAAGGAAACATTCCTTTATTTTTAAAAAGAAACAAAACTGCATTCAAAGATTTTCAAAAACTCACTTGGCTCGCCCGGGACTCGAACCAACTAAAATTAAAAAAACAGACACTCGCTATTTTATTATACTAATCGATAGGATTATTATTCAGGATAAAATTTCTCTAACAAACATTTGGTCTTACTCTCGTCTGTCGTACAAGATATCCATGAAGAATACCTATTTAGTACACAAGTTCTTTAATGAACGTCATGTAAAAAATGTTATTTATGAAACCTGTTATGACACCGTGCAAGAGCTAAGGGTTGTAGAAAATGTTATTAGGAGCATACACCACAACACTTTGCTGAAGGCTACAAGAAATGAATTTCAACGGAGACTAAATTTGTGTATCCGGAACGAGGGGGCTCATTTCGAACAATTTATCAGTTAAATAATTTAAGTGTAACAAATTGATAACAAAATAAAGTTAATGTTAGTTTTTACGATCATTTTTATTTTTAAGACCAAATGTTTCTTAGATAAATTTTATCCTGAATAATAATCCTATCGATTACTATAATAAAATAGCGAGTGTTTGTTTTTTTAATTTTAGTTGGTAAGCGAGTTTTAAAAAATCTTTGAATGCAGTTTCGTTTCTTTTTAAAAATAAAGGAATGTCTCCTTTATGTAAAATGAGCTAACTTAAGGATTTAAGGTAGTTTCCCTCCAGGGCCCGACTTATTTTTCCACCCTGTATATAAAATTATAAGTCAATCCATTAGTTTTAACGCGCACTCTTAGAGTATAGCTTGATTATGTATACTCTAAGCGCGCACTGTTCTGCAAATATACTTAAATGTCGCTTAGAAAAGGCTGTCTTTTTTCTAAAATAAAATATACATAGAGATTTAAAAGACATTTAACAAAAAAAAAAGCATGAAAAGACACCAATTAAGATACCTCTGTGAATGTTTTCCACATATGTTTATGCAAAAAAACCAGTAATGGTAAAAAAGTTCAGTAAAATTATTATATGGCTTCGAATAGTGCTATCAATAACATTAGTTCTTCTGACATCACTAAAAAAACTAAACATAATTGCCGCACAAAGAGATTTTTTGTAGTTCCTTGTGATATAAATGTATTTAATTTCTAAAAAAAAACTATTTTGTACGTTATCCACGTCAACGGTTTGATTTTCAACTGTCAACTGTTAACCGTTACCTCACAGCTCTATTACTTATTAAAGAGTTCACTGTCAATGCCACTGTCTAATAACTTTGTATCACAACAAACCAGCCCCTCGTTCTTTAATAAAATAGCAAGTGGTGGCTTCAGTAAAAATTCATAGCGTCATCCACAGCCGAGTAGATAATAAAAATTAAAAATGCACACTCGTTTCCATCGCCTCAAGGAAAATATGTTTACCCGGTTAATATTTTTAAACATTTTCAAAGTGTTTTAATTTTAAAAAATGCGAAAACAAAAAGAATAAGGGGAAAACATATTTCGTAATATTAGGTAATTAGGACATGAACACGGAATAACAAAATCCAAAACAATGAAAAATCTAATAAATGAATTGTATGCTTGTATCGTTTTTATGTGATATCATAATAAATGTCACCCATATGTCCATATCACTAGTGGTAAAAAGGCTCCACGTTGTGAAGAAGTATCTCGTGATGTATTCCTTCACCGTTGAATGTGGTC
The DNA here is from genome assembly GCA_936446665.2 of Synanthedon andrenaeformis. Taxonomy (NCBI): domain Eukaryota; kingdom Metazoa; phylum Arthropoda; class Insecta; order Lepidoptera; family Sesiidae; genus Synanthedon; species Synanthedon andrenaeformis. Next base: position 3,662,986 of record OW387780.2, on the reverse strand, counting down.
ATTCCTCGTGAATCAAAAGGCATTTCTTTATTTGTTTTTATGGATGTACAAAAACAGATTGCAATCTTATCGAGGTCGTGTATATTACTAATTGCTGAATAGCAATCCTAAACACAACATATATTTGAATACTATTTCGGTAGTCTAGCATTCCACCCACCACCGTAATATCAGTGCTGAGAATAAATTATTTTTATTTGTTTTGAAGAAATATGTAATTTTAATTAATAAAATTAAAATTAAATTATATTTTAATTTTAATATTAAATTTCAGTTTTAGGTAATGTCTGTAATCATTTTCTATTATTCATAACTATACTAGCGATCCTACATAATTTTTTACTATTATTTATCCTTTGCTGGATAACTATTATACCAAGATAATAATAATAATCAAATATTCAAGTAAGAGTTAATCCAACGTAAGTCAAGTAATAGTTTTAAAATAGTATTTTAGACTATTTTATTATACTATATCGACTTTTATACCATTTAACATATTTTATTTAAAAACAGTTTAAAAACTTCAGAATTATTAAAATATAAATATTATGGAAGAATTTCTCTATAAGACTGACGAAATCGAATGCAGATACTGCAAAATAAAGTAGGTACCTGATTTTATCCAAGTCATAATTGAAGTGAACGTTCTTCCAAACCTATTACGTTGAGCTCGTCATGGTTCAGGCGAGGTAATGAACCCGCATTATGAATGCAACGAGGCATCGCCTCGCTGATGCACCGCGTACATACACCGTTCCTAAGAATTAATTCATTTCCATGTAAAATTTCGCGAGTACCTACTGTTATTCGGTAAGAGAACCACTATAAATATTTAAGTATGAACAAAAAACTCTTGAATTTCCGTGTCAGCTATTTTCTGCGACTTTGTAAGATTAAAAGTTAATGCTTTTCAACCTTAAAGCCTTCTTCGTACCAATTTAATATATAAAATATATAAGTTATAAAAGCACATATAACCTGAATCTATTCAAAGTTCGAGTGAATAGGCACCTTCTGGGTGAGCTCGCTCCATCATATGCCTCATCTTCGCTACACACCTGGATGTTGGCCAAGAGCAAACCCATCTCAACTTAAAAAAAAAAAAAAAATTTTTTTGTCCTATCAAGATAAATATAAAAGACAGTAAACAATAAACTAGATTAATAGAAAAATATAAAATAAAAAACAATAAAAAGTGCCAAAGTTATTTTGAATTATATCACCTTTTTATTAAAATTTCTATTTGCTGATTATAATGAATCAGAAATGGACATGAAATCAGAATTGGGAAAATACTTAAAATATATATTTCAATTTTTTTCAATTTTATCTTGCCTGCAATGTGGAATGTTTTCTTTATACGTTTTCTTTTACCCCAGAGCTAAATACATTTAGACTGACAATCACAGTTCGTTGACTTCGTGTGAGGTCGTTGCAGGTGTAAGATAACTGCACCGTTCTCGTGCTTTCTTAATTTTATCGCAGTTAGAATAGAAAAAGTAGGGAAAGAATATTTTAAGAAAATCATAAATGGCACATACTCGTAGAGCGTTATATTTTCATGCGTGTATAATTTGTAAATCAATTAATAGGACTCGGTACTTATTTCAAACGTTTTTGATTTAGAAAAATGTAAAGGATCAATGGTACTTTTATAAAAATTAACAAGTTTTTGATGTGAGTACGTCTTTAAATATGCTTCGATAGTTACTGGGAGGCAATTCAGAAAAGTAAAGATACAAAATCGGGAGACAGAGTTTGTTGCTATATTTATTTATTTATTATCAAACACGTATTGATAACACGTATAACACACACAAGATGATAACAATGTCTGTAAACCATACATAGATTTCATCCAAAATTTAATAATGCCGCTCGATAGCTAACGGATCAAAGTTTTTTTTTTTTGGTATATATGATATATTAGAATTTATTGGATATATACATATAATACGTTCAGAGAAAATATTACTCGTAACATACAATATAAAATACACGGTCGTGTCCACAACATCACTTCTGCATATTTCCTTTTTATTTAAAAATTTAAGTTTCAATTCTTTCGTTCATTATAATGTGACCTTTTGAAACCTTACTTCAATAAAATTCTATTTTAATCCGAGGCCACTCTTAGACATTCTTCGCCTCTTGAGAACAATCCTATACAGAATTACGACTTAAATTGGGAAAACCGTAAATTGTTGATCGAGGTAATGCATAGTAATTTTATAGCATATAGAATATTCTTTTAATTTTAAACTGAAAACCAACAAAAAAAGTATAATTTCTTTTTATAGGCCCAAATTCAAAACATCTATATGCTTACATAGATGGATCTAAAATGATTCATGTAGAATAAGATGTAATTGACATTTGCTTTTATGGTAAAGAAAAATGTGAACAAACTTTGGGTTTGCAAGTGTTTAAAAGGCTAGTTTGATTGACTATAAGCCGAAAAGGTCTATAATATATCAAAAAAACTATAGGTATGCAAAAAATTCACTAAGATAAAGTTTGAAACAGTTTAGCCTTTAAAAATATTATTTGCAATGATATATAATTTATATATATAATTTGTAAATATCCATATATTTTTTAAATTTATTACAAGTGATATCAAAAAAATAATAATGTATTTCAAAAAGGCCTAGTCAAAATACAAAAAATACAGACAATTTGTTTCTCAATTTAACAATAAATTTGGTTGTACTTATAATTGTTTTACATACATAAAAGTTATTTTGGTTTGTGTATGCTTCAAAAAAAATTAATATTATAATATATTTATTAACACTGAAAACACTATAGTGTTAATTTTTTTAAATGGCATTTCTTAATTTAGCATATAGATTGTTCACCAGATTTGGTATTAGATGTTACAAACAACCAATTCATTTATTGAATACATATTTCATCCATCGTCACTTAAAATTTATTTTTAATTTATGCCAATATGGTGAACTGAAAAAAACGTATGTATTATTTATTTGTACAAAGATAAATAACGAAATTAAAGATTTGTAACAGGTATAGCACAATTGCCTTAAGAGTCTTTAAATAAACTCCCCCCGTTAAGAAAAAAGGTGAAGGCGTACGCGAGATCGTCCCCTAGGGGGCGCACTTATCATTGACATTAACTTTTTTGTTGTCCATAACATTTGCATAGCTGTAAAACTGTCTATTGGCGCCCGCTCTGAAGCCTCGAGGCTACTGTTGGGAGCAATGGCGGCCCTTGAAAGATCAGTTTCAACTTCACGCAACTCTCTCGGTCTCCGCTGGGGAAAATTAGACACATTTTCTAAATTAAAACGAAAATTATACACACTGTCGTAAGAATACCATTTCATAAAAAAATATTTCCACGAATAAAAATGTAGATTTGACGAGCCTATTGGATGAGTGGTTAGGGTGCTTGCCTTGTCTCAAGGATCCCGAATTCGATTACTGGCAGGGTCATCTTTGGTAATGAAGTTTTCAAAATTGGCTTTGGTCTGGACTTGGAAAGTAATGGCAGAGCACACTGCGTTTCGCAATCGTTTGGGCAGCCTGTCTGCCGGCAGTAACTAACCGTTTACAAAAGACCACCGTGAAATAACAGCAAGTATGGTGTTGAGTTTTGGTGAGTGTATAGGGATGCCAGAGCTCATTTTTCAATCCCTTCCTAATCTCATAATCAATCCCAATACGGTCGGCAGCGCACTTGCAACACCTGTGGCGTTATTTGTGTTAAAGGCGATAATAACCACCTCCCATCAAGTGGAATATCAGCCAGTCTGTCGATCTTAACATAAAATTAAAAAGATTTTCTCAAAATAGTAAGTATTGGGGACAATGCTTGGTCAACAACGCAAAATATAACATTTAACATCAAATTTCGCAAAGTTGTTAAATTAATTCAGTTTGAATGAGAATATTTTGACAGCTGTCACTTTCAGGCGGCCCTTCGGCAAACGAAGCTAATTCGAACCGTGCTTCCGTCTCAGCCGAAATGAGGCCATCATTTTTGGAATTACATGTGTCTGCCTGTGATTTTTTTTAATAACTCATTTACCACCGTAATCTTTTCGTGAAATAAATTACTACTTTTAAGGAAAAAAATTCTTAAATTCATACTAAACTATAAATGTGAAAGTAACTGTTTGTAAGTCTGTTTGTTACATTTTCACGCCTTAACTAGGCAACCGATCATCATGAAATATTGCATAAAATGGATACAGAAAAACATACTGAAAAAAATAATGTTCTCTAGGGATCATTAAAAGTAGAAATTCAACGCTTGGCAAAAGTATAGAATATGTCATATATTTTATATATTTATATACATTTATTTTGTCAGTTTTCGTGCCGCAAATTCATACGCGCTGTAGTTGTTTTTTTGAAAATCCCACAGGAACATTTTTCTAGGACAAAAAATACCCTATAGTTTAATCAATATTAAACTATAGTTTAATCAAATCAATCTATATTCAATACATCAGTAAAAACCGCATTCAAATCGGTTAAGCCGTTTCTAAGATTAGTGTGCACAAACGCACAGATAACTTTAAATCTTTTTTAACCACCACCAACTTCTTCCGGTTATCCGGTTCCATGCACGATTGCCCGCTAACTATCCCTATTCAAAATAAATAAACTTTCCCATTCAATTTCATAAAATACCTCTAAGATTTTTTAAGGTATAAGCTAATTAACTTCAAAATTTACCGTCGCCTCAGTAATCCATCTGGAGATTATAATTTAAAAACATGAGCAGGTATAATGGGTGGGGAAGGACAACGTACTTAAGGTGGTCGATGGCTAAGTAAGTAGGTATCTTTGGGAAGCAGCTGTTATGATACCGTCCGAAAGTGTCGCACTCACCCTTAAAGGGATTTTTTAATCATGATAATATGGAGTTAAACTTTACAATTAATACATTGTTTTATTTTTTATACAATTTATGAAATTAGATGCAAAATATACTAACTTAAACTCATGTTAGTCGGCATTTAAAGCCTCTTTTTACCACGTACCTTTTATTTAAGATAATTATTACTGTCTCTTTTACTATGTGTTTTTTTTTTGTTTTTTTTTTTATTTTTATTATTCTTACAGGAGACCACTGTCAAATAACTGTTGAAACACCTTAACAGATGTACGAGTAGTACAGTTCAGATAAATAAAATTGTAAAAGGCAGAAGCCCTTTCCTTAATTTTAATACATTCCTGCCACTCGAACGCTGAGGCGATCGTCTTTTTTTTTTCGCCCTAACCTTCGAAAAAATAGGGGAGATTTCTATCTTGTCGCTTCTAATTTACTTATTCCTCTTTTAAAGACTTATTTACCTTCAAAATCCCATTGTATCCTGAGCGGAGCTAAGCGGTGATTTCCTCTAGCAATAACGAGGAGGCCTCTCGACGTGTCAAACGAGATTTTTTTAAAAAAGCAATAACAATTTACATAAACACCCGGTCGCAGTTAACAGTTAATAAAGAAAATGATGTCCCCAATTGACGAAGTTGCCTTTTTTAAATGCTTTTTGGACGAAAACGTCGAGTGTTGATGGCTCATTGTTTTACAAGACAATTTCGCGCGATTCTATCTCGAGATGTCTAAATCAATTTAAAGTATTTCAGTTTCCCAACACATTTGTTACAACATGCACGGTACAAACATTTACATTACTAATTTATACTCTTAAAGAGCTTTTTAAAATCTTTAAACAACAGTTTTAAAGAGACTGTCGCTGCCTACTCCAATCATAAAAGAAAAGTGGGTTTTTCTATCGTTTTTCTTCCCTTTGTTGCAATCTGCATGAAAAATCTAAGGTTTGTAACTTTTTTTAAATATACATATGTCCAAAATTTGTTTTTTTACAAAATTGTAAGTAATGAAAAAAATAGAGGCCACGTAAGTGGAGTTTAGTTTATAATTTTTTACGTATTTGTATGTTCAATACATTGTACCTACATAAACATGACATCCTGTGGTGCGTTCGATTGAGTGTCAAAAACACAGTGACCCAAATTCAACATAGAAACATCCGTGAATTGTTTCATTAAACCGGACCCAAAAGTTTTGTGGTGTCGAGAGGCGAAAATGAACCATATAAGTATAGTTGTCCTGCGATCGATTCCCGGTTCATCGCACGCTATCCGCGTATTCAGATACACGCGAATCTTAAACAGACATCAAGGGTGGGCCCGCCTCTATCAAAAGTAAAAGTTCCCCCATCATATTTACTCACAGTTAATGACACAAGCGGACCGCGCCATACCAACCCTTTCCCATTTAAAACTTCCCAGTCTTCAACTCCACTAATAGTAATCTGAAACAAAGTTGGTCCGGTTCAAGGTCGCAATTTAAAGTTTTTCGAAAAGTTCCCTTCGCGCACACTTTTTTATAAGTATATAAATCTTTTTGCCGGCGAAGTTCTGCAAAGTTTTTGGCCCAGATTGTCATCGATTTTTGTTTGGAGAGTTTGTTTTTTCATTGTTCTTCTTTACTTGTTTGACGGTTAATTCATAAAAACTTTCCCGCCTGCACAATCGATAACGATTCCGTACTCGGTTTATAAACAAAAAACAAGCATAGAGTTCACTCACTCGTTTCATTTTCTTTTGTATAATTGTAATGACTGGCCCCATAAAACTAATAGTGTTTTAACTCTATACATGTTTTGTAAACAAATGATAAAAAAATATGGCACAGATTAGGATAAATCCACATTAGGATACATCAACTACAGACAGGTTAAACAGAGGTATCATTGTAATGAACTAGTTTATACTTCCTTACGCAGAGGACAGACATATCAGGTTTTCCACAGTTATTTTAGGAAAACTATCTTAACTATAGCACTGCACTTACATAATTCCCGCTAATTACAACAATGAAATTATGAGGATTGTAATTGTGTGCAGATAATTACAGATGTCATTATGTCCTGCGAACAAGACGTATTCCTGCGTCTTCGCACGGGGACGGATGGTCCGCTAACACGTTACATCGTTAAATCATATGCAGGAGTCATAGTAAAGTCGTCACTAAAATTGATGGTTATAAAATTTAAGAAAAGAAAATAAAGAATAAGGAATTGTAAAGTGTAAGAATTTCCATGAATAGCTGCTCTATTTTCAGTTGGTTCATAAATATTGCGTTTTCGCGCCGGCTGTAAATATTTTCCCCATCATAAAGGCTATGCATGAAAGTCGCCGGAGGGCTCTCATCACCTCGGCCCTGAATATTTTTGTATGTATCCTATAAAACCCCTCTGTCTCAACTTATGTAAATATTGGCCTAACACTTTCTTCGCTTTTCTCGCATTTGGCGCACAATACTGTGCAATTTGATTCTATTTTCTGACGTTATACGCATAAGTGAACCCTTCTCAAATCGCAGTTAGGGTTAAGTATTTTTAGTCAAAAAATAATTGCAATGACTATGAAGTCTGTCATTTCTCATGTTCTTAAACTTTTTAAGTTTGTTATGTCTGGCGTACAGCAAAACGTATGTATGTATAAATTAATTAAATATAATATGAATCGATACTAATGTTTTCCAAAAGTGTTGTTGTTTACAATTATTTTGTTTTGCTTCATTATCATATTATTTACTAGCTGCGTCTCCCGGTTTCACCCGCTGTTTACATTTAGCCTATAACCTTCCTCAATATGCTATCAATTGCAAAAAGAATGTTTTAAATGCAACTGGTAGTTGCAGAATTTAACGCGTTCAACCAAACGAACCAACTCTTTAACTTTATTATATTAGTAAAGATTTGACTTACATTCACCTAAAAATGTGTATATCTTGTAAAAAATCAAAATCAAAATGGTAATATTTAGCATTAATTGCTACTTGCGCAGACAAAGAAAACATAACGAATCGCCGTCCCCACTGTCCGTCGTGGCTGATTTATTTCATGACTTTTCGGATATGCAAATAACATTAAGATTCAAATACGTAGGTTTCTTTCGCTCCCTAAAAGAAATCCGCGACGACCGCAGAATGATGCCAATCCAGGGTGAATCTTAATATTTTATGTTGTGTTATTTCCCTTTTCTTTTTCCTTCCTAATATTATTTATTTCCTCGCCGACAATGAGATTCCCACTTTGGCGCGTAATAAAAAAGAATTATTGTTCATCTTTTTATAGCGAGACGTTTTGTTGGATTTTATATTATAATGATTGAAAGAGTGCCAGTTTAACTCATTGTTTTTGCGAAACTCATCCATTGTAATATTCGGTTTAGAGTAAATTAGAAAAAATATGATTGATTTATGTAATACTGAGCCGTTTATTTCAAAAAACAATAACGAATTACATATATAACACACCGTGTCTTTTACGTGTGATTAACAAGTCCCCAGTGGTTGGATTACAAAAGAGCGGGAAAAATATCATCGAGGTAGCCTGGGGGTGATCGGGCCGATGATTGATCGTCCTACTAATTGGATGATGGATGTACGAGCAACAGAACCCAAGACGCTACGCGCGGCTAGTTTAAAAATATATTAAAGTTTACGAGTAAGGGCCGACGTGAGAGCATTGTGTCTACATAATATATTAATTTCATTGCAGATATAAGTATGTTACATAATTTGTGTTGCATTTCTGTATGCAGAGGTCTCAGTAGTGGCAAGCAGCCTGTCTGGCAGATCAAAAGATCGGTATGTGTGTTGGCAGGTTTGCGGGACTGAATAAGGCAACCCAGATTCCTTCCCCTATCTCTTCATAACCTCTTAACCATTAGGTCTAGCAGCACAGTTGTAGCACATACGGCGTTGCTTGCGACAGTAGACGACGGCAGCCACCTAAGTACCATTAATTGAACTGTCAGCCTGGCTAACGCATGACATCTTCGAAGATTACACTAGTTTTTTTTACACAGGCACGTTTCCTAGAGAAGTTTCACTTCAATTAAAAATAGAAATTCAAAATACTTAGGACACGTAAAGTCGGACGTTCCTTGGGGCTATAACTTTTATATTATGTAACGATTGTAATTAAGTATTAAATGAAGCTATAAAATTTCACAAAAAAATAAATAAACGCCCCGTGCAAAATATTTATTAAGTACCTACTGAAGACAGAAAAAAAATCGTTACATTACAGTACAAATCATATGTACAGGGAATTAATGCAACATCAAAATTATTCGCTAAATAAACGTCATGTAACGTTACGTCGAAATAGTAATTAAATTCCATATTAGCGTACAAAGCAGAAGATATGCGGAACCTAATTTTCATAGATGATTAGAGTTACCCTCATATGGGATCACATGATTACTTACCTCCATACGTCCTTATTCTGAACATTGTGAAACTTTTAACTGTTCGTTTTATTTATTTTTCATTTTATTAAAAAAAAATTACTATTTTATTCAAAAACTTGTTCACAAATATCGTATGTTGACTCATGCTTTCATGTTTTTTTTTTTAATTAATACAGAACTGAATAAATAAAATCGATTAATAATTAATCAAGGGCCTAAGGGCACTAATAAACAGAAGGTAACAATATAGGAAAACTAAATTTTGCCCCCTTTTTCTTGGGTATTTAAACATTTATTCAATCTTTATTGGTCATAAATATATTTTTGTGAGGCGTTAATTTTAATTTTTAGGAAGAGTACTTTTTTCTGGGTGAAAGGTACTCCATATCCTTTTCTGTATGCCTGACAACACTTATGCAAACATCAGTTGAGTATGGCGTTAAAGAATAAACAATCAGTTTTTTATTTGTAACTTTTTTGTATTTTTTTTAATTTTTTGTCAAATAAGTAGACAAGACTTTATTTTATCAAAGCCCATTTTAGTAAACATTAATTAGAAAAAATCTATAAAATAAAACGTAAAATCTATAATAGGTATATTACATGTTTTTTTTTTACATTTAGAGAAACCATTATTAACTATTGCGTGTGATTGTGTGTGTGTTAGAAAATTGTTTACAGTTGTTTATTTAAACAATTTCTTTAATTCTAAATTTCAGAATAGGACTATTATAGATAACATGTTTTCGCACGGCATCGGGGCAGAACGCAAAGTGTATATGCTTGTTGATGCTACCCCCTATCAACTGTCGGATGCATGCCACGTCACCGGTGACGTCATATTTGATGTCTTACAAATAGGAGACATGTTTTTTATTTAAAACGAATGTTTCACATTAACTGAAAGGATTCGTTAGCAAAAGTACTTCGCTATGTACGGTTCCGATGTCTAATGACTAAATGCATGCTTGTGCGAACAAAATACTGCTTTAATTACTTACTTTAATTTCTTGCTTTAACTTCTTTAGTTACTTACTTACTTATATTTAGTTATACTTAGTAAGTTTTCTTTCTTTAGTATGTTCTCTATGTGAAAGTAGAATTCAATACAATGTTAGTTGAATTAAATAAATTAAATCAAATAAGTACACATGGTTTTAAACTTTAAACCTCAAATTGTCTAAAAATAATTGTTACCTCACAACTTTAGCGCACAATTTAGCAGTATATTAATATACTTTGTTTGGAAAGATTTTAGACAATGAACGTTTTTAAATTTCGCATATTTCAATTTTTTAATTTTTTTATGTTAAAGGCGTCAGACAGGCTGACAGTCCACTTGAAGTTAGGTGACTACCGTTGCCTATAGAACGAAAAACACCACGGGTGCTGCAATTGCACTGCCAACCAGAACCACAGTAGGATTTAAGTTAAGGGCTTAGGAAGGAATAGTGAAATGGGCTCTGGCATCCCTTGCTCGCTCATCAGCACATACTTATGCTGTTTTTTCACGGTGGTCTTCTCCAAAATGATGGTTGCATAACCTTGGAGCCGTGCAAAGCCGGGTGTCCAATCCAAGGTGTCCGTGCAAAGCCGGGCGCGGGTCGTTAATAATAGTTTTATCTAAATATTTCGATTCAGTTCAGTTCAATGAAATTGCTGTATTATTGAAATTAATGTCGAATTACCAGAGTAGAGAGTACGCAACGCGTTCGATCGAGCGCTCACTCTACGGCACGGCAGGGTAAAGAGTCGGTGCATATAAAAGCTGTCTAGAAAGTTTTCTGTCGCTCGCTCTGCGATCGATAGCGGAGTGAGGTGCGCCGGGTATTACACTGGGTAATGAACGTAACAACTGCTAGTTTCACTCGTTAATTTAGGTTATTATGTCATTTCCACTGGTTCATTATTACACTGACAAAGTTTTTTTAAATAACTGTACACTAACTGCTATACAATTAAATTATAAACCACACAACTAGAAATCGAATTGATTAAACTTGATTGGTGCGATTAGTTGAATCTGTTTAAATAAGTTAAATTTTATTTGGATAAAATCTGAAACGTGGTCTCTAACTATGGGCCTCATAAGGCCATGCTCGGCGTTATTCTACAACGGTATCGAATCAGGAATGAAGAGATCCGTAGCCAAATGAAAGTCATCAACATGAGCTAGCGGATTAGTAAGTTTGAGTGACAATAGACACTAGACAGAAAATAGTACGGAGATCCGACAGTCGCTGGGGCCAGAAAATTTTCAAGTAGAGAAAAATGACCAGAAAGCACAGCGACGAAAAAGGTGAATTGACTACCTAATAAGGGCCGCGGTTCCAGGTTGATTTTAACTGGTCCTATTGGAAAAATATGGGACCTATATCCAACACGATGATAACGATTGTGATGACATAAATATTACACAAAACATGGAATTTGTAGTGAGTGTTGTCAGAGTTTCCCAGTTATAAATGAATAGACCATCTCCCTTTAATCCTAATAGATAGAGGTAACGTAACACTGCATTTTATCTTTACCTATGAACAAAAAAAAACAATAAACGCGGCATTTTACATGGTGCGAATTTAAACTAAATTTTTAATTAACTAATTGAATTAAATTTAACGAAAGCTGTATGAATGATTTATCGTCAATTTGATAACACGATTACCATCTACCTATACATAAAACGATTTTTGCCCAAACACTAGTCAAAGTTACGTCTTATTTCTACCAAAATTCTCTTTAACTTACCTTGTATTGGTTAATTCGATTAATTCCCCTCACGGCCACACGAGAAACCAGCCCCATTCTGTACCAATGGGGATTTGGTTCCAATTATATATTATAAGGCTAAGGTACCGCATACAAGACTTACGGATTTACTTGATTACGAATAAACGCTGTATATTTGATTGAAATGTTAATTCAAATAATCAAATAATCATTGATTCAAATGATGACTTTTAAATACATATTTTTAATTGTAAACGGAATAAACGTTTGTTAGTTATCAATAAGTTTATTAAAAATGCAAAAGGCCTACATAGAACGCAGGTAACTCGAATCTAGAGAAAAGAAAATATATTAAAATGGAAAAATCTAGTACCAATACATTGAAACGATGTATGAAAAGAATATCTTGTAGGGAAAAGGGTAACTATCGCAGAAGAGTATTAACATCACATCCGTGGGTACAATTAAATCCTTGCAAAGGCGGTCACGTGCGATGGGATTAACGTCACGCACGCACGTCACAAGCCGGTACGCCAACGCTAATTTATCGCCCGCCGTGTGTGGACACCTTCGCCCGTTCTGCTGCTGACACGCCGGATTTATAGACCTACATGTGCGAAACTTTCACAAGTCTACAGTACATTTGAAATGATGAATTAGAACAAATTTCGTGTATATAGAACCTATTTTGTCTACATTTTTTTAAGTTTTATTAATTTATAGATATAATTATTTCTCTAGTGACCTACCAATCGAGCAATTCGCACGATTTCTGTTTAGTATGATCATTGGATTTTCTTAATTAGTAAGTACTTACATATTTTATATTTAATTTATAATGATCATCGAAATAATATTTAATGATAAATAATAATCGGATACAACTGAAAAAATATATAGAATTGTTGTTATAAGTCTCTTAGGTAAATTATGTAGATTCATGGTTAACCTTTTGAAAATTTAACATATAACCCTCTTTTACAATACTTATATCGGCAGCGTTTCAATATAAAAATTTGTCATATGACATGATACACACTATGAAAGTAAGTAAAATATTTGTGAGTGGTATCCTTCTAAGCTGAAGCTTGAGTATTTACGTATGGCCAACTGAATTCAGAACAGACAAAGACAATAACTAATTTAAACTAAAAATCAATTTAAATAAACGTAATAAAAGTTTCATAATATGTTCCATGCTTAGCAAACAAGGTGAATCCCATGCGAATACCGTTGCACGTAAACTAGTGCTCACCGACGTAAGCGTAAACGAACTACAAAACTTCCATGTTTTCAATAAACACAGCCAACAAACGTTGCTTTCATTACATCTGTTCACCTCAGTATTGCCGGTCTAAGTTCTTTTCACTGAAACTAAAGCGTTTTCAGTGCGCTTCTGTTTTCGTTCCGCAATTAAACTGCTGTTAAACTTCTTGCAGCAGTGTTTGCAGAGCACCTGAATGGTCCGCGAAAGTTGTGCGGGCACCGGGCTCCTTGTTTGCCTGCTAATTATCCCGGTTGCGGAGTCGAGTCAGCGTCCAAATCGCTGACCCAATATAAATGGTCAAACGGGGCTAAAAGCCTTTCACAGCTCCTTTCAAATACGGCTTCCGTCCGAACCGAGTTACCATAGTGACCGCCCACATCTCTCGACGCTATTATTTCATTGTATCAACATTCATATCGACGTCACGTGTAACGAAGGCTCGATTAAATGAGGGGCTGCCCGAAGCCAGATTTGTCAAGTCTCCTTTCAAATTAGACGCCACGGTCCGGCGTGCTCACTTCACGAGGCGTTTAAAATCAAAAGCCCAAAAGGGTTACGTAATCCGGACCTTTTTCAACGCGACTTGTGTTTGTGAGCATGTCTCGTCTTTTGTCACGTATTCTTAATTAAAGGGACGCCGGTTGCCAAGCTACCCCACTCGTCACATTTTCATATTGATTGTGAGAGGGCTAAAGTTGCACGTTGCATTTGGCTCTCTACCATTCGATAATTTCAAGTATCAATTGGAATTATCGAATGTGAAAATGCGACGTCGGCCCCTCTCTGTTTGCGGATCGGAAGCTGAGCCTAATAAAGCGTCGCTTAACCTCTCTTCCAACAAAGCCGATACAAAGTGACTGACATCCCGTTTCTGTAGAGATCTCGCGAAAAAATCCGGCAGCAACGTGTCAAAGACACCGCGACGAGGGAGGGCCGCCTTTGTTGTGCCTATCGAAATATTTTTTTAAAGCTTAACTCCTTAGCGAATTGAGAGATTAAGTCCTTTTTGAAGTGGCAAACGGTCCCCGGGGTCGCGCGTGATCATTCCTTCAGATCTCATTTCCTCGGATGCTCTATTTGATTGTTATTTTTGTTGCTGTCTCCCATTTTGTCCGGGCGGATTTGAAGTGACAGTCGACGATTTGCACTCGACTGAAATAAGTGTTTTCCAACGTTTTTTTTTAACACAACCTTGTTAATGTTTCTCCTTTTCTTTTCCCGTTTGTATATTTTTGTCGTTTTGTTTTTATACTTAGATTGTCTTCGGGATTGGGAATAATTTTAATCCTAATCTTAAGTTTTTAAAAAAACATGCTTTACAAAGAAAATAAAATGACATCATATTGCGAAGCAGCTTCAAAAAGTGTAAAAAAGTAAATTATACTTCTTAACTCCAACGGACGATGTCTCTAGTCAATAACAATTAGAAATTGGAGTACTATATTCCAGAAATTATTAACGTTTTGTACAGAAATCAATAATAATATTTCCATTTGTTTAGTTTCATTAATTCCGACAGGCTCTCAAAATACAACTTATCGACTATGAAATTAACCCTCTCCACACAAAGAGGGTTACCGAAGGGTTGCAAATCATTTTTCAAGTTACTAAGCAAATTTCTCGCCGAACAGGCGATTGAAATACCATTCGTAGTATTCGTCAGTGCGGGATATATTTTAGGAGCACACTTAAATTGTAATTCGGTGGACAACCGACTCTGAGCCACAAGAAAATATGCAAATCACTATAAGGCAGTAGGTAAGCGCTCGTAAGCCGTGTAATTATTCACATCGGATTTGCAAATCGCGCCCGAAGCGTTTCGTTTCCGCACACGCGAATTAAACTGACCCTTAGAGCGCATTTAAATCAAAACACATGTGCTGAGAGCGGGCCGGCTTAGTCGGACGCTGATTTTCAGATGAGGGCTTCCCCTTTTTGCGGGTCCCTGCGTCGATTCCTTGGCGGGCGATGATCGATACCCCTCCTCCGCCGGCGGCCGCGACCCTCCCTCCCTCACTCTTAATTAGGACTCGGAATCTGTAGCGGACACACTCAAACACACACACACATACGCGCTCACAACTAAACCCGGACGGGTATAATGTTAATCAACTTTCATTATGCACTAAGGAATTATATGGGTACGCCTGAGGAGTGATTATCCGAGTTAAGGCCGCGTCCCCGACCAAGAAATCATACTTTATTATGATCATTTCGTATTCGGCGCGGCATTACGGCGGCGTCACCTCGCGGGGCCGACACTCGCATTAGAATTTACAGCGCATATATCACGAAAGAGCGAAAGAGCGCTGTTACACCATTGTCTACAAAGTAAACACGGGATAATTAGCTTTTGTTACTAGTTTCCCGAGGTTTTCTGTTAGACTTTTTCGTTAATTGCTTTGCGGAAATCTCTGTACACCACTAGAGTTTTGTCTTGAATGCTTGCCTGTCGCAATGCGGTGTATGTATAAAAAATAACTTCTAACTCATTGGGTCTTCGTCAGTCAATTAAATATATATCATAAGTATTTGGTTAATAATATAAGATTATATATTGTACCTAGTGAATTTTACATACTGACATTTAATATTATAAATCTGAAGTGAGTTTGTTTGTTACGCTTTCACGCCTCAAATACTCAACCGATCATTAAGAAATTTTGTATACACTTTATCAGATACATAAAAGGACATAGAGTACCATTCTTCTAAAATAAGTACTGTTCCCGAGGGGACCCCAAAATATATTGGCAACAATCATGCGCCGAAAAAAGCAATTCCTAACAACGAATAAACAAAATGTCTTATTTTCTGTGTACTATTTTATTTTCAAGGAAGATTAATTAGTTTTATTTTATGTAACGATTTAACGAAGTAACACAATTAATTGCCTCCCTATAAATTTTTGCTCATATATTTTTGTCTGGTGTTTATTTTTTTATTTTTCACTGCGCGGACTAAATCGCGAGCATATTATGTAATATATATTAATAGTGATTAAGATATAAAAATATTTTTATTTGAACACCAAATTTCTTTGAAAAATTTAATATTTATTTTGAATAATATCTGAATATGATTACAACATATTGTTAGAAGCGTTCACCTCAAGACGAAGTCCCCGCATCATATTAAGCAATGCCCTTTAAGCTACGGTTATATGGGGATAAACCTCCAATAAATCTTTCACTTAGGCCGCCGTTTAATTAACGCATGTAATAAAATTTAATTGATCAAAGCGTATAGTTTGTGAAATTTAGTTTATACGTACACCCCATTTTGTTGCCTTTGTGCCATCAATGATTGATTTATTCATTATTCATATTATTTTAAACTTATCACCACAAAGGGTTGACGTAGAAAATTTATTGCGCAAAAGTTTGTATGTTTTGATATTAGTGTCATTTGGATATTTGTTACTCAATTACGCAAAAACGGCTGAACGGATTTGGATGAAATTTGGAACACGGGTAGTTTATTACCTAGATTAACATAAATAATACTATTTATTCTATATAAATGATAGACTGTTCGAAAATGTTCGATAAATGCCTCGCAATATTAGTATGAAATCAATCATAAAAGCTCAAAATTCACACAGCTCTCATACTCACATACTTGATAAATGAATTTTCTTATTTCATTTTCTTCACGCGCAATTTATTTATCGTGTTAAGTTCATATGACACTGAACCATTTACAGTAGACTCGTTATTGCGTTGGACTCACGTCTTTTATCGCCAGTTCAGTTCACGTTACGGGAGGGTCGATGGGTCACGCTACGCTGGTAAGCTACACACATGTAAGCTTATTCGTGGGCCCTTCAACTAATTTAATAAATGAGGTGTTCCCATTAATTACAAAGAACGTCGGGGCCAACGAGTTCGCCGCGGGTAACATACGAACAAATTAACAAGATTATTAACTCCTTCCGACAAGTCATTCTTTCTCGTATGAACGCGCCGCGGTAACTCACTGTTACGAACACGCTAAGGAAAATAAACGACGCTCTAATGGTAAACATATTTGTGTATCGATGGTAATATTGCATATTGGTAACATTAGACATTTGAAAATATTAAATAATAATTTTAAAATCATTTTAGAGAATGAAAATTTTACAATATGGCCGTGCAAATTTTAGAATACATTAATTAGACAAATTTAAATTAGTTGCTGTGATTATTTTAGACCTTTATTTTAATGCTAAACTTACCTAATAACGAATTTTAATGCGATAATAAAGCCTGGGTTTAAATTTATTAGATAAGCTCTATAATCAGTGTTAAATGTATTAGATTTCTCTACTAATTTAATTGTATTTTAATTTATTTTACTAGAATCCATTTCTACTACATCACATACCGCATTATAGAGCCCTTTTTATTATTCTATAATTAACCTTAAAACTAGGTGGGATTAAAATTTATTTGATATTTCAAAAACAAACTCGAAATTGAAACGTAAGTATACTTTTATATTTCAATTGTATTAAAACACACAGTTGTGCTACGAATCCTCTACGCAAGTCTACGTGTTCCGTTCTCGTAGCAATCCTGCTACGGATCCGGCTCGATCCGGATGTGGACAACCACTTTATACCTCTTCTCTTTTTCCTGCCACCTTATCGGACAGATGTTTCCGCGCTTTATTCCAGAAACTGCAATATTCTCACATTAAATAATTGTGAAAAATTTAAACGAAAAATTATTCAGGGTATTACTTGATATGATCTGCTTATTTTAAAATATTATTTTATTAAATACTAATAGCGAACTTTACTTAATTCAGTTTTATAGAATTATCTAAAAAGATAGCAGGAGTTTAATTTTTATCTCTTATTCCTACTGTTATTATATTATTTAGTAGGTATATAGTAGCTCATATAGAACTATCATATCATTTATTTCACAACTAATGGTCATAATCAATTGATTATTATTTGATTGATACATTCGTCAGTTTTTTTAATATTATGGTTGACAGACAAGATGACGGCCCACTTGATGGTAGGTGGCTACCGTCACCTACTTATAATACAAGCAAGCCACAGTTACTGCAAGCACGCTGCTAGTAGGATTAACGGTAGGGATTAAGAAGGGAAAGGAAAGTAGGCTCTGGCATCAACTAAACAGTTTTGCAGTAAAGTCTGAGATCATGACACCTGTTCATAAGATGGTATTGAAATTTCTTTTTTAATGAGTGATATTTTTTTCATCATTTCAGCCGGAAGTTTCCAACCATAATTTGACAGTAGAACAAGAAAATTATATTTATTTTATTTTATTTATTTATTTACAGGAACATAATTCATATAGTTAACTATGAAGACACACACTAGGCATGCAAGCCTGTATCGTGTGCTTCATAAATGTAATATATTTTTTGATATTTAAAATAAATATCAAAAAATAAAAATATTAATTATAATAATTAAAAATACAAATAATAATAAATTATAAATGACTAAATACACTAAATTACCTAATAATAAGTAGTTACATATAAAAGTAAAAGACACAATAAATTTAAAAATTGAGGCTATCGAAATATGTGGAGGGTATTACGTTTTTAAATTGATTTAAATAGTTTTTCAACATATGCATCGTTTATACAAAGTTTTTATCTGGTCATCTGAGTACCTACAAAACTTACTCATTTTATTAAACCTCGTACATAAACAATTTACCTGAAATGTAAACACTGTATTTACTAAAATTTGTTACATCCATTGGAAATTGAACGCAAGACCCTATGCTTCGTGCATGCTCACTTTGAATTGATACATAAGAAGGAAATAATTGTGTTATATATTAAAAATGATCCAGTTTCGTTTACGCAACCTGTCTAACCCAAGCCCCGGAGACTTCTCGTGTGATTGATTGTTAATGAAGTGACGTGGGGCGATAGTTATTAATGATGTGTGGCTCCGCCCGGCGCTTCTTTATTTACCCACTAACACCTATTAGCCGGCCGCGTCCGACACACTACCGACTATATATCATTCCACTTTAGGAACGTATTAATTTGATCACATTATTATAATACCACATAGAAACATTTATAATCCCATTGTCATACATTTCCATACTACATGAATTCCACGGTATTTTGAGTTTGCAGAAGCCATCACTCTTGAAGTCACGAGAATGTGGGGTCACTGTGTCATATCAACATCAACTACACTTGTCTCAAACTGAATATAGGCATTAGATAATGCTTAATGTCATCACTATGGAAACAGCATGTAATATTAAAATACACTCGGTACGAGTAACTGCTACCTCCTCTAAATATTCCAAAGAATTTAGGCTTTTAAAATAGTGTTTGGTTAATTTTATTTTTGTTATCTTTGGTCAATTATATTATACAATTTGTTTACTAAAAAGAAATAAATAAAATAATAAAAAATAAATGAAAAAAAACGTGATTTTTTTAGATGACGGTTAATAACGAATTTGACTCGCGTTCGCAATGATTACAAACAAGACACTCCCTTGAATCTTGAGAAGGGTTTTGTTTTATTTCAATTACTTCGCAATTCCAAAGAGTTTTGAGACCGCAGCAGTCACTCTATCGTCGACGATTTAAACAGATGTCGTGTTAAGGAGGTCCTCCCAGAATATTCGTACGGAATTTAAATTGCAAATTCGTGCGGCGGCAGGTGCAGCCCCGCGATTGAACATCCGTCTCTCTCTCCTACAAGTCGAAGCATTCAACCATCTCTTTCTCGCACCACGAGCAAAAATCAACGAGTAATGAACGTCAACAAATAAAACTCGAGCGTTACTAATTACTCGGCCGTTCAAACGAAGAGAGGCAATTCTTGCACTCTATTCCGAAGAGGAAATCTTGAAGCTAATGGCGTTAATTTAAAGGAGGCTGGCCGATGACTGTCATTTTTCTTTCGACGTTAACTTTTTTAACTTGTGATTTATTGACCGAGTGGTTCTCACAGTTCTCACTTTATTGTTTATTTCTTAAATATTCTTCGGTTCGGTAACACTTTAATTTGTTACAAAATTAAGTTTAAAGCAGAGTAGGTACCTACTCTATATTTGAATTGAAACAACGTACTCAAAATGTTAAGTACTTTATCTATTTCTATCCATTGGCCAAGATCATCATTATCATCATGATGATGTTCCAAAAGCGTCCACTGATGGACATATAGCATTTTAACTGAGCATCACCCACCACACTTGGTCTCTTCTAATCTCAGATGACCATTTTGGGGTCATCGGTCCAGCGATCAGCAATCGGCCCACGACACCTTTTGACCGTGGTTTTCACTCTAAAAGTCGTCTACCCAAAACCTTCAACTGACTAATTAGTCAAAAAAAACTATATTCTTTACGCCTATTAGCATAGAATCATAGTTGCCTACGATTTTGTGTTATAGAATAGATCTACTATTGTGACTTGTTCAAATACCAGCAGGTGGATTTGCTACTCCTGCTAGTGCAAAAGATTTTTCTGAATATACCCATTCAATTAGAGATTTTAATTTTGTTCATTTTAAAAGTCACAAGCTACTGACATGAGGCGAAAACCAAACAGAGGGTGCGTCGATTCATTATGAATGGTCGCTGGCAGTGCGGTCCAAATTAAAGTTTACCTCATCGTCGATGTGTACAATGTAGCTGTTTTAGAACGCTGATCACGAAGCGGCTCGGGCTTAATGAATGAAGAAATTCTGGAGAACCCTCTCACCGGTCCTTCGAGAAACCATCGTCGCCTAGATTGTAAAGTTTACGCAAAGAAAACTTATCTCTCATGTCTACGTCAGACCTAGCAGTACATTCATGTAGTTAGTCTAAAATGTTTTATTTGAAAATAAAACATAAGTAATTTAAGTAGGTTAAATTCATCTAAGTTAATATTAAAATGTAATTTTAATAATCGACTAGAAGGTAATTAGTAATTAGACTATTACAAATTGCATATAAAGATTCAATTAGATAATTAATAAATATTTTAAAAAATTAAACGTTTTTTATGTGATTTAATAAAACAGTAAATATAAAAATAAATTGATTTCCCTAAATAAATGTCAGTAAAAAAACTATAATGAAATAATATTCCAAAAAATCATTACAATGACATAAGACTTTACTAATGCAAGAGAAAACTTCCTTCCTTACACCTAAACTAGGCTAAGCATGTATTGTATCATAAGCCAATTCCGACGATTAAATATTTAGTCATTAGAACAAATTTACATAAAATATAGCTATAGCTAGCTATAAATAAAGGAATTGAAAATGGCGGTGCCTTTCACTCACAAGATAATTAGCCATCATCATTTCAGCTGTAGGATGACCACTTGTTACATTTTTTTTATATTGTTTAAAAATGATACCAAAAAGGGGATATTTTTACACGTTATCTTTAAGTTATCTCAATGAATCATGTACTGATCATCATCATTCATCACATTATGAACACTTTTAGATTAATATTTGCTTCATCATTTCTAAAGACCAACGTATTAAGAGTTAATTTTTCTACGCAATAATTCAGACGGCTTCAAAACATAATATAAATCCGTAATAGCCTCGCCGGTACCCCACCTCAGTCCTTTCTTGGTGGCCGTGTAATTAGCTTTCCAATTTTAAAGAGCGCCTCTACGCTCAGTGCCTCCCATCAATCCGCTCCCCTATTCGCCACTGAATCGATAATAATTAATTATTTTTGACATAATCACGGCCAAAATCCATTCTCTTTTTGCTAATTCACGTCCCGATAATAAAACGGAGCGACGCTTTTAAGGCTCGCCCGGGTGAAATTGATAAAAAATAAATAAGAGCCAACTTTTCGCCAAGTCAAACAAAATTTGGCTCTGGCTTGCGTGGCTGTACGTAGCTTGATTAATAGCCGTTGGGAAGTCTCGATTGCTAAAGAATGCCGCAGTAAAAAGACAGCAAACATAATAACGTTTTCATAATACCCATCGTATTATGGTGTGATTGTTATCAACCGTCAAGCGTCGACGAAAACACGAATTCATGTGAACTGACAAGGGATCATTGTGAGCCGTGAGCACAATCGGCGGGACACTGTGTCAATATTGGACACATCGCATAATAGACACCAAGATTCGGATGTGGGCGAACGTCGGATACAACGCTGCTAATAGATATTTGAGGACCTTCGACTCGATACTACGAGTAGTTTGACATGTAAAGTTCAATGGAGTACTCATTGCTGGCAAAATACACTATCATCTCGAGCACACCTTGGACACAATTGCCGCACAAATTGGTTATGAAAACAGATTCGAATATGGAAATGCTTCTTTAATGTTTATGTTATAAAATTCATGTTTTAAAAAGTCATAGTACTAAAAACAATTCAACAGTCATTCGAAAAATAGCTTATATTAAACATTTTAAATTAGTTGTGGTTAGATAAAATATGCACTACTTTTTTTAACGACGGGTTTTATACACATTAACACGTTTTAACACGCTACACGGGAAATCCTAGTACCGACTCGAACCCAACGACTTTCTAGCTCTGCTGTACGTTTTTGGAGCACGGTTCCTACGCTATGTAGGCTTCTTGACAGAGCCTGGGCGAATCCGAAAGTAGAGATACGTCGGCCATCTCAGGGACCTCACGAAGAGGCCTACCTCGCTCAGGTTCCAGATATACACACTATAAATATGCAAAACTAACAAAATTTAACTTCACAAGGAAAAAAACTATTACCCACCGTCTAAGCCATAGAAATCCAATCAATCACTATTGGACATAGTTTTCCAGTAAAGATCAACAATCTCATCTATTTCGTAGATTTTTTTTGGTAATCATATCTGCATATTTGAGGCTAGTAAAATTCTTTCGTTAGCCTGCCTAATTTTCCAATTAGCGTTACAGAACGTTCGGGTTAAGGGAATGAGAGTGGTACTGTTCCGAACCCAGCCTCAACTTAAAGGCACTTAAAAAATACATAGTGAAAACATTAGCTCCGCCCCGGGCTGGGTTGCCCCGTGATTAAACCCAGCGAGGCATGCATAACGAGACCGGTATGTTTGAACGCTTGCAAATACTTTCCAAGTTGCCCGGACAGCGGTTGAGGCGGGTACGCGATGGTACACCTGCTCATGTTTATTGCTGGCTAAGACCGTCACTCCGTTCACGAAGCGTTTGTTTAGGTACGAAATACTACTTGACCTACTTCTACGGCACACAATGTGAAATCTTAGCTTGTACAGAAATTGTTCTAGATAACTTATCTAACCTTATTTATTATTATCGTACTACAGTACGTCTATAAACAAAAGAAATATGTACTTAGAAAAGCGCTGCTATCTCTCTAATACAAGTGAATACAAATGAATACAAGTGTCATAATTTCACAGTCTTCTTATGTAATATAGTGGTTACTGTCGCCAGAATACTGACCAGTTCATGATTGTGAAACTCAGTGTGCTCTAACACTACAAAAACAACTATTTCTTCCTTCGTTTTGAAATGTGTTACAATACAATTGTTAATTTCTTTTTACCATCGCTATATATTATATTAAAGTTGGTATTTGGATACGAAATTAAATAATATTTTGAAGAGCTTAGTATCGTGATTGGGCAGACACATGCTAATGCAAGAAAGTTTTTAATTAAAACGGTCCGCCGTTAAGAGGCTGCGTAATGGCTGATCCTCAGGAGGGACCCGATATTGGGTATGTGTACCGGCAAAGCCAAAGTACAAACACATTTAGGTCCGGTGCGTTGCCAAGTGTGCGCCATGGTTAATCACTGTCGGGAAGGAGTTTGTGTGCGCTGCGCCTTATACCCCCTTCATTGTGTTCATGTGTAAACAGTGTGTGATTATAACAATAACAAATTATAATTGATGTGAGTACCTATATACAGAAACCAGGTCTGTTCACAATAGTGTTTTTCCTTTTAATTTCATTACAAAGTATAAATCTAAAATGAAATACTACCAGTTTTTTTGTTTCATAAATTGGGCAAAAAAATTAAAACCGCTAAAAATACAACAACCATAAAAAAGATGTTATCCCCTTTTATTTCATTATCATTTATTTTTCAGACATTACGAGTCCGTAATTAAAGGCTACAACAAAAAAATGACATGCCATTTTAAATATTGCTGACGAAGACTTATAGAATTTAAGAACACTTAAAAATATACAGCACAAGTGACAGTTGAAACCCAGGACAGTAAAAAAAGAATACTAACTAATTCTTAACCATAAATTTTGTTGGAATCAGTTTTTTTTAATAAATAAATAAAAAAATGTCATAATAAAAAAATCCATTTACTTAAAAACTTCATATGACAGGATAGTCAAAAATACTTAAAGAAATGTGAACCACCGAGAATGTGTTCATATTAGATTGTAAGAAAAACTGGCATATTAAAATGAATTTCTTTGTGAGAAATCGACTGAAAAAATTACCCTGTATTTAAAATGAATAAAATAGGACTATGTGTTCCTGACAGATTTGTATGGAGGAGACGGAAACCCCAACTCTTCGCCATACCGCGCGCAAGAACGGATTTACTTGGCAAGGCTCCTCTGACGCGAGCCTTACACAACCTTAATAAAATAGCACAATTAATTGACCTGTTCCATTGCACACTGAACGAATTTAGTAGGGCAGGACTATTTGTGATATCTTATAGTAGATAATTTTATTGTACATTTTTTTGTGAATTTTGTAATTTTTAAAATTCATATATACTTAATTATTTATGCAATATAAATAATTTAAATAATGTTTTAATAAATAGATTAGGAACATATACATCAAATTAGGGTTACTCCTGTAATGATGTATAATGTGTGTGTGTTATCTATATAAATAAAATCAGAGTGTCTGTCTGTGATTTGCGAAAAACTGCCTCAAACTAAGCTTAGAGAGTCATTCGCATGCTGTTAAAACGTAAATAACTTTTTTTAGAATTGTTGTCTGTCTGTCTGTCTGTCTGTCTGTCTGTCTGTCTGTCTGTCTGTCTGTCTGTCTGTCTGTCTGTCTGTCTGTCTGTCTGTCTGTCTGTCTGTCTGTCTGTCTGTCTGTCTGTCTGTCTGTCTGTCTGTCTGTCTGTCTGTCTGTCTGTCTGTCTGTCTGTCTGTCTGTCTGTCTGTCTGTCTGTCTGTCTGTCTGTCTGTCTGTCTGTCTGTCTGTCTGTCTGTCTGTCTGTCTGTCTGTCTGTCTGTCTGTCTGTCTGTCTGTCTGTCTGTCTGTCTGTCTGTCTGTCTGTCTGTCTGTCTGTCTGTCTGTCTGTCTGTCTGTCTGTCTGTCTGTCTGTCTGTCTGTCTGTCTGTCTGTCTGTCTGTCTGTCTGTCTGTCTGTCTGTCTGTCTGTCTGTCTGTCTGTCTGTCTGTCTGTCTGTCTGTCTGTCTGTCTGTCTGTCTGTCTGTCTGTCTGTCTGTCTGTCTGTCTGTCTGTCTGTCTGTCTGTCTGTCTGTCTGTCTGTCTGTCTGTCTGTCTGTCTGTCTGTCTGTCTGTCTGTCTGTCTGTCTGTCTGTCTGTCTGTCTGTCTGTCTGTCTGTCTGTCTGTCTGTCTGTCTGTCTGTCTGTCTGTCTGTCTGTCTGTCTGTCTGTCTGTCTGTCTGTCTGTCTGTCTGTCTGTCTGTCTGTCTGTCTGTCTGTCTGTCTGTCTGTCTGTCTGTCTGTCTGTCTGTCTGTCTGTCTGTCTGTCTGTCTGTCTGTCTGTCTGTCTGTCTGTCTGTCTGTCTGTCTGTCTGTCTGTCTGTCTGTCTGTCTGTCTGTCTGTCTGTCTGTCTGTCTGTCTGTCTGTCTGTCTGTCTGTCTGTCTGTCTGTCTGTCTGTCTGTCTGTCTGTCTGTCTGTCTGTCTGTCTGTCTGTCTGTCTGTCTGTCTGTCTGTCTGTCTGTCTGTCTGTCTGTCTGTCTGTCTGTCTGTCTGTCTGTCTGTCTGTCTGTCTGTCTGTCTGTCTGTCTGTCTGTCTGTCTGTCTGTCTGTCTGTCTGTCTGTCTGTCTGTCTGTCTGTCTGTCTGTCTGTCTGTCTGTCTGTCTGTCTGTCTGTCTGTCTGTCTGTCTGTCTGTCTGTCTGTCTGTCTGTCTGTCTGTCTGTCTGTCTGTCTGTCTGTCTGTCTGTCTGTCTGTCTGTCTGTCTGTCTGTCTGTCTGTCTGTCTGTCTGTCTGTCTGTCTGTCTGTCTGTCTGTCTGTCTGTCTGTCTGTCTGTCTGTCTGTCTGTCTGTCTGTCTGTCTGTCTGTCTGTCTGTCTGTCTGTCTGTCTGTCTGTCTGTCTGTCTGTCTGTCTGTCTGTCTGTCTGTCTGTCTGTCTGTCTGTCTGTCTGTCTGTCTGTCTGTCTGTCTGTCTGTCTGTCTGTCTGTCTGTCTGTCTGTCTGTCTGTCTGTCTGTCTGTCTGTCTGTCTGTCTGTCTGTCTGTCTGTCTGTCTGTCTGTCTGTCTGTCTGTCTGTCTGTCTGTCTGTCTGTTCGGGGTAATCTCAGAAACGGCTGAAGCGATTTTGATGAAACTTTGCAGACATGAAGAGGGGGTCGTCAGGAGTAACATAGGCTACTTTTTGTTTATGTAAATTGCGGTACATACACCAAAATAATATTTTTTACAATTTTTGTCTGTCTGTCTGTTTGTTCCGGCTAATCTCTGAAATAGCTAGACCGATTTTGACGGGACTTTTATTGGCAGGTAGCTGATGTAATAAGGAGTAACTTAGGCTACGTTTATTTTAGACTAGCGACTCGTTCCCGGCTTCGCCCGAGTGCATTCGTGTACATAGACTTTTCGAGTTTAATGAGAATGATGCTTATGCATTAAGATAGCCTCACTCTACTTCCTTCGAAATAAATATAACAAATCACCCATCAGGTTTAACAAATTTTTAAATTTCTAAAAATTTTGACGATGTTCTGAAATTTCAAAAAATCTTATTAAATTATCTGAAAAAGTGAAGAAAGTTTTCATATATGCGAGAATTTCCTAGAAACTTCTGGAATTTTCTAGAAACTTCTGAAATTTTCGAGAAACTTCTAGAATTTTCGAAAAACTTCTAGAATTTTCTATAAACATCTAGAATTTTCTAGAATGTTAGCGAAAAAAAATCCGTTCCTATTAATCTTCTTCTTCTATCTTCTATATAAATAAAATCAGAGTGTCTGTCAGCTTGATAGACAGCTTTAGTATTCATCATCGAAGTTTTGAGATAGAATATACCCATATTTCGCCGAACTGCGTTCTCTTATCTCAGTTGAACTAATATACACAGGAAAAAGACAAAGTTACGCACAATTAAACAAAAATCATTTCGCTCACGCAGACAACATTATTAAATTTACGTTTTTTAATATTATAAAACAAAGTCCCCCCGCCGCGTCTGTCTGTCTGTATGTTTGCGATTCTCAAAAACTACCGAACGGATTTTTATACTGTTTTCATTAATGGGAAGAGCGTTAAACGAGGAAGGTTTCTACGTTTAATTTGCAGAAAAAAATTGCACCCGTGCGAAGCCGGGAACGGATCGCTAGTTGTAAATAAATAAATTAAATAAATAAAAACTTTCTGTGTGAATTATAATGTTTTAATTAAAATTTTCATCGTTTATTTTATTATTTTCACACATTAATATAAAATATTTAATTAAATTGAGTTTCGTCGGAAAAATTTAATTAAAAAATGAATTGACCTTCAATATTGAAATTAAGTTAATCTTAATTTCACTAATGAAGGTCAATTCTCTCGTCTTAATAACCAACTGCTGTGTCAATCAAATGTAAAGATTAATCTTTATTTTCCAGATGCCGACGAAAGCGACGACGATAATCCAAGCCCCGTAAGTATATTATAGTTGCCACTTGCGAATCGCTTAAATGTAGAAGAACAACATTCAAAAAAGCACTCAGTCCCCTACAAGCGCAATAGAAACTTCGGCGACGAGTTTATGGCCTCTGTGACCGCCAAAAGTCGCCGAGGAAAAATGCAAGCGTGTTTACTCATATATCAGCAGTCGGGTCGACATTTCTTTCCGATAAGTCCAGACTCCCCCGCTGCCAATAAAGTGATTAAGTCACAAATCGTGGAGGCATGGTGTTCTCTTGATATATGTAGGAAAAACTGTGTCCAATTGCTCTATAAGCAATTTATGAGTTTGTTGTCATGTACAAAATTGATTTTTTATTTTATTTTTTTCATTTTTAATATTTTCATTTGTTTTTTATAGGGCGGCAAGCACGCTGATGGTTAATTTTATTGTATGTGGTTACTGTCGCATTTAAATTCGACGGTAATCTCGTAAATATAAACAACACCACATAAATACAAGCAAATCCAATGTCGTGAAGAGCACCACTAACAAGGGAAACTACCTATTGGAAAAATATTTTCACTGTTTGAAAAATACATTATTCGAAATAAACATAATATGTATACTAACTCCTTCAATTGCACAAGGAGTCGGGTCGCATCGATTAGTCAGTAAAGGGATTTTATATATAAAAACATAACTAGTTCCTACAGCGTCTAAGATCCTGTAAGATTTGATGTTTTTATAGGTAGAAATAATGGACAAGCAAACTTTCCTATCGTCATCGATCAAGCAAAAGGGTATGAGGAGATCATAAAGTAAAGGAAAGATTAGGGTAGGCTGGTAAGATCTAGCAACACGCTTACACTTCTGAACACAATATACTTTTCTTTAATATAACGCGGTGGTCACTGGCCACTAAGACGCGAGTGTCCTTCTTCACTACGAAACGCAGTGAGCCTCCAATATGAAAAAGAATATAGATTTTACTTCCGTTAAAAAAGTAGCTTTTTTATTTGTGCTTTCCCGCTGTTTCTTGGTAGACACGATCCCTACAAAACGGCTCTATTACAAATAAATTGCCCTTCGAAATCGTTCCGTGTGTTATAAATTTCATACGTGCTGAGAAACGACATACGGTATTATTTATTACCAAACTACTTTTTTTTGGGGAAAATAAAAAGAAGACATTTCTAATGTAATTGTGCTTCGTTTACCAATACGTTTAGTTTTGTGCATACTATGTATGTAATAGTTTAATAATAATAAAATTTTTAAATCAAACTTTTTAGTAAACTATGGAAATTCAAACCAAACTTAATGCTCTGTTTCTGTTCTTCGGAACAGCTCAACTGCGTTAGCTATCCTGGTATTCAGCCACGACTTCATTTTCGCACAACTTTTCTCATTCTAGTGACTTTTCTATCATCATCAGCTGAAGCAGATCGTATGGTTCATGTCTAAGAACATGACCCAGGTAGGAAACTTTATGCTTTTCACAGCGTGAAGAAGTGAAAAGTTTCGTTTTTGGTGAATCTGTTGCACTTGCTTTCTAGATATTGGACAGCATACGCCTATATGTCCACATCTCAATTATCAATCATACAAACCTTCCTCGATTATTGCTTTTTCTGTTATTAAAACCCTATCAAAATCCTTTGGGTGGTTATCGGAGAAAAGGATAGAGGTGGACAGCGACTTAACTTTATAAAAATTTTAATATAGTATAGATTTAGATGAGAACTGCTCGGCGTGTAGAAACAATAAAAAAACATAAGGCCACGTAATTAACACGTATCATTGAGTATCATTTACCCTTCGTGTTTACTTTCGGTCTTCGTTTTCAACATGACATTAGTTGGAGGCGCCATTAGCTCTACAAATGACACTAAAATGAAATCTATTCATTTCCTTTGAGCCGAGTCAATCGTCGACAGATATTGTTCAAATTCACGCGATCCGAGCATTATGTTCCACAATAATCCCGCTCACCGACTGTGTTCACTTGTAATAAATAGATACAAAATTAGACTGGAAATAAATAAATTTCACAAAAGAAATAGGACGGAGGATTTTGTTTTTTCTTTTTTTAATTTCAATATTTTATTTATTTTACTAACTGGCTATTGTCCGCTACTTCGGTCGCGTCCCACGGACGAGTTATATTCTAACAGTTTCTATTGTGATTAATAAAAATAGATTAGCATTAAACATTTTTAAGACTGATCCTTCAAATTGTTTTTTTTGTTTTTGATGAAAAGATTTTTTTTTGTCCTCTTTTATTTTTCCCCTATTAACGTGAAGAACATGCTAGAGACTAAATTATTGTATTATTGTACCTAGTAATTGATCACAATAATATCATAAATTCTTAATGGTTATTGCGTTGACATTATTTAAATATTACCTACAGATAACGAATTGATCAAAACCCACACAGGAATTAAATGTACGGTGGCGTAATAGGAAAATGAGATAAATTGCTACCTCACGTAACTACTTTGAAATTGACCAAATAACACGTTAGACTATGTAATTTCCCCCTTACGTAGAAAGGCAGCGTTGAAATCGGTGTGGTATTATCAAAAAAAAATTGGCTTTATTATCAAACTATTTGCCTGCGGTAAATGTTCTGGTCAAATGAAAAATTAATGTGACGCTTTTGTACAACGGTGGGCTAACAAATCGGTTCAATCGCTCAACGATTGTTGGACCGATACGTACTTCAATGGGGAGCAGTACCACGATTTTAACAAATACAAAGTCATTTTTAACGAGAGCAATAAATGTGCTTGGATGATCCTAAATATATGCCAACTACCTGTGCCCAGGGGTTTCATCTGCATTTAATTTAAATTTAGATTTCGAATATCAAAATTCACATTAGAAATTAATTTAATTTAGAAATGCACATTTCGAATATTCTCGGTCCTATTGCTCGATACTACTGTTAAAACTACTGTTATATCGGATAATTTTTTTATTCTTGTCACAAAATTAAGTATGTGCTAATGTGCTGCAAAGACGTGGTTTTGTATCATTGTATTTTACTGAAATCTGTTTTAAAAAAAAACGCAATTCAGTTTGACTTTGTTTTAACATAATTATTCATCGCCGAGATTTTATAAAATTCGCCGTAACGCTCGAGCAGTCAAAAACAATACTTATTCAAATGAAACAAAAAGCAATTAACGGTGGAGAATATCCCTCCGTCCTCGGAGGACACAAGAGAGGAGAGATTATTGAAAAAATAATTAATAAATATTTATGGGGGGCCACCTGAGAAACGAGCACGACACTGGGAGGATTCCATTTTTATCCAGTACTCGAGATCACATCTGCAACCGCTACAGGGAAAAGCGGTTTATTACAAATGCAAAATTTTCCATTCATATTCAAAATTTTATATCCCAATGTGGCCGGGAGCCGGCTAATTTATGCCGGGGGAACGGCTAAGGAGACGTCCCGGCACCTAGCGTCTTGGGGAGGCTTACGGAAGGGTTGAGCACCGCAAAATTGACAGGTGCCTGTCAAAAATTACAGTTAATAATTGAGACAATCGCTGTTGCCTGCGGTCTGCATCCGCACTTAATGCGAATAGCTTGAAAACAAATACCTAATACTCGTATTTTTAATAATCAATCTATATAAATAAAACTCGACTCCCATGACACCAGCACAGCTTAGTGTGGAGGTCAACGATAACTTATGGCCACTGTAATTTAATTGTTATAAAATAAATTTATTATTAAAATTATTATTGAAAATGAATCGTTAAATGTTCATACGTTATTGCATACGTGCGCAACCGCAGGCGGATCGCTAATTTTAATGACAATAGAAGAAATCTTGTGCCCTAAGGGCAGTTGAAACAAGATGTGTAAATTTATTCTATGAAAATTGTAATGATCTATTATTTATTACCTAACTTCATGAGATTTTATTTTGTTTTTTATACCTATTAGAGATATTTAAGCAATTAATGCTTACTCCAAATTTTTACCACCGTACTGTGCGCCATACATGCGGAGTACATCTGTAATTTATTTTTTTTCAATCATCATTGAAGTGTGAGTAAATTTCTTATAAAGAAAAAAATCATGAAAATTGCCCGATAAAATGTAAAACTTTTTCCCATCCAAAGTTCCAAAAAAGGGCAGAAATTTTTCATACCACGCCTAAAATATACTAATAGCTTGAATAACTTCTAAATTGCATGACAGATCAAATTTACAATAGAAGACGTCGTAGCATGATAAGCAGTTTCAGATAATAACACTATAAATAAATATTTACATACTGTACAGGTGATATATATCAAAGGATAAAGAACCAAATAAAAAGAACACGTGTTTGTTTGTTACGCTTTCACGCCTCACTACTCAACCGATCTTCATGAAATTTTGCATACACATTGTCAGACATACAGAAAAGGACATAGCTTACCTTTCACCCAGAAAAAAGTACTGTTCCCGAGGGATTATCCAAGAATAAATTCAATGCCTGACAAAAATATAAGAGCTATAAAGGTTGAATAAATCACCTAAGAAAGGGGGGCGTGGACGAAGTCTCTGACAGAAGCTAGTCTAGTTATATACACAATTTCTTTCTTAATTGCTCATTTATAAAATCATAATTACCTATGTATTTAGCAGACATAAATAAGTAACATTAAATACAAAAATTAAATGTTATCATGTTATCATTTTCAACTAAAAAAAACTTCAGCACCTGATCAAACAGATCCGAGTGAAGTTCATTGCTGAAATCTATCTTGATCATGCAACTTATATATTTGTCAACTTTCACATAAGACGAGGTGGCCGAGAGGTTAAGGCGTTGGACTGCTAATCCAATGTGCTCTGCACGCGTGGGTTCGAATCCCATCCTCGTCGATCTATTTTTACCACAACACTGTATTTACATATTGTATATATTTTTGCAATAAACATTTTTCTTATTTTATATGCTGTCTTTAATGTTAAAAATAATTAAGTTTTGCTTTTGTATAATAAATATTAAAAAAATAACTATTCCTTACCTTTTAAATCTATGTTTATGAAGGTGAGTAAAACATCCTGAAATTTTGCATACACGTCGGGGATACAGAAACAATATAGGGTACCTTTCATTCAGAAAAAGTAGCTACTGTTCCCCAGGGACTATCTAAAAATAAAAAAATCAACGCCTGACAAAAAAATATATGAGCAATAAAGAATGAAAGCCTAAGCTAGTTTAGTATACAATGGAACTTCAAAACATCTTATAAATATGTCAATTAAATGATTGTACAAGTATGTGCATCCTTATTCCTGAGCAGGGGACAGACAATAAAAGTGAGGGCGCACATCGATCACTCGTTTTACAACTGGCAGTCGGTTAATGGCGGTAATCCGCCACTAAGAGCGGTTTACTGCGCATTTACTACCCCGCACTAATACCTTCCTACAAATTCAGATTGATGACGGCCACACGTAAACCAGATTTTAATATAATCAAGATGTATCCTAAGTTCCTAAACTAATTCCTACAGATTATTCTTAACCACGTTGTATACATATTAATTGCTTAGTTTTTATATATGTCAATATTTAATAAATTATTTATTTTTAAAGCTCATTCAAAATTATTTATTGTTAATTTTCTTCTAGCATAACACATTAATGAAGAAACACAAATAAAAATTTAAACAATGAATAATCTTCACATAACTAGAATCGCTCTCAGCCAGACATTATTCGAATAAATACATTCGAATGCATTTGCGAACGTTCCGTTAAACAAATGATGCCACTCTGTCAAGAGGTCAATATGGGTCCAATGAATGTCCAACAGCTAGTGATGTGCATTCACTGCATGTAGATATCGATATTGGTTTTTAAGATTAATTTACAGCTAGTTTCAAATACCTAAAAGACTGCACGACATATTATAATTTTAAGATTAAAAAAATATTATGTTTTAAGCAAAATTTAACAGTTTGGCAGCAGTAACCACCCCCTTACAGAAGACCACCGTGAAATAACAGCATATTTTATATGCTGTTGTGTTTCAATGAGTGAGTAAGGGGCGCCAGAGCCCAATACCCCATTCCTTCCTTATCCCTTATACTAATCCTTCTATGTTAGGCAGCGCTCTTGCAGCACCTATGGCGTTGCTTGTGTTATAGGCGACGGTAGCCATCTACCATCAAGTGGACCGTCAGCTTGTCTGTTGACCTTAACATAAATAATAATAAAAAAAAGTTGTCTGATTTTTTTAATAGTATCTATCATGCATGTTCACATTTTATACATGTCCATATGTAGCGAGCAATTAATACAGTCTCAGATTTATAAACCCAATTATAGAGTGAGCCCTGAACCCGATTAATCAGTTATCGATAACAGCGCATAGGTACGAGCGATATCGCACGTTATTGATGGCTAGCATTTTTCACGCCGTGCCACTCCCAGCCCCGCCTCCGCCAATCGTCGACACAAGCCCTGTCTATTACCACTTCATGACCGAAACGTTTTGTACGACCATCGAGTTGTTTGACGTGGGTTACCACTACATATGGGAAACGTTAAATCAAAATGTTTTTAAACAGATGCTCCTTGTGTGAAACGATTGGACTGACGTTTGCTCAGATTTCTAGGTTGGTTAGATTTAAAAAAAAAATGTTTAGGATAGAGCAGTAAGTCTTTTGAGAGAATTATTGGGCTGATAGATATTTGAATAGCCTTATAGTAATGAAATTCACTTGCTTGGAAGGCGAAAGAAAACATTTTAAACGGATCTCGTGTTTAAAACAAAGAGAAAATCCTGATATATTAATTGTGCATTGCGCTATATTAAAAGTATACATGCGTTCTAATTTCTTTTGATTTTTTATTAAAATTTATAATTTTTTAAATGTTAGTAGGGATGGGTCGCATAACCATAACCACAGTGTGTGGTCACATCACATACTTAGCGAAAATCGTCGTGAATTAAGTGCTGATGTCTTTCAAGATTAGTATAACCATTAACTATAAAATATTGAAGGGATTAAATATTCTATCAAATGATTATTACGTTTCATTGCGTATTACATTAATTCAATAGATACGAAAAGTAATTATCATAATATTAAAGCTCTCATAGAATTTTCACTTGTGCAATTTCATGGCGGAATTTTGATCGCGTCTGCGTCATAAATATTTTGTCCGATAAACCGTTCGTTCGACAGCCGCGAGGCGTAAGAAAATGTTAATTAACGAATCCATTGTTTTCCCGCCCGGCGGCTCCAAGATGGTGCCGCTTCCGTTTCCGACGGGCTCTCCTTCTTTATGTGCGTTTCCCGCTTATTTTTACGTCAGCCGGTTAGAATGGCGGCATTGTGGCGTCGGGTACGCTACTCGCCCAAGTATAATGATTTTAATTTCCTCTAATCAAGAGCCTTCGGCGCGGCTTAAGAATTCTAATCATGCACCGCTACTGCGGCGGGTGACAGAAACATCACCACTTATTCTGATTGCGACGAGTGTGGCGCAGAATAATTAATACGCCTTTATTTCGCTTATGCTTCTCCGGCGGAACAAAAGTGGCGCGACCCATTCATTTATGACATTGTGCCCATAATGTTTGTTGTTATTATAACTTCGCCTGCTGCTTCAGGATAACGCTGCGCTCGTAGCTTATACTATGTCATAGCATAGTATCGCTTAAATTGTTGGACTTGTATTTTTTAAATCAATTTCACTTGTGATACTTTTTATGCGAGAAATTTGATTCTCTGTAATTTTATCTGTATTTTTTTCTCAAACTTCTTGTTTATCGCTTTTTCTACTTATGAAAACCGCATCAAAATCCGTTGAGTGGTTTAGATGAAGTTAGCGGACAAATGAACAGCGGCGGACAAGGACTTAAAATATTTATAGACTTATGATTAAAATTATTAAGATTATAATCCATTCTAAGAAATCCTAGCCGAGATGCCAAGTATACAAAAAGTGTCGGTAAGTAAAACTTTTGCACTAGTCGAAATTCGACCATGGCGGGGAAGAGAAGTAACTTTTTCTAAAAATAATTTTGTTGACAACATTCTATAGCTTGTCAAGAGCTACTAAAACAGAAAATCGTTTATTTTCGCCTCTCATTATTATTATTATTATTATCGAGTTATTATTCACACTTATAATATAATTATAACTTTTACATACATACACACAAAAAAAAAATTCACAAACAAATTCGTAATTAGAACAACAAATAAGAAACAAAGATTTCGTTTGAAGTATTTACAGTTAAAAACTATAGAAAGTTGAAAACTTTTATGAGTTCATTTTTCTCCTTTGGCGTTGTAAGTGTGTGAAAAAGAATTATTTTATAGCGAAATAGATAAAACTATGACAATCTTTCATCTAACAATCCTGAGTTAATTTTAGTTCAATTTGTTGAACATTATATTTTTAAATAGTTAACTAAAAACTTTAATAATACTTAATAACCTTATAATTAACTTTAAGAATAATTAGAATGTAGAAATTGACAGAAAAGTTTCTACAAAATTTAAAAGGTTTCTATTGGCGTTATTGATTGTAGAAAATCAACTCGGCTTGTAAGAATTAAGCATATGTCGAACTGTCTGCCTCTCTACCAGTCGTCAGTTTAAAAAAAACGTTTAAAGATTTAAATGAGACATGATTAGAATAATTCAGCAATTATTTTTAGAGTAAATAAACTAACAAATGCCAAAACTCATTATGATTTTACTCATTAAATTGTCAAATCCGTAAATGAAATATGAAACATGAAAGGCTTTCTAAAAATATTGCATTGCGTAAACTTTAATTTATTACAAGGGTAGTTACAACCCTTCGTGTTCAAATATCACTAACGACCACATCTCGGTCGTCTAAATCACAGTGACGCCATTTGCAATTAATTTTTTAACTGTAAAACATACCAGACCACTTTATTAAAGTTATTACATTTTGTGAAAATGTAATATCAAAGTGGATTTTATTTATCTTGTATATTTTTGACACCTTTTTATTCCATCGCCTCGCATATCATGAAGACGTGTATTCAAAATAAAATAAAATCTAAAGTTAATGATGATGTAGTGATGTAACGCATCGTTACGTTCACATGCTTTTTTTCTTTTGTGGATTAGTTCCTCAAGTTTTCTTTATTATGGCCAATTCCAATCAAAGCAGATCAACACATTTTGCTCATTTATTTGTAAAACCAGTTTTTTTAATTGCTACTTAATTGGTAATTAGTGATCAGTAAAAAAAATCTTTTTTTCCAATTTTGAAAAGAATTTCTTTCGTATGTATAAATAGTTCTTAACAAGTATTATTATAATAAAATTATTATACAGCCCGAAAACATATGTACCTAAAAGCTATTAATATTATAAATGCAAAAATAATAACTGTGTCAGTTTTTATTTAGGTATATTAACGTAAAAGTAGTACTTATATATAAAACTTTAAACAATTATATATATCTTTTATCGCTTTGTTTTCAAGTTATAAAACACCAACAAAGACCGTTCGATGCGGTCGACAAGAAACGCCGCACAATTAAAGGAACCCTTTAAGGGTGCGTACTTAGCATTCTAATCACCCGAAGAGCAGAAGCTGTACGCCACAATACAACATTTTCAGGCCGCGAAATTGAGTGAGAAAATAACAGGATCGTTCCAACAGCACTCGACGGAAATTATGTCGCGAACAAGATTTACATTTTAATTATTTTTTTCTGCACATAGGTACCAAAATTATGACTATTTTTTTACAAAACCTAGTCACAAAGTGCACACGTACGTGCACAGAACACTTAGTCATAACCCTCCAATAATCAAAAGCACGGCATGTAATAAAATACGAAAAACGATTACAGATCAATGAAGCGTACCTTCCCTCTCGGGGCGCAAATAAAGCGGAGTACATACTTCAAATATGCTTTTCTTAATCGTTCTCATAAAACAAAGATCAGACGCTCGCGATCTCCCCCGGCCGCGGTAAAAAAATAAGTAAAAAATCGCTCCCAGTTGCTCATATTGCACGTCTATCAGTGTGGATTTTTACCACAAATTGTTTCCTCAGCGACGGAACCCTCGCGAATCGATATTGTTTGGATTCGAATTGCAGCTTCGGAACTTATTATTAGTATCGTATTGAAAAAACAAACGGAGTTGCGGCCCATTCGGCGCACTCCCGCGGCTCATTTGGTTAAATACAATTTTGAATTTTACCACGAGCTTTTCTCTTCTTTCTTAACATTTTTATGGCTTACATTTCCGATGTTTATCATTGTTTTTTTTTTGACACTAATAAGTACAGGCGTGATTTTTAAATAAATGCTTTTTAAACGTTTACTTGCTTACTTATGTTAAATCTGTATAAAAAATAACACTGTGCGCAGTAAAGTTGCGAGCTATCACTATTTTAAAATAACTGAATGACTAGCTCAAATTTAAGTCAATTCCTACTTAGTATATCGACAAAACTTCTAACATGCTTGTGTGGACCAAAGCTGAAAATAAATAATGAAATATACTTATATTAAATTAATAACGATTCCAACATTGGCGAGGTTAAGCCTGCCACGGCCCACGGTATCGAGAATCTTAAAGTTGAATTGGCTTAAAACCTCCCCGAGGATATGTCATTATAATTTTCGGGGGAGGGATGACGGATCCATCGCCCCGAGCGGCGCACGAATTATAATACTGTAAGCTATTTTAATCTTAACTTAGTTAAAAATCTTGCGTCCGACATTAGCATTAATCACTTGTGACAGTTCTTGTAATGGATAGTGTAATTAATGCCTTCATGGTAATATTTTGAGATGGAGATGAAAAATTATCTTATGCAACCAAAATTTACACATAAAAGAAAATTACACCAAAATTTACTGTAATTAAAAATATTTTTTTAAATATTTAAATATGACATTATTGTATAAGTAAATTAAGAGCATAACATTTGCCTCTTTTCTTAAGAAATTTTGTCTTTTTTCTATTTATTTCATTTTAACTCAAAAAGTCACATTTTTGTGTAAACCTAATAAGGTTTTCAAATGTTATGCCGACCTATATAAAAATATAAATGATAATAATATAATATAGAAATAATTAGAATTTCACTCTCCGAAAAATATTAAATATCGAAATATTTTTTTTTTTCGAGTTCGCTGCACGGTGGTTTTTTTGTAAAAGCGTGGTTACTGCCGACAGATGGACTGCACAGCTTAAATGTTCTGCCAATATTAACAAATTGTACCTAACCACTAACTAACATTAAAATATCTATACATTATTTTTCAGATATAACTTAAAATTACGCAACTGAAAAATTAAGTATACACACAGATATAAATTATAATACGAAAACATAAATAAACAAAACAAATGTCTTAAATCATTTTCAAATTAAACAAAGGAAACCACCTTAATCAAGCAAGACGTTTAAATCTAAATTGAACGCCGACATTGAGAGATTTCAATTCAATTACTAAACCATATTTAACGAAATCCAATCCCCTTTCCCTTCAGAAATAATATTATTTATTCACACAAAAAAAAATAATACAAAACACGGTTACCAGACCCGGAACGCTCTGTTGATTTAGCCGATATCATTCTATGTAGAAGTTTGAAATACACAGGCGACGGAGGCACGAAGAAAACTCGGATAAGCGAAACCCTCTAAAAATGATTGATGCCCTAGAACGGACGAGGGATCGCTCACCGGTTGTACATTTTAAAACGAATGAACGTCGAACGGTTCAAATTCGAAAATGAACATCATTAGCGCTCTCCGCCACCACTTCGCCCGTTCTAATTTTCTCAATGGAATTTCGTATTTTTGCCCTCATCTGTTTTTATTGCCGTCAATCATATCGGTTGAAGCGATTAGATTTCACCATTAAGAGCTCACCTTCCAGATTCCATACTACGTAATTCTACGTAGAGAGCTTACGAATTCCATACTATGCAATTCCACGATAACTCGTTAGTTATATTGGTCGTACCTGACCGGTCTTATGAAAAAAAATTGGGGGAGGCCTATGTCCAGCAGTGGACTTTTAGCGGCTGAAGGTAATTTGAATATAATTTGAAGGTATGGAAAAAAAACTGAAATTATTTTAATATCTAATTATCTATAATAATTAATTTCTAAAATGTGCAAAATTTGTGACATTTTCGCGGGTTTATATATAATTACAATGCTCTCTCATGAAAACAGCCTAGCTATAATGTACATTTCAAATTAAGTTGTCAACAGCTGCCATCTATAAAGGTTTTTCCAAAATATTGGAACTGCTGGAATAAGTTTTACCATTTTCGCGAGTTCAATAAGTGGCGCGTCGCATTCTACTTCAGTTATTCGCATTATAGTCAGTTAAGATAATAAATTCTTCAAATACAGATGACACACGCTCGTACAGCGTGTGTTCAACTCGAAGAGTAAACGTTGTTCCAACAAAAGCTTCTCCAATGCAATCGCATATAACCAATTTCCTAACGTATTGGTAATATGAAACAATTGTTTGAAGACACGTTATTACACGAGCGTTTAGCCTGGAAGCTAACAAGCGCCGACGTCATTTGTTTCTGCTCAGTCTTTGTTAGGAATATAACAATTAGGGAGACAAAGCGGCCGGTGCGAGTAGTCTTATCGCGGTGATTCGCTCCGGCATACAATGCGACCGGCAACAATGCAAACTCAATATCTTTCTGCTCCTTGTTGAAGGCCGATGCACTCGCTGCTGGATCGGCCATCTTGAAGGTTCGATTCAAGTAAGTTCATAGTATTGTAAGTCGATGAGACACGACTTAATTAAAGAATCATAATGAGCCAAAGCTTTTGAGAAAAATATCTAGGTCCTGGTGAGAGGTCAATAAGAAAAAAATCTCAATTTTTAATACGCTGTTCCTAAGAGTAAAATAATTAAATTATTTAGAAAGTTTACATGAAACCAATTATCATAACAGAATTTCTCCATGGACAACGAAGAATAGGGTCACTGTACTCCTAAAATCTACTGATTTTATTCGGTGCCCATGGCAAAATACGGTCAAATATAACAAACTAGCTTTTGCCCGCGACTATATCCGTCCCGGTTTTCTTCATTCAATCTTTATTGCTCATATATTTTTGTCAGGCGTTGATTTTTTTATTTTATTTTTAGATGATCCCTCAGGAACAGTATTTTTTTATTTATTTAGAGAACAGTATTTAGATGTATAAATCTTTCTATGTCGTTTTCTGTATCCCTGTATGCAAATTTCCGCTCAGTAGCATCTCATTATGACCGGTTAAGGCATGAAAGCTCTACAAGAAAAACTGACTTTCGCATATATAATGTAAGTAAAGACAACAGAAAAAACAACGAATGGACACTTCACATTTTCTTCATATCAAATCCATTCTACAAGTGTAATAAGTCTACGTTCGGTCCGTGGATCCGTCTCCAGAGTATCCCGTGACGGCAAGGTCTTTGTACTACATTTCCTTCTTCCTCCCGTCTCTCACGACACTCGTTGTCCTCCACGAAGCTGAATGCACATTTGATGTTCCACACACCGTTCTAAGATAACGGACGGCACATTCAATGTACGGGTTTCAACTCTTGTCTTGATAGTTAATTTGTATTATTTACTCCAAACTCTGAACATTTAAACATTTCCAAATAATATTGATATTCTGCTCAACGCTGTGCACTTCGTTCAACTTCATTCGTAGTTTATATGAATGTGAACTTTGCGATTTTTCTTCCCTAGCTGTAAATAGTTATGTTAGCTTGTTATATCCAAGTTATACCAATTGATATCAAGAGAAGATTCTCGCTGCCATTTCGCCAGACATATAAGTTATTTCGGGATTTTTCTTAAATTTACTATGTACATAAAAATGTTAAGTTGGTTTGTGTACGCTTCAAGAACTCGAGAATTTAACTTAAACCAATAAAATTTTAATTCGGTTTTCACATATAGAAAGGGGGATACACGAGAAGGCTTTGTATATATCTAAAAATTGCACCCCGGGTAATCCGAGAGCGGGTCGCTATTTTATTATATATCTTTGACATTGTTTAAGCATTTAATCCAAAGAATTGAAATTTATTTCATGTTAAGCATTTGAACGATGTGTAGCTCTAATTGGCTTACAGTTTAGATAAAACTGACCTTTCAATTTATTATTCTGTGACCTTGTTTCTAGTTGAATTTTTTTTCTACTTATTATAGTTTACTCCAACAATCGATTTTCATATATAAGCCCAGGGTATGAAAATTTATGGGAGTAAAATCACAGATTAATAAGTAGTTACTACCGTAACAGATAAATCACTCCCTAACAAAAAGACCATCACAACTTTTTTAAATGCCTACCGTTTTGCCTCGCCAACTGCTTAGCGGAAAAATATACCTTATAGTTCAAACGTTGAGTTGTTATTGCTCTGCAGCCGCACGCGCCCGCGTGACATTGAAGTAATAGTAATAAAGTCAGGGCTACTACTACTGAGTTTTTCTAGGCCGTCCCAAAATACAAAGCTAATTAAGCCGCTAGTAACTATTTATTAAGTAATTAACTAGTAACTATAAGCTTACAACTTCTCAGTTCAAGTTGATCAGAATAACATGATTTTTAAGATGTAAATAAGTACTAGTAGGTAACGAGCAATGATAAAAAACCTTGTAGGTACCTAAAGGTTTTCATATTGGTAGGTACACTTATTCCTATTTCCACTGACGAGACCAAATAAAAAAGCTTAAATTGTGTATATCATTAGTTAAATTGTGTATATCATTCTCCGTATTATATTTTTTAGTTTTCACGGATTTACATCCTTCCACTGCACACGTATTACGAGGCATAATACCTATTATTCTTTCCGAAATGTAAATCAAAGACACGGAACACAATTACTCCTGGCGGAGATCAAAGAAGAAAAAAATAAATGTAAATGCGCGCGCTCGCGTCGGTGGCAACCGCGTGAATGTGTACCTTGGAAAGTACAGCGGCGCGTAGGCACTTAGCGCGCGCAAGTATAAGTGTCGCAACGGTTTATGAGCGCTCGGCAAAACTGGCGGGGGTGTCTGCGCAGGTGTACACTCTACTCCCGCCAAACAGATCCAAAAAATGAATACTGCGCATTCAAGGTCAGCGCTCATAAACCACTGCGACACTTATACATGAAGTGAAAGAGGCCTGGTAAAATCAAATGTCACATGTCACACGTTACGCGTTACAGGCTACAATATGCTTCAATACATATTAATATAATATAATACGTATAATATATTATATTAATATGTTTTAATTATATCTATTAAATTATTTATTCATTTATAAATTTAATAATTAACATTTATAAATTTAATAATTAATTATAGTTCGTAAAGAGTACCCTCCAGTCGTGCGTCGGAGCTGACACACACACATTCTTTTTATTGTTATTGTGAAAAAACTATGGGAGACACTATGACTATGAGTATGTGTTTAACGACAACAAAGATTTATATATATAATTTGCCGAAAAAAAAATGATCCATGCGAAACCATGTGTGTT
Source organism: Synanthedon andrenaeformis (assembly GCA_936446665.2). Lineage (NCBI taxonomy): Eukaryota > Metazoa > Arthropoda > Insecta > Lepidoptera > Sesiidae > Synanthedon > Synanthedon andrenaeformis. Next base: position 3,619,398 of record OW387780.2, on the reverse strand, counting down.
TTAAATAAAAACCTGCCTAGCTGTTGCAAGGATTTGCCATGAAAAAGCTTAATTTTTTATAATGAATTTTTAAGGTTACATTTTAACTTCTACAAGTGTACAAAAGTGTTATTAACCACTTTAATATATTGTAAATTCCCATAAAAAATATATTTATTTATAATTAATGTAGGTACCAAACAATTGACTACGCTTTAATGCCAACGAAAACAGTACTGATTTGTAAATGAGCCCTTATGTTAGCATGTTATGTCACAGTCGACACCTGCGGCTCGAGTGAGCGTTTAATCGTATAAAGAGCTAATTGTCTGTGCGGATTCCACCAGGTAAACAGCACACGCCCGCTACCATTTACCTATCTACACACAACCCCGCAACACTCAGCCTACTCTTTTGGAGCAGGCATTTTACGCTCTTTTATTTTTTTTATACGTCAATGCGATGTTTATTTATTAGTGAAATGGCACAGAGAATCATTATAATGTTTGTATTACCAGATGATTGAGTTGAGATCAAGTTTTACTTGAACTCTGAAGCAGTAATTACAGTATTTGAATTCTTTGGAATATGCTGTTGCAATCATCTATGTTCTATAAATCCTGTCAGAGAAGAGAGGCCGGTACCAAGCAGTGAGGTATAGTCAAGTCAATGACCGTATTAGGGGATTGCAAGCAGACAATTATCTAGGTCCTCTTGCTAAAACAGATCCCAGATATAAAAAAGTTCATGCTCTCGCTCTTTTCTTCATAATTGCGAAAAAGTCGTCAGTGTGTGCATTAAGTAGAGACTTTTTTACAATTAGTATTATTGAAGGAGTAGTGTTTCCACCAGGTAAGCAGCACATGCCAGGTCACAGGATTAGTACGGAAAGCCGACAGCCACTGGGGCTTAAGGTTCTCGATTGGAGACCACATACCGGCAAGCGCAGCGTAGGATATCCAGGCTGCTTCTAAACGGTCTCATTGGAAAATTATGGGGGAGGTCTATCTGCAACAGTGTAAAATTCTATCACATTTGTTTAATTAGTAGGAAAATTATTTATCCACACCCGATATCTTTGTAGATCCTTGTTACCTTGTTCGTCACTATTGCACATTAATACTCGTTTACATTTACCGTCGATCGTGTAAACGGGTAACAGGGATTACTCCGCTACGGCTGATTTAATTCCGACTCCGATATTTATTGCGGAAACCGCACCGCTTAATGATGTTTTCACTCAATGTAACAGCTAATTTCAACGACATCGCGATCAAAGGAATCTCCCAATATTACATGAGTATATTGGCTTTTAATTACAGGAATGTAGTGTTGATTTTAATGAGTGAATGTTCAAATTATAATTGATAATAACTTCTTTAATATATTACATAATAAGCGACCCGCTCCCGGCTTCGCACGGTTTTTTTTTTGGTAAATCTTTCCGTTAAAAGTTAGCTGAGAAACAGACAGACGCGGACTATGACTTTGTATTAATATATATGGATAGATATGAGATATATATGGATAGATACAAAATTGTATCTTTATTTTTAGATGATCCCTCGAGAACAGTAATATTTTTTCTGGATGTATCCTTTTCTGTATCCCTGACAACTTATAAGCAAAATTTCAAGACAATCGGTTCAGTAGTTAAAGCGTGAAAAGAAGACACTTTCACATTTTCAATATTAGTATGGATTCGAAATTTATAAAATCAAATAACCAATTGTATCAATAAAATTTTGCTTTTATACAAATAAAAAAAAAAAAAAAAATTACGTCCTTAGTAATTATTATTATTATATTTAAGTATTTAACGGTCATGTCCTATTCATTGACAATCCTAAACCACTTCATTACAATAATTTTAAGTGCAGTTACATAAAAGTCATTTTTACAGTGTTTACGAACAGTTTTTATGTTGGTAGAAGGGGGAGATGTTTAACAGAATGAAAACACAAGAGTCTGTATGAAAATCTGAGTTATGTTTTACTGTGGACGTGCTTTGAATAGGGGTCGACTGAATCTAAGGTGCTGCCTTGCAGTGTCGTTTTTTTTATTTTTATTTTTTTATAAATCAAATTGTTGAAATGAAATAATAGATACTAACTTTTATAATAAGATTCTACTTAAGCAGTTATGTATTTGCGAAAAACAAGCAAGTCATTAGATCTATTAGGTATATTTAATACGTCGCCTATTCGCCCATTCGAAATTAGCAAAAAAGACAAAGAGGCGCTAGAATACATCGTGAGTAGTAAAAAAAAAGCATATGTGTTTTTGTATGGCAGTGTACTGTCTTCTGAGAGGGGATGGTCACAGCCGCCAGCCTGGCTACTTATTTTATGACTGCACGAGTATAACATAATAATATGTAAAAATTCCAAGACGTGTCGTTAGTCAGTTTTGACAATTCTTTTACAATCTGTTAAAAAAGAGAACACATGATTAAATATTGTGTTTAAATTTAGCAACAAAATCATCTTATTTCAATACATATATTATACAAAAACGAAAAAACGAAATATTTTTTTGTTATATAAAAATAAAACTTTTTTAAACTGCCACTAGTTTGTATTTACATACGTAGTATAAAATTTGGCGTACAAAGTTGGAACACGTTCACTTCGACGATTCGCAATTCTTTATTATTCATGGGGCGATCTGTCTGGTAGAGTGTTTTATATGAGAGACGATCGAGTATCAATTTGTAGAGAACGGCCCCGTATTAGCATTTCCCGTGCGACACTTACATTGTTTTATGCAGGGGCTGAAAAGAATATTTCTATTACAAGTTAAACATTCAATAAAATATTTTTCTCAGTAATGAATAATACTTAGTAGACAATAAAATTTAATAATTTGTTAAAATTTCAATAAATATATAAATAAATAAAAGTGTCTGCTTGTATGCTAATTTTTTCTACAATGGATTTCTTTGACATTTTCACTATTTCATATAAAAATTCTGTTTCTGTTTATATAAGAACCAATTTACAAAATTTATGTAAGTTTATTTTGTAATAAAATAGTAAAAAATTACACTCACATACATATTAGTCACTGAATAAAATGGCGAGTGAAACTGAGGGGCCCTCAAAGTTTGTATGTGATTGTTTTAAATTAGTAACATCAATCAAACAATCCAGCCAGTTGTTATTTCAACTAAACAAAGATACGTCCTTCAATTGAGACCTTGAACTAACCTGTTAATACTAAAACTTTGCCATAAACTCTGTAAGTTATATATTAATAAGTTAACAAATATTATTTCGGCTCCTCTACTAAGGTTTCCTCAAGAATGTAGAGTTAAAATTTTCATATTTTAAGCCATATTTTAATAATTGACTACTACCTTAGCTATTCTCTATTAATTGTTGAAAATTGAGAACTGCTTATCACAGTAAATGACTGAGAAAAATACAAAATAAGAAATTCAGAAAATTCATTCAAATAGATAAAAAAAATAGCTATAATAACTAGCCATAATACAAGCGTTAATACAAGAAAGTGGTTGAATATTTTCAACTCCTAAATGTGTAGATCCGAATTGTGCATCAACCAACACTATAATAAAATTAATAGTACAAAACAGCATCGCGTCGTTAACAAAACGCAAATCCCACAAAGCCCGCTCTCAGCTCATTTGAGTGAGTACGTCTGTGAGCGCGAAGCTAGGTAATGCTGACCACAATATAACAACATACAGTAAGCAATCTTGGTCTTCAATCTTGGTTAGATATTGTTTTTAACCAACTTCTTTTATGAAAGCGTTGGGGGGGGGGGGGATTAGTACCATCTGGAATGGTACCTTTGAAACAGTAAAATAATTTTTCAAATTGGTGCAATGATTTTCCTGCAGAGCCTTTCTTTGTATTACATTAATGTAGATTTTTTTTTCAAATATCCAGTCATGTACTTGAGATGTGGTACACTATTCATAAATACGTGTTTGTGAAAATTTCAACTCCTAAATGACAAGTAGGTGCTGACAAGGATTAATATTTGATTCGGGGCCTACGCGAGAAAGTGGACTGTGAGATTTTGTTCACTCTCCTTGAGCTGCTTCGTATGCGTAGATTTCACGCACGACTTAGCTCTTCTTTACGGAATCCAGGCTCTGGTTACTCCTGCCATTCGATAGTTTGAAAACACATACAGATAATAGAATAGACTACTTTTAAATTTTCAAATATACGAAGATGCAATCAAAAGTTAGTAAGTGACGATTACATTTCACAATTATAATTATTTATTTCGGCTAAGTTAAAAAGAGTTGCCTCACTGTTAAGTATTATACCGATGTCTAACCGACACAATACGTAAGTAGTGTTCGCTTATGAGTGTTCATTAAAGATACGATAAAGACGGTGGAGACGACGGCGGCTAAATTGGCTGCTTCTCTCTATACATAAAATGTATTAAGTACCATAAATAGGATAGCGACTGAAATTCTGAATAGAAACAATATTAAGATATTTAGTTTTATCAATGAAATATCCAAACTTATTCGCGATTACTCGCAATTTTGACTATAAATTAACAATTTAGTAGTTGTGTGTACGTACCATCTAAATATATGAGGAATTTGGGATTCGGGACATTTCGGCGTCAGTATATCCCCAAATAAAACTTCCTTTCGAAACACCGGAGAAATTGGGTTACCTATCAGTTTTCTTCTTATTATAGTATTGGCTAGAATAGAAACTTTAATATTTATGTAATATTAATAATAAATAATGATTTATCATAATCAATCTCAGACAATCTCTAAAATCTTGTTGTTTTTTCATTGTTTCTCAGTGTTGCTGTTAATATGCATTGAAATATTGTAAATTAAATTTTAACTTAACAAAATTGTGCTGATATTCCATTATAACACAAGTGACGAATCGTATTTTGAAATGAACAAATGAACATTCATTCCAGTACAGATGTAGTTCAACTAACAAGGGGGTGTTAATTTAAATTTAGTATCTTAGCTCGCGTAATGAACGGGAAGGTGATTGTTATAATGGGATTGTAGATTCGAAGCTGTTTACTTCATACTATCTTCATAAACGTTGTACATATAGTTAGTAATAACCGGACTATTTAATCGAGAGAGTAGATTATTTGCTACATTTGAATTAAAAATCAATTTCATTTAAAACTTAGGGTTTCAAAAAGATTCAGTCTTTATGTGAATTATTACGATTTAGTACTTAGTGGCAAGGCACACTGAATTCTGAAGTTCTAAACTTGGCAACTTATTTAGCAGTAACCATTACAGAATGCAAGCAGGAAATAACACAATTTCATGAGTAAGTATGGGATGCCAGAGCCCCTTGCAATTACCAACAAGTGAGCCTACTACTCTTAGATATATATTTTTTGAGATTGATCCTTGTTACATTAAGTCTTGAATTTACTGCATATATTTAAATCAATTTAAATAAGGAATCATCGAGGAAAAGAGAAAATATAAGCTTTTCCATAAGTAAAAACCAAATTAAAATCGGTCTAACCATCCTTGAGTTTTGCGATACTAACGCATGGCGATTGATTTTTATATATTTTAACTGCGTCCGTGTAATTTTATAAAATATAGCCTATGTTACTTGCTGATATCATATCTTTCTATAGGTGAAATAATTTTTAAAATCGGTCAAGTAGTTTTTGAGTTTTCATTAGAAACATACAATTAGTATAGAAAAAAGAATATTGATCCAATACCGAATGGCTACGATTTTACGGGCCTTGCACTCTATCCGCTTTTTGGAGTATACATTCCGTGTCACGTCTCTCATGCAAATTTATAAGACGGTGGCAGTTTTTAATTAGTGATGTGTCTGAGCATCTGTCTGGAGACGGCTCGAATTGCGGGTGGATGAGTGGGTCGAGCCGCGAGCCGAGTCGAGCCATGCAGGTGACAACACCGCGAGGCGTCGCGTCGGGGAGCGGTTAAGTGTGGCATTTTACGGCTTTTATGCATATTTGATGGCGCCGCCATAATCTCTGCGGCGGAGGGGAACGTCTAGTACCACCGCACTCACTTCACCTGCACTAGATATGAATTGTTTGCTAAATTATATTTATAAACATAAACTTTAGATTTTTATATGGAAAAGTACACACTCAATTAGATAGAATATCGCCTGTAGACTTCACAACAGGTAGGGTAGAAATAGGAAGCACTTGTGCTCAGTGGAATGGATATTGTTATCCATTACTCAGACACCGAAACATTACAACTCACGTGCTGTTATTTCACGGCGAATTTTTGTAAGAAGTTGTGGTTAATTTCTCCAGACGGTTTTTCAGTTTTAACTTCTTAAGTTTCCTATCTTAAATTAAGGTGGTTTTCGTTAAGTAGAGGTTACTGCCACCAGTTAGGGCTGGGTAGCCCCTAATGCTATGCCATCTGATGGCCATGCCTCTATGCCACCAGATGCCACTATTAAAAATTCTATTCTCTTACTGAAGAATAATTTTACAAGATAATCAAACACAACCCAAAATTAATTTCCCAACTAAACGGACCGTTTAATAATCCAACCATTAAAACCGTAAGCCGATGAATTGTAAAATAATGACAGACATTAGACGAGTGCTAAGAGGGCCGTATCAATTACGTTCATAAGCAAACAGGCATTACCATCTCAATATTAAAATCAAATTTACTACCTCCTCGGTAAGTTGGCGCTTATAGGCGTATGTTCATGTTGACATTTATTTCATAACCGATCGGTATGGACAGTAAATTTACTTCGCTTAATATTTATTATTTATTTAATATCAATTTAATTTATTGAATCATTTCGGCGAAACACACATATTTAACTATGTAACTAATATTTTTCAATACTTAGTAAAGATGAAATATTTTTTAGAAAACTTAACAAGCTGACGGTCTTTTTGATAGAGGTGGCTACCATTGGCTATCAACAAAAGCAACTCTACGGGTTCTGTAAATGTAGGATTAAGGATACTTAGAAAGGAATCAGGAAATGAGCTCAGGCATCCCTTACTCACTTACCAAAACACAACAGCACAAATTATGCTATGTCACACTGGCCTTCTGTAAGGAGGTACTTACTGCTCCAAGACGGGATGCACAAATTATCGAAACATAGTGTGTTAAAACCACTACTAGCGCCTATCAACTCCTATAAATAAATATGGCCAATATAAAATCTGGAACGTGGTTGTATCATAATAACGTAAGCATCCGCTAAGAAACTCCGTGCGAAGTTAATTTATAATATATGTAACAGTTTTTCATTATATATCATTATCTAAATTTAATGTAGAAAATTTAACAGTTCGAAGGTCAGCATTATCTGTTGTCGGTACTTGTTAAAAGGTTAGTGACCGGTGGCATAACATCAATTAAAATCACATTTCGAAACAGTCCGGAACACGTAATGCCGTCATTTCCATGTAGGCACAACAATCTGATACCGAAACTTAAACTATATAAAGGGTTGCATGTATGTACTTACCTATTACCTAACTTTGAGCTCGGTTTTATTGAAATTTTACTACTACCTACATTATTATTTATATGAATTAATATGAATTTCCAAATGTTATTGTAACGAATAAAAAAAATTCTAATATATTTATTTACTTGTTATTTTTTGGAATTGACAGACACCACCGTGAAATAACCGTGAAAATACAATAAAATAAACTATGTGAATAACACTAATAATGTGTTTTCAGTGAGTGAGTAAGGGATGTCAAACCCCATTCTCTGTCTCCTTCTAGTCTTTTATACTACTAAGATCGACAATTACAGTAAGATCCTACAGTAAAAAAAGGACAGTACTTTAGTATACTTAAGTACTATACTTTTTTTATTAATATAAAACAGACCCTATGACGTTTGCTTGTATTATTAGGCGACTGTCCACTCCACCAATGGAGTCTACCATCAAATAGCACATCAGCTTGCCTGTCGATCTTTTTAATAAGAGTCTTTTAATTCTTTTTAATAAAGTTATGTTTAGATAACATCCTAAACAAATCTGCTATAACGTCATGTAGATATTTTCTCTAATTCTTTAACAATTTATATATTGTGACGTCATATGAGCAGGGCAACTCACAATGGCGTTTCAGTCTGTATTTCTTTTTTAGATATTATTCGAGTATTTTTTTTAATAAATACACCAACGAAAAATAGAATGCACAGCACAGGGGTGTAATCTAATGATTCTTATTTATTTTTGTTTCAGAACAAAGAAGATTGGAAGATAACGCATAAGTTATTTCGTCCATCTACATCTAAGTAAGTTTTTGGTTGGTTACGATTACTTTCCTTTAAATCCATTGATAAAGAAAAATGCTACGCTGCATGTCAAATTTCGTTAATTAATTTTCCATTTTTTTTTCTGTTATATCGTAATTTCGTAAAGCATTTAATTTTTTTAAATCGATTGTTAATGCATGTCAATGTAAAGGTGTAAAAGTGATGTCATCTTAAGAATATAATACAATTCTTTTCATTTTTTTCGTATATTAATAGTATTTAATGAATTTTTGTTATATTTACTTGCGATATAAGTAAATGATTCATCTGCATCACAATCCACAGTTTTAGATTCGACATTCAATCTGACTGCGAACAAAAACATTCAAAATCAAAATGATAAATTATTTAAACTGAGCGATTTTCCTGTCTCTTCCTAATCCCTTATTCTAAATCCTATACTATGATCGGGCGCACTTGCAACACCTGTGGTGTTGCTTGTTTCATAGGCGACGGTAGCCACCTACTATCAAGTAGGCTAACTTGTCTGAGTTAGCCTATCTGACGAACTTTACATAAAAAAACTCTTGTGACTTTTATCATGAAAATCACACAGCAGCACCACAAATTCTGAAAGTTTGCTGCCGACCTTAGTAGGACTAAGACAGGGAAATACGAAGGGATAGGGAAGTGGCTTCTTATAACTTACAAGTACCGTAGTTGTTAGTAGTAGCTGGCAGTTTTTACCTTTGTTGCAATGTTTTTACCAGCAACATATGTTAGTTTATGAAACAATAAAAGAATTTATTGAAAACAGAAACATATATATTAGCTTTTTGTGTGAACGCAGTATGCCTTACAATTACGATTTTGATGTTACGTCTCAAATTCAGCCAATCGTTTTTATATGCTGTTCGCGAGACACCATCACCGGAAGCAGCTCGTAATTCATTAAAATAAAACATACAAATTGAAACATCCTAATACAACGGTATGTTTCCGTCAATTTGTGCTACAAAAAACCTGACACGGACACGTAAAAGCAAATTCAAAGGACACGAAACTAATTATCTCAAAAAAGCAACATTATTTCCTTTCGCGACGAGTCACGAAGTCTCCGGAAACATTGTTAGAGTTGTGTACGGCCCTGCGGCAGCAATTATTCTCGGCTATAAACTCGCGTGCAATTGTCGCGCAACATTTATTTATGTATATTTATGTAACTCGAATAAATATGTGCTGGGGAGCGCGTGATCGCCGACTCGCGGTAATTATTGCGTGACTTATTGGCGAAGGAAGATAACACGTACATCGCGACCGTTCCTTGTAGATCCCCAACGATGTTCGCAAATTTGAAACACAACATCTATGGTTCTTTAGCAAAGGGAGGCGCGGCAGGTCAGGTTAGGGTGGCATTGCAACAGCCGCTCCGAGGGTTGTGGCAGCTTTATCTACGCGTTTGACTCTTGATCGTGACTTTCCGACAGAGATTTCGGTAATTACGCTGATTATGAGAACAGTTCGTGCTTATAGTACACCGATGTTCCCCAGGAGAATAAATAAACAAATCTCAACATAAAATGTTTAATATTCAATGTCTTTTCCGGACCTTAGAAGCGAAAGCACAAATGTAACACAATTGGATTCTTGAAATGAAACTACAGGAAGGAAATTTAAAAAAAATAATTAATTGTTAAGTTTAACTGTTTTTATTTGCATCCAAAAAATCAGTCTTTAATTATTATTGTTCATAAAGTAGATTTTAAGTTAAAATTCAACTTTTTTTTAAAGATAGACGCAGTCTGACATGGTCCTTTTAACTCAAATAACACTCTAGGGGGTGAAATTCACTTCTGATGTTTACAGAATAAGATTTATCCCTAGCATCTCTTAGTCACAAAACACAAAAGCACAAATGCTGTTATTTACAATGCTTTATTTTTTTTTATAACAATATTTTCTTCTTTTACTCTCTACTTAATTTAGAAGAAAAATTAATCGGTTTTTACAAGTATTAAACTGGCAAGTTTCTCATACAATATAAATTTATTTTATCACTTTATTTTCCGTGTTAACAAGAAAAGCTGTTAGTTTTACATGGCCACACAAAATCGCAACACATTACACGCCTGCCCTCGGGCTGGAGCGGTTGTGAGCGAAACGTTTCAACCTTCCTTATTCACCCTTTAGGAGAAAATAATATTTTATTCACGGCTATAGTGTCATAATATCTAAGAAATTTAAAAAATATTATATTTAGAGAAAATAATTACTAAGTTATAAAGCCACTGGTTGCCTAATATTGCCTAAAAGCTTAATGCTTGGGTTGTTGTTTTTATTACAGTGATAATTTGTTTTTGTTTTTTTTTTTATGTTACACAGAGCAGAGCCAGACGGTCAGGTTACACAAAAAGTGTAAGCAACGAAAGCTGCTATAGTGCTTATAGGTGTAGTTACCTAACTAGTAACTATTGCTGTCCTGAAAACTGTCAACTTTTGTAAATAAACATCAAACATATCTCTCCCAAAGTTAGTTCAGATAACAATGTTCAGAAATACAAAGTAAATGAAGACACTTAACCTTGTTGAGGAGTTTAATCCAATAAAACAAAGTTCGGAACAAACGAATGCATTAAAGTCACCCGCAAACTGATCCAATCGTAATATCGCACTTCCAGACATCGAAAGTTAGTATGCATTGACTTTGAAAAGTCGAAAACTAAGTTGGGTTATGTTTATGAAACTATTCGGGCGCGGGTGTGTGCCGCCGATACACATGCAAGAACTCTCGCCAAACTCGAGGCATAGTTCACTAAGTGGAACAGCTGTAAAACAAAGTAGCGAAGGGTCTAGGAACTTAGTGAGTACGTTTGCTGGCTTTCGCAGTCGCAAAGGATCCGTCAGAGCGCCACGCAACAGCGGAGTGCCGCGATTGGGTCGCGTTGTGGGTCCGCAAACTTTGACAGTAGGTATAATTCGGGTAGTGGCAACGTCAATTCTTAAAACAAGTTAAACTAGGTTTAACCAAAGTATTGCGGTAAAATGATAACGAACCCAGCGCCTACGCTCCGCCCCCCAAGCCCCGCCGCCCGCAACGCTCCCGCCCGCGTGCAGATAAACTTTTAAAATGACTTTGGAAGCTTTTGAGCTTTTAATCGGTAAAGTTGTACAGACAGACAGTTCGGGCACAATCCTTGAACTGCTTGCGCCGGCGACGGCGGCGGCCGCAAAACTTTGTTTTACAGGACTACTTTTCTTCTTGTTTCAAGGTTGGACTCTTAAAACAAACTCCAGTTCGACGGAGTTCGTGAACTCGGGCGCCAACAATTTACAAATTTCTCTCTTTCATAACAACTAACTGCCGCTCGACGCGCGGTCGCGGATGGAGAAACTTGTCCTGCGTAGATCTTAATCGCATTGTCTGTTGCGCTCGTAGTGCCAACAGCTGATTGTGGCGACATACCTCATACAACTTTTGCTATCATTGCCGTCCTTGCATACACTAAGTCACAAACATCTGTACGCTGAACCTATAAGAAAAATAACCTGTTTGTTACTCTATTACACGAAAATTTAACACACATTGATAGTGTTAAATTTTGAAATAGCATTAACGATACTTTATATCGGAATTTAGTAATAGATGATGCGAGAAAACTTGCAATATACTTGTGGACAATGTTAGTATGTTTATATGCAATATATAGACTCAAAATATAACTTGTCATTAATAAATGAGATATTTTTATGAATTTGTCAATAGATAACTCAAAAAAGATATATATACATTACGTAATGCGAGGCTTAAAGCTTTACAAAGCGCTGGTGTTTGTCAGCTCACGACAAGCAGACGTCGAGCGGCGCCCTCTGAAGTGTTTATTCAATTTGTTTAAGTGACATTGATAGTATCGAATGCGGTCGAAAAACCCGTCTGCCAAAATTGACGGCGCATCCCCTCGACGGCGGCGACTTCTTTTTTCAGTTCACGCCTCACCTGCCCGGGGCTGCCGCAGAAGTGGTCTCGCGTGAAAAACACTGATTGGCATTTAATGTAGGACCGTCTGCCTTTTATGTGTCCCGTGTCGGACACTTAAAAGCTTTCATTGGCGTGGCGATTTCACATTTATGATTAGAATTGTAATCTGTAGACATTCGTGTTAAAATGCAAGATAGACAGGCGATCTGCTCCTTGTTTTCAACGTTGCCAATACTTAGCCAAAAATAATGTGAAGGGAAGCAGGATACAAGATATCGGGATTATCATAATCATAGAGAAACAGACTTTAGAAACCCTGACGCACGTAATGGAACACAACAGCGTAGGTACGTGCTCTTACTATGGTCTTCAGTAAGTGGTCTCACGTTAAAAAAGTAGAACACAGTATTTCCTGTCACTCCAATATAAGACTCTTTGCGGTCTGTCAAGAATAACATTAGAAGGATAAATGCCCTAATTAAAGTTTCAGCATTCCTGTACTGACCAGTTTTGTATACGGTACGCACTGGGCCCTGGCACTTTAAATACATGTTATTACATTGATGTAAATGGTAACATAAGCTAAATGCAGCATAGGGTATTGCGCGTAAATTTTACGTAACTAGAAATAAATAGGTTGCGGGTGTGTGGGGCGGAGCGGTGTGGGCGGCGGCGTGCGCGCGCCGGTCACCCCCCTTCACCCCGCACACCTCACACCGCAACACTGTCCCGCAAGCTCACTCCGTATAGTCCGCGAATAGCGCCCCGCGAACCACCCGCTTTTTACACATCCGGTCGTAGAAAGAGCTCTACGCTCGCAGCTACTTTACGAAGAAACTTTTCGTAGCGCCGCTACGCGCTACGTAGTGCTACGGACTAAAACAATGTTCTGAACCGGCCCCCACGGTTAATCTGTCAATTATTTTGTGCAGTGTAATTTTTTTATGTGAACTCGTGTTTTGGATTTAAAAAAACTATTAGTGAGTTATGAGGAATCGTCTCCCTTGTTTATAGCGATGTCGGCCCTAGTCCGACCTGTTTGGTAAGTCGCCAATGCATTTTACAAATTAACAGTTTCTTCAACTGTTTTCTTCTTAAAAAGGTGAATAGTTGAATACTATACGCGTACAATCGAAGTGAATTATCTGTCTTGACAATTTTAGTTTCATTGTGCGGTGTATATATATAAAGTTTTGCGGAAGTTTATTTCAGCGGTGAACCTCAACGTCTGAAGAAGTTTCAAGATAATAAATTTAAAAAAAATGTTTACGCACAAATCCCACCCTCGTAAAACCATTTCACGATATTTTTCCCTCTATATTTAGAGATAGGTAATAAATTGTAAAGAGTTTAAGGATATAATATTATCTTTAAAGGTATTTAAGTAAAGTGTTTAGTTTAACTGTTGTTGATTATTCGTACCTCAGTTAGCATATCTGCGGTAATCGAATCACGCATTATCAAATCTAGAACCGCAAGCTCCGCGACGTCAGAAACGGAATATGTAATTTGGCGACGTTAATCCTATTAACATACGTCGTTGACTGAATAATTGCAATCACATTCCCAAATACATTATATTACATTATTAAAATAACGTATACATATTAACTTTTAACAGCAGAAACCACGTTAAATTAAATATTAATTAAATTGACCATTTTATGTAGATTAATCGTTTTAATTAATTTTATACAAGAAAAAATAACACTACTTGGAAAGTTGGCTTGAATAAAAATTAGAATATAAATTAAATATAAATAAAATAGAAAAGTATAACCTAAGTATTACTATTAAAATTATTTCTACAAACAACACAATTTTTGCAACAAAAAATTTATTTATTTATTTCACTTCGTACGATATCACTTACTTTGCTGGCCATCGTGAAAGTGGGGGTAACGAAATCTTCAAAACAATTTGTTTAATTGCAAATGTTTAAACCAGTAATTTCTCGGCCCAGTCATGTATCGGAATATGGATGTATTTAATTCTCGCATAAGAAAAATATAACATTTTGCATAGTTCAACTATTACAGACAAGTTTTAATAATACATAGCAGGTTTATTAATACATAAACAAAACATAAATAACATAGTTATTTTGAAAAACTGAGGGGCGTATAGAATATTTTAGAAAACAATTTTACCTTTTTACTTGTGAATGCCTTTCAATACTTACACCCATTTAATTGATTTTTTAATTACGCCAAAATATCATAAAATTGAGATTATTTACGTGTAAATATTTTTTAACCTTAGATTTCATGAAAATAATAATATCTCAGTAGACTGCAACGCCATTACTCAATTACAAAATTTAAGAACTTATTGGTCTCTCTGCGCTTCGCATTTTGTCAATTAGCTAAGAAACAATTAGATTTTAGATAAATGCTCGAATAAATAAATTATTTAACCAACATAAGCCATAAAATTTTCTATAATATTAATAAATATTTATACCTATAAACTTTATGAAAAATCTCATAAAGTTACAGCATAAGGTTACTAACCTAACCTAACCGCATAAAAATCTGTTGAGCAGTTTAGAAAAACTGAATAGAAAAATATAATACGGATATACAAACTTTGTATTAAGCCTCTAAATACTAAACTATTTAGATATTTGTCTAAAATAAGACTGCGAGTATGAAGTAATTCAAATTCATTAATTTTAATTTTAATTGAATAAAACATTATAAAGAAACATTTTTTAAAATAACAATAAAATTCAATATTATTTTATATTGCTTCAATATAGCCCACAGAGCTCTCTCTATAAAACGTAAGAAATAAGTTCTATTTTTTCATTCCTATTATTTTTATATTTCATAATAAAATATACTATTAACCCGAAAAGTTTTTTTTTTAAATGAGCATTTATTTATTACGTAATAATTGAACCAATCTTATTTCTTTTAGAAGGGTACGCTTTAGTATCTATATAATTAAAATTGATTCGTTAAATATTTTGCTAAGCTCAAACCTTGATAGCCGCTCGATCAATTCAGCTATTTTTTTTAATGTTCACTCAAATCCGAGGAAACCGGGAGCATGTCACTAATTACAGTGATTTCGATTTAAGAAAAGCGGTTCAGATATTAAATGAAAGTGTTTAAACGCGTCAGGTGTTCCGTTTTAACTGATTTCACGTGTTACGCCTCCGAGGGCCGCCAATCTAGATAACACTATGAAATTGTTTCCACTGTAACCGTTCAGTTTATCTTGATGGGACCGTCTCCATACTCGCACCAAATATGCTACAATTTCATTTAATAGGTACTGTTTTGTCGACCGCATTTGGCTTCACCGATATTCATTTAATGAATTTGTAAAGATTTTTTTCTTTTAACATCTTTACATAACATAAAACAAAGTAGCTTCCTGCCGTCTGTCCCTCAGTATGTACGCTTAGAGCTTTTAAACTACACGATAGATTTTATTGCGGTTTTCGCTAATGGAAAGAGCGTTAAAGGACAGAGGTTTTTATATATAATTTGCAGAAAAGTATCCGTGCCAAGCCGGGAGCGGCCTGCTAGTGCTCAATAAAATGTACATTATGGAATTTCTATTAAATTGAATATTACTTCTTAATGATAAGAAGAAAGGGAATTAAAAAGTAGGCTTGACTAACTGCTGTCATATCAACATGGATTGCGGGAATAGATAAAGCATGTGACGACGCATAATATTATATTATTAGTATAGATTTATTACGTAACACAAAGTATTTTTATACAATTACATTGACATATATCTTCCCGTTTCTTATAAAAAAAATACAGTTAATAAAGTCGATAGTATGAGCGTTTATGGACCAGTTAGTATCGAAGAATTTTAAAACAATTTGAAAATGATTTTTTATGGAATAGCATAGCTCTCAACCCTCAACAATTTGTTTATTGTTAACTAAATTTTAATTTCAAGAATATTACACATATATTTAAAGATATTGATAAGGATAGAAGAATATTGAATTCATATAGATATACTTTACTTATAGAGAGAATATTTGTTTTTTTGTATGTTTGTAATAAAAAAAAACTCAAAAACTACTAGGCCGATTTTAAAAATTCTTTCACCTATAGCAAGCTACAAAAGCTTTTATAAAGTTACGCGGGAAAAAGTCGCGTGCAAAAGCTAGTATATAATATTATTTACAAAGCATTTATTCTTAATATTGAA
Source organism: Synanthedon andrenaeformis (assembly GCA_936446665.2). NCBI lineage: Eukaryota > Metazoa > Arthropoda > Insecta > Lepidoptera > Sesiidae > Synanthedon > Synanthedon andrenaeformis. The sequence continues at coordinate 3,603,019 of OW387780.2, read as the reverse complement.
TAAAATTAGATTCTGTAAATAAATTCTTGCAGAAAAGATAGCCCACATCTTACATCCCTCTATTGCTGTTTATGCCCCTGTGCAATTATAACCATCAGTATAAAAAAGAGAAATACAGAAATAAAAATTATCTACAAAAATATAACGAGATAATACAGCCTACGTGCTTGGAACATTGCCTAGAGGGACTTAATTTTTATGTGAAATACTATTTGTAAATAATTTCAGTTAATAATTTAGATTATGATTTAATAGTAGATTAACTTGTACAGTATTTTTTGTCATTGTTTACAATAAATTGTACAAATAATCTTACAATTGGTAAATTTAAAAAATGTAATTAGCCTCACAACTTAATTAACTTAATAATAATTAAACAGAAACATAAGTATTATAAGAAATTAAAATCGTATTACTACATTGAACTTTTTTTATAATTAATGCTAAAATCTAAACATAAATAGAATAGTTCTGTAAAAGTTTATTGCAAGTAAAATAAGTCACAGGGGTCGGAGACACCACACTGTAGGTATAACCCTCGAGTAGCGAGTGAGATCTGAATTAGGGCTGTCATCTAATTAAAATTTTGTTTGATTATAAAGAATATCTAAAAAAAGGAAACCTATTAGCACACTTATGTTTATAAAGCCTATAGATTAATAGATATAGCTAAAGTAGGATAATTTTAAAATTTTGATTACATGTAAGTTAGAAGCGTGTCCGCATGCATGAACGTTTACTTGAGGGTCGGAAATACCGCATTGTGCAACCCTCCAATAGCAAGTGAGGTGTATGGTAGGGTTGTCACGTTCGCGTTGTTGATGCAATTTATTGGGCTTTTATTTGTAAATCACGAAGACTTTTGGACATTTTCTATTTAACATTTTCTCAAGTTTACATTTAAATATTATATTTAATTTTAGTATTAACAATTTTTGGATTTCAGATAATTGAAGATAATCGTGGAATTTTACACTTAGTTGTTTTCATTTACTTGAAAGTATTTACCAACACATGTTGGAAACATTTATGTAATTACGGTATATAACCAATAGACATTTTTTACGGCTGGACAAAGGCGTCACTTAAAAACCAATACACTTCAATATTAGTGACTGTCGCATTTACCCTTTCTTTTACCATACCTTTTGATCATCCATCTCGTGGGGGTAACGCTTATCAGTCACCACTCGAGACCGTTTGTCTTTTCTTTGACCTGCACAGATAGGTTGACAGACTATCTGTGCAGGTCGAACAAATTTCTCCTTACCTTACCTAAGTAAAAAGTACTCCTTACCTAAGCACCTAAGTAAGGAAAACTTTCAATATGATATGTTATTTACTGCTTCAATATAGTAATAGACACCTACGTCTCCACAAAGGCGTCACTAATATACCGATACACTTCAACATTGGTGACTGTAAGGATTTAAGCTCTCTGCGACTTTTACCATACATTTCGACCATATATATCGAGGGGGTAACGCTTATCGGTACCCGGCCACCACTGGAGACTGTTTGTCTTTTCTTTGCCATCGTTTTCTCTATTTTTCGATGTTTCTGTGACTTTAGAACTCCTACAGATTTCTACATAATGTATCTGTAGAACAAATTAAATCGCGCACAGTGTTTACCATAAAACGCTGCGTTTTCGTTTCCGAGCTCATATAACCCAAACCTTTTCAAAGTTTGGGTGAATAAGCATCTTTTGAGGCCAGGCAAGTTTGAGTGAGATTTGCTACCCGGCTAGATGCTAGCCAAGAGTAAACCCGTAAGTATGTCATATTGAAGATAGGCTTCTGTTCTTTTGAAACTAGCTGCGATTTTTTTCTATTCATAAGTTCATTATAATATAATGTTATATTCATATAATATAGTGTTCAATATAATGTTACTTTCTATTAGGGTTTTTATGTCTTGAGTCTTAATGGAGTCCGCATTATGACTCACTGGCGATCAAACGAAGATTTTTATTTTAAAAACTGTTGTAGAATTTCAAACAGGAAATTTTTGAATTGGCTGCATCGACTCAATATTTTATGCTGTACGAGTATGTTCAAATAGAAAGCCTATATTAAGCAAACTTTATACATGTGTGTATATCTGGTTCGGATACATAGTAAATTTCATTTACTTGCTTAGCAACAAAAAACGTGCCAAGCGGTTTAAACTTTCGAATTCATAATTTGACATTTATTAACAATTTATTATAATATTTTCTTAATATTAACATCGAAATCACTAGTCAAATAACAAATAAAAATAACTGAATATAATTTTATTTTTGATTTATATTTATTTATAGTTTCCAGCAAAACTAAATTCTCTACAATATTTATCTGTAACCTTTTTGGTAACTTACCATTTATGTATAATTTTAGGATTTTTTAATTTTATTTTTTCCACTCTACAAGTTGGGTTCGAAAATTTCTTTCACCCATCGATATTACATATATTCTAAAAACTTATATCAAAAGTTTCACCAAGGTACTCAAATTTTGATTTGGTAATACAGAAGATCAACGATGATATTTTTTTTATGTTCAAACAATCCATCATCCAGTGGACCGTCAACTTGTGCTATAAACATAAGGTTTAAAAATATAGATAAATTAATATAAAACATGCAATGACAACCCTAATTTTAACCCGCACACGCTAGGGTCGGTATATTGCGAATGAAGGGCGCTAGAGTGCACCGTGCGTGATGCTATTACCCCACTTATTTAAACTCAACGAAACTATTGCGATATTGATTTTTTTTTGTTCATATGATTTCTTCTTCGTTTATTATTAATCAATATTTTTGAAGGCATTATTTTCATCAGAATGAAGATCAATTTTCACGATACTGATTTTTAACAAACAGCTTTAATTACTAAATTAACAGTTTTTGATTCTGATGCGTTTTCTAGTCACAAAGATCCGCTGTGGCCACGTGGTTCGTCAGAGTCACGTGGCCACACACAAGATCACTTAACCACTGAGTGGAGTTATATTACGTTTAGTTATTTTCATACTAACATGTCTAATGCTATCACAGTATAATGGCATTAGACTATTGGAGTAAATAACAGGTAGTTTACATTTAAATCATCATTAATTATTATTTGTTAAGTCGTGTGACTTTCATTATTGTAATATAAGAAACATAATTAACTTTCTTTTCATAGAACAAACTTTCTAAAATCAGAAATCATCTTTAAATATGAATGTTTTTATGTCTGACTAAAATATGGTTAAATAAATTGAATTTTTAATTAATTTGTATCTAATTCTGTGAAATTAACCGAGTTTGTAATCTTTATACATATAAATATTAAGTTGGTTTGTGTACGCTACAAAAACTCGAGAATGTGTAGACCAATTTTAATTTGGTTTTCAGAGAGATGAAGGGGGAAGGTTTGTATATATAACAATTGTAACGCGTGCGAAGCCGGGAGCAGGCGTCATTTATTAATCATTATAATGAAAGTAATCACTTGCTTCTTTGCTTTAATCTTTACCACTTGCTTAAACTTAAATTTCACATAATTGCTTCCGTGCAACAGCATTCCGTAAGGTCGTTGTTTAAATAATATGTATCATGTAAATCATAAAAATAATTCAATTTATTAAACGTAAAAATAATTGTATCCTGTTCAAAAATTGTATCCTGTTTTACAAACGAGAATCGTTTGAAAGAAAAGTAATATAATATATAAATTGTGTTATTGGCCCTGCGGCTGTAGCGATTTGGAAATATATTAAAACGTCTCTGTAAGTGCTATAACAATTCTTTCTTCTTCCAATAAAGCTTTAAAGTTTCATATCCGTCGAAAGGTAGGCACTGTCCAAATTATTATCAGCCAGCGTCAGTTGTTATTCGTTGTTAAGTTGTAACAAGTTCCCGCTAAAGCCATTTAAACGGGAAACTCAATTCGGGACTGGAGCCAAATTGGGAGAGCATTTATCTTTCCCGGGAGTCGATTTAAAAGCAAAATCACGCAAGCACACGACGCCATTATCGCTGGAGCGCGATCCGCAGGCCGCGGGAACTCTATGAATCTAATCCAGAGGATTTAGCCGCTGATTTACAGTCGAGCGAGGCCAAGGAGGGCGCGACTGCTTGAAAGAAAAGTGATAATGTCTTAATCCTACCACACTTGAGCTTGCTTGTGTTCGCCTCCCTCTCACAATTTTATGGTCGCCCGCCCAGACGGCACTTTTGATTTATGATTTCAATAATTAAGAATTCTAAGGTGCAATTTGAATTTGGAAGCGGTGATTTCTGGGGCCCGCGGGAGGCCGACGCGTGTTTGTTATTGCTCCGACCTAAAGGGACCGCGATCTTAAGGCTCGCTTCTTACCCTACATTTCCTCGACTACTCGACTTATTTACAGCTAACAGTTTTCGAAATATAACTCCACAGACTATATATAGCATCTTACCCAATTTACAATTATCTTATACACTCTTTCCATACTTTAAACATGGCAAAAAGAATGGTATTCTGAGGTTCTATCGGGGTTTCCTATCAGGATCGTAATCATCTAGGATATTTTTTCCGAAACCCTGGTAAAATATATAATGACCATTAAAAAATGCATAGGATTAAATCATTGTTAATATTTTTAAGTTTGGCACAATTGTAATTTCATAATAAAAAGAGTAATTGCTGGAGAGTTATTTTCGCCGTTTCTTCTCTTCTAGAACGCCATTTTGTTTCCGAGTCGACTTCAAAAAAGCGATCTTATCATCCTATTTCTGAGATATAAACGATTTGATTTCATTTGATTTGATTTTCTTGACTTCTCTTATTTAGAACCAAAAGTTTAGAAAAGTTAACTCCACAGACTATAATTCAATATTATTATATTCTCTATTTTAGTCAGTTTATGTTTTAAATAAATATAGAAATCTTATATATGCTCGTTTGAATTTAATCTATGTTTAATATTATAAAGTAATTGCTTTGTCTTAATCCTAAGCTCTTTTATCATAAAAATAATCTTAATTATTTTCTTAAATATTAAATATTTAACAAATATCAATGCAAGCTCTTGAAATGTATTTACTAATTTAAATTATTTTTGTTACTATCTTTTAAATCAGCAAATTAATGGCGTTTTTTTATGTCTATTAATCCTTTCTTTTGACTTAATTTAAATAGCGCTATAATGTTTGTAATTGCTGTATTGGAAACATAGCGATAACATACGAGTAAGATGGTGCTGTTATGTATTTTATATGAAGCAGTTATCAAAGTATATAGATATATGTCTTCCTGCTACCGCAGCGTCTTTACGTAATCCAGCCACGTCCTAAGCGACCCTTTACGTGGATATCCTTATATCGCGTCCTAATCTAGAGGTATTACAATTAACGCGGCCCCGAGATAACCCACTACTCGCCACCCGCTGATAAAGGTCCGCACGACACACTAGTTTAAACCGGTTAAGCATCCACCGCCCTCGAGGTTTATCTAATTACCCTACGCCGACTCAATACTTGCTTGAAACGCGGAAGCACGCAGTTCAGTGCGTACTTAGTATTGGGTAACGTAGCATAATAACGTAGGGGCTACAACGTTATTAAAGGAATATCAACTAATCCATAAATACAAAATAGATATTATAATATGCATTCATTTTTCCTGACTGACAGTCAAAACTACTAGTCTAGAAAGCTGAAATTTGGAACATAGGTTTGTGTAATTGACATATTAAAATAGTAATTAATAATGTTTATATTAAATTTGTAACGTAATTCTACACATACTACATCAGTTAGGGCCGTGCTGTAGGTACTTTCGTCATAGTCATCAACTACTGTGCACAGAGCGAGTTGGTTGATTAAATATTACCTACACAACTTTGAAAAATTTCCAAGAGAATCAAAGTGATTAAGCAATGTAGCGACATACACGATCAATAAATTACACGCAATCGCCACAAATTATACAAATTATACAGTTGGAACAATAGGGCAGCTAACTTTATACTAAACCAGTATATATACAGTCATATTGGTATTGTAAAAAAGTCATTGTCCGTCTCTGTGTATTTCTCCGCTAACTTCTTTTAAACCACCCAACGTGTTTTGATACGGTTTTCACTTATTAAAATAACGATAAACGAGGAAGTTGTGTGAATATAATTTGCAGAAAAAAATTGCATCGATTCATAAATACAAGCAGCTCATATAAGCACGAAAAAACGATATTAAATAGCAATCAGCTATAAACAAGAGAAGCTCTCTAAAATCGCAAAAAAAAATTAGCTTTATAAAACAAATTCTTCAGTACAGTTAATTTGAATAACTGACGAATCAGCTAGGTCTATTTAAAAATTTCAACCTTTCATATATGTATAAATTCCTGATCCGAATTTGTATCACCGTAAATACTGTGTGCCATAGATACGGATTTATCCCCAAACTTGTCTGCTGCATACAGCGCAAAAAGCCAAGAATTTGCTCATGCGAATAGTTCAAACAAGCTGTTTTCATCCCTCTTCAAGAGAAAATTAAATAAATTCTTTTAGAATCAGCCCCTGTCATCAAGTGGACTGTCCCCAGAATCTCTTGAAAATAAAAATAAAATAATATACTACTCTTTTGAAAATAAAAGAAAATATAAGATGCACTTCATGCGCTCATCTGTTATTGCATACAAAAACTTTTTCACTTTTCTGATGACGATTCGGACTAACAAGCTAAAGTATTGACAACCCTAGAATTATAGTTTCGCTTAGTGCAGAAATTTATCAAAATTACTTAAAATACTTGCATATATTTTACTTTATTTTGAAGATGTGATAGAATAAGGCTGAGCTTAATACTGAAAAATAAAAGTAAACTGGCCTGAGAGTTGCAAGACCTAGAGAGTTTTATTTCGGCATGAGTAAGAAATGTTATAGCCAATTTACTTATTCCCACCTTATTCCTTCCTCAAAAGCTTTATTTTAATTAAAGAAATTTAAAGTGCGCTCCTTTATTTTTCAATAAAAACAATTACGAAACAGTCATACGACCTTTAAGTTAGGTTCTCTCTTTTGAATAAGTAGGTACTTACACTATAAGACCTTTAAAAACCGTTCACTAAAATATTTTCTCTACATCAAAATACATCAATTCTTATACTCTTTACTTCTATCTGTGTGTCATGCGTGTGTGTTTGTGTGAGTGCTTAACCCTGCTAAGCTTTCAAAATTATTATTACGTAATAATAGATAGTAAAGATAAATCCTCGCATGATGCTTAAGAAATGCTCATTACATAAGTATTGTACATAAATATAATATTAAATAAATATATAATAACATTAAATGATTTTGACATTTGTCAAAGAAAAAATAATAATCAGTTAAATTGAAATTCTGAAAAAAAAATTGGTTACAAATTGTAAACCTATAAATACAAAATATCTACAAGCAAAATATAATAAAAAGTAAATCTAAACACTCAAAAGTCAAGACCTTGCTTACAAGACTTACTTAACTGTTTTTCTTATAAATCAAGCAAATATTTAGACATTTTAGAATTTTTTATTGAGTAAATAGTAATTTATTAAAAATAATACTATCTTAACTAATTACATTCCTTTATACTATAATCATTAAAAATTATTAATTTCTTTATGTTTTGTTATTAACTAAATTTGTATTTTATACGCACAAGTATAAAATACAAATTTAAAATAAATTTTTAAAGTAATATTAAATAATTTTAAATAAAATAAATTAAAATAATTTAAAATTAAAAAATTAAAATACAATTCGATTTAGTTAATTGAACTTATATTTTAGTACATTTTAGGAGAATATTTTAATAACGGAGAGAAAGTTTTCGTCGTGACATAATAATAATGCATTGTATTATTTTTATTATATTTTTTAGGTTTCTTTAACTATTTTTGTGAACATTATAATAATATATTAAAAATTAAAAACACGTGAAAAATACACAAATAAATACTCATTTTGTTCTATCTACACACTTTTTAAATTCCTGGCACCAAACACAAATTGTGAATGTCAAATTGTAAATGTTTGACGTCAAATCATTTTGCCGAGTTTTAAAACTAACTTTTGGAAACTTTCTAAACATTCTAAAGTTATCTTCTTTTTGTCATTGAATATTATAAAAAAATACTAAATTATTTTACTAATAATATATTAGTAGTATTTTAGCGAAGTTGTCGCTGTATGAAAGTTCTAATTGTGAAAATATCTCCATGATAATGTGAAAAGTGAGTAGGTATTATAAAATAACAGTGTATTCAGAAAAGGGGGGGTTTCTATCGGATCAATTGTACATGTATTGTGAAGCTGCCCTGGATCTCCACTCCATTACACTGGGGTAATAGATTTTTGAAAAAAAAAAACAAACAATGGGTTAACTTAACTAAACAGTTATGGCAAATGGTTGACATAAAAATCACGTCCGGCAATTTCTCTAAATTTTCTCGAATTCCTAAAAGAGAGGCATTAAAAAATAAATAATTGCTAATTTATCTCCATCTAGATAACACAAAACCTCAATAGTCCCATGATACATTCTTAGCTTTTAAACAAAACAGCATTTACAGTTAAGTAAGCGCGTGATTAGTTAGTTTTTTACATTTTCCATAGTATTTTTAAATACATGTTAATATAATTTTATTATTTTTTCTTTTAAAAAGTTACCGATAAAACTATTTACTGCTCCACTTGCCAATGTCAAAATTATTCCCCTTATGTCTGAAAGCTCTTGAGTGAAATGGTTTTTACGTGGGAACGATTTTTGTGCTGTAAACTAATAAACAAGTGCTTTCAATATTATAACGTCGATTGGAAACGCCGAGAATCATTTCCGCGTAAAAATATTGTGATTGTGGATGGATTTTTAATCGCAAGTACATTATTTGTATTATATTCTTAATGTTACATAACTAGTGCATTTTGTTGTCGTTTTATAGGAACAGGTTGTAATGAGAAACGTTGTTGCAGGACGACACCGTTGAACACGCAGCCGTCGCTGACACATCATGACGTGCAAATCAACAAGAGAAGATTGGAATTCGGCGTAGACGTGGAAACGTTCAGGGTAAACGACAAAAGAACGGAACGTTCTGTAAACGAGATCTCCATGAATGAAGACGAGATTGCTGGTAAACGACGCAGAAGACTTTTGGACGACGAACGAAGAGACGACACCGCACGACGTTCTATCCCCGGTCACAGACCAATGATCTCCCGTTTAAACGACGAAGATGACGAAAAATTAATCAAGGAGACACAAGCTGCACTCAAAACACTTTCGGGCAGCTGGTCAAGAGATCAACACTCCACATATAGCGGAGATGAAAACGACGACGCTAACGGATTTGAAAATCTTTTTGACGACAAACGATCCGACAAAATGCTACCGTCTTCCCCGTCACAGTCTTCCGATAGTGCCGACGCTTCACCAAAGAGCTTTCCGTCTCAACATCGCATTGATGAACATAGAACGAATGGGGCAGATGAAAATGATAGAAATAATAAACTTCAACGATCCGAAAAGGATAAGAGCGATGAAGATTACGATAGACAAAGCAAATTTTCAAATAATTACGATGGACCTAATTTTGATGAGTTAGTTGATTCGTCTTCAAATGAGCTAGAAATAGATATGTCAGACCGAAATGATGATGATGATAGGGAAGTAAGACTAAAACGAAAGGGAGACATTGCCTCTGTTAATAAGCAATCGCTTTACAACGCTTACAAGGCAGCAACAGCTTCACTGCCGTATTCTACGCAGTCCGCATTTAAGCCTCCTACAGAGGTGAAGCACCGGATACACGGTGCATCCTTCCCGAGTGAACCTTTCGGTGGATATTCCAACGAGCATGAAAAGAGTAGTGCACAGAAAAACCCCAAGCAGTATACAGTTCTTCAACCAGCTGGGGCTAGTTCACGGGCGGCCACAGCATTGCAAGAAGCACGCACAGTGCCTTCCGCGCAGCCTCTACGCGACTCGCGACCCCTCGCTGCGCTCTCCCCTCCGGTCGTCAGAGGTACCGGCCACATTTACCTCAAACAACGACAGTCAAACTTTCTTAACGACATGACTATAACATAGAACTCTCGTTATGAACTAAGTCGAAGTTTGTTTCAAGGTCGCTTCGCGAGATATCTCATAGTATGACTGACGCGGCGTTTGATTAAGATCCGATATTTGAGTGTTTAATACTTTCAAATATATTATTTTAAGACATTTTCAATGCACATTTCTGCTTTAATTTTCGTTTTTTTTTTTTGATTAATTAATTATAATCTTAATTATAAATTTCATTAATAAGTACCCTGCATGAGAACCTACTGAAAGAAACTCTTTAACGATTTGTCTTAAAACGATAAACAGAAACGCGTATACTTGGTTTAAAATATAGCGAAATATGTTGTAACAATAAAATATTGACTCAACTTTTATTTCTCTAAATGCTGTGTTAAAATTTGAGGTACAATTAAAAGTACACATTAGATTTTCCATTATTACCTCCTCGAAAGACTTACAATTGGCAACATATCTTGTCTCATTTGTAAGATGCCTGTTATAATCTAGTTGGCAGCGACTGAAACTCCACCTACGTCGATATAGTACATAAGATATCTGAATGTTTTCCTCATATTGGGTGATAGCTGGGTTTATGTTAGGGTGAGGCGTAATAAAAACGGGTCAGGCAGGCGGTGGGCGGGGCGGGGCCGCCCCGCTACTCCTGAAAGAAAAATTGTGAGTCCGCGCGCGCAGCCGCCTGGCGCTTGGCCTTCTTTATTTTTTCTTTTAAGTTTATAGAGTAGGGTGGGATGGGGCGCGCTGGGCGGGACCGCGCAGGTACGCCCCGACGGCACGCCCGCCCAGCCGCCCGCCCGTATCGATCGCGCACACGCCCCAGCCTGATGATTAGGGAAACACTAATTTGTGTACCGGTCGATTTGTTCACAGAAGGCAACAAGTGTCCCACACCTGGATGCAATGGGCAGGGCCACGTCACCGGCCTTTACACACACCACAGGAGGTTGGTATCAATGATTTGACGGTCATGACTCAGTACCAAAACGTACAACAAAATCACATAGTTTTTACACAGCTAGTACTTAATGAGGTATAAATGTGATAATAAATAAACGTACCGTTTGTTTCTCAGTCTGTCAGGATGCCCAAGAAAGGATAAAGTCACACCTGAGAGTGAGTAAAGCATAAAATGAAATTTCTTAGTGTTTTGTTTTAAATTTTCAGTTTGTAGCAGAATTGTTAGGCCTAATGTAATCCGTTCGTAGCGATTTTCGTGACGGGCAATCGAAATATATTTTACAATATTATAATGATGTCCTATTGTATTTTTAACGCTAAACACAAATCATATCACAATGATGTTTACCAGATTTACTGGATGCGATCAATGCAGTAAATGTGTAAGTAGTTACCACTATCACATCAGATACACACATATATCCGTTGCCTCTTATGCAGCCTTATGAATTAGTAAGCCTAAGAGAAAATTCAAACTGAAATAAACTCTTATGTTATTACATTTTGTTTGAACGGCTGATTTAGTTATACAAATTTTATGCATACTTTCACAATTTATAAGTTTCTCTCAAAAAATTAATCCTAAGAAGTAATATTTTTTAATTCGTAATTCACAATGATCTTAAACATTTCTCAAATAACATTTTTATCGCAAAAACAACTTCGTATTACGCTGTGAAGACCAAAGTTATGAAACAGTCTCTGTCTTATTATTAATTGATTATCATCACCGTAACACGTCCGTACCGTAAGAACCGGCCAAAAACAATCTGACCTGGATCGTCTATCCGCTTGATATTTTGCGTAGGTAATTGCTATATGACATATCTAGATTAATCGTCACGAACATAGCTATAGCGTTTGCATTTGTATTTACAACTAAGTGCAATAATAAAATATTTTGCTTAAATTTTTATTCAACCTAGTTTCTTATTTTCACGATTTTCTTATTGTTTTCATAGATATAGTTAAAAATTCAAATGGAGCTGTAGCGTTACTAGGGGAAGAAAACATATTACCTACACAAAAAAGACAATTCTTTTCTTATCTCTAAAATTTTACAAAGTTTTGGCTTTTCATGCCCAGCAGAATAGGTACAACTATTGCTACATTTCGGAATAAAGCATGAGTGTAGAAGCGAATTAATCTAATTTACACTATATAATTAATATAAATATATTTAATAGCTTGTATTTAAATACTTAAATTTTAAAACTTAATATTTAAAAACTTAAATTCTTAAAAAATATTAAACTTTCCAGTCAATAACAATATAAGTACCTAAACAAATCTAAAGTTGACTTAAAGGTAGTCTTCATCATCCGAACTCATCTTTTTTATAAATAAAAATGAATCCCTAAATGTGTTGCTAAGCGCAAAACTCGAGAACGACTGGACCGATTTTAATTCTGTCTTCACTCATGGATAGAGGGAATGTTTTTACGTAAAAAAATGCACCTCGGACGAAGCCGGGAGCGGACCGCTAGTTTTAAATGTATATACCAGTTTGTACCTACTTATAGTAATGTTGTTTTGTTGTTTTGTTTGGATTATATGATTTGGTCTAAGGTTTTTATGAAACCTCTTCTGCTGGAGACCCGAGGTTTATGATATATGAGGTTTATAAGGTTTATGATATAAAAGAAAGGATGTTATGACATTGAAAAATGTTGGTATATAATATTTTTAATTAGTTAATGCTAAAAAATGGAAATTGGTGTATACGATACAATGACTCAATTAGAAACTTATAGACTAGTTTGTTTAAATTGCAATATGCCTATATTAGAGCACTTTAACACTGTCGACTCTTTGTACTTAGATACTTCAAAACGTTACGCCCATTGAAATTTTATCTACAAATGTATTAATTTGTTTAAAGAGTTTTTTTTTTGTTTTTTCAATAGAAGTTTTAGTTAATTGTCATTTTTTTAAATCCCTTGAAAGCTTGTCTGTTTTGTAGACTAATAGAAATTTAAAACTGATTTTTTTAGATTACACAATTAGGGATTAAAGAAATCATTTGTATTTGATAGTTTTGGCGTTGCACGAGACAATCTTGAAGTGCCCCACGCCGGGGTGCAACGGTCGGGGCCACGTCAGCTCAAACCGAAGCACACATCGCTCGCTCTCAGGGTGTCCCACAGCGGCTGCAAGGAAGGCTGCAGCGAGGTCACAGCGTGCTGCCCACAGACCCGGCCTCCCCACGATACCTTCAGCTTTATCTTCTTCCACAATATCCACTAATATATCGTCAGGTGATTTTTTTTTAAATGTCCTATCAACTTATTTCAATTGACGTGTGGGAAGAAACCTCTTACAACTTTTTTTTGTGTATGAAATTTTGATAGCAACAGATAACTGTGACTATCGTGGAATAATATCACGAGTGTTGTCTTATTTAGGACTGTCATAGTTACATACACTGCAGTAGGATTAAGGAAAGGATAAGGCTCTGGTATGGTATCCCTTACTCACTCACCAAAACACTACAGCACATATGTGTTATTTCACTGTACATAATATACTCGTGAGCACGAAACGATGAATTATTGAACACAACACATTGACAAATTCACTGCATGGATCCACCTCTCTACTATAATTCAAACCAGCAATGCCAATGAATTTTTCTTTAAGATAAGGTCAACAAACAGGTCGCCTATAACACAAGCAACACCACAGTTGTTGCAAGTGCGCTGCTGACCAATATTCTAAAGATGGGTGTTTTCGGGCAGTGGGCACAGCTGCGCCGCTGCCGAGCAACGAGAGCTTGTCGCGGGAGCGGTCAGAGGCGGCGTCGCCTCGCAGTCCGGCGGTGAAGCGGGAGACGGGCGAGCTGCTGGTGCCGAAGCGAGAGGCCGCCGAGCCCGAGCGCGACTCCCCCGACGGGATGGAGGCGCGCCACGCCGGCTACGGTGCGCCGCCAGAACAACGCTCGCCCTACGACCGCCCGCCCGACGACCACGTGCGATCTTATAGGTACACCACCTCTCTCTCTTTGAGCTCGTTCACATTACTAAGGCTGGTAAAAAACTATGTTTATATGAACATGTTTATATAACATATGAACATAGTTAAGAATTAAAAGAATTTTTTGCAATTTATATGGATATTTCGAACCTAAGTTCTAAAGCCTAAATACTTGCCCATATTTTTAGTCAAATGAATGAAACTCGTTATGGATACGAGTCGCGGTGCTACGAGGGCGCGACTGCATTTGAACGGTACGACCCCGGGCAATGTCCGCAGCGACCGTATGGGTGGGACGAGGAGCGATACCACGACCCACACCTGCCTACGCCCATGAAAACTGACCAATCAGAACAGGAGACCAACTCCGGACCTATATATCCTAGGTACGTTAAACACTATCTATTAATGTTATAATATTAATATTAAATTATATCGATCTATGGAGAAATATACGAATATGAAATCTTTGTAAAAACCATCACACATTAATACCTACTTATAATTATTGATTAAGTATATGAATGTTAAGTAAGTATACTCAATTAAGGTTAGTTTTTACAGTGAAGGAATTTTAGTTGGCTCAACTCATAGCTCCTTAGTTTTTTAATATTTCAGATGTATTGTAAATCTGGAATGAAGAACTAATTGGCTTCTATTAGGGTACTGAAATTCAGCGAGGTCAGAAAATATTTTTTGGAGAAAAATGCCTAAATGTGAGCAAAATTGTCCCTTTCCTGTAGGGCGATTATCCAAAACTCAACCTTTCTACCGAAATAATACCTAAATTAAAAACACAAATCAAAGAGATTATATCTAATCACAGTAACAATCACAACTTTGCTAAAACTTAAAAATAAATTACGTATCGCGTATAGAGGCGATACGATTTGTGTATCACTTTCCTGTCAGCTAAAAATATGTGAAAAACACCAACAAATTAAATAATGAGCGCTGCTGCCTCATTACCTTTACAAAGAATGTAGTGAAGTGACATCATTGCCGCTTGAACTGCTGCCAATCAGTCAATCAGACAGTCGAGATTAAGACGAAGACGACCGCAGACGCGCTCGGGTCAGACAACTTCTTACTTGTCTGGTATGTATTTACTTGAAGAATATTTGGGTTTCTTAAAGATTTTTAATTATTTTGATTAATATATCTAGTGTAAATATTAGGGGTTAAAGTATGAAATTGCCGAATAGTACTGAAAAATAAAAATTCGTTTTTTTTTAATTTAACATATTTATTTAATCAAAATAATTACCATTATTATCTATACATTGCTGCCATCTAATAGGAAGCTCATTTATGCCTTTGCGATAGAACTCTGGTGATCTAGATTCGACAAACTGTGTGAAAGCATTTTGCACTGCCTCCTGAGAAGAAAACTTTTTATCACGCAGAAAATTGTCCAAATCACGAAAAAAATGGTAGTCCGTTGGAGCAAGGTCTGGCGAATACGGAGGGTGACGAATGGTTTCTAATTGCAGTTCCTGTAGAGTTAAAACGGTTTCTCGTGCTGTATGAGGTCTCGCGTTATCATGGAGCAATAATGGTGAAGATCGATTCATAAGTCGGGGCTGTTTCACTGCTAGTTTCGCTATCATTGTTCGGAGTTCGGCGCAGTAGACATCTGCCGTTATTGCTTGACCAGATCGGAGAAAGCTATAGTGAATAACACCACGCTGAGACCACCAAACAGTTACCATTACCTTTTTATTGGTAAGCTTTGCTTTAGGACACTGTTGCGGCGTTTGACCTGGGGTCAGCCATTGCATTTTCCGCTTACGATTATCGTAAAGAATCCATTTTTCATCACATGTCACAATTCGATCCAATATTCCTTCATTTCTGTATCGATTCAACAAGGCAACGCAAGTTTCAACACGCGTTTCTTTCTGCAGATCAGTCAAATCATGAGGCACCCATTTTTCATATTTTTTTATTTTATTGATTTGACGCAAATGAGTCAATATTGTTGGTAAGGTAACGTTAAACCATGCCGCTAATTCCTGGGTAGTTTGGCTCGGATCGGCTTCCACCATCTCTTTCAAATCATTGTTATTCACCTGTGTGGGCGGTCTTCCACGTGGTTCGTTCTTCAAATCGAAGTTTCCATCACGAAAGCGTTTAAACCAAAATCGCACAGTGCGTTCATTAGCAGTCCCCTCTCCAAACGCAACATTAATATTGCGAGCTGTTTCTGCCGCGTTAGTTCCGCGTCGGAACTCGTATTCAAAAATCACACGAATTTTCGAAGTATCCATCTTTATTGTCTAAGCTGAATAAAAAAAACAACTGAAAGTTGATAATCGAATGTTGCACATTTTTTAAAAGAAGAACTACATAGGTACCGTATGAAAAAAGTTTCACTAAAAAATCTCAAACCATGAAGGTTCTATGTCAATTCGAAGTACCTATTACAATAAAACGGCAATTTCATACTTTAACCCCTATTATAATATAAATCATTAACATTGCATTCAAATACATAGTTTTTGTATTATTAGTAAAAAAAACTTGTCTGTATGAACTTAAACAGGAAAGTACAAGAAAATGACATACATTCATAAAAAAATTATTTAACGTATTAGCGTAGTGAGGGATGAAAATTACGTATTATATTGCATATAAAATTGTGTTTAATAATCTCACTTTCCTGGTTATTTCTCATTATCCTGGCAATAAAATAACGTTAATAATGCGTTAACATCATAAAATTTTCTAACGGTTTTCAGTCGATGTATAAAATATTTATTGTCAAGTATATATACGTCACCTATTATTCTTTTTTATACACGTTTAAAGAAATATTTTCAATTCCCTGCGCCATGTATCACTTACCTGTGCTCAAAAAAACGGCTGTATTTTAAATATTTACCAATATATTGTCTGACCCGCAAAACTTTAGCTTATTTAAGTCAAAACCTTGACCTCTGGCCACTTTGTACACTAAATCTAGTAAAAAAAGTGTGGAACTAAAAACGTCGGTTTTATTCCTTCATAATAAGAACTAGCCTTAAATAATAGTCTTTGATACTTCAGCTCAATAGACAAATTGCTTTAATTTATGCATTTACTTACCCTTAAGTAGAATTAAACATTCCTTAAAAGCTTCAACAATGAAACAAAATTAGAGACTAAACCTAAATCTATGATTCCTCTGTCTATGATAACTGCTTACGAATAACGGTTGCGACAATGCGATCGGAGACAAATTGAAAATTACAAGTAATTTTCTATTGCGCCCTTGATTAAGCCTTGATCGGATCTCCAACTATATTATAATCATTTTTCTTATTTTGTTCCTCGGATTAGGTTGTATGTTAAAATGTGTCATCGGTAAAATTAGGGAGATTCTCTAGTGGTAACTTTGTAAGAAGTTCTCATGTATACACTCCTGCTATGATTGTTGTAGTGTTAGTTAAATGCCTCAGTAGAGTATTCTAATGGTAAACGGGACACACGATTTTCTCCCTGTGACGTGTCGTGAATGTGATGAGCAATGTCCGTTTAGACCAATGTACCACTACGAGACGGGCGGGGCGATGGGTGCCGTGAGCGCTATGGGCCCCGGAGTGCCGCCCGGCTTCTCGGCGATCAACCTGTCCGTGAAGATCGCTGCGGCCCAGGCGCAGAGACCGCGAAGTCCCACGCCTCGAGACCCGCGCGATCCCCGCCCGGCCATAGACCTGTCCACGTCCAGTGGTAGTCCACAGGTGAGTCCACTTCAAAACATGTTTCGGTATAATGAATCAATTGTTTCTTTGCGCTTGTCCACAAAAATCTCCGACGATTCCTTGTAGACGTGTTTAATGCAACCCTCGTTCTCCAGGGTCCGTACGCGTCCCCAGTGTATACGAGTGCAGGCGGCGCCGGCGGAGCCCGGGGAAGCCCGCAGCCCGGCGCTTCGCCCCAGCTCACTGCGTCACCTCAGGTCCCAAGTCCACAAGGGCAGACGCTCGACCTTAGTGTGTCCCGTTTACCACATAGGTGAGGCATTTAATATCATGTAGTGTAGGATCAATACGTTCATTATCATTCATTATCACGGCAATAAATAGATTTCCCTATGATTTGGTGTTATAATTTTATTTTGTTAAATTGTCAACAGTCGCAGTTTTCCGGGGGGAGTTTCGTATAGTCGAGAATCAACGCCGGATAGTGGAGGAAGTCATCCATATCTTGAAGCTTACCACAGAGACGCAGCTGGTATGTTATTATTTTTGTTTATGGTTTCAGTAATTGTTATTGATTTGACGAGCCCGTTGGATGAGTGGTTAAGGTATTTGCCTTAAAGCCCTAGTCTCAGGGATCCCGGTTTCGATTCCCGGCTGGGTCAACTTTGGTAATGAACGTTTCAAAGTTGGCTCTAGTCTGGTTTTGAAAAGTAGTGGCAGGGCACGCTGCATTTTGCAGTCATTTGATTAGCCCGTCTGGCGGCAGTAACCACACTCTTACAGAAGACCACCGTGAAATAGTAACATGTGTGCTCTAGTGTTACGGTGAGTGAGTAAGGTATGCCAGAGCCCACTTCCCTATCCATTTCTAATTCAATAACTTTAATCCTATGATAGGCGACGGTAGCCACCTGCCATCAAGTGGTCCGTCAGCCTGTCTGTCGGGTTTAACATTAAATAAAAATCATGACGAGTGTTGGTCGAGTGGTAAAGATGTGAGATCTTTGACGTGACGGTCGCCGATGCGATTATTGCCAAGGTCAACTATGGAAACGAACTTTTAAAAGTTTACCTTAGTTAGTTCAAAAATTTATTCACGTTGTAAATCATGTTTTGAAAAGCTGTAGTTGCATAATTTTCTACTTTAAAGCACACTTCGTTAAAATTACGTAAGCCATTAAGTGAGATATCGTGCACTCCATGTTCTGCTTTAACACCAGAACGGAGGGTAAGGGCATAAGCTAAAACACATTGTACGTACAAATTAAAACGAGACCACGGCAACCATTCCCCTGCCACCCACTGATAGCGCCTGTTCGCCTACTTCCCGCAACGTGCGGTAAGAGGGTGACGCGGTTTATGTTGCTATTTACAAATTCACAGGCGCTACATATTCCCACTTTAATTTGGAAAATTAATTTTAAAGACAAATCAACTTTAAAATGAAAATAACGAGAATTGAAAAATAACTAAAGCATCTTTGACTTGCCAATTTTTTTGTGTACCTGTTACAATAAAATTAATAATAATAAGTAATAGTCTTTTTGATGAATGTATGAAACCCGGAAACACTGCGTCAAAGGGACTAATATACTAGTAACAGGCTAACTATTCGGCCAACTGGCTTTTTAGTTACATTGCTTCAATGACCTAATGACCGTACTTAGTAACCATCTCTTAAGAGAAAATCACCATGAAATGGAAGTACGTGCACTAGTGTGTTATGAGTGTCCATTTTATTTAAGACACAGGGTGTCACTTAATGGACCGGCGTGGTGGGCTTACAAACACATAAAATAACAGGGATAGATGCAAGTCTGCTACCGACCATGATAGAATAAAGGACAAGAAACAAGGTTCTGGAATCTGTTGCTCATGCCATGCACCGAAACCCATCCGCACTACTGTTGTTATTCTGTAACGGGTTGTTGCTGCCTCCAAACGGGCTGCCCAGTTTAGTTTTGGCAGTGGCCTTGCCACTACTAAAATATGCACTTAATAGTTGAAAAATTTTAATACATAAATTAATAATTTATCTCAAAATGCAACAAAATAGAGCGTGTGCGCATCGTCCCGTATGTAGATATTCTACTAGACTTGGTGACGGAAAAAAAATTGTCAAATACGGTTTAGTTGGAGTTTACGCTAAAGTTCGCGAAATACGGCGTAAATCGTAAATACGGAGATTGCACTTTCTTCGTGTTCTCTTCCTTCCTTCGCTCGCTTGCAAAGGAGTAACATAAAATTATCCGTAACTAAATGCGCCATTTCTGCATTTCGTTTAGCGAGTCGTCATATACAGAAGTCATTGGGTATGCGTTTAAAACCTTCTCCAACTATACCTCAGGTTACGGAGGTGTGAGTCCTCACCCGGTCGCGGGCTACGGTTTAGGACAACCGGACTACGCGGCGGCGGCTGCGGCAGCCGGTTACGGGGGTTACCAGTACCAATGCGGGGCTTACCCTCCTCCGCCTGCCTACCCCCCGCACGCTCCGCCCTACTCCCCGCCGTGCTACATGCCACCGCCGCATGCGCCGCACGACAAACCAAAAGACAGCAGGTGAATATACAAAATTACATTTAATTAAGACTCTTTGAGCATTAACGAATACAAAAAAAAAAAAAAAAAACAGTATTCAGTTATCGATTTTATTAGCTTTTAGGCACGCGGTTTTTCCTCCATTAGTAATGCAAATGCACATCTGAAAGGTATAAGATTGATGGAGACATAGATCAACTGTTTAGGAAATAACACAGGGATTGTAAGGAATCAAATTTAAAAAAATGTACATATTTTCTTTCTGCTGATTATATAAGGAAGACACGACACGGTGAGAACTTTAGAGCAAATAGTCAAAATGTTTGTTTTACTCCTCTTTTAAATTTGTAAAATATCTTTATTATAGAAGAGTGTGCATTTAAAAGATTTATTGGTTCTAAAAATCCTTGTTAGGCACAGGCTGTAACTATGTGGCTAATTTATCATGGTTTCTAAATGGTAAAATGGCAATCACCTAAATATATAAGTAAATGATATTAATGTCGATTTAAATTAACGGTATAGATTAAATATTACTTTTAACAATGTTTAAAACAATAAAATTTTATTTTAAATATTATAAATTTTATTATTAATGTGTAAGTACAACTTAATAGGATTTAACTGATAAAAATTCTTAGTCGTGCATTTGCGCACATTATTTGAGAATTTTCAAATAATGTTATCAGTTTTCGACGTTACACTGAAATATAAAATGGGCGTAAAATTCCATAGGGGAAAGAAAATTGGAAAAGTGTGGTTCGAAATAAATGACATTTTTATTAGTACTTAAGGATTTCTAGACGAATAAAATAACATTAAGTATAACTAAAATAATTCATACTTTTTTAATAACGAAATAATTTCGTTAGATTTTTTAAACGGTTAACATTTTGTGTGATGAACAAGCCACAGTCCCTGATATAATTGTATAATGAAGATAAAGTTATGGGCTCTTAAATCACGTAATCAGTCACCAACAGCACATATGCTGTTTATTATTTTTATTTATATCAAATATATTAGATATATTACCAAGTATCATTTTTAACTATTGCAAACAAAAATTGTGTAGGCGAGTCACCTTGATTGGTACAATGGATTCATACTTGTCAACGCGACGTACCTATTTAGTTATGAGTGCAAGAAAATGTGTGTCACACATACATATAAAGATACATACTCTTTATACATGCAATAACATTTACATGTGGTAATTAAAAACCGAACCGCACATGCAAGGAAGTTAGCAATTTTTCTCGCTTTGGTCAATTATTAGACCAATTTAATTAAATAAGTTCATGGTGAACTCGTTAAGGTATTCTAAATTAAATTGATTTGTGTTCATAGGTTGTTGATATTTCAAAACTTGGAGTTTTCTTTTTGCTCCGCCGGTTGATGTAAATAAAACTTCAGTCACAGACACTTGGTTGGCTCGTTCGTTGCGTTCGGATAATATACCAGCTAAATATATGATATGGAGTTATTTTATTTATTGTATACTACGTAACTCTTATCCAAGACATAGTTCACATGAAGATAAAAAAATACGTACATCGTTCCATATCGAGATATAATTTATCTGAAATGTTTTTCTAACTTACCATTTTAGTATAATTTGAAAAAACAACTGTAGAAAAAAACAGCTTGGAATCAAAAATTTCTTTCACCCATCGATATTACATTAATATCTATAATAAACTTGTATCAAAAATGTCCCTGAGGTACTAATTTTGATTTGTTTGTAAATTATTTTCTAGGACAATCTGTGGTGCAGCTAACAAGTTAATAAATAAATTATTGTTATCGATTAATAACAACTTTTTTGTTACTTTATCAACAAACTAATTGACTTTCGCTATTTTATTTTATATAATAACAACTAATTTGGTGCCCATTTAAATAAACGCCACTGCGATAGAGCATTTTTATGATTTGTCGGTTAATGTTTCCGATCGCAACACCTCACTTCAATGCCAGAATAATGTTGCCATCCTCCTGGATTTTTAGGCATATCCATTTTCGTTATTTTAAAAGGAATTTAATAAAATCTGACCGTTAGGGGTATATTATATTATACTAATATATTCTGGATCACTGCAGCGATAAAAAATATCCTTTATGCTAATGCAGAACATAAATTATTACTTTGTGTTGAATTTCATCCAATACTGTTTAACTTTAATCGCATTAATTTTGGAAGGATACATTACGTTAAGCGAGTTTACTATCTTAGGTAAGCTAAGGTAAGGTAAGGTAGGAATTGGCGAGTCATCTAAAAAAAATCTTATCTATCTATCTAATCTAATGCACTCGTATGCAAACAAGATTATTGACTCATCTAGTAGGTAGCAAAATTGTAAAAAGGACCCAATAGTGAGATTTTCTTTTATTCATAATTATTAAAATACTAGTAAAACTAGTTCAAGTAATCTCAGTTTACGCAGTTGAGTAAGATTTGTACATGTACATACGCGAATTTGTACATTTCAGTTAAACTATTTACAATCTGCTAACTAACACATGAACATGACTATAATACGATTAAAATGGAGATAATCTGATAGTGGATTTGCTGCAAAATAATATAAATTATAATATATTAAAATGATAATAATATTAATAATATTCGATGAAATCGGTTCTAATTTTAATTAAATTAATACTGAATTTATATTGATTTATTGAATAATTAATGTAATTTAATATATTATGTTATTATTGCAAAGAACTATAAATTATTTTTACTCATTGACGAAACATTTTTTGTCCAAAATGGGCTCATTTTATTTTTAATAGTTGCAACCTTGAGCACATCACACGTTACTCACACTATAACAAAATTCACGCGGGTTGCGGACGGTTCGTTCGTTCGTTCTGTCAGTTCGTTCAGTCCAGTAGTCAAGTCAGTCTAAATATAACGTTTGTTGTGTTGGAGTGACGGTTACGCACACACAAATACGTCAATTGTAAGAACCAAGATAAAAATTATTCAACGATAAGATACAAAATAAACACACAGTTGCGACTTTTCATTCTTGTAACAGTGTGTAAAATAGTTATGCAGAGGAATAGGTGAGAGTAAATTTACTTTATTATTATCTCATTTGCTCAGAAATTTCCATACTTTTTTACAATAACTTTTGCATCCCAACCCAACGTAGGTAAACAATGCACGAAGTTTTGTAAACACGTTTTACGCTGATAAAAGTTATTAAAACATTCAATTAGGTTTATTAAACGTAGTCGGAATCGGAATAGGTTAATGACATTGACTACATATAAATAAGTGGCAACATTTTTTAAAAAATATTTTATTTTAGGTACTTTAGCGTGCCTGTTTGATTTTATTATTAGCTATGAATTTAAATGCGTTAGGTTTGTAGTTTTTTTTTTTTTCACGTTCCTTTTGACGTTTTATTTTTTAAAGTCATTTTTATTTGTATTCACGCTAGCTACCATCGCGACGACTTTTACGGGAAAGTGGGTTACCGGTTTCGGGAGTCGAAGGAGCTAATCCAGTGCCCAGTGGAGAGCTGCGACGGCTCCGGACACATTTCGGGCAACTTCGCCACACACCGCAGGCAAGCGGCTAGGCTAGGCAATGCAATTAACCGGCGCACTATGAAAAAAGAAATGCAATGAGCACTCTATGCAATCAGGGTTGTTGTGGGTGCAGAATATTAAAAATCCGCGGATGCGGTTACGGATGCGGATTTTTAGAGTACCTATCACATCCGCAAATGCGAATGAAGATTTAAATATATATTTTTTTTAATAAATTTATTTTTTAATCCAAATATAAATTGATCATTTTATAATTTTTTTTATTAAGTAATTAAAAAATTGAAACAATTTCATAATTCATCCCGGCGAAATCTATAAAATTTACGACTAGCGCCATATTCGCATCCGCAAAAGATTCATATTGATTATTGCGGATGCGGATGTCTAAAAATTCTAAATCGATGCGGAAGTTCCGCATTTGCGGATGCGGATGCGAATATCCGCAACAACTCTGCTATGTATGATAAACTCAGCAAAGTGACAGTTGCTTCCCCCCCTCGAAGAGCAATTTATGCATTTCCGTGCGCCAAGCCCGGCCCAATTTACTGCGTCCCACAGAGATTTTGCTGCAACTAATCGCATGCCGAAACGCCTTGTGTAAAATTCACTAAGCGTGTGTTGTGTTTTATAACTATAAACTTTTTCAGTTCAAAGTACGAAACTCTCGTTCACAAAACGTCAGACATGTTCCAACGATATTCTATAATATCGTTGTTAAATTCTTAAAATGTTCTTGATTAATTCAAAGTCGGTTTCCTTTAGGTGAAAATAAATGACAATAATACAAAGATAATTAATTAACCTGTGATTTTACAATAGTCAATTAAAGACAGGGTTTGATAATGGCGGCGCTATTATTTGCTTCTCGCTTACAAAATAATTACACGTTTCAAAACGGTAGTAAAAATACATTTATTTATTTCGAAATAACTGGGCACGTGGAACGCGCGGTACTGGAGATTGCTTTATTTTTTTATTTATTTATTTATTATCAAATGTTAAAGTAACCTATGTTACTCCTTATAACATTAGCTATCGGCCAGTGAAAGTCATGTCAAAATCGGTCCAGCCGTTTCGAAGATTAACCGGAACAAACAGACAAACAAAATTTAAAAAAAAACTGTCAGTTTGGTTCAGACAAATGACTTCTAAGATTAGTAACTAATAGCTTTAACTATTTTTATTTACTATTTTAACTATTTTTTATTTGAATATTTTTGAATATTTATTTGAATCTGGTGCCAGCAACTTCGTACGCGCTGTAGTTACTATTTTGAAAAACCCACAGGAACCTTACAATAAAAATAAACGTGACCTGGAAATGCGGAGTACCTACACCAAAAGTGCTTACGATATTATCTGTTTTTTTTTATTATTATTATTATTACATATTATAAAATAAAATAAATGAATTCTAACATTAAGCTACTTTTTGTAATGCTTTCCCAAGAATTTCATATTTAACATACTTACATTTTATGTATTACAAAACATACTTACTTGAGTAAATATCGCCACATTGCAAAAGTTGAATAAAAATATTTTTAAGGATCCGAAAGACAGTCACTGCGTCTTTTGTGTGAGCACTGAACACAAAGGGCACAATTTTGGGGTGCAAATTTTAAAAAAATGTTAGGTAATTTTTTAATGCATTTCTCTAAACTGAAGGTGAGAAAAGTAAGTCCTACCTGATACCAACACTTATTAAAGCATAAGTTTATACAAGTTTACATTTTTCTATAAGTATTTTGTCAGCAACAGCAATGTATCAATTGGTGATTACCTGGATTAAACTATATAGGATTCCTTTTATCCTGAAAAAATGATCCTACAGGGTAGGCAGCGCACTAGCACTCCCCTTGGTGTTGGTTGTGTCCTTGGGCGACGGTAACCACCTACCATCAAGTGAGCCGCCAGCCTGTCTGCCACCTTTATATTATTAAAAAAAAGCTAGGTTCCTGTGGGATTTTCAAAAAACGAACTAAGTATATCGCGTACGAAGTTGCGGGCACCAGCTAAGCAGTTACCTAATAAATATGAATGTTTGTTCTTATACAGACGTAGGTTCACAAAACACACAGGATAAATTATTTCCCAGTAATACGTTTCAATAGAGCTGCAGATATTCAATAAAATTGGTGACGCGAGTTAAGCTGCAAGAACTTTACACTTAACAGTGTAAAGTTACATCACACATCACAGTAATAATTTAATTTAAAAATGACATCATACTTAGAATAATCTTCATTAGGATTTCTGTATTATATTATGATGACACTTTAATAGATTTCACGTAAATGTTATAATGTTGTAAATGTTGAAATTTTAAAGAAAAACAATTTGGTTATACCTATAGAAAGCTATGTTATCAGCGAGTAACATATGCTAGATATTTTAAAAAGTTACGCGGACGAAATCGCGTGCAACAGCTAGTATAATATAATAAAGTCGCTTCCCGCCGTCTGTCCTTATCTGTACGCTTGGATCTTTTAAACTACGCTACGGATTTTAATGCGGTTTTCACTAATGGAAAGAGAGTTAAAAGAATAAGGCTTTATACTTTTTGTATATAAAATTTGCAGAAAAAAATTGCACCAGTGCGAAACCGGGAGCCGTTCGCTAGTAATGTTAAAAATGTGAAAGTTTATTTTTGAATGTTTGTTCCTCAATAACGCAAATACGGCTCAACGGATTTGGATGAAACTTGGCACACACGTAGTTTATTACTTGAATTAACATATAGGATACACTTATTCTGGAAAAATGTTAAGTTACCGAGAGATCGCTGTTACGCCACAATTGTAACAGCAACAAATATGTACATATAATTTCTCAGGTGTTATATTTTTTAATTTTAATGGTATAAATATTAGAAATTGAACAAAATCCAGTAACTCAAACTCAGTACAAAAAAAAACTTTATTCTTGGGTTAAGTAAGAAATTAATCTCGTCAATTCTAACCTATGTTTTTCGTGAGACTCGACAGTAAAAGTTACCTATCTAAATTATAATTACAATATTATGTACAATATATTGTAGAGTATCATTACATATTTAGTATTTTCTAACACTACCGATAAAATATGTAATATTTTATCAATGATAATATCGAAATTATCAAAAGTTTGAACTGTTAATAATATCGATTAGTGAGCTCAGCATTAAACATGCTACAAATAAACCATAGTTAAAGCGTATTAGCATTAATATTAGTTCTTATAAAGAAGAGAAAAATCGTCAAATTGATCACGCTAAAAAAACTGTACTAAATTTCATTGTGAAAATAACTACACGTCGCAGGAATAATACAGTTTAGAGTGAAGCAGTAATTTATTCATTAAATCAGTTTCAAATAAACACTTAGGTGATCGCAGATTCTATTTTTACCAGGCTTTCGGAAAAAAATAGCCAAGATTGTGACGACCCTGAGAATAAATCCCGAAAGAAACTTAGAATACTTTTCTTATTATCATTTTTAAAATAAAATAAATAACCATTACATTCCTTACAACTATTATTATACAAAGAGAATCGTTTAGATCCAAGTTTTAGTATCACTTAAATAAAATCAGTGATTCTATAATAATTTTTCAAACGGTTTGGTTTTGATTAAGTAAAGTTTTAAATTTTTTTATAGGTAGGTCTCCAAGGATCCCAGAAAGTTTATTTTAAAATCGTATGGTACATTGACCCATAAAGAAATTGCTTATATTATTTTTAAACCTAGTATTATTGTGATTGTGAACAATTGTTTTATTAAATTTACTAAAATTTTTACGCGTGTAAATTAAATTTTCATAAATATACTGATGAGTAACCGTTAAATTTATTTTTTAATTTTTCTCGGAGGTTAAACTGTTTCACAGTTGATTTTCTTTAATTATATTTTAATTAAACAAATTAACAATACTAGAGGTCACCCAGTAGTCGAAAGTAGACCTACTGCATATTATATAAAAATAATTATTAGCTTGCTCCAGTACTTCTCCTTATACACTCCTCCGTCCGCGCAATTTTCATAAAAAGAATCAAAGGTGTTCGCGCTTCATGTTATTAATATAACTTTTTGGAAGTAATGTAATAATGATTTATACACATTGACATAGCTCGTGATATTTTTTTATTTTACGGTAACTTAGTTAACAGTTACCTACACATAAGTATAACTGTTATTACCTCATTCTTTAGTGAATGTAAGTAACCATAAACCTAAACATCGTAAACCTGTGAATGAAACACGTTATGTTGTCGGAAAATATTTTAGAAAACAATTGAATTTCAATTGTGAATATACTTACTGTTTTTATGATCTGTAATTAAAAAGCTTGCTTCATATTAAATTACGAAAGAAACTAACGCTGTCGAGCTTAAAATAAGACTAATACAAACATTAACTCCATCCACCAGAATCCAACTACGCCATATATGAGCCAGAGTAAAGATATAGGTACATATAACGTAACAGCGCCACCCGTTTGTATCTATTTTTACCAGATGGGTTTACTACAGGTGTATCTAATATTATGTCTAGTATCTACTAATTTAAATAGGTTGGTACTAAATATGTCGCACAGATTACTCTGAATGTGGCGAGGTTCACAATTATTCTCATAAAATTTGAAACTTTCATTTTAAGAAACAAGTTCTTACATAATATAATTAAGAAAATATGGTTGTACTAAATTTAAAGGGTGAGTTCTCCAGAACCTGGTGAACTCTTTGGTTCATCAGGATCCCCTGCTTGCTTATCAAGTAAAGTCATTCCTCGTAATGATTAATCTTTTGGTCCTAATGATTAGGTACGTCTCGTAATTATCGTAATAGGCTGCTACTAAATATGTATTTCACACAAATACACTTGATGTACGAGGTTCACAATTATGATTGAACTTATAACTTTTATTTTAATTTTAAGAAACAAGTTATTACACAATAAAATTAAAGACTGTTTTTCTGTCTATACATTTGGAGAAGTGGGCTGAGTGTTGCCTGAGTTATGGATGATTCTACTTGCTTGACACTATTGCCAAAACAATTTCGAAAGCAAATGGTAAACAAATCTCGAGCTGTATCACGACACAAATTCAATCCATCTATAAACTTTTAGAATATACATTTTGTTTATGAATAGAATAGAAATTCTGATATTTTGCATAGGTAACTGAGGTGTGCGATGAATTGCTAACTACCTAATATATGTAATATAATCACATGCGTCTAACCATGCACTAAGTAAACGTTTGAATTAATAAGCTATAATAGGTTATCCAGTCCCGCCATTGTAAGCAGTCTGTATTGCAGCTTATCTGGATGTCCGCGCGCAGACCGCTCTCAGCTACAACCCCACTCGCAGGAGCTCAAATGTCCCACGCCAGGTTGCGACGGGTCGGGCCACGTTACCGGGAACTATTCATCGCACCGCTCTCTTTCCGGGTGTCCACGGGCCAACAAGCCCAAGAGCAAACCTCGAGACGGACAGGACTCAGAACCTCTTAGGTGAGACTTTCAAAACTCTCAGATGGCCGGCCCCAGACCACAGACTTAAAGATTTCCTAACTTTTAACTTCAAGATTTCCTGTAGCTTAAACATTTTTAAACGTTCATGCTATAAAACAGTTCTTAAACATTTTTAAACGTTCATGCTATAAATATTTGCAATATGAAGGCAAAAATGTGCAAATTAAAGAAAACCTCTAATTCTCTCGGCACTCACCTAGGTATAAATGCGTATTTGAAGGTACATGGGGCGAGTCAGACAGAACAATCATTCATAATTGAATTCATAAAATACTGCAAACTTATAAAATAATATAAAAACGTTTCAAGTGTTTGCGAGAATTCCGAACTATGCAATCATTCTACGATTCTTGCATAGAATCCTACGACATAGGTAAACATTTTTGTCTTCTTTTGAAGACACACAATAACGTATGAACGTAAAAGTCCATTTTGGAAAAAAATATTTGGAGGAACAAGAAATATCTATATTATGATTTGTGCGCCTTTTACACAATATAGTATGGGAATTTAATTTTAGAGATTATTATTAGTGATATATTTAGTAAATCAAGTACGATTGTGTGCACCGTTCTAAGAGTTTCTTGGTATTTACACGCTGCTTAGATGCCCTATACCGGGCTGTGATGGATCAGGACACGCTACAGGGAAATTCTTATCGCATCGAAGGTAAGTTTCGTATTTACGGAGTAAATGTAGCGTACCTACTTAGCAAGATGCATTGCTTAGCCATAGCTTCTTAGGAGAATAGAAGTTAAAGTTTTACAATACGTACACCGACAACTCTTTATAATGTAAGTAGTTATAAGTGGGAAAATAGTATCACTATTAATTAGATATTATCATACTGGAACATGTAAAGAGTTGACTTTAACTAAGTACCTAGTTGATATAGAATTGTAATCTTATTTAATTGTAGAATTGTAATGCAAGTTACAATAAATAAATCTAAGAACATACGTGTCAAAATTACATAAATCACGACCCACTGTTTGTTGGACACAAGCCCTTCCGCTATACGATATTGCACATAGTCTACCACATTAGACCGCTGCTGACTAGAAAGCAGGCAAGAAAATTGCTGTCTAGCTTCTTATATAATTATGCAGGTGTCTTGGAGGTTTTCCGTTGCCGCTAAGCAGGCAGTGATAATCTGATAATCATTTCCAATTTACTCATCAAATAGAAGGTGAGGGCTCAAGTCAGCAGCCCAAATAACAGGTTTTATTTCAACAGTGCCTCGGGCTGCCCAATCGCGAATCGCAACAAACTGAGGGTGTTAGAAAGCGGTGGAACTGTCGAACAACACAAAGCTGCTGTAGCGGCGGCGGCTTCCGCCATCAAATTCGACGGAGTCAATTGTCCAACGCCAGGATGTGACGGTTCAGGACATATCAACGGGTCGTTCCTCACGCATCGTTCGCTGTCGGGTTGTCCGGTTGCGGGAACAGGAACTCCCACCCCGCAACCAAAGAAACCAAAATATCCAGACGACATAACGCCCTTGTATCCGAAACCTTATTCAGGTTAGTGTTGGTCTCACAATTTAGGAGTTGTTTTAACGTCAAACACATGTTGCATTTATCGTCTATGGTTATTTATCAAAGGTCTCATATAAAAATAATAATAAGTTATTCAGTGCCACTGCGTCGTCCATACCCATTTATCAGCCAAGCAGTTTAAGCGTTTCAATTGAAAGAATTTATAATTAAAGATTGCCTATGACTGGATTTCGTCTTAATACGAAACAGTATAAAGCAACGTTTACACACTATTGGTCCTACTACGTTTGGTCATTTTCCGAAACCAACTACGAAAAAGCATTTTTTGTTCACGTGAAAAAGGAATTTGTCTTGTTTCAAAACCTTTTCTTACACAGAAAAATTTCAATTTCCAGGGATGGACATAAATATGCAAACAGGGAATGGAGAGGACCTAATGACGCTTGAACAAGAGATCACCGAATTGCAACGAGAGAATGCACGCGTTGAGTCACAGATGATACGGCTCAAGTCAGATATCAATGCCATGGAAACGCACCTCGGTCATGGCGAAAGAGTAAGTTAACATTAAATTGTATTAACAAATATTTAATACAATTTAGCTAATGAAGTTTGTCTTAGTCACACTAATTAAAGTCCCTAAAAGTTGGCAAAGTTGACAAATGTTATTTTTGTTTGATAACGTAGATGGTAGTGTCATGGCTTCAAACGTCCAACTTTGAGTGCTACTAACACTTCACAAACATTTGTGAGTACACATATCTGAATTACTATTAGATGTAGGGTCACAAACACGATGAAATATTCATAACAAAAAGACCCTTTAGTAGCTACTCCAAAGTCAGACTCAAATCATTTCCTCGTTTGTCCAAATATTAAACAGAAACAGTATTTTGTAGGTAAGACTGGGTGACAGACAGACAATTTCATAAATTAAATCAAAGTATTAATGACAAACTGATCTCTGATCTGCAATTTGATCATTCTGAAATATCCCCGTCGTTCGAGCTCGTTTTTTCAAGCTCCATCTTGACATTCTGAAATCTCTATATGCATAAACCACGACTGTCTTAAAGTGTTATTATCATGCAGTAATGTTCTAACTTATCTTTGCCCTTTAATCGTGTTTAAAAATTAACCTTATTCGATATCTCCTGACACTGCTATGTAATGGTTTTGAAACATCCCAATTGCAGGATGCAGGATGGCGGTCTTTTTAAGTCCGCATTCTTGTCATTCCGAAACATCCTCATCTGCTTTATTAGACCATTTTGAAATCTTTTCATCTTGGGATTTTGTCTTTCTGAAATTTTTATATCATGGTGATGTTGTCTAATCTTCATCCTTCAACCAGGTCATTCGTAGCTTATAGGTAACATTAGAATAGTTAAAATCTTTGAATTGTAAGACGGATATGAAAGATTACTCCGAGTCATTTTGTCAAACTGCACCTGCAATTTTTTGGAATCTGTTATCCAGTGTTTACGCACGGAATTCTTGGCAAGAGAGATTTCAATTCGATTCTTAAGAACATCTTGTTTACAGGAGAACCAGACTCTTGCGCAGCGTAACAACAATCTGAACGAGTACTACGAGAGTTTGCGCAACAACGTCATCACGCTGCTGGAACACGTGAAAATCCCGGGAGGCGGGATGGTTCCGGCCACTGCGGCCGTGGGGACACCGGGGGGTCCGCCACCACCGGGACCTGGCGAGAAACCCGCTCACGATAACTTCGACTCGTACCTAACAAAGCTGCAGACACTATGCTCCCCAGACGGATACTGCCCCGACGAAAACCGGCCCATATATGAGACTGTGAAAAATGCCCTCCAAGACTTCACAGTGTTGCCAACGCCTATTTAAGGTTCGCAGAGCGCCGCCGAATCGGAGCGACAGTGAACTGACTGAGACATCTGTGCGGTCGGCGGGGCTGCGGACGTCATCAATACTAGACTGAAACGACTTAGTGCAATTGACTTATCAAAGTGATGCTATTAAAGTAATGAGTGATGCTATTAAGCAACCTAATAATTGTAACGTTGCCAAAGAAGCAAAACTGAAGACTACATGTGAATTAAATATTATTATAACCAAAAACAATGCGATCGAACCTACATTTGGTTATTGTGTGTACAGAGTATAACCGAATCATGTCAGGTTGTTTAAACAATTATGTGTTCTATTTAATTAAGGGTGTATGTTTTGTAAAACGTTGTATACGATGTGTGACTTCTTCTGACATCGAGTCAACAATTTCGAAAGCGTTCGACTCCTAATCGGATAAGCTAAAATTAGATCTAAATAAATTTTAACATTGTTACTCCTGTATGCGTAAAATAACTGTTAGGAATGAAATTTATACTACAGTAATATTATAAGCGAATTTATCTTTCGAACACATACCTACTTAACGAGTTTATGTAAATATTGCAATTGTTCATAAAGATTCACAAGGCCGTATGGTCTCGATTAGTCAAATTCATACATGATACAAAACAAAACAGTCTATAGTTTACATGAAAATAAAATACAATCATCAGTCACTATTGTAATGTGTTTTATGCTGGGAATGTGCCAAAATGCTTCACAAGAACAATTCGTCTGTGCTGGCATCCACAACATTAAATTAGTGTTGAATTTAAGAGTATAAGAAGATCGAAACCTACTAAACAAATCCTCGAAGGACGTGCTAGTCATTATTTGTAAATAACATTGTGAATACGTAGCTGTCGGGTCGCAGTAGCGACTTCTCTTACATTTAAATTAGGTAATAAAGAGATCTCATTAGGTCGAGTAAGTTAATTCAGTCATTAATAATTTTAGGGATAAATTGATACTTTATTTGTTAGCCAATGTTCACTTTGCTGTGATTATGTTACGTGTTATGAGTTGTTTATTGTTAAGTGTTTTTACCAAATGTGATAGCTTAACAAAGTTGAGTGTTTATTTGCAATGTTTCGTTCTCGCTTTATACTTAACACATTGTCTATGGCAGGTGATTAACTGCATGTTTCCGTTTCCGAATAAAATGTCCTATAAGGAGAAATCTGTGTTACCATGTTTGGTATACATTGGAGTGAATAAAATTAACTTATATTCGCATTTAAATACTAAAACCTATTACTATGTTACTACTCTGATTGTCATATACGTTTCTGTAAAATATTAAGTATGTGTTGTTAAAGAGAATAAAAATAATAAATACAAGATTATCGCATTCAATGTTTATTTATTCCTCTTTTCGTGTTCAGGGATGTAAAACTATCATAAACAACATAATATAAAAACAACATAAGAAATAGTGATTAAATAAATTTTGATTTTTGGTTTTATAAAAAAATGGATAGATTGGCATTTGGACTGTATTCCACTTTCCATTCCACATTATTCATTCAGCGCACTACCGTTTAACAAGGGTGAGAATTGAGAGAGAATTTGTTGTGTCAATTTATTGTCTTCAATAACGGAAGGCAGAATGCGACACACATTCACAGAACTTATTGAACTCGCAGAAATAATAAACCTTACGCCAGATATTCTAATGATTTAGTAAAATCTTTATATATGATAATTAACAAAATCCCAATTTTAAATTCACATTATAGTTAGGATGTTTTAATGTAAAATCTTTATAGGCTTATAGTCAGTAATTACAATAATTTAACCCTCGACAATGTTACAAATACTGTACATTTTAGAAATAAATTTTACTAGATATGGAATTAATTTCAATTTTTAGTTTGCTTCTAACCCATCGTATTCCTATCTCAGAAATTTATGTTTTTGAAGTAAAAATTTCTTTTGACGCGTTGGACACTTTTTGTATTGGGAAAAGGCGCGGAACTCGCGTGATAGTCACACTTTGATATAAATATTGTGTGTGCGTGTGTGTGTATTTGTGTTTAAGCGATAGGCTAGGTTATGCCAGCTCTGGATAACATCAGATAACATAAGAAACACTATTCAGGTCACTTGGTTAAGGAATAATAACACCTGACTGTGCTGTAGCCCAAAAGTTCACATAAAACAAAACTAATTAAACTTCTTTAAAAATAAATGGATGAGATGTATCCTTTACCCTTTTCTGTCCCTAACAACGTGTATGCAAAATTTCATGATGATCGATTCAGTAGTTAGGCCTCATTGCGTAACAACTCACTTTCGCTACTATAATTTCAAATCGTATGTTATTTTGATATCTTCAATTTAACATTGGCAACACAGGATATCTGAGATGTTGTTATTCTATGGTTGTAACAGCCTGACAGTTCCAAAGACAGACTGTCATGTTGTTTGACATTGACACTGACACAAATATGTAATTTTTAGAGAGATTCAGATTATAATAAAAATAAGTAAATAAATAAAGATACAAAATATATATTATTAATTATTTATTGTATGGTATAGCGTTATTCAAGTAAAAAACAAGTAATGGATGAAAATGTGTACGTCGTTGGTGTAATGTTAGATGGTAAATACCCATTTGTATATTATATTAAAAATGTTTATTTTGCTACCACTGCAACATATTATAAGGAATACTTTTTAGCACAACATGATGTATCACGGCCATACAATGGGAATCCTCATTATGATAATGAACAGAATTTAGAAACGAAATGTAATCAAAACAACGATGGAGCTAATAATCAGACTACAGATAAAAATAGTAAGTGCATTATTTACAATTGCCTAGATCAGACCAATTTGACTGTGTATGGGTGTCATAATAATGATAAGATTGATTGTCATGCCAAATCATAAACTTCGTCACATATGCTTGCATTACATATTTCATATCTCACCTTTTGTATAAATCTATTTTCACATTGTAAGAGGGATGGACACACTTGCATATAGTTTCTGAAGACTTTAATCCTGTAGGTCTCTACCTAACATTAATAGTAAATACCATATGATTAATAGTGTGTGTTACTCAATGTGCTTCTTTTTGTTACTTGTATATGTATACGGATCTTAATTTTCTTACTCAATCAGTGTCGGTGTGTGTTACCTTGAAACAATAGTTGAGTTGTTTGCAATATAAAAGTACCAAATATTTGATATTTTAAGAAATAAAAAATAATCTGAATGGAATTTAATAGTTTTTCATTGTTACCTAATCACCTATATATAGAATTTCATTTATGAATTCAAAATTAATAAGGTAAAAGATTCACCAAAAAGTAACCTCCCTTGGATTTCCGCAGATATTAGATCTGGCATGTCACTAGTACCTATGTGTAATAGTAATAAAAATGATATTTTTGTTACATGCCACTGCAATATATTTTAATAAATAATATTTTTTAGCACATGATGTGTCACAGCCGTATGCCAATCATCAATATGATACTGAACAGAATTTAGAAATGAAACCTAACCAATACAATAATGGAGTTAATCAGACTACTGATAAAAATTGTAGTAAGTAAATTATTTGTTTGCTGTCTTCACATCACATATAAATCTCTTATAATCTCATTTATGAGATCTCATAACTCTATTATTTTTTTATTTTTTCATAAGTGTTTTTATTCATCAGGATAGTAAAGACTTCCTTATATTCATTATAGACCTTATATTCCAAATTGTTGAATTTCAGGAAATCTCTTTTCTGCAAAGGAATTGAAGTTACATTCCATAGTAAAAACTGAATAACATACAACAACCTTTCAAACAAGAATCACAAATTTGACCAATAGTGTTTGAAACAATGGACAAATTTTATGTTTTCTTTTTTTTTTCTATTATTTTATTCTGCACGCTGGAAATCGTAATTGACTTAGTTTTTTAATATATTCAAATTTATAAATTGTAACTTTGACTTCAGGTGCTGTTTGGACTACGAATGCTACTGTAACTTTGCTGAAATTGTACGAGTCTAAAATGGGAATGCTTGAAACACCAAAGAAGAAAACAAAAATGTGGCTAGCTATATCGGAAAGCTTAAAATCTTTTGACATTGAGGTAATCACAAGTTCTTGATGTGTGATGAAATTTATTACTAGCTCATTAATAAAATATTATCTGTAGCAAAATAAAGCTAAACATAGCAGCGGTGTGGCCAAGCCTGTTTTTTTCGAGCCATCAGAATTTGTATACTAGTATCGCTGTTCGGAACACAGAAATTGCGGCATTTAGTTACGGGTAATTCTCCATAAATCATTTGTAAGCGAGCAAAGGAGTTTTCCATAACGCTTTTGATCTTTTGGTCATGAACTTTAGTGGTCACCAAGTCTAGTAGACCTATAAGTCGATGTTTTTAAAACCTTTCTTTCATTCTCTTTACATATTAAAGTTTAAGCAATCTTTTTCTGTCAGTGGGCATTCTGAGTCACCTTGATGGTAGAAATTTACCATCGCCTTTTAAAAGGAGGAATAACAGAAATTTCAATTGTGCTGCCGACACTTTTGTCGGCAAAGGATAAGTAATGGGTTGTGGTATCCGTTACTTACTAACCAAAATGCAACAACACAATGAGCTATTATGTCGTGCTGGTTCTCTGTAAGAGGCTTGTTATAAAATTAGCTTAACTGCCGCCAGTCAAGCTGCCAAGTTTATAACTGCAGATATAACTTTTAAATTATGAATATTAATAATATTGAAAATTCTCTTTCTCTTGTTAAAGATGTCCCCAGACCAAGTGAGATGGAAAATAAATGCTTTAATGAAAAAATATAAACAATGCGTTGAAACTGGGAAACATAAAAGTTTTAAATACTTTAACGAAATGGATAATATTTTTGGTCAATGTACAGAAGATGACACTTGTTCTGTTTCTGAACTGATACAAAGGAAGGACAGCGCTATAAAAACTAATTTAAATAGTGTAAATAATTCCACTTGCTATACACCTGAAGTTGAGAGCAAGGCTTTAATTGAAATTAGAAAAGTGAGATTAGCAAACCGCATGGAAGCTGATCGTTCACAGAGAAAAATCAAGTTGGAAAAGCAGTGGATAGATTATTTGAAAAGACAAGAGGAGCAGAAGTTGTTGAAAGATATGATATATGATAGGACATTAAAGTTAAGAGAAGAAGAGTTGGAATTGCGTAAAAAAGAATTGGAAATGAAAGAGTCTCTGGAATTGCGGAAAATTCAGATAAAGGAACAGGAACAAGAGGAAATTTTAAGAATTGAAAGAGAAAAGTGTGAATTGTTAAAAATATTAGCGTATCGTAAATAATTTTGTTTAGTAAATACTTTGTAAATAAAATAATGTAATAAATACTTGTACGATGTGTAACAATGACATATTATGGAATGGTAGATTGACAGTTGCATTTTTTTATATTAAAAAATAATGTTAGTTATTCTATGTTAAGCTTAATATTTTGTTTATTATATTTAAGTTCAAATTTATTATTACTAAATTTTAATTGATATACAATTATTTTTTTCTTACATATTGTGTAATATATTTAGTGAAATTATTTCGTTTTTTTAATATATCAATTTTTACAAATAATTGCCTATAAAATTTTAATTAACCCATTCAGTGGTGAACTGTGTTGAAAAAAAAAATTCTTGATTTAAACACTCGATTATCCAAGCCACATAACTATAATTTATTTATATCCAAAACGGCCTGCGAATAAGTAATTAAAGTTTTGAAAAAAGTCTATTCCAAACTTCATCCCTGACCCGGCCATGGGTGGGAGACACATATCAGAATATATAAATTTAATCTTTTTGATCTACACTAACATTATAAAGAGGAAAGATTTTATAATACAATTGTATTATGTAATACAAAACATTTACCTTATTTATTAAATGTTTGTTTAGAATCGTAGGTAGGCAAAGAGCAAGAAAAGAAAGCTAGGTTTAAAAAATATCGTTCACTTTATTGAAAGATCAAATTTCTTGGCCATATGTTTTATCCCACTTTACATATTGTCCAAGATCATCCAACGAAACACTTAGCTTCACACGTTGTAGGGCATTTTTGAAGTCTTCCACATTAACGGAACGTACCTAAGGGCACAAACATTATTATTTAGAGTTGATCAAACATATATAAAAAATATTTCGCTAGTGAGCACTGGAAATAGTGTCCGGAGTCTCTGTAATGGATCCCAGGATCCCATAACTATATTATCCTAGAACTGTACCATACAGGACATGGTATGTGGTAATTAGTGACAGACCGAAGGTTCGGTTTCGATTTCAGCAAGTTTCGGCAAAAAATGCACCAGTTTCGGTTTCGGCAGGAAATCTACCGAACCGAAACTAATTGTAAAAAAAATTGTCACACGGAATGCGAGCACGAATGCGTTACGTTCTATTTTTTTTGAAAATTTTAGAATATCTGAAGTTTCATAGATATTGCGCCATCTACACAATATTATTTAAAAAAAGAACAATGTTGCTCTTTCGGCGTGTTCGATTTGTGAAAAATTAAATTTTATAATCGTTCGTAAGGAGTAAACTCCATTCGTGTGTCGGAGCTGACAGATAATTTTTTTTAATTTCATTTAACACATTTTTTTAA
Organism: Synanthedon andrenaeformis; assembly: GCA_936446665.2. Lineage (NCBI taxonomy): Eukaryota > Metazoa > Arthropoda > Insecta > Lepidoptera > Sesiidae > Synanthedon > Synanthedon andrenaeformis. The sequence continues at coordinate 3,563,694 of OW387780.2, read as the reverse complement.
CTGTGTATAAGTGTATATAAGCCTAATTTCAGTAGAAAAAACATTAGATTTTTAACATATCAGAAAAAGATTCGGTTTCGGTAGAAAGCCCTATTTCGTTTGGACATTAATGGTAATCTATCTATATTTTTGCGCTAATCTCTAGCTATTATTTTTATATTAAAACTTCAGACACGTGAAATCCTATACCGCGCATAACTCTAACGAACAACATAAAAATCTATGACATTTTTATTTATTTATTTTATTTGGGAAACGTACAATATCTTGTTACACATTATACAGATACATACAAGAACAGAAATCAGCAAAATTTCCACTAATTACGGTAGTACTAAGTAGTAGTTACAAAATTATGTTTAAATGTGTCAGTAAGTAAATGTAAGCTGGAGTTACCTTGTCTTTATCGATGGACATAATTTGCGAGGAGGGCACACACCGTATGGGTCCCATGGCGGCCTCGGAGCAGAGAGACTTCATGTCTGCTCCCGAGTACCCGTGAGTCAGGTCAGCCAACTCTATTATTTGATCACTGGTTAGATCGTTTCTCACGTGTTCTAGAAGATTCACTATTATTTGTTTTCGGGCCTATTAAAAAAAAGGTAGTTTGTTGTTACGAATGCAAACTTTGGTCTATAAATTATTATCGTATAATCGAAACTCTCGCTGGCACTTGTATAACTTCGCTATATAAGTTGTGAACATATGGACAATATCATCATACTAAATAATATACATCCTTTTATATACATATGTTTTCTTAGACAATTTTCACCTTTGAGATGAAGTCTGTTTAAATTACAATTTCAAACTCTTTAAACTACGATTTGAACGGTCGACAAATTATTACAGTTTTGCTCAACATTATAAAATACATTTTTCACTTTATTAAAGTGTAATAAAGTATTTGTTCTTTTTGTTTCACGCCCAACTGAGAAATTATAAAATGTAATCTTACATCAGCTTCAGGCAATGGAATGTATAGCCGCTTGACTAGTCTTCGCCTCGCGGCTTCGTCTAACTCCTGAGGTCGGTTGGTGGCGGCTACTATTAGTAGACGGTCTTCTTCTCCTGCATTAAACATGCGATAAGATAATATGTTAACAGTGACTTCCTAGTTGGGAGAATACGTATTGATGTTTGGTTTAAGGTTTTTTACAATATAACCTGTGGCTGCTCCATCGAACTGCACCAAGAATTCTGTCTTAATCCTCCTAGTGGCTTCATGTTCACTGTCAGATCGCCGAGTCAACAGCGAATCTATTTCATCAATAAATATCACCTGAAATAATCTGACTGAGTGAGATAACGAATCATTCTCTATAACTAAATATTTAAATCATGAAAAATACCCTCACACTTAAAAAATAATAATATAAAAATCTATTTCAATTGGAAATCGGACATCATTGACATAAATGAAAAAATAAGTAGTGACAGGGCATACTGCGTTTCGGCAGTGTGCCCGTCTGGTGGCAGTAACCACCCTTTTACAGAAGACCACTGTGAAATAACAGCATGTGTGCTGTTGTGTTTCGGTGAGTGAGAATTGATGCCAGGTCCCATTTCCCTATTCCTTCCCAATCCCTTAACCTTAATCCTACTAGTTGACTGTGGACTGTCAGCGTGTCTGTCTACCTTTATAACACAAAAAGGACTACTGGTACAATTCCATATGCCCAATATTTCACATTGATTAAAACAATCATTGCCAGTCCTAACAATGAATTAAAACAAGCATTGGGTGCCGATGCATATTGCGAAAGTACTTCGAAGACAAGTCCTAGACAAAAATTCGGTAATTTCGATGGATGTATTTTGAAAAAAATTGAAAAAAGAAGAATACTAGCACAATTGAAAATAACTAACCGCGGGTTGCAACCGCGAACAGTGTCCGAACCATCTTCTCTCCATCTCCGATCCACTTGGAGGTGAGCGATGATGCTGATATGCTGAAGAAGGTTGCCTTACATTGGGATGCCACACATTTGCCTGATTCGGAGGGTTTTTTTTATTATTTTATTTCCTCTGTTCACATAGTCTTCTCAGTACTTTATTTATCAAAATCAAAATATTTATTTATCAATTAAATTTCTCTTATGATCATTATTATATTTTGGTAAATTTACATTTACCAAAACCCCGAAAGAAACTCGGGATACTATTCTTTTTGTCATCTTTAAAATATAAAATAATAACAATTACACTTAATTAAAAAATATCAAAGTATACATACAATACTAAACATAGTATGAGCACCGAATCGCTTAAATCCAGGCTTCATTGTCGTTTAAATAATCGGTGATTTTATAATAGCCTTTCGAGAGGAGTTTGGTTTTAATGACACTTTTAAATTTATTTATAGATAAGGCTCTGGATTATCTCAGGTAGTTTATTATAAAACCGTATACATTGACCCATAAAAGAATTACTTATTTTGTGGAGTAACATTTTATGTAAATCTAAATCTTTTTAAACCTAGTACTGATATTGTGTACATCACATTTTTTATTAAATTGACTAATATTTTTATAATAAAAATTTTCATACTTTTTGATTTATTTATTTTTTAACAAATGTTTGTGTAAAAGGCCACAACAAAGCACTGCAAATTGCATCGAAATTTTTGACAGCTCCAAGCGAATTCGCTTCGAGCTTTATTTTTGGCATAAGAGTGAAATGTCCTGATTAGCCATTTTCCCATATAAGACACAATTTTTTTCCTCTATATTTGGTTTTAGCTAACCAATTGATGATTTTATGGCTCTCACTCATAAAATTAAGATAATTTATAAGTTCTTGTAATACCTATCAAAGTTTTGCCAGTGCCTGGAGGCCCAAATAACAAAATTCCTTTTGGCGGTCTTCTAAGTCCTGTAAAAAGGTCTGGTCTCAATAGAGGCCACACAACTGCCTCTTGAATTACAAATTTCGCCAATTGAAGACCAGCTATGTCATCCCATTCTGGAAACGAGAATAATAATCAAATAAAACAGTGTACTTCCAAAGTGCTTCGCATACATAGAAAATACCATTTACCTATTGGTGTTCCATTATCAATAATTTCATTCTCTATTAATTCTACCATTTTTGGATCCAAATGTTTTAGTCTATCATCAACAACTAAGGGCTCTTGAATTTCATTTTTCTCTTGTATTTTTCTAAAACAATTACATGTTGAATCTTTATCTTTGGTAAATATAATAATGGTATATATTGAGATTAGTCAATTGTTAAAGGTTCTCTCAAAAGGTTAAACATACTAGGAATAAATTGTAATCAATATACATTTGAATCTAGGAATATTCAGAGTTGAGAATATAGTATTTATTTATTTATTTAAGAAATAGGACACTAGCAATAAATACATTGAATACTTGAACAGTAGAAATATTACTGAGATGTTTAGTACAAAATAGTTAAATCTTTTCATATATAAATTTTATTGCTTATAAAGTAATGTTTATATATTGGCCAGCCCATCTGGTGGCAATAGGATTATTGTATTTGTCACCAATTGCAAAGCTAGGTTTCTTAGTAAACTAGTACTTTTATAATAATATGTACTGTGTTTGGTTGCAATGGGTGCAAGATATGTCTTAGGCAGGATTACCATAGATAAAAAGTTATTGTAAAAAAAATTCTTACTCAGCTTTAATAACAGGTGACATGAATTTTGTTTGACATTTTCTAGACGTACCCAGCATTCCTTTATATACTGGATTTGTAATTAAAAACTGTCCTGTGGCCGCTTTGTATGCTACTTTTGCGACATTCCTTTTATGTGCTTTATTTTCTTCTTCAACCTTTTCTAAATCAGATGTTTTATCTTCAGACATATTTTTAGATGTTGTTTTGTGTCCAGGTTTTGATAACTTTCTTTGACCAAATTTAGGCACATAAACCTGTTTCTGATCCTCTTGACTTGAATCTGAACTAAATGGTGCTGAGAAGGATAATTTTGTTGGAGAAACAGCTAGTTTACATTTGCACTTATTCTTACCTAACTGTTCTAATTCTGTATATTTTGCATGGTTATCACAATTACAGTTTTGTGGAATAGTTTTGTAAAATGTAACCAATGGATCTGTAAATTTACTGTAATAAAAATTTTTTTGGTATACATAATAGAAAATAGGTGCCATAATTTAAAAAAATCTATATTATATACTGTTTAAAATATATATTAGAAGTACCTATACCAGAATCTGAAGCAATCAAAAAAATTAATAAAATGTTTAAAATCATAATTGTTCATGTTTAAACCTCGTATAAATCTATACCAATATTATAAAAAAGAAAAGATTTGATTGTTTGTTTGTTTTCATTGAATAGGTTCTGAAACTAATGGACCGATTTGAAAAATTCTTTCACTGTTGGGAAGCTATATTATCAGCAAGTAACTTAAGCTATATCCTATAAAGTTACGCGGGCGAAGCCGCGTGCAACAGCATGTACTTAATAATTTCCGTAATACACTTTAAAAAAAATTTATTTCTCCATTCGCCATGAGATTCTGGTAAACCTCTACTTACCACAATGAACTCTTCCATGTTTTACAATTATCAGTATTAATATCTTGGAGTAATGTATTCACAGAATTGATTTGTTTATTTGCTCCATCTTTAAATGTTTTGCAATGAGATTCCAAAAATTCATTATACCACATACAGAGTGTTATATTAGAACTGAAAGATAGAAAAGAGAGACTATATATCTTAATTTTCAAATGTGAATGAGGGTTTTAAAGCAACAAAACAACAATTTTAGTGTAATACCTGGGAAGCGAATCTTTACATTTTCGCAAAATATCCTTGTTGATAGTTGATAAATGATTATCTCTTTTATTTTCCGGCAGGTCATCAGATGGTTTATACAAAGACATTTTCCACAATAATTAAACACGAATTTTTATTTTGTTTTATTAAGACACAACTTTATAAAATATACTACGATGAGTAATTAATTAATAAGTTAATAACCACAGATTATTAGTAATAATAGCTCAATGTTCAATGAGGTTATATTAAGGTAATGTTATAACTATTAACATTTATTGTAACTAGCTAGATTTTTGATAATTCAAATCTTGTTCAAATCAAAACAAACTTTCTCTCAACCACTAAAACAATGACAATGACATGCATGTCAGTAAAGTTCACAGCAGAACACAGGTTTTCTGCCAATATTGCCCTACGTGAAATTTACCTTTTTCCACCTTTCCCTTATTGCCTAGATATGCTTAAGCAGATAGAAATTAGAGACGGCTGTGGCTTATATATAGCAAAATGGCTTGTATATGCTTATATACCACAAATTTGTTTTATACACCACAAGTTTGTTTTATATATGTTACGGCTGAAGATAGGTGTGAACATAAACTTAAGATTAGCCGGCTAAACTTAGGTTTATCTTCGAGGAGATGTTAATGTTAGTAGAAGCAAATGAAAAAGGAAACGGTATAATAATGTTTACTATTTCGACACGAAAATTTTTATTAAAAAATAATCACTCTCATTACACATACTTATGTAGGTATACAAAATTACTAATTAAAACTTCTGCAGCGTTAATAACTTAAAACAATATCTATTCATTAAAATAAAATAATAAGAAAACATTTGTTCATTACAGATACTTCTGTATTTAAAATTACAAAAAAAAACTTCTGCAGTGTTAATAAAACAATATCTAGTCATTAAAATAAAATAATAAGGAGCCCCATCCCTCCCTTATCCTTAATCCTTCTATGGTCGGCAGCGCACTTGTAGCACTCATGGCGATGCTTGTGTTATAGGCGACGGTAGCCACCTACCATCAAGTGGGTGGACCGTCAGCCTGTTTGTCTGCGCGCATCGTCTCCCCTCCGCCCCCTCAAGAGACATGTTCGCCCCGGCGCATCCATCGAAACATTTTTAGCCGTTTTGTTTCGGTTAATGTGCACATTAACCGGCTAAAGATGGAAATTCACCACGCAAACTAACATGATATCGAACTTTAGCCGCCTCTCGAAGATAAACTTAAGATTAGCCGGCTAAACTTAAGTTTATGTTCACACCTATCTTTAGCCGTAACATATACATACCATAATATACGGCACTCCTTGTAAGTATATAGTGTTCTGTGGCACTGATTGACTAGACTTGATCGACTGCAGCTGCAGGCAGTTGTCAGTGTTGTCACTTGTCAAATTCAGCTGTTTAGCAAAAATCAAAAATATTGATTAATTAAACACGTGCTATGTGGTGTTTTGTTTTATTTAATTTTAAATTATAACTCAGCGATTTACATTACATATTACTTATTAGTCGATTTACTTTGCGTTAAAGTTTGTAAGTCTAGTGTATCCAGTGCTGATTAGAAGGTATTTCTATAACAATATGAGAGAAGAAAAGGTAATAACTATAAAGTCGAGGCTTCACGTGTTTACAGTTTTAATACATGACAAAGTAATATCATTAATTTTGGTTTTTATAGGTTCGGAAACATACGATTACCAGGGAAAGTAATAGTAAAGAAATAAGTGATAAAATGGAAGTGTATACCATAAAGGTATGTTTGTTAAATCATAACTAATATGAATTAGTCACACAAAGTTAATTTTGTTTTATTTTCAGAATCCAAGTCGGCCAAGACCTTCATTTAAGACTGGTCAATTTAAAAAGGGCGAGAGGAAATTTCCTGGGCCATTGAATCCAAATAAAATTTCAGGGATGAACCAAGGACAAACATTTCCCGGGAAAACGCCTATTGATAAAAAGAAACGAAAAAAATTTTCTCGGGGTGATGGTTTGAATGGTAGTGGAATTAAAAATCCCATACATGCTGTGAGATTACAGAAAAAGGATCGCAAAATTCAATATGCAGAAGAACAAGCTGCTCGGCAAGACATTCTGTTTACTGAAGAACAAGGGTAAGGAAAATTATACTTCTGTAATAAAACTAAATAACTAAATGTTACTTCAATCTGATCCAGGCTGCTTCTTATCGGTCCTGTGGGAAAATTATCGAAGAGACATATGTCCAGCAGTGGACATTCAATGGCTGAGATGATCATGAAGTTTATTTTATTTAGGACAACGAATGTATGTTGTTTTTGATAATTTTTTGCTGAAAGTTGGTATTTTGGGTATATAATGAGGGGTGAAAGATACCGTATGCTTTAACTAATGATGCATACGAAAATACAGGACAAACATAGCAGAGACATGAGAAAGACTAAAAGATTTAGGTTTTTTTTAGTTGAAGAATTTAAAACAATGGTTAAGATAACCATGATAAGTCACAAACCTTCATAGAGACACAGCAGAACTTTAAGAACAAGAAATGTTACTTATAAATTTATTGATAATTTTTATTTTTAAATTTAAACCACTGGTAACATCTATGATTTTCTTATTGTTCAATCTTATGTCAATTATTTTTACTGCCTAAAACTAGAAAATAATTTATTTTTCATTTCAATTTTTTATTTATTTCTTTTACATTGCAGTGGCCTTGAAATTGAAGATAATATAAAAACAACATCAATATCCCAAAAGATCATAGCTGAAAATGTAGATATAGCTGCGGCGGCTAAGATTTTTGAATTGAATCTTGATTTTGGACCATACAGAGCAAAGTATACTAAGAATGGAAGACATTTAGTTTTAGGAGGGAAAAAAGGTCATTTAGCAGCCTTTGATTGGGTCACTAAGAAGTTGCATTGTGAAATTAATGTCATGGAATCCATACATGATGTGTGGTAAGTTTATCTTTCATTTAAAATTGTAAATCCTGATAAATAAGCATGTGTTCTAACAAAGACTGTCTATTGCTTGTAATTGCATTCATTTGTATATGTTTTTGATTTACATTGCATACAGTAATTGCTATTACTGTATGAAATTATTATCTATTTCACCTCATTCAATCTAGGTAAGTGTTCCTTTACAAAACTTTTGACATAGGTTTTCTTTTTTACTTAGTTATCTGCACATAGAAACAATGATTGCTGTGGCACAAAAGGAATGGCTCCATATTTATGACAACACTGGCACTGAGTTGCATTGTGTTAAGGCTATGGACAAAATATTGAGAATGGAATTTTTGCCATACCATTTCCTATTGGCTGGTGTTGTGAGTATATTTTTCATATAAATTTGTTCATATGTTAAGGTCGACAAGACAGCCTGACGTTCCAATTAATAACATATAACACAAGCAACAGCACAGGTGCTGCAAGTGCGCTTCTAATCATTGTAGGATTAAGAAGAAGTAATTAGAAAGGGATAGGGTACCTTTGTACCTAAGTCATGAATGTTTGTATTTATAATGTATGTGAAGTAATCTATGTAGTGTATCAACTTTCTGGTATCCATAATACAAGCATTAGTTGCTTAATGTGGAAATAGGGTAAATAGGCTCTAGTATCTCTTACTCACTCACTGAAAGAACAGCACACACACAATGAAAATTACAGAACTGTTTGTCTTTTTAACCAATATAAAGCAAGATTGAGAAGCCATATTATATTGACCACAATGAGAAAACTAATTTGTTTTACAGAATGAATATGGCTTTATGACTTGGCTGGATGTTTCAATTGGGGAAAGAGTCGGCCACTTCAACAATAATTTAGGTAGGACATCGGTGATGACACAGAACCCTTACAACGCTACACTGTGTCTCGGTAATTCTCAAGGAGTTGTGTCCATATGGTCACCAAATGTCAAGCAGCCGTTGGCTAAAATTCTTTGTCACAAAACACCTTTAACTGCAATCGCCGTCGATAATAGAGGAATGTGAGTTATATTTTTTTAATAATAAGCTGAGAATGTCTATCCTGCTTAGTTCCAATGAAAAAGATTTTAAAAAATTAGAAAAAAAATTACCAGTTGTTTTTTCTTAGATATAATTTACTCATTCAGGTTTTTTTTACTCATAATTTACCAGATAATTACTTACAAAAATAAAGTCGCAGTATATGTATGTATATTACATAATAAAGGACAATAATATTTATGTGTGTTATTGATACAATTATAAAATTATTTTAACTATAACTAGATTGAAGGTTTGGGGTTCAATTCCTAACAATTTCTATTGTTGCTTGTTCACAAGTCTGCTTTGTGCACATTCAGCGAAATTTGTCTCTATAAAGATTAATTTTTATTTTAGGTATATGGCAACGTCGGGTGTTGATCGCAGTTTGAAAATTTTTGACATTAGGAACTTAGATGGTCCAGTACAACACTACAAATTGAGAAGCGCTCCAGTGGATCTCGAGTTTTCACAGAAAGATATGTTAGCTGTTGGACTTGGAAATGTTGTAGAAATATATAAGTAAGAATTTACTTTACTATTATATTTGTAGTAATTTTAAAGTTATAATTTGTAATGTAAGCTACATTACAGAACCTATGACGTTGCTTGTGTTATGTTAACCACCAACCATCAAGTGGGCCGTCAGCCTTAGTCTAAAAAAAACATCTATTATTCAATACATATGTTTAAATATGTATATGGTCCGATTTTATTCTTTTGATAAAAAAGGTAAACAAATATGAGGTCGCCAGAGTCACTGACCTGTTTTAGAGATGGGATTTGTACAATAGGCATATCAAAGAGAGTTGACTCAGTGAGTAACTCATTCTCAGCCATGGCAACACTGCATTTTGCACCTCCGTAAAAACCAAAACCGAATAAAATGTTATTATTAATAAGAATAATAAATAAAAACGAATTATTAGTTTAGTGGTAATTTTAAGTCATCTATTTTATTAATGCCATTTAATCAAAAATAATTTCATAAAGTGTTTTCGTCTACGGTTATGAATTATGATAAACTAAAACTTTAAAAATGTATAGAATTGTGAACTTGATAATTTATGTACGAATCAAAACCTCATGTGACTCCAAATGACTTAGGTCGTGTACATGTCCCGTCTCTAAAACCATAGACAAAATCTCTGTGACGTCTATTGGTATTGTAGGTTATGTGACGATTTTATCGAGTATTTTTGCATTGTCCTCTGAAAATGTGCAATAATTTTGGATACATATCGTAAAGAATATTATGTTTAGTGAGTGTAAATGAATTCGTGTACATATGAATGTGTAATTAAGGTTAAAACTCGAAAACTATATGTCGGGAATTGTTTGTTTACCTTTTTTATCAAAAGAATAAATTCGGACCTTAGTGTTTCATAAGACAGAAATGTCTCGACCTCTATATTTCATAGAATAAACAATATTATTTCTATAAATTTTATTAACGAGTTTTTATAATTTTTTCTATAAATTTTTTGACATTTGTAATATTTTATAATATCATTTATTTTATGTGTGACACTTTTTTTTTCACAGTAACTGCTGCTCACAGACCACTGAAAAGCCTTACATGAGGCATAGAATGGCAAATAATATAGAGAATTTAAAATTTTGTCCATACGAAGATGTGTTAGGCGTTGGCACTAGAAAAGGATTTACGAGCATTATAATTCCAGGTATTTTTAATGCATTAAAAATTTATTTAAAATCTGTGTCGATTTCGATCTACAGCTTTAGAGTCAATCTAAAGAAACATTACTTGTATGAGAATTATTCGTTACTTTCATACCAATAATGGAGACAAACTTTGCGCAGTCGTTATTTTTTCTATAGGCAATTTTTTATTATTATTTTATAGACTACTTAATTTTGAAAGGCTAATTTCCATATCTGGATCACAAGTTGAATAATACAATAATTTTGTTATTATTTGCTCACAACAGGCAGCGGAGAACCAAACTTCGACGCATTGGAGAGTAATCCGTTCCAGAACAAGGTGCAGAGGAGAGAAGCAGAAGTGAAGGCATTGCTGGAGAAGATTCCGGCAGAACTTATCACTCTCATTCCTTACGAAGTCACAGAAGTCGATGTGCCAACAATGCAAGAAAAGTTTGAAGCAAAGAAGAATATTCTTGTAAGTTAACCGTTATGGTATCACCTACAATATTACTTGTCAGCATAAAATACAGTGGATTTCGGTTATAACGACGATGAGTAGTAAAAGCAAGAAAGAAAAAAAAAACATATAATTGCTAGACATTACCGCCGTGCATATGTCGCCTAATGTCTACTAAATAAATAGCTAAACTTAATTTATTATTCTATGGATGAACCTTTGTGTAGGTATTTATTATTTGTTGACTCGATCGCAATAATAGGAACTTGTTACAAATGGTTAATTATAACTAGTCACTATACCCGAAATCGGCGTTACATCCGATGTCGCGATAGCCAGACTATTTTCCTCTAAAAGTACAATAAAATGTGTACTTTAATTTAAAGGGACTTGAATTAAGTGTTACGTCGCTATAACCTAAAAGTTGTTACAACCGAGGTCGTCATAAATTAAATCCACTGTAATGTGCAATTTACTAAGAAAATATTAATTCTCATGTAAACTATTGTTTTTTTATTTCAGTTTGTAAAACCTAAAAACATTGACTTCAAGTTGAGGCACAAGAAAAGTAGAAAATCGAACATCGCCAGAAAGAAAGTTATAAAGGAACAAATGAAAAAGGTATGAATTTTGAATTTAATTTGAACATTTCATCTGTGGACACTATTGTTATGTCTTTATTTTCTCAACAGGACCAAATAATTCAACATATGGCAGCAAAAAAGGAATTAAACTTACCAGAACAGGCTGTAATGAAAAAATCATTTGGAGTTTTAAATAGATTTGTATCCAAGAAAAAATAAACATTGTTTAGAATAACTTTTGTTTTATTTCCTCGTACATACCAACTCGTACACAATAATCACTTCAAAATAATCTTAACATTGTCTTTAAATCATAATTTATAAAATACCTTAGAAAATAATACGTTTATTTACATGTTTTTATACAAACAAAAAAGTTTTAAAAACAATTACAATGTAAAAAATACATAAAGAATTTGAAATATATATTTTCATTTCAAAAGAAAAAAGTGTCAATAAAATAATTTTTTTTTTTAAATATTGTATTTACATTTAAAATGGGCATAATATGACACAAAATTACGTAAAAAAATATAGAATTAATAATTTTGGTTTTTTGATTAAATATAAATTTCAACAATTTTCATATGGTATGTCGTATAAATCACATAATCCTTCTGAATCGCACAATGAAAACGAATAGTCTTTGCTCGTTATCGGTGGACTCAATCTTAATAAATAATCTGAAAAGAAAATAAACAGGAATGTACTTTTTGACATAGCAAAATTCACGTTTTCTTTTTTTTTGTTTGTTGTTGTTTGTTTTGGTCCCTTTGTAGGATAAAGGATTGGGGAGAAAAAAGGGATAAAATGAAAGAACTTTATACATCTTCAAAGATTGCTAGTTCTCAGAAATGCGAATTACCTCACTGTCTTTTTGCTGTTATAATTTTAATTAGGCTTTTATTTAATCTGTCAGCAATACAAAATAACCTAACCAATAAAAAAGTTGCTGGAATTAATTACTATTTAAAACACTTACCATTATTTTGAGAATCGTTTATTATTTCCATAAAGCTTTCAACTTCACTGTCGTCCATACTTTCATCTTTTACAGTCTGAAATAGACAATTTTATTTTGAATCAGACAATTATTTTCTAAAAAGTCTGAGAAAAAGTCACCGTTTAAGAAAAAGCAATGACTATTTGTTTTATAAAAAAAATAATTACTATTTTTTTTTACATAATATTTCATATTATTGCTTTCATATTATTTCATATTATTATATATATGCTTTTAATATAATAAAATATGAAACCAGTGGAAGGAATAAATTACCTTTTCCTTTTCCCTGTCACATAATAGTATTACATTAATTTTTTCTCTCGATTTTAAATGTAGTGTCATAAGTTCTGCATTTTCCTGTAAAAAAAAATACATTTATTGTTACAGTATTATGTGGTTACGCTCATTACACTATCAAAAAGGGGAAATAATATTTCTAAAAACTTATTTAAATAAATAAAATGATTACTTATTTAATAATCTCAACCACAAGACGTCCACTGTATGACAAATAATAAAGATTATGATTTAGGTATTTAAATAATAAGTGTACTCAGGGATGCCAAAGCCCATTTCTCTATCCCTAATCCCCTTATCCTTAATCCCACTCCACATGCAAAACCTCTGGGGTTGCTTGTGTTATAGGCGACGGTAACCATCACCCATCAAGTGGACCGTCATCCTGTCTGTCAATCTTAACATAAAAAGAGATGTAAAAGTTTTTACAAAAAGATGAAGAGTGATATGATCCTATAAGTCCCAGAACTAATCAGAACTAAAACAGACAATGAGTTAATTGTTGAAAAATAACATTTAGAACTGTTAATTAAAAGTATCACTCGAAAAAAAATCCATTCAATATTTTCTTATCACCTTTGTCAACTTGGAATGATAAGTTTAAAAAAAAATGCATACCTTACTATCAGTGTTGCCAATATTTATATCAACACCTAATGGAGCTTCTATGACTAGAACTTGGTCATTTTTAAAGCAGTCCTGTACTTCTTTTTCACTGACATAAAATAATTCTTCATTATCAGTGTCATCGAGAATATTTTTTATACTTTGTCGAATCCATTGTAATTGACTGAAAAATATAAATTTTCAAATACACATACTAAGATTTAGGGCATCACGGTAAGCAGTCATCTTGTGGAATAGTCTATTATTAGAGATAGAGGCCACTGCCAGGAATCGAACCCAGGATTCAAGAAAATTGAACACAAGAGCCCATAATTGATTGAAATTGAACAGAGGTCGCCAATTTTCCAGGTCCGTGAGTGAGCCCGTCACTTAGAACAGGTATTATAAATAACTAAGACAATCTTTATAATTTAAAACATTTATTTTTACTATAAAATCAACATAATATTGACTTTGGTTTCTATTTTCGCGCCAATTTTTAAATTTTGGCGCGACGACAAACTATAAAAAAATTAAGCCAATATTGTGTGATTTTTCATTTTAATTTAAAAGTAAAATAGGCAACAAGCAATACTTCATGTAATTACTTACTGTGGTTTTTTTTTGTTAATAGGTTTGTTTTCTTACTTCACATGAATTGATTTTCTATAATTAAGTTGTAACCGTTTCAGCCAAATAATTACAACTGATAGACAAATTACCTTGTCACTAGTTTTCTTCAAAGATCTAGGGTTTGGTATATATTGTTGAATAATTTAATGGAGATAATATAAACTTGATGTGGGGTGCCACATTCATTGTTTCCCGGGACTTCCTACTTCACTCAGTATCAATTGTTTTTTATAATCAAAACATTCCTCGTTTATCCGTTTCTCCATTAGTGAAAACCTAATCAAAATCCGTTGGGTGATTTAGAAATAGTTAGCGGGGAAACATAAAAGATGCAGGCAGATTCCACAACTTGGTAGCAAAATATTGTTTTTTTCTAATTAAATAAAAACTTAATTGAAGTTTATTAACCAAATTAATTAATTTTATTTATTTATTAACCTTGGTTTAGGAGTTAGCGAATATACAGACAGACGAATATATAAGGAAATGTTCCATCCAATTTGCAGTGTTTTCGAATTTTAAAATAACAATGTATAAACACATACTTGTCTAAAAGTCGATCATGCTCTCCTAAGACACTTAGTTGTCTCCTTAGTAAATGAACTTTTTCACCAATGTCATTTGGATTACTGTCTGGTCCTGCACCTCTGAAAGATTTATTAACATTAAATTACTTATGTAAAGTATATCACATGTAAAATTTATCATACTCGCTTGAAATACTTATAGAGATAAATTATTAGTAAAGTGTTGGATAACTTACCTCCATTGTATACAATTTTTACTTCTTTTCTCTATCAAACCTATGCCTTCTAAAACATTCGTAATATCATAAATACGTCGTTTTTGCCGAACCGCCAATAGGTTGGTTGCCTAAAAAATACAACGCCAAATTACATGTGTGATTATATTTTAAATAAGCTACTTTCTGTGTTATAACAGACACTACAAATTAATAATAACATGGTTGATTGTATGTACTGTACTTACGATTTTCAAATCCAATACGCCGTCTTTTGCTTTTTGTAACAATGAGACGAATCTAGTGGTAAGTAAACCTAAGGACTTTTCGTATCTTCTATAGATCAAGTCAGTCATAGTAAAAAATTATCAAGGACTTTTAGATTTACTAATAAAACAATATAAAACACAGAAAAATTTACAATAGAAAACTGCTGAGCGCGGGCATCCGCCAAAGACAAGAGGCAATAGAAAGAGAAGAGAGCTTGAGCCATGGAGAATAGAGGTCAAGGAATATAGTACTCTCTAAGCGAGAGTATACTTATGTATTCTGTACTTATGTATTCTGTGACTTCGTAAGGATAGAGGTAAGAGAACTCTCTGTTAATCTAAAAGTGTACGTTGAAAGGCGTTAAATAAGGGTGGCGCTAGTGTAGCAAGAGTATAAATTTTTAAAGAAAGCGCCAAAAAATATTGGAATAGGATAGAGAAGTAAAAAAGGTAAGAAAAACTTCCACTTTGTTATGGCTTGTTCAATTCAATCCCCAAAGACATTTTCCAATTTTCTAAACGTGTCGGTATCTGTGAATTAATGAAAACAAAATAATTTTTATTCATACAGGTGTTAAACTGAAAAAGTGGCATGCTAAAAGCATTAAATAGTGGTTCATAAAATGACCAGAATGGCGCTAGTATAGCATGGGTGTTTGATATGATTGGTTGTTTGCGCAGTTCATGAAATAACGGTAATTAAAATTTGATAAAATACTACTACAGTGCCTCAATTCTCAATGGTACTACAGCGCCGCCTAATTGAGCGTATTCGACGGCCACTTTCTCATGCTACAGACTAAGAAAGTAATCTAAAGATCATAATAGGTAGTTCAGACTAAATAACTACGAATCATAGAGGTATAATAACAAGAGCGCGCGCGGCGCTTGTTGTCCATTATGCCAAGTGCATAGAGTTTATATAAGCTAGCAAGCTATAGAGTGCTAGTTAGCGAGTATGAACTGTAAGCACGGGTTTGAACAGTATCGACATTGCAATGGCGACGCTATTAGTCATCACGCGCGCCGATTGTTTCTCCCACCGATATTTACTTAAATTTAATGTTATAATGGTGAATGTGCGGTAGTAAGCTGTAAGGACGATTCACGGAAGCAAAATAAAAAGAACAATGATATTTCTTTTCATCGGTAAGTAATATTTTGATTAGAAAACACGGATTTTAACAAAATTACTCATGGCGAGAAAGGAGGTTGCGGGATTATGTCCATTATGCCAAGTGTAACATCTGCTTACACTTGGCATAATGGACAACAAGCGCCGCGCGCGCTCTTGTTATTAATTATACCTCTATGGCCAAGTGTAAGCACATGTTCTATAGATACTGATAGATAGTTGTAGCGGTTGAATAGTGATGTGCCACGATTGATATCTGCGCGTAAATGTCAGTACTTAATTAGTTTAAGTATTAGGTAGGTATGTATTTTGTAAGTATGTATTTTTTTGTATTATTTTGTCATACGATCTTGTATGTATTTTATTATATATTTGTAGGTAAGTAATACTTACTTAATTGGCTTCATTTGGTATGGTATTTATAATATTATTTATAAGTAACTATTATGTAGGTACGTAACATAATCATGTAGTAAGTATTTATAAATCTCATATTCTGTAAAACTAGAATAAAATAATGATTTCAAAGTAAAAAAAATTTATATGTTAGCGATATTATCTTCAGACGTAAGCAATATTTAACACTAAGCAACCCTAGCAACACGCCTGGACGACAGCGGGGCGTAACGACGTGAAGGGGGAAGTAGGTATATAAATGGCGGCGTTTGGGACGGTCACGTCCTGTGACGGTTACGTCCGGTGACGGTTACGTCCGGTGACGGTTACGTCCGGTGACGGTTACATCCGGTGACGGTTCCAAAGTCCCCTCAGGACTGAACCATACCCATCTCGAGATGGAGTTTTAGTGCGCTAAGAATCCCACATAACCTTATGCCATTTGCATTGCATGCAGCATTTGTCATAAGGTACTTTTCTTCGCTCGTAAAAAAAAGTCAAAGAAGATTCCGTTCTACTGTTTATTCCGTGTTATTATTTATTCATTCATATGGTCATAGATATATATTTACTTAACCGTAAGTATTTAACTTCACTGAGTATATTACATACAATTCAAAAGTTTTATCTTCTATATAAATAAAATCAGAGTGTCTGTCTGTGATTTGCGAAAAACTGCCTCAAACTAAGCTTAGAGAGTCATTCGCATGCTGTTAAAACGTAAATAACTTTTTTTAGAATTTTTGTCTGTCTGTCTGTCTGTCCGGGGTAATCTCAGAAACGGCTGAAGCGATTTCGATGAAACTTTGCAGACATGAAGAGGGGGTCGTCAGGAGTAACATAGGCTACTTTTTGTTTATGTAAATTGCGGTACATACACCAAAATAACATTTTTTACAATTTTTGTCTGTCTGTCTGTTTGTTCCGGCTAATCTCTGAAATAGCTAGACCGATTTTGACGGGACTTTTATTGGCAGGTAGCTGATGTAATAAGGAGTAACTTAGGCTACGTTTATTTTAGAAAAAATACACCCCGGACGAAGCCGGGAGCGGGCCGCTATAAACAATAAAAAACGGGATATATGCAATATATTCGAGTTTTACAAACGCGATATTTTTTCTTTTACTGAAAAAAGTTACTAACCCTGTGACCATAAAAAAAAAGAATTTTTTCGTTCATAACAATTGCATTTGTTGTTAACAACTGAAACGAAGGTTCATGCAATAAGATGAGTTCTCCTTGCGGCATATCTTTTCTTTGGCTGAATCGCTCATTATGTATTATTAATAGGAACGGATTTTTTTTTGCTAACATTCTAGAAAATTCTAGATGTTTATAGAAAATTCTAGAAGTTTCTCGAAAATTCTAGAAGTTTCTCGAAAATTTCAGAAGTTTCTAGAAAATTCTATGAAAACTTTCTTCACTTTTTCAGATAATTTAATAAGATTTTTTGAAATTTCAGACCATCGTCAAAATTTTTAGAAATTTAAAAATTTGTTAAACCTGATGGGTGATTTGTTATATTTATTTCGAAGGAAGTAGAGTGAGGCTATTTTAATGCATAAGCATCATTCTCATTAAACTCGAAAAGTCTATGTACACGAATAAGTTGAAACATTTATCTTTTCTGCCTAACGATCATCACTCAGCTTGATAGACAGCTTTAGTATTCATCATCGAAGTTTTGAGATAGAATATACCCATATTTCGCCGAACTGCGTTCTCTTATCTCAGTTGAACTAATATACACAGGAAAAAGACAAAGTTACGCACAATTAAACAAAAATCAATTCGCTCACGCCGACAACATTATTAAATTTACGTTTTTTAATATTATAAAACAAAGTCCCCCCGCCGCGTCTGTCTGTGTATGTTTGCGATTTTCAAAAACTACCGAACGGATTTTTATACTGTTTTCATTAATGGGAAGAGCGTTAAACGAGGAAGGTTTCTACGTTTAATTTGCAGAAAAAAATTGCACCCGTGCGAAGCCGGGAACGGATCGCTAGTTTTAAATATTGATCCATCATTGGTTAGTAGATAATACAAACAATACTTACATATTATAATAACGGAAGAAATCATGTTATTACATAATATTCGAGTACAACGTGGTACAGCACTATCTTCACTGTTGAGGAGGTGTGAAGAGGGAGGCGCGGAAACGCGTCCTGCGTGGACCCGCCCCCGCGTTTCCCGCAACCTCCTTTCTCGCCATGAGTAATTTTGTTAAAATCCGTGTTTTCTAATCAAAATATTACGTACCGATGAAAAGAAATATCATTATTCTTTTTAGTTTGCTTCCGTGAATCGTTCTTACAGCTTGCTACTGCACATTCACCATTATAACATTAAATTTAAATAAATATCGGTGGGAGAAACAATCAGCGCGTGTGACATTTGTGACTAATAGCGTCGCCATTGCATAGTCGATACTGTTCAAACCCGTGCTTACAGTTCATACTCGCTAACTAGCACTCTATAGGTTGCTTGCTTATATAAACTCTATGCTACGAATATATAAAATTTTTGAAACTTCTTAATTTGACTTAGCAGTTGTGTGATGTAACAATGCCTGCTGATCACTGATTACATATTAAGACACAGCATTTATCCAACCTGAGATGCCTGAGACGCCATCGGCAGCTAAACAAATTGGAGTAGGTACATGTGGACGGCATCTGATTGTAATCTATTGGCATCGAATCAAGTATCTACTATTTAGTTTGTGCATCGAATTATCTTGTGTGGAAATCTCCCGCTAGCTAGTCTTTGGTGGAAGCTAGCTTGCTTAAAACGTAGTGATTATATACTCTTTGAGCTTGCTTATATAAACTCTATGGTGGAAGCCACAAACTAAATAGTAGATACTAACGTATGTGGAAGCCCTTAAAATTTCGTTTTATAACAAAATTGAGTGTCTATCGTCCATGGTCACTCTCTCTGTATCTAATTGATCTTTGGCCAATGAAATGACATTTCCTTCCAGTGTTACTTATAGCGTTAGCGTACTAGTTAGTCTGTGGTTACTTATTTATATTTAAAAGTATTCTGTGGTTGTTATTACTATTTATTTCTTATTTGGAAATGTTAATTTTAAAAAAAATCTTTTTTTTTTAGAAAAATATAAATTGATCAGCACACATAACTAAACAAACAAACATAAAATGCAATATGTCATGCACGCTTATGTTATTTTTACATGTTCCAAAAATTAATCAATTTGTAATTCAACTGAGCACATAAAACACTGAAATATCAAGGATAAAATATGACTGATAATATAATTCTTGCGTTAGTAGATACTGCGAACAGCAGTAGTGATGAAAGTTCAAATAGTTGGAGCGATGTTTGTGTTGAGAGAAACGAAGAATTATCAGAAGATGAGGATGACGAAGATGAAGATGACAAATTATTCTTCCCCCTAATGCAATATTTACTCAGGCTTAGACGAAAACGGGTTGACGACTATTACCACATTATTGAATCCTGGACTGATGCAGAGTTCAAAAAACGTATGCGGCTTTCAAGAGAAACCGCAAATTCATTAATAGGTAAATATATAAATAACAAGCTTCCCATCTACGCCTTCTCATGTATAATGAGTTCCAATAGATAATAATTATGTGAATTAAGAATTACTTTTTAATTTCAGATGATTTGGAGAAATCAGGATTCATAGCCAATCATAAATTTGGTCTGAAACCAATTGAACCAAGAATGTGCTTTTATATATTTTTGTCATTTATAGCCAGCACAGAGCCTCTAACTCCTATGGCAACACGTTTTGATATATCAATATCATCTGCATTTAGAGTGATACGAAGAATTGTGGCATGGATATTAACAAAGCTGGATGATGCTATCAAATGGCCACAGAATTACAATGAAATTAGAATAATATGCAATGCTTTTCAAGCAAAAACTGGAATTTCTAACATGATAGGAGTGATTGATTGTACTCATATAAAAATTGAAAAACCCAAGAAACCCAGAGAGTACTGCAACCCTAAAGGATACTTTTCAATTATTCTGCAGGCTACAATTGATGCTAACCTGCGTTTTACAAATATATATTGCGGTGAACCAGGTTCATCGACTTGTAATCATGTTCTAAAAAAGTCTCCCCTGTATAATACTGCATCGCAAAATATAAATTCATTATTTCCCAATAACACATTTTTAATTGGCCACTCAGGTTATCCTTCTTTGCCGTGGCTTTCGCCACCGTTTAGACAAAGCAAACGTTTGACACCACTGCAAAGAGATTTTAACAGTGTCCACTCATCTGCTAGGAAAATGTGTGATAAGGCTTTTAATCTCCTAAAGCAGAGATTTCGTCGTATTAAACTGTTTGCAGTTTACAGGAATATAGCTTTTATTACAGACACAATAGTAGCTGCATGTATACTTCATAATTACTGCATTAATGAAGGTGATCACTTGTTAGAAGATCAAGAGTAAATGTTATTGAATGTACATTAATAGAATTATATAAACATTAAAATAAGTATATTTAATATATATAATATTTTATTTACATGACTTTATTTTTTATAAAATGCTTAATTTAAATTTAATATAGTTGAAGCTATTTTGTGGATTTCATTCTACCAGTCTTATAGTTTGATCAGCTAATAACTTTCGAAGTAAAGCACATTTTTCTCTCTCTATTTTAAGCAGTTCTTCTTGCTTTCTTTCTTTCAACTGTAATTTTCTCATTGCTAAAGAATGTTTCATTTTCAATTCTTTCCGTCTCAACTCTAATTCTTCTTCCCGTAGCCTCAAATTTCTTTCATACCTTTCATCTCTGAGCTGTTTTTGCTCTTCTTGTTTTCGTAAATACTCCATCCATTGTTTATCTATTTCCATTTTGGCTCTCTGTTCTACTCTTAGTCTTCTAAATGGTATTGAGTTTTTTCTCATAAACCGTTTCTTATTTGGAGAGTTTTGATCTCCATCTTCTTGTTCTTGAACAACACCTGAGGCTAATCTGTATGTGGTACTATCATCATTATTTCGTCCTAATATTTGATGCATTTCATGGAAATATTGAAATGACATTGGTGCTTGTCCATTGTCAACGCAATCTTTGTATTTCTTTGTAAGTGCATTTATTTTCCATCGTACTTGATCTGGCGTTACCTAACAGACAGAAAGGAGTTTTATAACACATTTCAAATGTATTCATACATATGTACTTGAATTTTTGAGGTATTTTAGAAAAATAAGAATTTACCCCAATACTCATTGATCTAAGTTCTTCTGCTATTGAGATCCACATTTTTGATTTCTTTTTGGGATTGTCCAACATGTGCATTTTATTTTCATACAAATTAAGAAGCAATCCAATTGCATTTTTTGTCCAAACAACATCTGTAAGATACTCATTGTTATGAGATAGATTTAATTGAATAATATCACATCACTAGTGAATATTTAAACCAAATTCCAGTTAGTTAAATAAATCAACAGAACAATCCAGCAATTGTCCATCATCACAAATTTAATTAACATAATTTTAAATATTCTTCATTAAAACTAAAGTTAAAACATCATAGATGAAGTTATTTATCTATGTATGGGATCAGGAATGTCTGTATGTTCTACCAGTTGCAAAATGGTGAGTGCTCTGATGAGTTGTTCTAATTAATGACTACCCCAAGTTTTTACCATCATACTGCACACCATAGACCCGAAGTTCATGCATGTTACTAGGACAAGGTGCTGCAGTCTGGATGAGAACATTTATTCCGTGGATGTGCGAACTTTCGAATAATCTACCTTCCGAGGGGTTTCCACCTAGCTATAATATGGACTTCTTTATTTTAGCTATATAAACCCATCAGCACAGACTGGTGTTATTTGTGTTCTTAGACAACAGTAACCAGTGGGCCGTCAGCCTGTCTTGCCACCCTTTTTAATATATGAAGAATAAAAATAGCTGAATTAAATTAAACTAGATATTAAAATATTAAACCTACTTTGTTTACTGTTTTCTCCGCTTGGCTCTGTTTCCTCATGACTTGGTAAAGGTTGAGTATGGTTGTAATTAGATATTGTCATAGGTGGTTTATAGGGTTGAGCTGAAAAAAAAATTAAGTACCTACTTTATGTAACTACCTATAGGAACTAATAAACCATGAATCAAATTAGTTTCTAGTATATAGGTATCCCAATTATAAATAGCTAGGTTGTTCCTTCATGGTGTATGGTAAATTAACTATAAAGATCCTTTGTCTGTTTAACATGAAACTATGTGTGTGCATAAAAATTGCTGTTTTTTTCTATTGACTGGTTTGTTTGTATTATTAATGTAGGCTTGGGCAGATAGATACTTACTATAAAAAAATGTAAAATTAGTCCTGTATGTACTTATAAAGTACCTACTTACTTTGATTATCTAATATAGCAAATTGGGCAACATTGCTATCATCCATTTTTATAGTATAAAGTGTAAAGACGAGTTTCCATTCGTTTTCCAGCAAGTGAATCTTATTGGTACACTGTGCCTGGTGCGACGAGCATTTCAAGTGCCATGAGTTTCCAACAATCTCACTTGTATCACCGTGTCACGGAAGTGCTTCAATTTTGTCTATTTCGCTCAACTTTCTCTGAAACACAGTGTCAAAAGAAACCAAGCAAGTGACACAAATGCATTGTTTTGCTTCATATAAACTCCGTGTCGTGACTTCTCATGCGCATTGAAGTTTATGCACAGAACACTATAACGCACAGAGAAACAATGATTTTATTATGATTCGGTTTAATTTATAAGGAAATCTGGAATACATCATGTTTCAAAAAATAATAATATTTTTAAAGAAAAAAATTAAAAAATCTCGGCAGATGATTGTTTTGAATTTTTGATTGTTAGTCACCCATTTGACAATGACAGCTTGACAGTTTCGAATTTATTTAATTTTCGTTTGTTGACGTGCACGGTGCATGCATACATATACATACCTTCATCGATAGAAGTAGGTAGGTGAGAGTATTTTTTAATGTGTAATCACATAGTTTTCAATCAAGAAAACCAAGATCTCTCTTAAAAAATCAGACCCTGAAATGGCTAATTGTGGCGATTTCATTAAAAGTAATTTTCCGTTAATAGACGATGACATGAAACAATATGTTGAAGGTAAGTTCACACAGATATTTTCTATAGGTTATTTCCAACATTTTTGTTATACCTGTATATTATAAAATACAAAATATTAAATATAAATAAAATACTAATATAACATTAGTTATGTTTCCTTAATTATAATGTTAACAAAGTGTTTCAGTTAAATATTTACTTACCTACCTAGATGTAATTGTTCAACAAACCACATTTTAATATTAACGATGCAATACAATTTGTCGTAGATATTTTGCAAAACAGTGCGGGAGAATTCGAAGATACGGATGAAGTTTATGAAGCTGTTGGTGAAGTTTTGCAAGGAATTTCACAGAAATCTGAAGATGATATAAGGTATGATTTAAAAATATATACTTTCATAAAATATATCATTTCATTTTAATTTATAATTAATTCATTTTAATTTATAATGACATATTTGAGTTGTTTGTATGCAATGGATTAGTTCCATATATTAAGAACAAATATCGACTTTTGACAGTGATATTATCTATACTAATGTTATAAAGAGGAAAGATTTGATTGTTTGTTTGTTTACATTGAATAGGCTCCGAAACTACGGGACCTATTTGAAAAATTCTTTCACTGTTGGGAAGCTATATTATCAGCGAGTAACATAGGCTATATTTTATAAAATTATGGGGATGAAGTCGCATGCAACAGCTTGTAACTAATATAATCTTAAGGCAGTCCAAAAATAAAATTGATGCTACATTTCATTAAAAACTTGTGATAGTTAAAAATTAATTTTATTACTAAACAAATATAAAATTAATCATTTGTACCAATATTGTGAATATTACAAGATTGTTTAATAAAAATAAAAATATACAGTAATAACTTGTAAACTGATGCTGGACTCGTAATTTCGGCAGGACCAATTTTGAAAAAGAACTATTCATTGTTGACTAGTCAAAGTCTGGTAAGAAATACAGGCCACAAATATATTTTGCAGACATTTTGCAGTAACCACCTTACACAAGCAAGACCACTGTGAAATGGCAGCATGTGTGCTGTTGTGTTTTGGTGAGTGAGTAAGGGATGCCAGAGCCCATTTCCCTATCCCTTCCTAACCCCTTATCCTTAATCCTACTAAATTCGGCAGCACAGTAGTCAACTATCACAAAAGTGGTGGTCCCCTGTCAGCCTGTCACATCTGCCCATAGAGATAATTGCTAGTAAGAAAGTTACTCTAAATAAAAGTAGTTTCTTTTACTACAACAGAAAGTTTTACATGTGATAACTGCTTGTGGGTTGATTTAGTATTCAATATTAAACATTATTTTATCTTAAACATATTCTAATCCTGACTCATTCTTAAGCAATATTTATTTTACAGGGAAATATGTGGAATGTTGCTTCATATGATGCAACCCGATAAGACAGCTGTGAGCAACGGACCGAGGAAAGTTTTAGATGCACCAATTCATTTAGCTTCGATGACGACAAATCTTCAAGACACAACTGACCACAAAAGTATATGGCTACAGACTAGAGATGATAGTTTTGTAAGTATTTTAAATTCAAAATAAAAATAAATGAAACTTTCATTTAGTTACAAATTGTTTTGCTTATTCACAAACATTGGTAGTATGTAGTTCATAGAGATCTTAACTGTGCTATTTTTATCTATACATAGTTTGAAACGTAACACTAAAATAAATTATAGTATATTTTTTTGGTCGAAGAGTCTATTTCAGATACAATTGACAAAAGAGTTAAATGTTGGCGATCACTCTCGAAAAGACCTCTATGACGCGCCACACAAAATATGAATTAAGAAATAAATATTAAAAAATTTATATATTTACATTTTCAGAAAGTAGATGCAAAAAAATTAGAGAAAGCTGAGGCAAAATTGCAACAGAAACAACAAAAACAGAAAGATGCAAAGGTTCCCATTGCGGCGCCTGTTTTACAAACCGCAACAGCTTCTCAGGTGACGTCAAAAAAGGACAGTAAACTAGAAGCAAAAGGCACAAATAGGACACAAGATATTAGGATAGAAAACTTTGATATTGCATATGGCGATAGGTAAGCATTTTTATTCATTCACTGATCAAACTTTCATGTTAAATGATGTGATATCTGGTCCTTGGTACATAAGAAAAATTCGACTCCACCACGATCTAAAAGTTAAGCACAAAGATGAAAATGAAAACCGATTTTTTATTTTATTTTCAGAGTATTATTACAAGGTGCAGATTTAGTATTAGCATTCGGTCGACGTTACGGCCTCGTAGGTCGAAATGGCCTCGGCAAAACCACATTACTGAGGATGATATCGGCAAAACAATTAAAAATTCCCTCCCATATATCAATATTACATGTGGAGCAAGAGGTAGTGGGAGATGAGACTTTGGCCCTACAGAGTGTTTTAGAATGTGATACTGTTAGAGAGAATTTATTGAAAAGGGAGAAAGAAATTACAGCTATGATTAATAACGGGTAAATATAATATTTTATATGTTGTGAAAACCAAAGATAACATAAACTACTGCTGGTTATGATTGGCTAGAACTTCTTATTAAACTTCAGTTATTTTATTATTTTGACTACATATAATGTAATCACATGGAATACAAATACATGGCGCTCCCTTAGACTGGGCAGCCAACCTATAGGCAGTTCTTAAATATTTGAAATCCTACCTACCATGTTATAAATTACGAAAGTTCATGAGGACGAATGGATATTTGTTACTCTTTCATGCAAAAACGCCTGAACGGATTGGGATGAAATTTGACACACAGATAGTTTATCACTTGGATTAACATGTAGGGTACTTTTTATCCTTGATAAATGTTAGTTTCCCGAGTGATAGTCTGGAAGTCTAAAAAATTGGGGTCACGGCGCCACCGTCTCACAGCTTATATCAAGATGTTTAGCGTTATATTAAGCCCGTCACATACGTAGCTATAATATATAAATTAATATAAATTATAGCAAGGCATATTACGATATATTTTCTTTACAAACATTGGAGTGACCACACACGCAGCTATACTATATATTTCTATGACATCACCAACATATACCGTAATATATATTATAGCTACGTTTGTGATGGGCTTTACTCATATATATTTTCTAATTTTTCAATGCGGACGAAGTCGCGGGTACCAGCTAGTACGTGAAATATGTGTATAGTTGGGAAATCACTGTGATATTTTTTAAAGTTGTTACTTCTCAACGCTGCTGCGCTTGAAAGTGGGAAATGTTTAGACCATGGTAGACACTTACCATCAAATGAGGCTGCCTGAATTTGTTTCTTATAAAGTAGTAATGGAAATAATTTCGAACAGATCAACAGATACAAATCTGTCTACGGAACTGAGCGAGATATATGTACAATTAGAGACCATAGAGGCGGACAAGGCGCCGGCGCGCGCCTCCATTATCCTCAGTGGTCTGGGATTCACTCCAGAGATGCAAGCGCGCTCCACTAACACCTTCTCCGGAGGATGGAGGATGAGACTTGCGTTGGCAAGAGCACTCTTCTCAAAGTGAGTACCTTATTATAATGTGTCATGCATTTTCATATCAATCTTGACGTGAATACGTCTAAAGGACAAAAGTGCCTCAGCCCCTGCGTAAAGACAAAATAAGTCAGAATTTTGTATGTTTCAAGTACAATCAAAGTCAATTTTTTTTTTGTATATGATCCTAGTTATTTTATAAAAGTAACCAGGATATGAAGTTATAAATTCCAAATATCTGGACATTTAATTGAAACAATAAAATACAAACCCTCTTGAAGGGGTTGTCTTTATAATACATATTCCGGAATTAAATTTTATTTTGAGTGAAGAGTGAAATAAAAAGGCTACTTCAACCCTAGTTTTTACATCGGTTTGTTTGTTTTACAGGCCTGATTTACTGTTACTCGACGAGCCCACGAACATGTTGGATATCAAAGCCATTATATGGTTGGAGAATTATCTACAAAATTGGCCGACGACTCTTCTGGTTGTATCGCACGACCGAAACTTCTTGGACACTGTACCCACTGACATTATGCATTTACACACGCAACGAATAGACACATATAGGTGAGACTTTTTGTTATATAACGTGTGATATAAGAGAGGTCGTCCTTTACCCATTCTGTTTACCAGTCAAAATTTAACAATTGTTATATATTGAGAAAATAAATCGCGATTGTGTTGCTTATTAAAATATGCTCATGGATATTTTAATTTTAAAAAAATATAGCTACATGCTGCATCCTTTTTTATTAAATTGTACAGTACGCTTTTGATACGTTTTTTTGTTTTTTTATTTTTTATTAGAAAGCTGAAGTGATCGAAATGGTTTTTAGCTATTAGTTATGAAGTTCTGTTCAGGTGCTTGTATTATATATAGATCATTTCCTAGTCGACGAAGGGATTTCACTAACTACCACAGGTTCGACTGATGTGAAATTTGGTTATACTGTTACTTCGCTGGTATTTCCATGACATGGTAACCTTGATCTGATGCTGCAAAATCAAGTAGTCTGCGGACACCCAACTCCTTAGCAGCTTAAAGCAGATAGAGCATGTTTGGGCTCAATATAAAGTCAATGTTAGTTTATAATTTCAAATAAAATTATTCGAGACATTGTTCACTTGCTTTTTAAATTAGATGAAAAATCTTCACTAAGGTATTGTATAATTGAGCTGAGACTGGTCTCAGTTAGCCTCATTCAACTGAAATAGTTCAATTTTTCAACTAGAACTAGACCATATACTACTCAAATAGTTTATTGTGAAAACGGTAGAGTCATATACATATAGGATTGTTTTCTTAGAGGTAACTACGAGCAGTTCCACAAGACGAAGACTGAGAAACTGAAGAACCAACAGCGAGAGTACGAAGCGCAGCAACAACATCGCGCCCACACTCAGGAGTTCATCGACAGGTTCCGCTACAATGCCAACCGAGCCTCGTCAGTGCAGAGCAAGATCAAGATGCTCGACAAACTGTAAGTTTCACACTTATGTCCAACGCATTGAGTCCACTTTTGAATGTCACTCCAATTTGCATTACCCAATAGTCCTCATAAACTCTTTTAATTGTCTTGAAGTGAGATAATAGCAGTGTCCACACCAGTCGTACAGGCTCGCGAGGCAGTCTCGGGTAAATACTGATAACCCGAGGCGAGGCAGGCTGAGCCAGGAGCTCTCGAACATTCAGAAATGGACATCCATGTATTGTTTAAAATAAAAACAGGCTCGTTTTAAAGCAAGACAAGTAAATTGGTGGGTTAAAAAAAATACTTCGAGCATTTGGCTCACCAGTACCTTTCTGTCGGTTCCATCTTGAAAGATAGCATATAAGTTATAAATAGATGTGGAAGCAAATGCGACTAAAAGCTATTGAATAACATAATATATACAACATACAATGTTATTATATTTTTTTATTTGCAGTCCAGAATTAAAGCCTGTAGAAAAGGAGATAGATGTGGTACTCAGATTTCCAGAGACTGAGCCGCTTTCACCTCCAATTCTGCAGTTAAACGAAATTGACTTTTATTATTCAAAGGATAAGGTCATATTCTCCAACGTGAACCTTGGCGCGACACTAGAATCTAGAATATGTATAGTAAGTGTAAATTTTTTTTGTATTCTTAATGTAGTTTATTCTGTCTTTGAAGACCTGGTTGAGTTTTTTTGTTTCGAATTATAATTGAAAAGATGAAGTGGCTAACAGTCCACAAGATGGTATCTATTAACACAATACCATCTATGAGATTCAAACGTGAATGACTTTGTATGCGCTTAAATTTTGTACAGATAATAAGTAATATTGTATTATCATCGTCTTCTTCTATACTAATATTATAAAGAGTGAAGATTTGTATGTTTGTTACTCTTTCACGTAAAAACTACTGGGCCGTATTTAAAAATTCTTTCACCAATAGAAAGCTACATTATCACCGAGTAACATCTTTATAAACGCGGGCGAAGTCGCGTGCAACAAGCTGGTGCATTATAAAAAAGAATAATAATGTGTTGTCGCGTAGGTAGGTGACAACGGGGCGGGCAAGACGACTCTGCTGAAGATAATAATGGGAATGCTGTCGCCAACGGGAGGCGTTCGCAGTGTGCACCGCGGACTCAAGTTCGGCTACTTCTCTCAGCACCACGTCGACCAGCTCGACATGAACCTCAACTCTGTGGAACTACTGCAGACCACGTACCCAGGTAGGAGTCGAAATCCATCATTCATCCATTATTTACGACTGAAACTGCATGCACTCTGGCATGCAGTTTCAGTCGTAAATCTTAAAAATGTAGATCCGCGGATACGGATACGGATCTTGACTTTCTTAATCGGCGTCGGTGCGCGTGACCTCGAAACAATAGTAGACGCTCGCAACTTGACGCTTGCATTATAAAGGTGTCGAATGTTTGATTTAAAAAATGAAAAAAAAAATCTGAAAGGAATTTAGTAGTTTTTCATTGCTACCTAATGACCTATATGTAGAATTTCAGCTATGAATTAAAAATTAATAAAGTAAAAGATCCGCCAAAAAGTAACGGATACGGGTACGAATCTTTCTTCTCCCTCGGATATCCGCGGATACGGATACGGATATCCGGCACATCACTAATTCTAACTAACAACTAGCGCCCAATCTAGCGTTTCTATTCCATTATGTTACAGTACTTCTTATTTATGTATATGTTCCAACAGTTTCTTATTGTGTGTACATAAATTAACAAAAAATACATAGATTGTTTTTGGGGATTTTTAATGAAAGGTGCAAGGCAGTTGAAACCTGCTTGTGATTATGAATCGTTACACTTTTTCGGACTTTTTCATATTACATTAGTGTCATTAGTGTAAGTTAAATTTTAATTTATGAAGACATAAATAAATAAAACTATATAATTTAATAAGTTCAATAAAATTATACATATTAGGCTAATCTGGCGAGTTATGAACTCGTTTATCAGTCCCCGAAAGGACGGTTATGAATTTTGGGACAGTTTAAAAGTTTAATTAGTTTTCTAAGCCTTATATGATAAATTTAAATATATTATAATGATCTCATGAAAATATATAATGTGTTTTTATAGCACACAACTATGAATTCTTAAAAGAGCCGTCCATATAATGGCTTCATAAGTTCGTTTTCATTTCGCCACACAGTATAACGTCATGTGAATATTTGCTATCAAGCTGCATATGTCGTGGCCAGAGCATAGAATTGATTGAATAATCAGCGTTTAACTATAATTTTTTCTATAGGTTCCTTTATTTGGAGTTTTTATTAAACCTTTGATGATACCCTACATTATTGATATATCCAGTTTTAGCTGGCCATGTCGATAACTAGCCATTTCATGAAGTGATAATTTTTATGATCTGGCCACGACACACACATAGCGTAGGCAAAGTTTGATTAACGGAATTGAACGTGACGTAGGCAAGACCGTGGAGGAATACAGGAGACAGCTGGGCAGCTTCGGAGTGAGCGGTGACCTGGCTCTGCAGACGATCGCCAGCCTGTCGGGAGGGCAGAAGTCGCGCGTGGCCTTCGCGAGGATGTGCATGGGCAACCCCAACTTCCTGGTGCTCGACGAGCCCACAAATCATCTCGACATTGAGACCATAGAAGCACTCGGCAAGGCCATCAACAAGTATACGGTAGGTTCTGTTCACTGGCTTTTCCTGTAGAATTTGTGACCTTGATTTTTTTCTATCCCTGTCTCTTTAACATTGGTCTATAATAGTAATAATAATAATATGTAATATTAAATATCTTCACATTCTACACATCACCATGTAGTTCCACAGTAAGCAACTAATGCTTGTAATATGGATACCAGACATCTATGGATACATAGATTACTTTTTTTTGCAAATACATACATATTATAAGTACAAAACATCCATGATTCAGGTACAAAGGTAACATGTCTATACTTATCTTCTGTCTCTAACCAATCACATTGTAATAGTGGCCATGTTGGATTATAAGTTGTAATAACCATTAGAATGGTACATTCTAGCGGATTAAATCCAAAGGGTCTAGCAGATAAGCCACTGTTGTCCCAAGAGGGATTCTGCCCAACTTTTTGGCATAATACTGGCAAGACTTAAAGACACTGTATGGCATTGGCCAGAAATTGAAGTTAGAATTAGGTATTATTGGTTGGTTGCGTCGTTCATGAAATGCAACTACAGCATCTCCTTTTTAATGGTGGCCGATTGAAACTTTCTTGTGTATAGAGTTGGTCCTCCCTATATTCTCAATGACTGATGTATAAACTGACATGATTCAGAAAGTGGTCTACAGCCTTTTTTTTCCGTCAGAATCCATCATGGATCCCACCGGTGGGTTATGTCGGACTCTTTATCTCGAGATGGTAGTAGCGGTGTATAGACATCTTAACCTGTTGGCGTCCTCCGCGTCCGGTGTTGGCGAAGTTGCGAACACACATTACTTATCTTTGCAGGGTGGCGTGATTCTGGTGTCCCACGACGAGCGCCTGATTCGACTGGTGTGCCGCGAGCTGTGGGTTTGCGGCAACGGTCACGTGGTCAGCATCGAGGGCGGCTTCGACGAGTACCGACGCATCGTGCAGATGGAGCTCGACGCGCAAGCCAAATAGGCGGACGACGTGTTTATTCATTTCTAACTTACAACTCGTTCCGGACCAGTACTGTACATTCTACATCAAAATTGGAACGTGAAATCTTCGGAACGAAAGAGAAGACTACGTCGAATAGCGGATTTTTACATTTGGAACAAGAGCTCGTAAGACGTTCACTTACAGGCTTCGTAAACAAAAGCAGTTTCTAAAACAAATACAGTTTTCTATTAACCAGAGTTTATTCCATTTTTCTTTTGCATGTTCGTTCATATACGCGTAGTGTTTGCTTATTTGCGCCCAGTATAAGCGTATACGAAGGCGCAGGCTGTTCAATACAGCGTATTAAAGGGCTGCACAGATGAACTGAGTAACAGATAACATTTTAAATTGAGATGGTATTTAACAAATACCGGCATACATAAATTTCACAAATACTAAATTATACTAAATACAATGTTTTTCTGTTACTGAGAAAGAGAGTGACAGAGAAACGTCGCGTGCGCCACTCCGTGTGATAGACAGGCATGTTATAATGTTTATTATTTAACAGCATAGGTACAGCATTTTGTTAGTCAACCCATTTGAATTTATCAATGAGATGGTTTTGTGTTGCGTCTGCAATTGTTTGGGAAATCTGTGATACATTTTCAAATTTATTTATTTTTTAAATTTTGAACTCTAAATTATTTTAATCTGATCAACGTTAAAGCGCAACTGGATTTCGTCATCAAAATTTAATAATTTGTGAAACAAAATAAATTTTTGAACTAATCAAATTTACGGCGTTGGTGTAAAGATCTGTTACAATAATGTTGTTTATTTTGTGAAAATATGAATCATACAATTTTTTTTATACGTCAAAGCTAACAAAAGTATAGTAAAAATAAGCATGTTTTACTTGTATATAAATAAAGCAAACTAGTATAATTTTATTTGTTTATGCAGAACGATATTGAGCGTCTATGTAAATCTTATGTCACGTATTAAGTAAATCCTACAAATAGCATTTAAACGTGTTACGAGTTTGTAACCGGTATTTTTTTATTGAATGCATTTCGTCATAAACAAATCAAATGTGTACATACATTGTCCAAAACTATCTTAACTAAATAACACGAATTAATGACATAAATCAAATTAATTAAATTGCATTTATTATCGACTAAATTGTATTTTTAAGAAAGGTGTCATGTATATAGAACCATTTTCAATTATTTTTTTTCGAAAGTAGTTGTTTTTTAATTAATCATCTAATATGTGGATTTCGCATTGAAATCATATATTTGGCAGTTTTTGACATATTTTGACAATTTATCATGTGCGTTTTAGACAATGTACGTTTTTCAATTTATCCATTTTAAATGTGACTAGCACGCCATAAGAACAATTTGGTCGTGAGGGTCAATTTATGCCAGGCAATTGTATTTGTTCTAGTGTAAATTATAATTTGTAGCCTTTCACTATTTATGATTATACATAAATATGTACATTATAATATATAAAATATGTATAGGAAGAAATGAAATACATATAGTTATTGTATATTAATGCAAACTTTTATTTACCTTCTACCTTCCTCTCAATTTTTAAATACATCATACAATTCCATACAAACTGTGAGTACACGTGACCATGGCAATTAAATTTAAATTAAAATAAATTGAATATTTACAAATCAAAATTCATCATTATACAAATAATATACAATTAAAATAATGACTAAGATAAAAAACATAATAGAGTTGAGAAACTCACTCGGAAATGGCGTATTAAAAAAAATGCAACTTCCAAATTTTGCTTATAAATGCAACTGTCGATTCATTTAACGTCTTGTTCCAAGTCTACTTATATAATCACTGACCTGTAATATACATACATATACAGTCAGCGTCAGAAGTAGATGAGCATCTGAAGTAGGCAAATAATTGTTAGCATTTAATTTTTCAGAAACATCTACACAACAACAGATTTCAAATTGATGTGAGCTTCTTTGAATTCAAATATATCTAAACACATATGTCATATATTTCATTACAAACGGAAATTTTTTCTTATATACAATCTGATCGCCAAAAGTATCTAAGCACTTAAATGTTCAATTATATCTCAACACTTTTTGGAATAAACTTTGATATCTTTGTATTAAGGTTCATGTTTAGTTGGTCGCAATAATCACCTACTTACATTGTCTCATAATTACGCTTGAATGACATCATTTTCAACCGAATTCAAAAAAGGAAGACGTTATCAATATGACTGTATCTTTAAACTTTAACCGATCTTCCCTCTCGTCACTACTTTCTTACAAACAGCGTTGTCTCATTTGAGCAGCGCGTTTAGTATGCCTACCCATATTATATAATACACTTACTTAATTTTTAATGATTAATGCTTTACTTCAAAGCATAGCATTAAAGGACAATCAACGAAATTATTTATACTAGTTACCTATTTACAATTTATAATCAGTTAATTTTATAGTTTGAGGAGCCGCAGATTGAAACTGTACCTCTTGGCTGGCACCTTCGTTTTTAAAAATTTCTTATTCAAGTTTTATTAATACAAATACAATATTTTGTAATTGTAGATGTTTTGTACAATTACAAAACATTGTACAAATACAATGTTTTGTATGTGTAGATGAATACCTAATTGATTTTTGTATATTGTGAACTTATTTTTGTATTGTGTTGTGTTTTTATGACTAGTCCATTGGATGAGTGGTTGAGGTGCTTGAATCCGGGTTCGATTCCCGGCAGGGTTAACTTTGGAAATAAACTTTTCAAAATTGGCTCTGGTCTGGAAAGTTGTGGCAGGGCATACAGATCACCGTTAAGACCATAAGGAGTGAATAAGGAATGCCAGAGCCCATTTCCCTATCCGTTATCCTAGTGTAGTCAGCAACGCTACTGCGGCACCTGTGGCGTTACTTGTGTAATAGGGACGGTAGCCACCTACCATCAAGTGGACCGTCAGCCTGTCTGCGACCTTAACGTAAAAAAGTAAAGAATTATCAATCTTATTGTTACTTGAGTAATTAAGAATAATAAACCAGTAAACCTATTTAGATAAAATCGAATAGTACCAAGTCGCACGATCATGCGAGTCTTTTTCGTTCGAGGTGACGAATAACTCTATTTATTATATAATCAGCAACACACGTCCTAATACAAAGCACGGGGGCCATTCGAAATTCAAAAAATTTCGCTCATAATTTCTCTATATTTAAACTTAGATACGCCTCATTTGACAAATCAAAGATTTGACGTGTCTGCGTAATCCATCTGGCAGCTTAGTTGTATACCTAATTATGAAAATATGGTTGTACAGAAAATAATGACATTCGACTGTTTAGATATTTTTGACGCGATGAATGTTCACATTAATTAGAATACTTTGGAGTGCAGATATAATCGGTCCTCAAAGTGTGTAGTGTTATTTGAGTACCTAGACAGATCCGATATATCTGATGCTGACTGTACCACTGGACGGGCTGTCCCATACAAATGACAGATAATTTCGTGAGCCATTTTGAAACTCCGCCCTCGGAAGTAATTAGAACAAATTTTGACGTTTGCGTATTATTTTTATTCCATAATTTCCATATACGCAAGGAGGATAGATATACTCGGTATTTTAGTTCCAATTACTGTCGCCCCATAGCCACTAAAGCCTACAGCGCCAAAATGGCGTTTTTCAAATAAGAGTAAAAATAATTTGACAGCTGCCTGTCCAGTGGTATATATTACAGGTCAGTTTATGTAGTGCATGTTTGCATTTTGTGATTCCGGGCTATTTACTTATTACACCAAAATAATAATTGGGCAAAATTATTGTTTAGAGCAAAGTGTGAAAAGAAATAGATGCTAGCAGATCACAAAATATATCCTTAAACTAAATTTTAATGTATGTCCAGTTGGCGAAGACGAATGGCTAATGGATCACTCGACTCTCGTGTAAAACAAGAGGGGGTTGACAAATGAAAAGGTTCATGTTATATTTTATTGATGCTTCTTGCGCCGTGTCTTGGTTTTGTCGGCGTTTCTGAGCACTTCGGCGTAAGAGAGTTCGAGTTTTCTCAGCTTATGGATCTCCTGTGAAGCAGTGCTTTGTTTGATGTCCCAAGAGTCGGTCTCGGGGTTCCATCCCTGGTAGATTTTTCCTGTACGTCCGCTAGAGCTCGGTGTTGGCGAATTCAGGTTTCTATTGTAGAATTGCAAAGTGGAGCCATTCCACTCACTCTCTGTGGCTCTCACGAGCGGACTCACTTCTATCGGACGATAATCTCTTCGCTTCTTATTCGATGACTTCTGATAGGTGATTTTGGGTGGAGACGGAAACACCGGCGAATCTGCTCCCTGGCGTTCCTGGCTGTGTTTACGGTTGCGATGTCTAGACTTCTTTCTGGTCGCCGCGATATACTCCAAGGGTTGACGGACGAGAGGAGTCAACACTTTTTCCTTTTCCTTCCCTTTTTCCTTTTCT
Source organism: Synanthedon andrenaeformis (assembly GCA_936446665.2). Taxonomy (NCBI): domain Eukaryota; kingdom Metazoa; phylum Arthropoda; class Insecta; order Lepidoptera; family Sesiidae; genus Synanthedon; species Synanthedon andrenaeformis. The sequence goes on along the minus strand of OW387780.2, from coordinate 3,526,878 downwards.
GTCTCTCTCTCGATCGCTTTTTCGTTCTCCTTTTTAGGCAATTTTTCAGCCGAATTTGCAGGCTCCGGTTTTGGTTTTGCCTCTTTTTTAGTCTCAACAGGCTTAGTTTGCTTCTTGACAGGCTCGACAGTAGGCTTTTCGGCTTCCGTTAGCGTTGGCGTTTCCGGGGTAGTAATATCGGAGACCGGAATCGATTGTTCAGACATTGCGGAGGAAAGCACGCTTTGAGTGTCATCGGTGAAGTTTCCGGGAGCTTCCTCATTGGCCGGTGTGACTGGCGGCACTTTACCGGCTGTGGTGTCATCGAGGAGCGGCAGTTGTTCTCCCTCGTCTTTGTTTTCGGCGGCTTTCTTAAGGATTGTGAATATCTCTTTGAACAATACTCGATACTCGGGTCTGTTGCGGAACCTACTGTCCATAGGGCTGACGTCGTCGTAGATGCTGAAACGGTAATCTTCGCCGTCGGCGATTGTGCAGAGGAAGGAGCCGGGTCGCTCCCGTTCGGTTTGTGTCGCTTTGTTGCTGGTCTCGTCGGAAAATCCTGAGCTCGACGTCTCCGCTTCGGAGAAGTCGGGAGTTTGTATGAACTTTTTGCGCGAGTTCGTCTCGACCTTTTTTTGTTGATTGTTATCCTTTTGTGCCTCCTCGCCGTGACCGCTTTCTTCGTCGGTGTCTTTGACGCTATAGTTGCCATAGTCTCCGGACGTTTGTAGTTCGTCTTGTAAAGACAGAAGCCCGGTTTGATTTTGTGCAGGCAGCGTGTTTTGTTTGTTCTTTTTTATGTTCTTCACTTGAGATAACTGAACCTCCAGGAGAGCTTCATATTTCTGAACCAGTTCTCTGTACGGGTTGTCATGGCCATCTTCTTTATTTGCCCATATTCCCTGTAGTAGCTTTTCTTTTGCATTCTGTTAAAGAAACAATTCTGTGTTTTGTTAACAATATAGAATCAAGTATAGTACCTATATTTGCGCATTGAACTGTGTAATTTTATTGAAAAAGTGTTACAGTGTCTAGAAGCTTGTGTTTTTGTTTTAAATAAGACCAAATACTTGGTAGGTAATGTTAGTATATTGAAAATGTATTAAATTATTAAAAAAAAATTCAGTGTCTAGAAGGTTTGTTGTGTTTTGTTATTAAAATTATATCTACTACAGGTAAAATTAGTGTAACTAATTTACTTTGTTGAAAATCTTTGGTGACCAAAAGCTTCTGTTTTTTTTAAATAAAATGGTAAGAACATGTGCATGAAAGATGTGTTAATTTATTAAAGTCGTCAGTGTCCAGAAGCTTATATTTTATTATCAATGGTACCAAGTAAAAAGATAATGTATAGGTATAAAAGAAGTGTGTTACTTTATTGAAAAATGATCTAGAGCTAGGAGTGTATTTTGGTTACTAAAGTGAAATTATTTTGCGACGATAAAGTAGTTTATGATGTTTGCCTGACGTGATTGCTGGACAAATAATAAATATGCATGAATGATAATTCAAACCTCATTAAAATTAGTCAAACATACAGCCATTACTCCACAATTACATATAATTTTTAATTTGACACAGTATGTAAATAGTTGATTTAGAATCACTCTTTTGCATGCGAGAATTTATCTGAAGATGTATTCAATTTTCCCAGTGTTAATTATTAGCAATTAATGATTAGTGTAGAGTGATTCGAATCACCTATTTAATAATGTTACTATGATTTTCCTTGAAACAATTGATCGGACGACCTTCACCATTGATAGATAATGAATTAGCGTGCACCGCACTTAGTCTATAATAACGTGCCAGTAATGGACGTACCTTCGACTACATACGATATATCCAAAGAAAACTACTGCAAATGCGCTTCATAATGCATATGCAAAGCGTGATCAACAACATCAGGGGCAGTTGGAAAAGCTTTGTCGCCTAGAAACGAGCGAAACATTCAAATCAGATTGAAAGGGAAATGCCATGTTTTATTAACGACCGGCAAGCTTGACATCAGCGATAGTGACGCGTGAAAGTGTTTGTCATGTAATGCGAAGACAGTTTAGTTAGCATTTGCAGCTGTTAGGTACTGAGTGTCTTCTAAATCTAAATTAGGCACTTTCCTCTAGTTCTCCTAACATTTGAAAAAACTGAACATATTTCACATAGGCATTAGTAAAAGGCTGGTGTTAATTGATAGTGCTGGACAAAGTTGCAGAAATGTGTGTTAATGTTTAATGACACAAACAGCTCTTTGCTAAACACGAAGTTGTTATTTCAGTAAATTGACTGGAATAGAAGCTTTGGAGGAAGCGTTACTTATGGATCAATTGGCGGTTAGATTCAGGGTTGCTATTGCTATGAAAGTCTGATACAAAGAGTGTTACCCTTGTTAGCCAGAGGAGAAAGTACAGGGAGTTCCTTGTACTTACCTCAGATTGATTCCGTGACAATAACAATAGTGAAATAATTTGCCTTTGCATCATTTCCTGTAACTTCGAACCCCAGTCCAATTCGACATGCAATCGTTAATTATTACTTTAATACTTACGTCAAATTTAACAAGTTTGCTGGTGACGTGGTCGCTTGGACTATCCTGGCCAGAGGGAGTTAAGATAAGTGAACTAATAGCACTTCTGTCGTCATCATCACCGTCCAAGATAGAGGACATATCATCACCTCTTTCAACTCCCCTTAGACATCTGATGCACAGTTGACCTTGTCTGTAAAAATGTTAATAATTTACTATATCATAATATAAACGTAGATATCTACTGTCGTAGTGTTTAAAAACTTACGAATTCATACAAATGAGCATATCTGAAGACGTTGATTTTTTTGCATAATAATTCCGTCACGGTACGTTGAATTCCATGTGCACCAAATTGCTTTGTTATAATATCTACCAATAATTTTAATTTTATCAGAAAAAAACAGTATACCTGACTTCTTCGAGGATTGAGAACTCCTCGTGCATTGATTTTGGCTCATCTTCTCTCTGATGCCAATTCCTCAATTGCTCCTGTAGTCGATTATTGTCTTGCACCATAGATGCCAACTGTTCCTCCAGCTCCGTTACCCTTCTTTGTTCTTGTGCGAATGCGACTTTACTCTCTCGTAACTCATCGCTTACTCTGAGCAGATCTTCGTCTTCTTTAGTAAGTTCTGGGAGAGGCACTACCGACTTGATAGGTGTACTGGAGGCATCAAGTTTTTTTGCGTTCGGCGTTACTGGTTCAACAGTTTTCACCTCTTTTTCTTTGGGTTTCTCATTAGTTTCAGGTTTTCGTTCCGCTCTTCGCCTGGCGATTTCTAATTGAGCGCTTAGGTCGTCAACAGTCTTTTGTAGCTCTTCACATTTGCTCTCTAAAGTTTCGATGTTACCGCATAAACTGCAACGTAAAAATCGTTTCGTCTATTGATATGCAAAATAAAAACATCTCCTGTTTAATTAGTGTCTGGGTAGGTGTTCTTTTTGGTTTAGTTTGGTATTGAACTTACGTTTTAATATGTTTCTTGTCAGCCGCATGGTCTACAGCTAATCTGTGGTTCGCTCTCTCCAAATCCTGGATGCTTACTTCTAATTGTTCGTAGATCCTCAGTCTAGAGTCGTTGACTTCACGTAAAGCGACCGTTTGTTTTGTTAAGTACTGAAATTTATGTTTTTCTGTGTTAGTGTTTAACTTAACGTAAATTTTACAATATGTACTACATATTAAGTATTAAGAAGTATAAGTACGTCTAGCTTCTAATAATATTTACCTCGATTTCTTGCGTTTGATCTTCGATGACATTTTGATGTTGTCTTAGTGCTGTTTCAAGTTCCTTGTTTCGTTCCAACAAGGTCTTTCCGAGTTCAGCTGCTAACTGCAAATCTGCAACAATAAAAAGTATATTAATGTGCGTGCTTAGTACGCAAATGTATGAAACAATACTAGTAATAGCGTACTCCAGTGTCAAGCGAGAGATAACATACGACTTTCGCAATAAGTATATATATTATTTAAAAATTGAACTGAATGCAAATGCTTTTACTGCAAGTGATCTGGTAGGTATTTAGATGGTTAATGCAGCAAAAATATTTGGTTCGATCTCAGCGTTATGCTTTTTAATATATTTAACGACCTATTTGTATATAGTAAATAGGACGAGTTATATTGTTACAGAATTTAAGAACGCAATGCATATTAGGGCTTATATTATTTGTCATTATTAACAAACAAACTAGTTTAACTTCTTAATGTTCACGTGAAAGGCGCAGTTGTAGATATAGCCTTGTCCGGAACAAAACATCGATTTCAATTTCAGTTTAGCGTTAAGGTCTATATTTAAAAAACGAGAGAAAATTATTAAATAATAATTTAAAGAATTTGTTGCTTTATTGCTTACACAGTTTGTTACAAAAACTCGCATGTTTTATAAACCATTTCATGTCAACAAGGTCAGACAGGATATGTCCAAGACATAAGAGATTAAATGTCTTGAAAAAAAAGAGGGTTCCTAATTACGTAAAATGATTTTAAAGTGCTGCAGTTAGTATCTAATGGCATCTTATTGATAAAATTCTTCTGCGTGTTGTCATCTCGATAAGTGCGTGAAATTGTCAAGGCTCATTCGTTTATACAGTAACTAGCGATCCGCTCCCGGCTTCGCCCAGGGTGTAATTTAAAACTCCCCGTTTATCCCTCTTTTCATAAGTGAAAACCGAATTAGAATCGGTCCACCCATTCTCGAGTTTTTGAAGCATACACAAACTAACATAACATTTTTATTTATAGATTTGGGTTACCTACTCCTTCCACATATAAAAAAACATAAGAAAACTACTATCTATCTTTCTCTTTATAATAATTAAGTATATAAGGTAAGTTGTGTTAACAGTTATAAAACATTTAAACGTATTTTGTTATGCATTAAAGAGTTATCAGGAAAAGTTTTTCTTGCGTATAAACATAAAAACTATTGAGCTGTTCTGCTGAGTGCTGTTGATGTAACTAACTACTTCAAATAATGATATTAATATGATCAGTCATTACATAAAGGTACAACCTTACTAAATTGTTGGGATTAAACAGTTTATACGCAGATATATTATTTAAGTCTATATTTAGTTACACGAGAAATGTCAATCTATAATATAGATGTACCTACCAACTTTTAAAGTTTGTATGTTGTTTGTTTGTATGTAGGAGTATCTACATATCTTCTCATTTTCGAAACTACTCATCCGATTTAAAAAACCTTTCTTTCATCAATAGTTAGAATAGATTCTCAGGTTAGTTATAGGCTAAATATACCAAGCGGGCGAAACCGCGGGCACCAGCTATCTAAAAATAAAGATACAACGCTTGACAAAAGTATAATGTCAGGTGTTAAATTGATTTACATACTTTGTCAGTCGTTATATCGTTTATTTCTCAACGCGGACGCAGTCATGGGCACCAGCCAGTTTGTTAAATATAACGCAAAAAGTTGAAACTGGCATAATTGAACAGACAGTAGAGAAGTCGCTCAATTTAAAGTTTCCAAATCATTACAATTCTGCATTAACTATATCATAATGGTTTTTAACCTAATTTACAAATGTCTTAATGATTTTACGCAAATGATTTGCCCAAGAAAACGTTCAGATTAGATTATTGTACGGTTTTAAAGTCTTACATAAAGTCTAGAGTAGGTATTTTGCAGAGCACGATTCCTCGCAGAAAGATCACATTGTTTAAGCTATTAAAGATGCTGAGAAAGTTAAATAGTTTTGAATGACTCGACAGCCAGTAATTTGTTCGCTGTCGAGAAAGATTTATGTTTAGTGAAATATGGTTTTAGCGAAGCTTTCTTGTGTAAGAAAGCCTATTTTTAAATGTCTCAGTTGCATGTATCGGTCTAAAATATAAGTTTATAATCTCAATTAGGTTTACATTGGGCATAACAATTTTAAACTTGTAACCTAAGTCAATGTAATTTATATTAAATAGGTATTATACTTATTTTAATATTTAGGTATCAACTTAAAAGTGTTCGATAGGCACTTCCCGTTGACACAAGATAATATAATTTGTCCAGTAGCAAAGTAAACGAAATCGAAATGTCCAAAAATTCTTTATTTTTTATTTATAGCACATCGGTTCGACTGTTAGAACATCGGTCGTGCAAAAAATCAACATCATGCGATTTTTTTTATTTTTATTTCAGGTTTTAACGAATTATCTACATACATACGTACCTAATATAATAAAGGAACGCTCAACACCAAAATCCTACTCACATTGGCCGGCTATTTGCAATTGCAGAGATAGGTATATGTTATAGGTACCTATGTTATGGATAAGCGTCATAATCATAAATAATTATAGATACTTCAGATGACTTTAGTAGGTAGGTAGGTAATGGCTTTTTTTTCAAGAACATTAATGTTCATAAAATATCTCGTAAACAATTTTTTCTACAACCATTTTAATATATAGTTATTTACATCTCAGAGGGGCAAAGTTCATAGTTTTTGTTGCATTATACTGGTTAAAGTCCTGTGGCGATATTCTCAGGGTATCTAAGTATGTAGATAATAATGTTTATGTTATAGATATAAAATTAGCCGCGAGCGGCTTCGCACGGATGCAGTTTTTTTCTGCAAATTGTATACAAAAACCTGGTTTAAAACAAGTTAACAAAGAAACACATAGCGACTTTATTTTATAATATGTCTATTAATACATAGTTATGCAAAACAGTAAAGCTTACTAAACGTAACATGCAGATAAATCAATAACTAATATGCAAGAATAAAATATTTCTTATTCAAAAGATATATTTCTATAAAAATGTCGTTTGAGTAATGTATCTACACTTATGAAGTGTACATATTTGAGAACGATGCTATATTAAATATTAGTATGGATAACAGCGTACTTAATAACTTATTTAAGACAATTAAGGTTAATTTATTTGAATGTATTATATTGAGACATTGAGTCATATGCATACAATGGTCGACCTATTGACTGTTGCCTATGACATCTTTTCAAATTTTAATGTTCAAAACCATTCAAAATAAATAGGTATGAATTTCGTCTTCTTTATCTTGCAATTCAAATTGCTTAACAATATTCGTCAACTGATATTATCGTGAAAATATTTTGCTGGCAGCATAATTTTGTTTATGCAATATACCTACATAGTGTATATGCAGCAGGCAAGTGTGCGAGTCTGTAGAGTTTGTAACGTAGCTAGTTGGTATAAGACTAGGTATATTATTTCCCAATGTTAAATATAATCGAGTAAATCAAAACATGCCTCAGTAGATATGTTTTGATAAACACTAACATAATAATAATTAATGTTTGGAGCGAGTTGTTCTATTTTTATTTTTAACGCCCGACGCAAAAGAAGGGTGTTATAAATTTGACCTGTCTGTCTGTGGCATCGTAGCTCCCAAACGGATGGACCGATTTTGATCCCAATTTTTTCGTTTGGGAGCTGACGTTCTTAGCTATACTAGATCTGTTCAGGGGTTGGTTGATGCTGCAGCATCAAGTAGTCTGCGAAATGCCCAACTCCTCAGTAACTTACAGCAGATATAGCGTGTTTGGGTTCAATAGAATGTCGGTGGTTAGTTTATAGTGTTTAATTATAGCTAGCATTTTATATAGGTTTGACTTAGATTCGACATCACAGGTGATATAAGAAGAAATTAAGTAGATATAAAATAACTCTTGGAAGCAAATAATTAAATGATAATGAAAACCGCATAAATATCTGTTCTGGGCTTTAGAAGAACTATATATTTATAGTTATTTAGTTTGTGTAGATTTTTGTTATGTTAAGGTTGACAGACAGGCTGACGGTCCACTTGATGGTAGCTGGCTACCATCGCCTTTAACATACCTAACGTTACAGGTTCTTCAAGTGCGCTACCGCCCATAGTAGGATTGAGGTTAAAGGATTAGCTATAAGATATGACTGTCCCATCCAAAATTACTGGATGAGTAGGTATAGCTCTATATATTGCTTTAATAAATATATTATTAAAAAAGTAAAATACGCACAATATTCTGAAATAAACGTTTATTATTACTTAAATCTCGGAACACAGTCCCAACCCAAGTTACAAAAGTAGGTACCTAATTATATTTAATCGCGTGAATGATTTAGCGAATTCTTTTTGCAATATCTAACATGTTTATTAGATTTCCTGTATTATTTGATGCTCGTAATTACGTACATTAAAATAGTCAAAGATGTATCTACTGTGTGTGAATTATTAAAACTCGGAATACAGAACACAACAGAATGTGTTTTTACTCATAATCAAAATGCCTATGCTTCATAATAAGAATGAGTAGACTACTTTAAATGAAATTTAATTTTAGCCTACTTTTTGCAAGTCTTTCTAATTTTTTTTGTTTTCTTCAAAATAACAAGAAACAGCATAATTCAAATAAAATATAGAATATATTCTAAGTAAGGCGCAATGTCCACAGCGTGACTACTACTTCGCTATGTAATAAACGGGAATAACTTCAAGTAAAGCAAATAAAAGTACTAGTATCTGTATCCTTGGTTTTATGTATTACGGGTTCTTGTTTATTCTATATTCTGAGGCCTTTAAGCAAATGCCTAACAATAACCAACATATTGTTTTGTATCTCGATCATTACTAGTTGCAGTAAACTTAATTAAAGCCACGTAAAACTATTTTTAACAAATTTCAAGACATAAGAGAGGACTAACTTATCATTTATCATTATCATTTAACGCGAATGCAGTGTAATCTATAATAATGCAGCTATTTTCATCTGTTATTTCTTAGTCATCTGTAAGTATATTTCACTAGGTAAGGCTTTTAACAACTTTTATAAAACTCAAGCAACTCAACTCTATAAAACTTTTAAGAAAAGACAGCTTTATTCACGAACACAAGACCACCTTAACTATTTTGATCTTTGCTATTCTTTAGGAAGCGTTTTGTTTATAATCAAACTTTTGATTAAATTTCTAAATTTGTAGATTTTCAATCCTAAAAAGACTAATTTTAAAATATTTAAAGACATTAAGTAACTGATCACAATTTTGTCTGTCCGTTTATTATCTAACCCTAAAATTGTCCGCTTTCAAAATAATTCGGTGTATCCAACAAAATGCTAGCATATCTAATCGAAGTCAAGATTTCCATGGTTTTTTTTTAACAAGAACGCAGCAATGCGCCTCTCAGGCAGCCTTGCGTAACTAAAGCAAAACTAACCTTCGGTTCCTTGCAGACATTCCAGTTCGACGGTATAGTCCCACAAGTCCAACGAGTTAAGTCCGTTCAGCTCCCAAGAATTGAAGGAGTCGCACTGTTCTTGTTCTTCGCTCATTTTCCATTACCACAAAACTCAGCCGCGCAAAGGTCAACCGACTACGTCACCTTGGTTCTAAGTGTAATTACCCATTACTGTGTATTGTAACACGAGCGACGTGCCCACTGTGGCGGTACGAAACTGACTGAGGGCCGCGGCAGAGCAAAGCACACGAACCACAGCCAGTTCGCCGCCGGCCGATGCAATTACCTCGCACCATCGCTTGTCTGTCCCAATCTAATTCCAATCTCATTTCTTTCTATGACTCACCGATTGCAGATAACATTAACGAACATTATTATCTCTCGTATTATACATACATAATTATACCTACTGGTATAGTAGTGAGTAAAAGTGAATACCGAATACGGTGAAAGTTCTGCCCCACACTAGATCAATCAAAACATTTAGTTTGAACACCCCAAAATTAATGAACGTTACCTACAAGTTAAACGTGTTTTATTCAGATGATTTATGAATGAAAATGTATTGGCATTGAATAATGTTTTTTTTAAGGTCAGCAGACAGGCTGACGGTCCACAATTCCATATGATGGTAGGTGACTACCGTCGCATATGACAAGCAAAATCTGCAGAAAAAATTAATTGTTATTTTAACGACCGTAACTACTTAACATTTAAGTCATAGTGCAATGCGGACAATTTTTGTCATAATGCGCTATTTCATATAATGTATTTGTTTTATTAGTATCTATTGGAGTACCAGTACTTATAGAAAATTTGAAAACTCATTGACCAACACGAACGTCGTTTTGTTACCTAGTGCTAGGAAAAATATCATTTGTCGTCAGCATGAATTTATTTGAATAACCCAAAACTCATCCGTAAATGATCGTATTTTCTAATATTATTTAAGGAAAATTGGAAGTTGTGCTCAGAATTTGCCCCTGATCACCCCTGCAGCACATTCAGCAGGTCATCTACAGGGTTATATAATTATATTGAATAGTATTTAATGTGAAAAGCGCTTTCAGCGCACCAGTGTATAAACAAAGTTTAAATAAAGGGTTAAATAAGTTTGTAAACACAAATTTATAAAAGTATCTAACAAATAGATTATATCCGGGTCTGGTCATTGATCTATCAAGTCAATGACATTGATTCTATTCTATGTAGTTTCAAATGAATATATTTGTTATTTCACTGAATAACACTGAATGTTTTGAATCTGAGTTTTCCATTTTTCCACCGTATTTTTTTCTATCGTTTTCATCGTCTTCAGTATGTACGTTTTATTAAGTTTTTTATATTAAACAATAGCCGATATTTTATTTTATATTAAACAAGTAGGTAAGTGTTATTTCACCAAAGATGCATGCATACCTGATTATAAATTGTAAACACGTTTGGCAATACCTATTTTCTATTCATTTTATCTTTATTTCATATACGAGTACCTACTTAGAATACTTATTATCATTGGTTAAGTGCTAACGAAGCGATTGAACACACTGTTTTTTCGTGGTAATTTTTTGTAAGGGGGTGGTCACTGCCGATAAATGGGTTAAGCAGTTTATAACCTCCAATTCACTTAACGTCAGCTCAGTACATTGGAGGTCAGTGTAAAGTAAGTTACATAAAAAGTTGTAAGATTAAAACTTGTGATGTAATGTAGGTATACATGATGAAATACATGTTAATACATATATCTATATATACTATACTAGCTGTGTCCGACTGTTTCATCCGCCGTTTATTTTAATTTTCTAAAGGCATGTACATATCGGGGCTCTTCTCGGTAATTCTTGGTAAACTTTCTCAAGATTTAGATTAACAAATGCAAAAATGATTTTTAAAAATTTGACTGCTAATTCCAGAGATTATCGCAATAAACCAACCAAACAAACAAACTGTCAGCTTTATTATTATTTATAGTATAGATTTATACTTCATTTTGAAAGTAAATAAGTAGGAAACTTGAGAGGAGTCAAGTTAAAATACCTTTAAAAAGAAACGAGTTTAATCTAGGTATTCGTGTCTCTTTTATTTTGTACTCAATTGACTGATGACTAGATAAGTGTGATTTATGATTAAATAATAGCTTTATTAAGAGTGACTATTGCATAACAGTTTACCCACGACGGCGTCCGCTTGCACATCAAACATTATTATTATTTATAATGTTCGGGAGCGTGGGCAAGCGCACACATCAAATGATTTACAATTATCTGCCGGTCGCAGTGTATAGTTTGTACCATTTTGAAAGTAACAAAAAACTTTTTATTTATTTCTTTTATTTATTTATATACAATGTAATGTTTCATTTAATTTAACATTAGTGTAAACACAAACTCATTAATTTTTTCCGCACACCATGTTCAGATTACAGAATTATTCTATAACATACAGATAGTTATATGTATAAGCGAATACAGAATAATTAAGTAAACCTGTTGACGCTCACGTAAGTATACTAAACGTATTTCGTTATTTATTTTCTAGATATAATGAAAACTATTAATAATAGGTACCTATAGGTAAAGTTCCTAGTCAACATTTTTTAAGAATTATTTTTTAAGAATCTTTTTTAGGAATGTCTGACATTAATAGTTTGTGTCAGTGGGTGAATAAAGGATGCCAGAGACCATTTCCCTACTCCTTTCTAATTCCCTATCCTTAATCCTACTCAGGTGTGGCGTTGCTTGTGTCATATGCGACGGTAATTAGCCACTTACCATCAAGTGGACCGTCAGCCTATTTGACGACCTTTACATAAATAGTTTTTTTTTCCAATTTTTACATTTCTGTTCATAACGATTATTAAACACTTTGACGAGAGTACTTGCCCTCTTTAACTTGAACAAATTTTACGCCATCCTGTTTTATATGGACTGTCAAAAGTGCAATTCGTGAACGCACTTTGTTTAGTATCATAATGTTGATTTTTTTTGTATTGTTTTTATTCACAGAATTTATTTATTTTAATAATAACAAGCTTAAAATTACTGACAAATGAGGAAAACAAAACATGTAGAAACATGTAGAATTTATAATGGCTTACAAATTTTATGTGTAACTATATTTTTCGCAGTACTTAGTGGGATAATATTCTTAAAATAAAATTATACCTAATATGGCATTGCATTAAGTGTCTAAAAAATATATTGATATACAATTTGAAATTATAATGATTTATCCGCATTAAAAATGGTTCAAAGTTTGAAATTTAAAACTGGTGACAATATTTATTATCGAATATAAACATAATCGACATATAATCATAGGCAATTTTAGTATAAAAGATTTAGTTTATTTTAGATTTATTTTAGTTTCAAAGAGTTCACTCGGTAACATTAATTCATAGCTAAACCTTGAAATTTAAAGCCGATGCGCGGCAATTGACAATTTGTAATTCCAATAATATAAATTAAAATTAAAAAAAAAATGTAATACTAAAATATGTAAAATTTAATAGTATTTAAATGAAAAGATAAACTTTTCGTTAAAAGATACAGAGAATGCCAAGATATGTTCATAAAAATGTAATTGCTTGCTAAACTTGTAGGTACCTACATTATACTTAACCTCATATTAAGACGTCAACATAGCAGTGGCGGCGACAACACATATTGAAACATGTAAGTATCTTATAATATATTGTGTTTCCAAAAAAAGTGCTCCAATTACATAAGGCAATTTCAAAACGTTTTGCCCAATCCAAGCAAAATCGTATCACTCTACTGCACTGCAAGCTATAATCACTGCTGCCTTGTGAAACTAGTGCAATTGCCCTCGCCGTATCTTGCTTCTTGTATAAACAAACTGCCGAGATCTTCACGTACATTTATATTACCTACATGGTTTGATCTAAAAATATCATAAAGTTGTGTGTATTTAAAAATATTGTCTAGTACAAAGTTATTACTCGCACTGACTTCTTCATCCTTCCTTATTACATAGTATAAGTCGCTGCCCGCGTTTGTCTGTCTATTAGACCACGCTACGGAATTTGATGCGGTTTTCACTATCAGTTACTTAGATAATTTTTCACGGAAAATTTATTGCATCCGTGCGAAGCTGGAGGCGCACTGCTAGTATTATAATAATACCTACACACAGGGCCGAATTTACCATTTCAGGTTCAGTGGCCCCTTTACCGTTTTATAACTTCCTAAAATATTTTTTTAGAAAGTATGCCTGTTTAGTAATAATAACACAAAAAAATCAAAACTTTTGTAGATTTTGGAATGAACTTAAATTTATTTAATTTTTAGGTCTTTACCTCATCTATGGTCTTCGAAACATCTTCCCTTCATAGTTTTCTTTTTCTTTGGAAACGAGAAAAGGGGACAGTCACAAAGGGCCTAGCCCTAGTCCGTAAATAAGCTAAATGAGGCACCAATGCCATCTCGAGATACTGTAGAGTAGGCAAGTAAATATATACCAACTTTAAAGTATTTGTCAAAAAAAACAATGACGCATCCATAATGGCCGTGATTGACATATCTATTAATTACAAACAGGTTTACCAACATAAGAAAAATAAATAATCTCTTACAATGATGTATTTAAGAACGTATTTCATACCTACGTTTTAACAAGGCTGCATATGGTTTTCTCTCATTTACCTACTACAAAAACCTTGTATGTTTGCAAAATATGTTTGTAGACCTGCAAATGTGTCATTGTCTTTATTTATCGTCTGTCTTTTGGTCTTTTATTTCACCTTGCAACTTTATCGCGGAAGTAAATTTTCCAAGAGCGAAATTCTCCCAAGATTATTGAAATTTATACGAGCACTATTGAGAAGAGCCGAAATGTGCTTGTCTCAATTTAAATGAAACGGCGGTTGAAACCGCGGGACACAATTAGTTTGGTATAAGATTAACTTAGTCGAATATATGTATTAGATTGATTTATGGGTAGAGACATTAATTTGTGTAGAATAATTAATTATAAAATGGTTTAAAACCGTTATCGTGGCTATTTGACGCACACACAAGGATATCGAAAATTGAAAAACAAATACTTGAATAAGCAGGCTTCTAAAGTAGTGCTAAGTAGGCTTCTAATAACAGTGCGCAGTGGTTTGAAAAAAAGTCATTTAAGTACTAAAATGTGATACGAAGAAGAATATCCAAACTTGACCATTATTATAAATGCGAAAATAATTATGCCTGAAGTCTGTTACTTTCTCACTACTATAAGCCATAGAAGGTCGTTTTAAATAATTCAGCAACTTAGATTGAATTTTGGAAAAAGACTGTAAAAGCTAGTCGTCTATTCGCTTGGTATGTGTGTAATTTTTGGTTTTCTGTACATTGCATAAGTGTCTACCTAGATAAGAATCAAAAATTGTTTTTTTTTTACAAAAAAATTTGTTTTTTTAATTTTTCGGTATGCACTTTCTAAAGTATTTAGTATGAAATACTGATTAATTAATGAAATCGAAAGTGTTATTTAATCTGACAGTTGATATTCTACGTTACTTCGAAGTTTATTAATTTTTTTATTGCATTAAAATGTTCCGTATTATTTAAGAGACATTGCCCATATTCTTACGAAAAACAATAGCATTCTTCATTTATGCGCGATTATATAGGGAACGCATGAATATACTCCAATCGTTTACTTGACACTTAATGGACACTTATGACTTTCTTTGTTTCTGTTTTTATTTTACACTTAAATTAGAACGCGGTTTCGCCCGCGATTAAAATATCTACATATTGAAAGTTCATTCTAAACATAGGAAAAATATTTTTTAAACTAAATGAGCGTTTAACTAGCAACCCGGCCCCGGCTTCGCACGTGCATTTATACAGAAACCTTCCTAGTTTACCGCTCTTAATACTGGTGTTAGTGAAAACCATATCAAAATTATTTGGGTGGTTTAAATCAAGTTATCAGAGAAACAGTGAGGAAAAATAAAATATATGGGTACACACTTTTGTTAATAAATATACATTATATTGACCTTATCTATTGCATTCATGATGCATATGTAATATTACTTAGGTTTACTTAATAGATGATTTCTGCTGTCTAGAAATGGTCTGTACTAAATAGAACCATGTAAAACAAAGATTATACTCATTGACACAATTGTTGCCCACTTATAAGAAATAGGAGCGGAAAACCATAATGTTTTATGTGATAAGAACCCACCAAGGAAGTCAGCCATTGCAACTACCACAGCCACAAATGTCAGACGATGGTTGTACGGCGCGCGGCGTAATTTGTTGAAAGTCGAATCAATTTGTTTTAGAAAGTATTCCTTGGCCTCGCTTTTGCAAATTAATTTTGTTAAATTTTTCGCCTCGTACAATGAATGTTTTGCAGCTACTTTAGTTTCATTCGCATAAGTATATATTATTATATCCATTGTTGATAGGATTATATTATTATATCCATACTAATAAATAAAATAGGAGACGTGTCTGCACACGGGCTGATGGATGATGATGATCTGCACCACAGACCCAATTAATTTTATAATTTTATTGATAAGAAATTAAGGTTATAACTTTAACCTTTTGCTTATATCGAAACCTTAATACTATTTGATTGTACTCTTAAGTATGTGTTTATAATGAATGGTCGTCGTAACATTCAGTGTAGGTATTCTGTTGTCCGTAAATGGGAGCAACTTTAACAAGAGCACCGAGTGTTTATTGTTTCAGCTGATAAATAGGACACCATACGTGTGCTTATTTTAGATGGGTAGTTAAGTACTCTCAGCAACACAGGCTGTTACAAAAACAAAAGAAAATAGAACAAAAATATCTTTTAAATTGTATTTAATTTACCGATACTTATGAATCACAGAAGACTTTATACAGGCAAAACACTCGAGGGGGTACTAAAAAGTTTCTGCAGCTTAAAAGCTATTAATTATTGGAATTGCTTGGAAATGGTGCTCTCTGAGATTTTATTATCAATGAGAATAGCAACGTATGGAAATAAAGCCCCATCTCGTAACTCTATGCTCCTGTACTAAAAACAGAAACTTAGATGTTGGCAGTGATGATTTTCATGATAATCTAGGTGTCAACTGATGTTACTTAAACTAATATTGATTCTATACACTGATCAAAAATATTAAGAAATAGTTTATATTTTAAAGAATGGTTATTTAATAACCTATAAAGCACTTTATCGGTATAATATTGCGTTTTAATACGGTTTTACTTCTGCCAACGTATTTTTCAATATTCGAAGCATTTCTGGTAGATACACAATTTTCTAGTACACTTGAAATACTTGGATTCAAGTGTATTAGAAAATTGAAACGTCTTGCCTTCGTAGTTTTCTTCATTTTAAAAAACAGGAAAAGCTGGCAAGGCACCAAAAATCGCGAATCAGGTAGTAGACATATCTCTTATCAACTTAATCAACTTGTTATCAAAATACTACTTCATCAAATAATATGTATGACGTTCAAGTACAAGAGTAGTGGACAAATGTTCGGGTTCATTGAAAAAAGCGTTCATTTTAATGTCGCAATTACAGACCAACTAACTGAATGGTTAATTAATTCATTAAAATAATTTTGCCTAGTCATATGTATACTATGTCGTAATAGAGACGATGTAGTGTTCAAGGATTTACGAGTTACACTGTAGGTATTTATTAATTATCTATGTATTTAAACAATGTATTTAATATGTAGGTAATTATGTATTTTTATGTATTTACTAAACAATACTAAACGATTTTGAATAAGATTTCAAAATGATTTTATCAAGTTTATATAGATATATAAGTACTATAATGTTTTTATTCAATAGCTTGGATCCTGTAAATCGCATATCGAAATCGTATCGATCGAAATCTCGCAAAATTATCTAGTTATTTGAATTTTTTTATTTAGGCATTTAAAACCCATAGTTTTTATTTAATACTAGCTGTGTTCCGCGGTTTCGGTCGTCTTGAAATTTGACAGATTTTTTTTTTTGGAAATTTCCATTTGCTAATTTCCATGGTGATCGGTGGGCATAGCTTGTGTTGATAGGCGACGGTAGCCACTTACCGTCAAGTGGACCGGCCTGACTGACGACATTTATGATTGCTAATAACATTATAGTTAATATTAGGGGTTAAAGTATGAAATTGCCGATTTGTACTGAAAAATAAAAATTCGTTTTTTTTTTTAATTTAACATATTTATTTAATCAAAATAATTACCATTATTATCTAATACATTGCTGCCATCTAATAGGAAGCTCATTTATGCCTTTGCGATAGAACTCTGGTGATCTAGATTCGACAAACTGTGTGAAAGCATTTTGCACTGCCTCCTGAGAAGAAAACTTTTTATCACGCAGAAAATTGTCCAAATCACGAAAAAAATGGTAGTCCGTTGGAGCAAGGTCTGGCGAATACGGAGGGTGACGAATGGTTTCTAATTGCAGTTCCTGTAGAGTCTGCAGATCAGTCAAATCATGAGGCACCCATTTTTCATATTTTTTTATTTTATTGATTTGACGCAAATGAGTCAATATTGTTGGTAAGGTAACGTTAAACCATGCCGCTAATTCCTGGGTAGTTTGGCTCGGATCGGCTTCCACCATCTCTTTCAAATCATTGTTATTCACCTGTGTGGGCGGTCTTCCACGTGGTTCGTTCTTCAAATCGAAGTTTCCATCACGAAAGCGTTTAAACCAAAATCGCACAGTGCGTTCATTAGCAGTCCCCTCTCCAAACGCAACATTAATATTGCGAGCTGTTTCTGCCGCGTTAGTTCCGCGTCGGAACTCGTATTCAAAAATCACACGAATTTTCGAAGTATCCATCTTTATTGTCTAAGCTGAATAAAAAAAACAACTGAAAGTTGATAATCGAATGTTGCACATTTTTTAAAAGAAGAACTACATAGGTACCGTATGAAAAAAGTTTCACTCAAAAATCTCAAACCATGAAGGTTCTATGTCAATTCGAAGTACCTATTACAATAAAACGGCAATTTCATACTTTAACCCCTATTATTATTAATTATTATCTACATATGTTTATTGTAGTGACATATTATACTTCGCTTATCAAAAATTACGAAATTTATCCACTTTGTGAATTTTTATCATAGTTTTTTAAAACTTGAAATTATCTATGAAACTGTAGATAAGTTTTATTATAAACTACAAAAGCATTAGAATACTAAAAAGTATAACTAAAATGTTATACTACTTAGTACAATATGTTAGACTAATATGGTAGAAAAAAATATTTAAAATAAAAATTGATTTCAAAGGCCGACGACTGACTAAACCAAATATCTTTTTAAATTTAAATAACAATTTATTGGACTTTTTTTAAATTATTAATTATGTATAATATATAATACGTCATTGTCAAAATAATTTTCTTAAACTATTGGGAGCTTGAAAAATTATTTAACTTTTTTTGCAAAAAATAGTATAAATTGGTGATGTTTTTTTCAAATATAATCGATTATGATATATTATACTTAGTAATGTTCTTAAAATATAATTGAAAGTGAGTAATTGAAACGAACACTGCACTTTGAAAAATGTTTAAAATAGCACGTGGTTGGTTATATCGATTTTAAAACCCTAGAAAAGTTGACGTGGGGTGTTCCGGGGTGAACGGCCAGTCAGTGCCGATAACGCGAGGGGATGGCTTGAAAAAGTAATGTCATAAGGACTTTAGATCAATATTTTATTCAACTCTTGTGTAAGAATAAAAATAAAAATATTTTTATAACGCAATAACTGAACTAAATATATAATATTGTGTAAGAGTTTAGTAACAAATAGATACATACGAGTAGGTATGTGTAAGCGTGTATAGGTAATTTTTATTTATAAAATACTAGCTGTTGCAAGCGACTTCTCTCGCGTAACTTTATAAAATATAGCATATGTTACTCTCTGATAATGTAGCTTTCTTTAGGTGAAAGATTTTTTAAAATCGGTCCAGTACTAAAAATCAAAGACATTTTAAAGCAATTGAACTATATATCACGGTCCCAGTTCAATATAATTTTACTATTAAATTAAAATCATATTAAATGTTTTCCTTACTGATATGAAATCTACATAATTATCTTAAAATCGATAAGCGAATTTATGTGCCCGTAGATACAGGATTAACAAAATTTAATTTAATATATCATTCAAATATTTATCTACGGACTAAAAGGATTACAAAGAATTAGGTTGAATAGGATGTATAAACAGATCTATAAACTTAATCATCCGATTTATTGTTATAGGTACACTTAGTTTTATAGTTTCAACCGAAAATCTAAACTTATACTTATATAAACTAGCGATCCGCTCCCGGATTTGCCCGGGATGCAATTTTTCCTCGCTTATCCCTCTTTGCATTAGTGAAAACCGTATCAAAATTCGTTGGGTGGTTTAGAAGAAGTTAGCGGAGAAACGCGGACAGTTTCGGCGACTTGTTTGCAAAAAATATTGTTTTTTTTTTCTACTTTAATAAAAACTTAATTAGGTTTTACTATATATATATATATATATATAGGTATATATACACTTTAAAAAATTATTTAATTATCTAACTGATGATGAAAACCGCGTCAAAATCCGTTGCGTGGTTTAGGAGTTAGCGGATATTGAGACAGACAGTCGCGCACAGCGACTTCAATTTATCTAAGTATCTAAGGATGAATGATTTGTTTTAAAACAAATTCGTCCATACACAGTAATTACATTAAAAATTTAAATTTAAAAATAAAGAACTATATATTTGCATCTTTAAATAAAGTAGAAAATTATTTATTGCACGAATTTGATATCTCTGTGGAAAATCAATACATGTCTGTTCTTTTGACGTGCAAGACGTTAGCCTTCGATGCGTAATTAAAATATCATGTCACCGCAGTCTTAGTAACCGCATAATTAAAATTCTAATTAGTCGATCGTGTACGCGGCGCTTTGGTTTCAAAGTTTAAAATATGTCTGAATTCCATTATCTACACTTATAAAAAATCAGAAATTTTTAACAAATATGTACTTAGTTATATATTTTATAAAGGAAAGTTAGTTTTAGTTAAAGGATTTTTGAAAATTTTGACTTCGAGCTAGTATTGTATAATGACATAATATGTTTATGCTCACCGTCCAGCATACAACGACGTGATGCGACATCGTCCTCATCGAATTCCTCGAGACAACCGGAACTATCCTTTGCAATATTCATTGTAAGCAATCCTTTCACAGCCGAACTCAAGACATCACAGATCACAATAGATCACACTTCAAACAGGTTACGCCATCAGGTCAGCATTGCGTATAGTCCCGGCGTGTCCAGCTGTTGGTTGGATGACTTATTCCGGGACTCGATTCGTGCACGTTATAGCGTTAGCGGCACGCAAATATTACTAACTAGCCGTAATCAACCGGTCGGCCGCCTTGCACCGGCCGTTCAATGTCAGCAACGATTGGACAATCAATTATGCGACATTGTCGCATAAAGACGAGTCGTGTGTGTTGATTTTTTTAAATTTGCTGCTTTCATTCTTCATTTTAGGGACGGCGGACATGCGCTCTTTATGTGGTCGCCAAAGCGCATGCGCGTATGACGATATTGACGTGCAATGGCGACGGCGGGACTCCATGCCTCAATTGGCGCCAGATTCCGGAGAAGCGTTAATTTATATTCATAACAGAAATCACCTTGAATCTCAATAGAATTGTGTATATTGTTATTGTATCTAGAATCAAATATTACCACTGTTACAGACTACTCATGCTGAAACCTTATAAAATACTTTCTTTTTGTTTTATTTTTTATTGGAAACATTTTTGCTACAATTTTCGTTGTACATTTTAATTAGCTAAATTATTATAGTACTATAATAATAATATCCCTTTCATAGTAGGTACTATGTACTTCGAGCCGGAATACTCTAATAATTAATTAAGAAACCGATATTAAATTTTATTAAAGAACGCAATAAGAGTTATTAGCTGCTTGCATAAAAAATCAGCCGTGAAGAGTTCCTTGCATAAAACGAGAAAATTACATAGGTAAAGTAATGATCTATCATATCTACATAAATAAAAAAATGAATCGAGTTATATTGCTAAGCGCAAAACTCGAGAACGGCTGGATCTATTCGGCTAATTTTTCTCAAATATCGTTGAACTCCGAAGAAGGTTTTAATGAAATGAAGCGAAAAGTTGGAAAAATAATCCCGTGAAATTGATCCCTGTTAAGCCGGAGGCGGGTCACTAGTTATTAATAAAAATTAAAGAGGCTGCATTAATTACCTTATAATACTTAGAATATCAAAAGCATATTAATATAATATGCGTACATATTAATGATTACTTATGGACATATTCTCGTATTGTATCATCACTATAACTATTTATTGGTGACACTATAGCTAATAATTACATACAAGTTTTCTTACACATTTATTGTATGTAACTGCAGATCACTCGGCTAATGTTCAATGAAAATAGTTTGCGCCTGATAAGAGTTTGCTATGAACATAACAGTAGGGGCTTATATTAAATTGCGTTATTTTTTAAATTCGTTTACTTGTTAGTTGTAGATTAATTTAAATTAATGTTCCCTTTAATGATGATCTTTTAATATGATATCCAAATAATTTAAAATGACCTGAGATCTTGACAAAAACCGAGGACTTTGTAAACAAGTCAAAGGTGACTCACATGAACCTGCTCAATGATGTCAAGTTCGAATATACATCAACCAGTATTTCTACCCAATTTTTTGCATAGTATTTCATATTTATATAGAAAAGGCATTATATACGGTCTATACAACAATTCTTTCACCGGTTAAATAAGCTGAATTTTCTATATGAGAAATATATTTATGGAAACAAATTACTTAATACGTAAAGTATATTTTTTTCATTGAT
Source organism: Synanthedon andrenaeformis (assembly GCA_936446665.2). Lineage (NCBI taxonomy): Eukaryota > Metazoa > Arthropoda > Insecta > Lepidoptera > Sesiidae > Synanthedon > Synanthedon andrenaeformis. Next base: position 3,504,727 of record OW387780.2, on the reverse strand, counting down.
TTAGCAAATTGTAATCTTTAAAAGAAAGTTTTTAAAGTGGGTTATGTACTATATTTCTAAGGAATCTAACGATAACACTTTCGATATGAACCTCAAATGACCACATACGCAGTAAGGCAACATGTGGATTTAATTAAAATTTATGAATAAAAATAATTTTTTATGAATAAATTATAGGTATCCTCATAACAAAATATATAGTTACTTTACACTCCAGTTGTTTTCATCCTCTAATAAGATAATATAAATTTGAGCCACTCCACGTGTATTGTATTTGCAGTCATTACAAGAAGATTCTTATCAGATTTGAATTGAAGTAATCATTAAGTCATAAAAAAAATCATTCCCCTACGAAATTATACAAAAATAAATTTGCAAAGCAAATTAATTTTATTGTAAAACAATGACAACACTTAATATGTAATTTTGTATTTTTTACGATATAACCATAATTATATTCATTATTATTATTGATATTATGATGCGTCATAAAAGGGGTTATTCACATAAGGACAGGTAGGTATAATGAGATTTTAGATAATGTAGAAATCTAATACTACTTATATTGGCAACACCGGTGACGAGAGGAAGTGGTGGTTGCCGGGCGACAGAATAACGAGTGAGAAGAAAAGAAAAGAAAGAATAAGAAAACCCGAATTGTATTCTGTTTAAAGAAGTCTAAAATACCTATTTGTTGTTTTATCGAGTGAAGTCTTAATATTCCCTTGATTACCTACTAACTGAGTAAAATACAAGTACATTTCAGGTAGAAGATAACACTTATTTGATTTTTTTTACTATTTGAAACCGATGTTTGAAACATACATTATTTTTGTTTTGTTAGCGGTTCACTTAAAGAAGCCCATATTGTAGCTAGATGGAACATTGTTCCGAAGTTTTTACTCAACCGGTACCTACTGTGTGTAGCGGCACCTTATCCAAGTAATGTAGATTAATTCCGTTTTTTAAATTTCATCTTCCTCCGACAGGAATATTGCAAAAACTCTTTTACGTAACCGAAATCTGATAAACCAAATCTCCTGGAATGTGGTATTTTTTTTCCCCATTGCAATTTGCAATATAAAAGGGGCGGTTACTCACCGTCAATTGGCTGTCAAGATTTGGAATTTGATTAAAATGGATACGTCAAATAGACAATAATAATTTTGAACGGAGCACAGACAGAAAAAGGTAGCAGTAATTTATCTGCTCAGTTGTTTGAAGTAAGTATAGCAGTTTGATAACGATAAAAATCTATCGCCGATTACATAACCAATCGGAGACGACATCTAATCGCACGGAAATTTGTACAAGTGTTTGTTACTGGCCGCATACAAAGGTTTGTTCACAACAATAACAATAGTCACATTATTTTATTGCTGGCGAGCGAAAGCTCTTTGCGCAAACGCATCCAAAAGACTATTAAAATAATTAATGGTCAAATCTAATGACTTACATCACAGTGTTTCCTTTGAGCCGGTCCGAAGCTAACAATGAACATGTACGAGGTTTAGTATCGTTAATAAATTTGTCTCTAGCATTTAATTAATGTCTGGTTCACACCATAATTAAACCTCTACTTGTCTTTTGTTTTAATTAACGTGAGGTAATTAGCTAATTTAGAAGAGTTTTAGTTTTTATTGCTTCTACACTCTGTAATGTTATATCTCTAACACTAAAAGTATTTTAGTGTATTTTGTATTTGCAGAAAAAAGTATTTTGTATTTGCAAAATATGTAGGTACTTAAGCACATGTGTTGGGCACATGTGCTTAAGTGCTTAAGACTGTACAAGCTACAGTCTATATTTCTCACTTTGACGAGAAGGATTTAATGAATCCAAATTAATTTATTATTTGTAACATAGCGACAGGTGTAAATAGTTACTTTGATATAATCGTGAGAAATCAACACGTTAATTCTGACATCTGAGATTAGAGGTGCAAGTAAGTAAGATGCTTTTTATCATGATTAGCTATGGTGTTTTTACGCAAACGTCGCCTACCACAATCACCGTGAGTCTAGAAAATGGTTATTGTGCCACTTATACAACTTTTCACAATGTCTTTATTCACTGTTTGACAGTAAAATTGTATGATACTGATATAAACTTAGATAAAACATTAACTTTACTACGTAAATCGGAAACAATAAATTATTGTTGCATAATTGCTGTGAGTTTATTTTTTTAATAGATTGTTTTATCACTGACTAGCGATACCATCCGGCTCCGCATAGTTGGGGTTTTTATCTGCAAATTATATATTCAAACCTTCCTCGTTTATCGCGCCCTTTCAATTAGTGAAAACCGTATCAAAATCCGTTGGGTGATTTAGAAAAACCTAAAGGAGAAACAGACATACAATTTTGTATAGTGTATTATGTATAGATATTATTTTATATATTACTAGCTGTTGCACGCAACTTCACCCGCGTAACTTTATAAAATATAGCCTATGTTACTTGCTGATATCATATTTTTCTATAGGTGAAATAATTTTCAAAATCGGTTCAGTAGTTTTTGAGTTTATTCATTAAAAATATACAAATCTTCTCTCTTTATAATATTAATATAGAGGTATAAATATAGATATTATAAGATGACGGACAAAATTACGAAGGAAAAAGGTAGGTATAAACGAAGCTATATTACTTAGAAAATAGAAACTTAAAAAACAGTTAAAACCGCATGATCGTTGTAGCACATAGGAATTCAGAAGTCTTATTTTTCGGCCGTTAGTACATGACATATAATTTTAACGGGATTATATCGATTTCTACTTATACGAGGGGTGTTCAATAAAAAGTTAGAATGACAAAGACGCAGTTATCTTTTAATACAACTTATTTTATTTATCAATATAGTTACCTTTTAAGTTAATACACTTGATATATCTTTTTTCTAGACTTAAAATTCCCTTAGTAAAAAACTCTTTATCCTGAGCTTCTAAAAAACCGTGTAGTGTGGCGACTACTGCCTCATCGTCTTAAAATTTTTGGCCTCTGAGGTACTCTATCAAAGATACAAATCTCGGGCGAGGTCCGGTGAATAAGTAGGATGTTCCATCAGTTCTAAGCCAGCATCTTCAATTCAGCGTATTTCACACGCGATAGTGGCTCCATGATTGAGGTATTCGATCATTACCACCCCTTGGCTGTCCCAGAAAAGAGAGCCCATGATCTTACCGGCGGATGGAGTTGCCTTAAAATTAAGACAAAAATAGATCAGGATCTTGCTGCAACAAATCCAAACAGCTCCGCGAAATCCTTAGTCTGGTTTGATTCTGCGCGTCCGTAAGCATTCTGGGCACCTAGCGTGCGGAAACTTTTTTCATGCCCAGGTGCATAATATTATAGACACTCCCTATCAAAATCTTCATTTCTTCAGCTATAAAACGAACTTTAACACGACAATCCGCCAAAACAATTTTTTCAACTTTTTTTCAGTTACCGCCGTCGCAGGTCGCTCCGAGCGTGGGTCATTATTGGCGGAAGATCGCTTATACTCAGCACACCAACGAGCAACTGTAGAGTATGGAGGAGCATGAACCCCTAATGTTTTTTGCAGGTCTTGATTTACCTGCTCCGTAGTAAAAATGTTTAAGCAGAGATATTTAATTACCGCGCGAATTTCAATTTTATCCATTTTCGAGAACACGTTCCGAAACGTAGAAAACAAAAGATTACAATTTTGAAAATACAAATGAAAATCGAAAACTTTTTAAATTATTATTATAACAAATGTCTAGGCTTTGCCTGCCAGTATCAATTTTTTTTCTTACCAAGGAATCTATGTCATTCTCACTTTTTATTGAACACCCCTAGTAGTACAACATTTGCTGACAGTCTAACCTCAGTCTATACCAAAACAAATTTTATATGTGCCCCTGTCTTATAGTGTAGTTTTTCATTGTTAGGTACCTTTGTCTACGCTGGTGAAGTTATAAGGTTCTGTTCATCTGTACAATACATATTATGTAAATTAAAATATTGCTACACCAATGAGTTATTAGTATTACATAATAACTAATGTCAGTGCAATTCTATGTACATATTTAGTATTGTAATTGATATGTCCTCATAACAATCGACTTGTTCCATGTACTCACTACCTGGTCTAGTAGGATATTACATCAATGGTATTACGTTTCTGATTTATTACAGAAACAGAATATATTAATTTTGATTGATTTTTTTTATTTAAATGTCGTCAGACAGGCATACGGTCAACTTGACGGTAAGTGCCTAGGTGCCTACCGTCACATATTTATAGCACAACGCCACAGGTGCTGGCAGGTGGGCTGCCGATCTTAGTAGGATTAAGGATAAGGAAGGAATACAAAATGGAGTCTGGCATTCTTTACTCATTCACCGAAACAAGAGTCCAGATGCTGTATTTCACGGTCGTCTTCTGTAACCTTTTACAGAAGGACACCTTCACCCCTTGAAAGTGTCCTTTCTATAAACTAATTCCTACTATTAAGACGAAAATAATGGGGAAATAATATCAAAATGTTTCTACATATTACATTAATAATTTTATTTTTTATATCAATGTTCCATATAAAAGCGTATTTTGCAGCATAAAATTTATAGTCCTAATGTAACTACTGGACAAAAATCCCACTAGGTTATATCAATATTGTATATGTAACTTCATACTACTACTTATTCTGTGCTTCAGTGTAACTACTGGAGATAAACCGTATGTTAGACATAATATGTCGACATTAACATATGAGGTCATTTAATATTGACATATTTGATAAAAGTTAAAAAACCTGTTTATAAGCTATACATTTTAACAGGTGCTATTCAGCAAACAATTTTATCAACTTTATACATGTTGGAATAACGACTTGTGCAAATTGATTAAACAAGGTTGATATTTGCTTGTTAAAAGAAGATGCAATGACGATGAATATGGTCATTTTAATTCGTGTTGGTGATCCCTCAAAGAAAATTTAAATTGAAATGAAACATCTTATTGGACTTATAGAACATTTCAAGTAAGGTTGATATAATCTGTCAAAATCTGGGTCAAAATTATATTGAGTCACATTAGAAGAACAGATTATTTTATAATGCAATCTATTGATTAGATATTAATTATCTCTGTGCCTAAAAAGAAATCGATTATATATTTCGTGATCAATATTTACTTGTCAAAAAATAAAAAGTAAATGATTGCTTGTATAAACAGAACAGCATAATCATTCCAAAATATCTGTTTCATTAATCAAACATAGTCACAAGATAATCGGTTACACGACATGACTTACTTTAGGATATTATTACGACACGCAAATTATAAGGAAATTTTTGTTGAATATTTTTTTCTTCCCTTGATTTTTTTATCGCAATCGAAATCTAGGGCTTTTTTAAAATGATTAATTTCATTAAATTGTTCTTATCATTAATGTTTATTATCATTAAATTGTTTTAATGTTTATTTTGCTAATATCTACAGATGTCTGATATGAATTTTAATTTATTGCCTAACATATTATTATCATTATGAGATCCAGTCGCCTGAATCTGTTTAGGAGCCACTATAATATCATCTATATGTAAGAACTGCGAAGACTATTATGGTACAAATGAAGTTATCAAAATAATGATGATATATTATTTAAGCATATATTTTTTTATGTTTTATATTTACTAAACCGTTTTCTGTGCACTTAACACTGTATGAAAGTTTGCTACATGGTTTGCACTTTTTTCATACTAATTAGTAAACATACTAATTAGATTATTCGATACTAGGATTAGATTGTTTTGTGAAGTCATGATTTCGAAATGCGATAACTAAAACATCCTTAATTTTTTTCTAATCTCTATACATACATATATAATATTATAAAATAGTCGCTGTTCGCCTCTGAATATTTCCCCGCTAAATTTTTCTAAAACACTCGAAAGATTTTGATACGGTTTTAACTTACAGCAAGTAAGAAAGTTTGTGTTTATAATTTGCATTAGTAAAATATAACTACGTGTTCTACATACATTTATGTCTGCAAAAAGGAAACAGCTCTTTAAAATAGAAATAAAATCATTGTTAAAAAGAACTGTAGTCGCATTCTAGTTCACACAGAGGTTCTGTCATTTCGCATTATCTCAAACTTTAATCAGTGGCGTTACATTTTATATCCGGCGGTGTATTAATTAGGCCGACATGCACCCAACTAAAATACAATCGATTACGTGTTCATACGTAACTTAAATCGATTTTGCGTGACTCGAGATAATGAATGGAGTCGGTTAGTAATTTGTCATTGAATGGGGTCAATGAGGTGAATGTCACAACACATTGGGAAGACTATTGGAATTGTATTATGGAACTAATAGAAATTAGAAATAGAATTTGGTCCATACCAGTTATTTATCACTGGCAACTGGTACATACGTATGTTATCTCCCAGCTCCAATATTCTGAAGTGAGTTATAATTTATGTTTTAGTAATTTAGTTGAAACTTTGCTGATTTATGTTTTTCTTGTATGTATGTGTATAATGTATAGCGAGATATTGTACCGGAAATTTAATAACAAGCTTCCTTTCATGAAAGGAAAAAGGAGATTGCCAGTGAGATAAGACTACTACATAATATCGGAAATTAACTTATAGCAAGTGGAGTATATATTATTTTTAAATGGAATTTCTATTTTCTGTTGATTTGTTAAGTTGTTGTTAGCATAAAAGCGTTATTTTCGTCGTCTAATTTAAATTCTTAGAATAAAATTAAAACTTAGATATTAAAGTGCATAATATACCTACCGTATTAAAAAAAGATTGAATCGGGTAAATTTCTACAGAAAATTCTATTTTCTGCGAAAACAAATTGTTGATTACTGCCCAAAAAAAAACCTTTCATGTCATAAAACCTAATAAAAAATTTAGCGACAACTACATTGTTTTTGAATTTATTATTATTTACTGTCCTACTGACGACAGTAAGTCGGTAGCATACTTGCAGCACAGTTAATAGGCGACGATAGCCAACTACCATAAACAGAAAGGTCATACATGGGCTAAACGCATTTTCGCTGCGCTAATACGCGCGAAGTTTTTTATGCGCAAGTTAAAAAAAAAAACGATTTTTTTTTCGCATTAAAACACATTTATACCGCCGCAAAACTTTCCGCTCACATAAATTTCCAATTACCATTTTTATAAACTTACTCTCACACATTTGGGCTGCAATAATACCCAATTGAAGAAATTGTGATCACCTACTTAAAACTCGGTTAACAATAACTTGTCCGGCGCTGTCTTTTCAGTTCCAGATAAAAAGATGTTTTGCAGGATTTTTTTTTGCAATTCGATTCGCGGGTACTTACATAATTAACCCGATTCCGTTCGCCGTAATGCCGTATTGAATTGCATATCCATACCATAACCAATACCATATGCGGAAGTATTCTTGCACGTGTGACCGTAATGATAATTTTAACTGTAATCTTTTAATTAATGTACAAGTATTTATTGGTTTTTCGGCATCATATCTCACAATTGGGTATGTCAAATAAGTACTGATAAAAAAAATCAACCTGTATATGACTGGGGTTAATAATTCCGAGAGGAATACGAGCAATTTTCGGGTCACCCTGTATAACTATGTGGATACATACTAAAATATTTTATTATTTAACATTTAAAACACAAATGATTTAGTGTTTTTTTTAAATCTATTTATGTAAAAGTCGGATTACATAAAATGATTAAAATTATTGTATTTCACGGTGTTTTTTTAATTAATCGCATTTTTAATGGGATTTACGATTCACTAGCATACTTGTATCTATCTATATTACTGCTTACATAATTAATACAGCGACCGCTCATTGACCCGCTACAGCACTACCCCATGGGATAGTATCAGATACACATATATTTTTTAGTTTTGTTATCAATCATTTCCATTGTTGTCAAAAGCATACTTCATATTTATAAGAGCAGGTTTGAGCACCAGTTCAGTATAGTATTCGAACCAACGGAAAAAAAAATCACATAGTTCGAATCAATCGAACTACGCGGTCGGACCACGGCGCCTCAGCCTTCATCTTATCAGTAATTACCTACTTAGATCAAAAAAAGCAAAAGGTAAGATGTAATGTACTACCTATGTGAGAGTAAAGAAAGTCTGTTATGCAATCCTAAATTAAATCGCTATGATTAAATGAGTACAATAAACTTGAATAATTAGCACTTATCACCTCGATAAGTGTGAATCTACCCACTTGTATCAATAGTAAAGAAAGTCTGTTATGCAATCCTAAATCCAATCGCTATGATTAAATGAGTACAATAAACTTGAATAATTAGCACTTATCACCTCGATAAGTGTGAATCTGTTTGTTTGTTTGCATAATTTAAATAATACGTCGAGTAACGAATTATAGAAGTATTTTCGGAGAATCGGAGAATTTAAAAACTACTGAGCAATTTCTATAAAAAAAATAATTCTTCAATGAACTCATCAATAATTCTTAAATAGACGGTATCTGGCAACAATTTAAAAAGGCATTTCTTTCACTAATAGTTATAATAGAATTATAACTAATTGGCAATTATAAATTGGCTATATACTTATTCCAATCTATCTAAAAATAAAAATTCAACGCTTTGCTAAAGTATATTAAGCCACGAGCGTTTAAAATACGATTTAATAATTAATGAAAACGTACTTTTATGTGCTAAATGGTATTAAGTACTTCAAGCAATTAGAATTATGCAAGTTTGCTGAAGCGTTTCGCTTGTGATTTTTTCTGATTTATGACATCCCATAAAAACGTGTATGGAGTTAATAAATAATATTTCCTGCTGACAGGTACCAAAGGTTCCATACTTGGAAGTGACTTGTAAGTGGGCAATTTTTGCGTAACAAACATGTTTTACGGCCTAAAGGGAGAACTATAATGTTTAACGTTCGCGCAATAATATTAAAGATAATTTCGAGATAATGCCATGTTGGTTTTAATTAATATCATACGAGTATTATCCAATAACGTTTCGATAATTTTGTTAATAATATTATTGGGACAAAAATGGTGATGAATTGTGTTAAGTTAATTTTGATTTTGTGTAGTTGACTCATTCCTTTATCACGTATCCTAGACTCTTAGTACCTTTTTAAACTAAATCTTTTCTTACCCCGACTGTACATAAATTGTGTCTCCTTATTATGTTAGGTACTGACATTTAAATTATTGTTATACGTATAGAAAGCTTACTTTAAAGTGTTATAAATCACCATTGTAGGAAAGAATTGTAAGATAGCAACTTTTTTTCAAATATATATTAATCTATATAAATAAAATCGGAGTGTCTGTCTGTGATTTGCGAAAAACTGCCTCAAACTAAGCTCAGAGAGTCATTCGCATGCTGTTAAAACGTAAATAACTTTTTTTAGAATTTTTGTCTGTCTGTCTGTCTGTCTGTCTGTCTGTCTGTCTGTCTGTCCGGGGTAATCTCAGAAACGGCTGAAGCGATTTCGATGAAACTTTGCAGACATGAAGAGGGGGTCGTCAGGAGTAACATAGGCTACTTTTTGTTTATGTAAATTGCGGTACATACACCAAAATAACATTTTTTACAATTTTTGTCTGTCTGTCTGTTTGTTCCGGCTAATCTCTGAAATAGCTAGACCGATTTTGACGTGACTTTTATTGGCAGGTAGCTGATGTAATAAGGAGTAACTTAGGCTACGTTTATTTTAGAAAAAATACACCCCGGACGAAGCCGGGAGCGGGGCGCTATAAACAATAAAAAACGGGATCTATGCAATATATTCGAGTTTTTCAAACGCGATATTTTTTCTTTTACTGAAAAAAAGTTACTAACCCTGTGACAATAAAAAAAAAAGATTTTTTTCGTTCATAACAATTGCATTTGTTGTTAACAACTGAAACGAAGGTTCATGCAATACAATGAGTTCTCCTTGCGGCATATCTTTTCTTTGGCTGAGTCGCTCATTATGTATTATTAATAGGAACGGATTTTTTTTCGCTAACATTCTAGAAAATTCTAGATGTTTATAGAAAATTCTAGAAGTTTCTCGAAAATTTCAGAAGTTTCTAGGCAATTCCAGAAGTTTCTAGAAAATTCTATGAAAACTTTCTTCACTTTTTCAGATAATTTAATAAGATTTTTTGAAATTTCAGAACATCGTCAAAATTTTTAGAAATTTAAAAATTTGTTATACCTGATGGGTGATTTGTTATATTTATTTCGAAGGAAGTAGAGTGAGGCTATCTTAATGCATAAGCATCATTCTCATTAAACTCGAAAAGTCTATGTGCACGAATAAGTTGAAACATTTATCTTTTCTGCCTAACGATCACCACAGCTTGATAGACAGCTTTAGTATTCATCATCGAAGTTTTGAGATAGAATATACCCATATTTCGCCGAACTGCGTTCTCTTATCTCAGTTGAACTAATATACACAGGAAAAAGACAAAACAAACATAAACAAAAATCAATTCGCTCACGCAGACATTATTAAATTTACGTTTTTTAATATTATAAAACAAAGTCCCCCCGCCGCGTCTGTCTGTCTGTATGTTTGCGATTCTCAAAAACTACCAAACGGATTTTTATATTGTTTTCATTAATGGGAAGAGCGTTAAACGAGGAAGGTTTCTACGTTTAATTTGCAGAAAAAAATTGCACCCGTGCGAAGCCGGGAACGGATCGCTAGTTATTAATAATGGAGGCAAACAGGGCGATGGCTTGATGGTAGGTACAAGTGAAAAAAATTCAAGTAATATGCAATTGAACTATACTCAAGAACTGATGTTTTCCCAGTAGTCAAAATTTTATAATGAAGGGGTAAAAATAACTATTTCCAATTTTATTTGCTACTAGCGGTCCGCTCCCGGCTTCGCCCGAGGTGCATTTTTTTTAACGTAAAAACCTTCCCTGATTATCCCTCTGTCCATGAGTGAAGACAGAATTAAAATCGGTCCACCCGTTCTCGAGTTTTGCGCTTAGCAATACATTTAGCGGCCCGCTCCCGGCTTCGTCCGGGGTGTATTTTTTCTAAAATAAACGTAGCCTAAGTTACTCCTTATTACATCAGCTACCTGCCAATAAAAGTCCCGTCAAAATCGGTCCAGCTATTTCAGAGATTAGCCGGAACAAACAGACAGACAGACAAAAATTGTAAAAAATGTTATTTTGGTGTATGTACCGCAATTTACATAAACAAAAAGTAGCCTATGTTACTCCTGACGACCCCCTCTTCATGTCTGCAAAGTTTCATCGAAATCGCTTCAGCCGTTTCTGAGATTACCCCGGACAGACAGACAGACAGACAGACAGACAGACAGACAGACAGACAGACAAAAATTCTAAAAAAAGTTATTTACGTTTTAACAGCATGCGAATGACTCTGTAAGCTTAGTTTGAGGCAGTTTTTCGCAAATCACAGACAGACACTCTGATTTTATTTATATAGACTAGCGATCCGTTCCCGGCTTCGCACGGGTGCAATTTTTTTCTGCAAATTAAACGTAGAAACCTTCCTCGTTTAACGCTCACGTAGAAACCTTCCTCGTTTAACGCTCTTCCCATTAATGAAAACAGTATAAAAATCCGTTCGGTAGTTTTTGAGAATCGCAAACATACAGACAGACAGACGCGGCGGGGGGACTTTGTTTTATAATATTAAAAAACGTAAATTTAATAATGTTGTCTGCGTGAGCGAATTGATTTTTGTTTAATTGTGCGTAACTTTGTCTTTTTCCTGTGTATATTAGTTCAACTGAGATAAGAGAACGCAGTTCGGCGAAATATGGGTATATTCTATCTCAAAACTTCGATGATGAATACTAAAGCTGAGTGATGATCGTTAGGCAGAAAAGATAAATGTTTCAACTTATTCGTGTACATAGACTTTTCGAGTTTAATGAGAATGATGCTTATGCATTAAGATAGCCTCACTCTACTTCCTTCGAAATAAATATAACAAATCACCCATCAGGTTTAACAAATTTTTAAATTTCTAAAAATTTTGACGATGTTCTGAAATTTCAAAAAATCTTATTAAATTATCTGAAAAAGTGAAGAAAGTTTTCATAGAATTTTCTAGAAACTTCTGAAAATTTCGAGAAACTTCTAGAATTTTGGAGAAACTTCTAGAATTTTCTAAAAACTTCTAGAATTTTCTATAAACATCTAGAATTTTCTAGAATGTTAGCAAAAAAAAATCCGTTCCTATTAATAATACATAATGAGCGACTCAGCCAAAGAAAAGATATGCCGCAAGGAGAACTCATCGTATTGCATGAACCTTCGTTTCAGTTGTCAACAACAAATGCAATTGTTGTGAACGAAAAAAATCTTTTTTTTTATTGTCACAGGGTTAGTAACTTTTTTTCAGTAAAAGAAAAAATATCGCGTTTGAAAAACTCGAATATATTGCATAGATCCCGTTTTTTATTGTTTATAGCGGCCCGCTCCCGGCTTCGTCCGGGGTGTATTTTTTCTAAAATAAACGTAGCCTAAGTTACTCCTTATTACATCAGCTACCTGCCAATAAAAGTCCCGTCAAAATCGGTCTAGCTATTTCAGAGATTAGCCAGAACAAACAGACAGACAGACAAATTTTTAAAAAAATGTTATTTTGGTGTATGTACCGCAATTTACATAAACAAAAAGTAGCCTATGTTACTCCTGACGACCCCCTCTTCATGTCTGCAAAGTTTCATCGAAATCGCTTCAGCCGTTTCTGAGATTACCCCGGACAGACAGACAGACAGACAGACAGACAGACAGACAAAAATTCTAAAAAAAGTTATTTACGTTTTAACAGCATGCGAATGACTCTCTGAGCTTAGTTTGAGGCAGTTTTTCGCAAATCACAGACAGACATCCGATTTTATTTATATAGATAACTAGCGGTCCGCTCCCGGCTTCGCCCGAGGTGCATTTTTTTAACGTAAAAACCTTCACTGATTATCCCTCTGTCCATGAGTGAAGACAGAATTAAAATCGGTCCACCCGTTCTCGAGTTTTGCGCTTACATTTAGCGCTCGAGCAATACATTTAGCGGCCCGCTCCCGGCTTCGTCCGGGGTGTATTTTTTCTAAAATAAACGTAGCCTAAGTTACTCCTTAATACATCAGCTACCTGCCAATAAAAGTCCCGTCAAAATCAGTCTAGCTATTTCAGAGATTAGCCGGAACAAACAGACAGACAGACAAAAATTGTAAAAAATGTTATTTTGGTGTATGTACCGCAATTTACATAAACAAAAAGTAGCCTATGTTACTCCTGACGACCCCCTTTTCATGTCTGCAAAGTTTCATCGAAATCGCTTCAGCCGTTTCTGAGATTACCCCGGACAGACAGACAGACAGACAGACAGACAGACAGACAGACAGACAGACAGACAGACAGACAGACAGACAGACAGACAGACAGACAGACAGACAGACAAAAATTCTAAAAAAAGTTATTTACGTTTTAACAGCATGCGAATGACTCTTTAAGCTTAGTTTGAGGCAGTTTTTCGCAAATCACAGACAGACACTCTGATTTTATTTATATAGATTAAGTAACATTATAGTTAGGTGCAAGACAAAAAAAAAATCGGTTCATAAACAAGTTAGAAAAAGGTATCCGAAGTTTTCGCTTCTCATATTAATATAATAATACCTAATGACATAATTCAGCTCAATTTAAAAATTTACAATAATGAAGCGTATAATTCTATCAAATTTATAAAAATCAACTAACTTATTATACTTTCACGCAATAAATACGAAAAATTAATAATGTAACGTTATATAGGCATCTAAAACTGGTTGCATAACAATCATATTAATATTCATAGTTATTTATAAATATTATAAAAATGAAAAGATCATTCAATGTTGGATGCAACGTGAAAAAAAACTTGATTGTAAAAAAACATTTAGACTTATTAAAGTCGAGAGACATCAACTTTAAAGTTTATGTAATCTCATATCATAGACATTTTGTATAGAACTTTGGCTTACGTAATCTGTAAAGTTTAGTTATCAAAATACTCAATTAAGATCAAAGCAGTAAAACCACGGAAGTTATAGTTTAGAGAACGAGATAAAGCCCTTCGTGATAACCCCAAGCGCGGGAAGGAAAGTGTAGCAAACCCAGTAGGAAATGGAGAGTATACCTACTCGTAATAGCAATGAAACGAATTGTGGAGGTCTCTTGTTGAAAACGTGATGATAAGAGCACGTATCCATTAGTAACAACTGACTCCACAATCGCGGAAGTTTGCGGAGATTTAGTTAAAGAAATTGCTAAACAATTGCGTAAAAGGGTCTGCATGTAAAACATACGAAAGCGGTTCGTACTTCGAGGTTTAAATCAGCCCTCTAGACCAGGGTTCCCCAAACTATTTTGGACAAGTGACCCCTTTTCAACAATGAACTGTTACCTCAGACCCCCATGGTCAAATTACCTACTTTTAAGACCAACCCCCTTATTCATAATGGTCCGCTAACTTAAAGCAGCTATCTATCTTAGTCTATCTTTAGTTTTTTCCTATTGGTACAAAATACCTAGGTACTAAGGTGCCAATTAGAAAACTTTGCACTTGGTTAAGTGAGTGAAGTTGATTTCATTTTCTCGTCAAAATTTAACAAAATAAAAAGACAATCCAATTCAGTAAATATCAAGTTTAATTTATAATTATTACAAATTAATACATAAAGCATCTTAAGTTGGTAGGAAATTATATTTTAAAAACTATTAATTCGCAAAGAGAAAATAAAACATTCAGTGCGATGGATGAACCTGGTGACTATCTACCAATCTAGCTACATCCGGTTCAATATTAGTGAGTTGCAGCCTTAAATCTCCACGTTCGTTGATTTTCAAACGGTTTCTTTGTTTTGTCAAAATGTTTGTTACCACACTGAAGCTTTTTTCAACTAGATATGATGATGGAAAAGCGATAAGGTATTTTTCAGCAATGTTCCACAATGTAGGATACTGTGTTTCAATTTTGCGTTGCAACCAGAACTTCTGATAGCCTTGGTTGAACTTTTGCTTAAGCTCTTCGTCTGTGCTGATGGTAATCAACTCTTCTTGCATTATCACATTGGCTTCTTCTATGGCTGTGGTGTTATACGGATTTATTATCCATTGAGGAATTTGTAAATTTAAAAGATCATCAAACCTCTCCGTAAAATCCTTGTGTAATGCGTCCAAGTGAGTAACATATAATAAAATGTCATCATCTTGAAGCATTTTTGGTAATTTTGACAAATGCGGAAACTGCGAATATTCTTTTCTGCCTAAATTTTGTTTATAAAGAACTAGTTTACCCACGAAGGCCGATATTATTGATTTTGTTTTAATCAAGTTAAGATCATCACCCTGTAGTTGCAAATTAACTTTGTTGAACATTCCAAAGATATCAGTCAAGTAATAAATATCTGTTTTACAATTGTTCAGATTTTCTTTCAAATTCGGATCTTTTTCTTGTAAAAACTCCAACACAGATTCAAAAAGGGCTGAAAATCTTTCTAAGCAAGAGCCTCTTGATAGCCAGCGAACTTCAGTGTGCAGAAGTAACCGAGTAAAGACTTCGTCGTTTTCGTCACATAGTTGAGCAAATAACCGAGAGTTCAAAGAATTGCTTCGAATCTTGTTGATAGCATTTATTACATATTGTACAGACTTATGCAATCTAGGACTCAGCTTTTTTGCTGCTAAATGCTGCCTGTGAATCACACAGTGAATAACCAGTACATCAGGCAGTTGTCGCTTTAAGTGAGCTATAAAGCCACGATGACGACCAACCATAGACGGTGCACCATCAGTCGCAACAGAAACAATATTCTTCCATGGAATAGCTTTATCAGTAAAAAAATGTTCCACGGCCTGAAAAATCGATTCTCCTCTAGTATCAGTCTCTAAATATGCAGCAAAAATCAGTTCTTGGCACATATTTTCATCTTTGATAAATCGAACATATCCTAACAATAGAGCTTCATTGCCGGGTAATGTAGACTCGTCCAACTGGAGAGAGAATCTGCGGGTCTGTAAGAACTTGCATAAAATGTTTTCCACATCGCGTCCCATCTCATCTATGCGTCTCTGAACGGTGTTGTTGCTCAAAGGTATTCTCTTTAAAATATCATGTGCGGGTTTGTGCAATACATTGTTAAGGACCTCCGCAATGGCTGGTAAGATAAGCTGCTCTCCAATTGTATGGGGTTTCCCCGACTTCGCTATTAGTAAAGATATATTATAGGACGCTCGTAAACCATCATTGTCTCGAATAGATGATGACGCAAACATCGATCCTATGGATGGCCTTTTGTCTAGTTTTTCTTTCAGTGCTTGAAAATATGACAAGGGCTTACTTTTTTTGTTAGCATGTACTCTTGATAAGTGGTCATCCATTTTTGAAGGCTTCATGGCATCGTTACTAAATACTTTTTCACATATGAGACACATCGGGAAGTGTTGATTTGATGGAGATGCAATAAATCCGAACTTCAAGTAGTCCAAACTGTATTGTCTGCATTTTTTTTTCGTGTCCGCCATCATAAAACTTTCAGTAATTCTGCAAACAAAAAAATAAGGAACCTAAATAAAAAACAATAATAAACTGTTAAATTTGCACACTATCTTATTTTTATCACACTCAGTTAATGGATTCTTGTTAAGTATTACTGACTTACTCTTTGATAAACTTTGATACCTATATTGGGAAGTAACTACAGTAGGTAATTAGGTATAGAAACTTCGTATTAGGTAATTAGGTAGAATAAGAACGAAAACCAAAGACTTAAGTGTTAGTAATTTTTACAAATACAATTATACATACCTATTTAAAATATGTTGTATGTTGTGTTTAACACTTTTTCAGTCACTTTACTTCACTTAATTTAGCTTTGTAATAAGTTTGTAATCTCTTGAAATAAATGAGTACTTAGCTATATGAGTTTTTATCGTTCAAGCTCCAACGAATTTCAAAACGCAAATGAACTTTCAACCTAAATGCAAGCTCGTTAAATAGTAAAATATCAGGAACATGTTTGGACTTGATCATGAATTCGTTCGTCTTAATTCGCGTAAAGCCGCTATCACACTATTCAATTTGAACGATTCCAATTTAGGAAATCGGAAGGTGTGATCGCAGTTAGAACAGATTGGATTCAATTAAGAGTTTATCCATTTTCAACTCTATATCTTCGATTTAGAAATCAATTTAGCGTAGTGTGATCACGAGCTCACTACTTAGATTCCTAAATAGGAATCGTTCAAATTGAATAGTGTGATAAGCACTTTATCGTCAAATAGAGAGCAAGTCAAAACGCCGCTGAAAGACGTACGCTCCAACTCAATCTTGCACAAACTTGTCCACATAGACTTGCCGAGTTTTTCATCTTGTACGAACTTGAAACTTTACATTCCTGGAACATTATTTCCTACAAAAATATTAATTATTCTTAGTACACGTAACACAACATAAACAATACAGTAACTACCTACTTACCTATCTTGAAAGTTTTAAATAAGAACTTGTGTTAATATAATAGGGGTCGATTTTTAGACCTCGTCGACCCCCAAAATCACTTTTCGTTTATGTCGACCCCTAGGAAACCGATATCGACCCCAAGGGGTCGATATCGACCACTTTGGGAATCCCTGCTCTAGACATATTATGTCTGTGTCTGTCTATAGTTATTTATCTATTCCGTGGTTACGATAAATATGGCTGAAATATAAAGCTTGCCTTGTTTTGATGACAATTTTAGATTAATTTTAATTTAATTAATTTTATTTTCAAACACAATTTCCTAGAAAATTGTTACAATAAGTATTAATACAAGGAAACACATTAACATCATTCGCGTCTATGTTTTGTTGCTTTGAATTTGCTTTTACATTTAAAACTAAAAGCAACTAAAAGTAATTGGAAGTTGTTGTATCAATTAATTCTGTACTTATTTTCTTTCTGATCTGTTATCACGATTGGAAGTTATTAGTTATATAATGGGAGTTATTATATAGTTATCAATTAGGATTGAGAGTATTAAAGAACTTAAATTCATTCCTCAAAATACATGATTTTGAAAGTTACGACTTATAACCCACATATATGTAGGTTCTGTCAATATTTCACATTGCGCATCTGTCGTTTGTAAGAATGAACTCTCTTTCACGAGGTCCTGGCTAACTTACAAAGTTAATTGAAATAGATGACACATTAGTTTTATTATTATTTTTACTAAGATTTTTTTTGATAGACTGAGAGTTCTGAGGAACACATTAAAAATATATTGTGCTTTATACAATGTTTCATATTAGAGCAGATAACGATAAACAAATGAAAACATTTCTTGTGTGGCTTGTTTGCTAAAGTTCTGTTCAATTCCGCAGGTATCTGTCTTTCATTAGACAGTACAAGATAAATCCGTTTGCATTCGAAAGGTAAGCAATTTGTAAAGTTGTCTCGTGCCTCCACGTGAAAGCAACATCGTTTGTTTGACGATCACTAACACGTAGGTGGACATTAATGGAGCGGCGGCTCTAGCTAATGCTGACCGAATTACACATCCAACATCTTAACAAGAGACAAACGTAACACTGTATAACATAATTATAGCACTATTAACGAAAATGGAGATTTAAAAATGTTATAAATAATGATATAGACTAGCTAATAACGAGCCAACGAAAGAAAAGATATTGTTATCCTGAACCAATTAAATTGTTCAATTACAAAAAGTACTATGCGGAATACGTTTGTTTATATGTGGGTGGTAATCTCAGGAACGACTGCACCTATCTATTTGAAAAATTCTTTCACTGTTTCAAAGGTACATCATCAATACTAATAATAAATCTGTAAGTGTAGGTATTGTATGTATGTATGTATGTATGTATGTATGTTCCTCCATAACTCTGAAACGAAATAACTGATTTTCATGAAACTTGGTAGATAAACATTTGAACATACGGGACACAGGATAGGCTACTTAATATTTTTCAACGCGGACGAAGTCGTGGGCACCAGCTAGTTATTCCATATGGGTATAGTTTGCATACTAATCTCCCCAATTGCTCCCAGACGAAGCTGGAGCGAGCCTGTCTAGTTATAAAATAAAGTGGCTGTCCGCCTCTACTCTTTTTTGCCAACTTCTTCTAAACCACCCAATGGATTTTTATAGTTTTCAATAATTGAATAATTGAATCTAGGAAGCCGAGGGCCGTTCGCTAGTAGGTACTATTAATAAGAGAATGTATCAGAACCTGCGCATGAATGTTCGCAATTTCATTTAGCCCTAAATGAACATAATCAAGAAATACATAGGCGAGTGAAATCTGTTTTCGATGTCTCCCAGGCTCTCACAACTTTCGCCCGATTTTCAACTTAAAGTTTATATATACAACTCAAGATCTTTGAATAGGTCAGGGTACGGACGATCTGTACGGTCACGATTGGACTAGAGACTACGGGATTCCGTTGATAAAATCGATTCGCTACACTCAGGATTATTCCGAGCCCTGATGCCGGCTTTGATCTTACAAATTAGAGTGTAGCAACATTACTGCAACAAATTTAACGACATTCGTGATGTCAGTCACATTTTCAACCTCTTCGCTACTTTGTGTTTTTATGGGTTTTTCTCGACTATCTTATATTCTACTCTAATTAGTGTTATGTTATTTTGCGTGCCGAGGCTGTTAGATAAAACATTTTGCATGTCTTGTCCCTTGAGCGTGGGAAACTTTCTCACCGCTCCGTATTGAAAGTTGAACGATAAAGCACGTTAACAATACAAATAGGTTTGATAGTTGGACCCGATATGTCTGTTTTCAATAATAGTAACAGATTTATTCTGCTAACTAGTTATAAAATCCGCACATTCACTGTTTATTCAATATATCGCCGTTGTCAAACCAAAATCTGCTATGTGCAATATTGACTAAAAGTTTTCCTGAAATTTTTTACATGAATATATAAATGACCTTCATGTAATACCACAGGTAATACTACAATTTAATGGAGTTTAACTGAATTAGTTAGGGAATTCATTCCCTAACTAATATGTTTGAAGCTTAGTGTTGATTTACGTAAACATGGAACCAAAAAGCAAAATAATAAATAATAAACTATTAAGGACCCACTGCATCTTCAACTTTTTGCTACTGTGAAACTAACCTATGTCATTTTTAACTTCCGACGCCCAAGCTCCCAAACGACCGGTTTTTTTCTTTTGAAAGCTTACGTGATCGGGATTGTTCTTAGCAATAACTTATGAAAATCTGTTCAGGCGCTTATAATATTTCCTAGTTGATGAAGGAGTTTCACTAACTACCATAGGTTCAATCGTTTCGAATGATGTGCAATTTGGTATACTATTACTTCGGTGGTATTTCCATGACATCGTAACCTTGACCTGATGCTGCAGATCAAGTAGTTTGCGGGATACCGAACCTTACAGCAGATATAGTGTGTTTGAGCTCAATAGAAAGTCGGGGGTAGTTTATAATTTTTAATTATGGCTTGTTACCTCTGTATTCTTTAAAACAAAAAATGAACTTATTTCTAAAACTACTTACCTCAATAGAGAATTAAGAAAGCACTTGAATTCGTTGGATATTTGATTTTGGCCCTTTCTAAATATTAATACGAGATATAAAACGGAGTAAACATTGGTCATGTATGTATGTATCTGGGTCTAATGAAACCACATTTTGAGGTCAAATAGTACACGTTGGCTTTCCCCAGACAACGAGTGGAATGCAAACGCCCGAGACACGCCACTTATAAGGGAATATCTCCTTGTGTAAAATAGCAATTCTCTATATTTCGGTATAGCAATTGTTCTATTGTACAATTGCAACTGTCTTTATACGGTTTGTGCCTCGTTAGTACCACTGAGCTTTGTCCCACAAAAAAGCCACTATGTCCAGTTTGTATATGTACCGTTGCTCAAAACATATTTTCCGATTATTTATTTCTCCGACCCGCAAGCCTACTTTGTCCTACATTGTTTTTCGTATAGGTTAAATAATATTTTTAGTGCAGTCAGCTTAAAAAGATTCATTCTAATATTTTAGACTCACTATCAGACATTTATTATTAGAAAGAGAAGACACGTTACATTTACAAAAAGATGACAAAAAAGAAAAACGAGTTTAAAAAAATAACCCACTAGAAAGAAATAAAGCCAATAATTTAAGCAGAAAATTTTCAAGAAATTGACTTCATAGAACTAATGACTCGGTACAATCCAGTCAATTAATGAAAGGGATTCAAAATAGCAGCGCTTTGCACATGTACTGTTAGCAAGTAAATTAATTTTTAATTATATATTTTTATTATTAAATTATGTATATGAAATTTTGACTATATCTCCATGTTGCCGTTTTATATTATAACTGGACAATTAGTGAGAAAACTTTAATGATACAACTATTAACTATTCTTAGAAAAATGTTTGTCACTGATTGACCGACTGATCTATCAACACACAGCCGAAATTATTAAATGAAGAAAAATAAACAACAATAAAAGGGAATAAATGATTTATTATTTTGCACGACATCGACATTACAAGACTAAATAAATTTTCTTTTTTTTCTAACTATACTCATTGGGAACGCTATATTCAATCACTTTTTTTGATATTCGTACGTGTCGTGTGATGTGTGTGTGACTGAAGGCCAAAAATTAACTTTAATTAAATATTCAACATAGTATAAGCTTTTATAGCGAAAATCGTAAAATTATATCTACTTAAAATACTTTATTAGATTTTGCTATCTGTACTTATAAAGCTATCGGAATGAATTTCCTAACTAATTCAGTTAAACTCCATTAAATTGTAGTATTACATGAAGGTCATTTATATATTGTAGTCAATATATAATTATAGTATTATAGTAATAATTGCCTTACAAACTGCAAGAAAATCAGCAGAAAAACAAGTTTATTTAAAATTATAAAATAGAAAACATGATATCTGGTAGGTAGAAAGCTAAACCCTTAATAGGTAACGCCAAAAAGAGACTTTGAAAAAATTGTACTTAAATGCTTGCAAAGACGACTTATTTTCGATGACTTAAATTATGTATTAAAAATATTTTCAAAAATTCTTTCAATTTTTAAGTTATTCCCAGACTGTTATATAAATATTTAATTTTTAATAAGATATACTACAATTTAATTAATATTAATAAAGTTTTTAAATATAACTTTAAATTAATTATATTATTATGATAAACAATAATGTCATAAAATTAATACCAATTAATTAACATTTTGAAGCATCACACAACCTTGTTCTAATTCTAAGAAGTGAATGTATATAGAGTAAAATTTATAAAATCCAAAACCAGCAGAAGGTTACGTTCTTTAGAAAAAGCTCCAAAAGGTTCACAAATGACACTTAAGAAAAATTTTCGAACAGGTTTAGCCTGAATACGAATGACTAATTCGTGAGAATCAGTATTACGTGCGTACAATCGAAAAGAACCTGTATTTTTTGTTCACATATCTACTTTTCAAGACCCCGAGCAAGGATGTAGTCGTCAATTCTACAGTCTTGTCACGACTCCAATATATATTTGTCAGACTCACCTTAGTACATAGATTCTTTATCAAAATTGTGTGTGAAATTTCTTTTACAGTGACAGCAGAAATTACACTGCGTTCCGCAGTCACACGATCTTGCACAAAATTTATAGAGGAATAATAGCACGGCTGCTGTTTTAAGGTGTATAAGGAATATACAAACTTATACTTTCTGATGATAAGGTCTTCAGACCACCTGACGGTCTACTTGATGGCTATCAATAACACGAGCAATGAACGCCACAGGTGCTGCATATGCGCTACCGAACATAGTAGGAATAAGGAATAGAATAGTATACATGATGTTATTTCACGTTAGTCTTCTTTAACGGCACCCTGCCGGGAATCGAACCCAGGACCTAGCTTTTCGGCTCAAAGCAAAGGTCGTCGGGCACTGATGCTCTTACCATTCTATATCTTTCGTTCCCTACATTATTAGTAGTCCTCTTTGGTAAGCAATCTTTTGAGCTGTCAGTCACACAGTATTATCAAAATGAAGGGTTTTATTTAATGCGTTTCTGTACACTCTTTTTTGTATTGTACCATTTTTAAAACGATATACCTAATGAGAAAGTTACCGTTCTTTATTGTTTTTTTTTTAATTTATTTATTCCTACATTAATATGAGTACCAAAATATGTAGTACGGTATGGAATAAACCACTTTTCAATTCTCTGCGCTGTCACTTCGCTTATAATTAATGAAATGTGATATGAAAACTTTCATGTGGTATACAATGAAGTGTACTTACTGCATGAACCTTGAATATGATTTGATAATATTATACTAGTATAATTCACCTTGGACAATATATTATTTTCACTATTTATAACTTTAATAATTCTGTATTCGCTTGTAATTATTATATTATATAACTGTATAAGCCATGCTGGGCAGTGTATGGGGTTATATCTATATCTATACTAATAAATATTATAAAGAGAGAAGATTTGTACCTATGTTTGTAATGAATAAACTCAAAAACTACTGTAGAAAGATACATTATCACCGAGTAACACGTAACATTATAGGTAAATATAATTCATATTTTATAATGTTACGCGGGCAATTTCGCTGTGAATTGGCAGACCTTCAAATATCTTCTAGGATTGTCAGTCTTGTAGGACATCCAAGTATTTACACGATGTTTCTCTTCACCGTTAGAACAAAATTGATCGTTATTAAATCTTAATTAAATTCTTAGTATTTTAAAATCGAAAAATACTAAAAATTGTAGGCACAACTTGAATTTTGCTTAAGCATCTGTTTAGAATTTTCCAATAAAAAAAAATACATAAACGTATACAATAACGTACATATATATTACAATAACGTACATATATATTACAATATATTACAATAATGTATATATATTACAATATATACTTTAAAAATTAAAAATCTCACCTTATGTGATTATTAATATGAAATACGAAGATGGAAAAACAATTACATACCTGAAACAAATATAAAGTTAAATTAGTGTCTACTTAAAGCAAAGTTTTCTTATCCAAAACGTACTATTTTCATTTGGTTGAGTTTTCATCTAACTTTTACTTTAATTTCTCTTTATAGATCTACACCAACAATGGACTCGTGGGGCTGTAAATCTCCCGTGTGTCGATGCTAGATCTACTTGAGTTATGGCCCCAACTCTGGGCGCAGTCTCGGACATGCACAACTTTCATCGCCATGTTAGGGGCATTTTCTCTATAGATAGACCACAATTATTTTTATTAATATTCCACCATACATGATACGTGATCTTGATTGCTAGGTAAGTGTAACTTACTCGTATATATGTGAATCAAACTGGTGGTGCTAATGATTGAATCTTGACTATAATATAATTTGTGATTTATCTGAGATTAGTATATTATTTTTTTAACTTTTAATAACAACATTACAATCTTAATATAGCAATAAAAATAAATAAAATTGAAAATAAATATTTCCCTTCATTTTATACAAGCTTGTTATGATTGTACAAATGGTTGATGGTGGTAGAACAGTATTTTGAGCAATTATGAGGCCTTTGGTCTAATGGTTAAAATGCTGGTAGCCTCTGCCTTAGCGAGCTCGAGTTCGATTCCCAGCAGGGCTAAATTTTCAAAGTTATATCTGATCTGGGTCTGACAAGTAGTGGCAGGACACACTGCGTTATGCAGTTATAAGTAACCACCCCCTGACTGAAGAATACAGTGAAACAAAATCATGTTTACTGTTGTGTTTCGGCGTGTGAGTAAGGGATGCAAGCATTTATTTCGCTAACCCTTCCTAATCCCTTATCCTTAACCCCACTAAGGTTGGCAACCCATTTTGCAGCACATATGTGGTGTGGTGTACCTTTGTTTTTGGTGCGATGGTATCCATCCTATATCTTACATCACTTTACATACCTTACCTTACACCTCTCTCACCTTACATCAAGTCTGTTTGATATTTGGTAGGTATATACCTACATAAAAAATATTTGACCGTTTTTCTATCTATAAATAAATCTAGACATTTAAATATTTAGTAATTATACCATTTAAATCTTCTAATCTCTCTTAGGCATTTAATTATGTGCCTACTAAAGCAAAATATTAAAATCTACTCACTTTTACTTATACATAAGTAACATTAGAAATGTCATTACGCATCACTATTGATCGCAGCAATAAATTAATTAGATATGAAGTAATAGTAAATCTTCGCGCGTTGGTCGTAGCTACTTTGAGCAATAATACCTGCAGCTTATTGAAAGTGATAAATAAATAGTGGCTCGCATATAATATTACCAGCTCGATGACCTAAGCAATGAAAGTTGACAAGTATTACGGCTTAACACAGCAGTGCAATGTTTTCCTGTTCGCTCGTGTGTTAGTTAATATTAACGCGATATTTGATTTGATCACTTCTCTTGCGTGACTTAGAAACTGTAACAAGTGTTTAATATGCAAATCATCGTCGTTATATCGATGCGAAGGCAAACACATACTACTGTTAGTGTGTAATTGTACATTCGCGCAACTAAAATTATACACCATTGGTTTTTAAAACCTCACGTCGCATCAAACGCGAACTTTTTCTTGCACTTGTTAAGTAAAATGTGTTTTGTGATATACTAGCGACAGACGGCTTTGCATGAATGTATTTTTTTTTTCTGCAAAATATTTATTTATTTATTTATTTTTTTTTTTTCCAAAAGGTACACCAACAGTACAAATAAAAAACTTACAATAGGTATAGGTAACATAAGGTAATTTTAAGGCATACACAGATAAACTACAAACTAGAAATTGAGACGATCGATAACACACGCATGGCAACTAAACAATAAATAACTGAAAGCAAACAAGGAACAATGACCAAAATCAAAGACAATTAAACTATTATAACTATATCTAAATAACAAAAATAAATTAAAATAAAACAATAAAAAGAAAACAAAAAGAAAACCGCTCAGCTAAACAGTATAACCGTCAGTTTACGCTTAACTTCCGCCGATTTACAATTAAATATAATATACATAATATAGAGAAACCTTTCTAATCTTCCGTTTTTCTGATTCCGATATTTCTTATTCTGATTTACTGATATTTACGTTTCAGACGCGAACTTTTTCTACCACTTATTAGATAATTTGTGTTTTATGAGATACGTATTCGCGACCCGTCCCCGGCTTTGCACTAAGTGCAATTTTTTCTACAAGTACAAAAATCTTTCTCGTTTACCAATCTTTTCATTTGCGTAAACCGTATCAAAACATGTCGGGTGGTTTTAGAAGAAGTCATCGAAGAACTAGATTGAGATTAGTTTATTTTATTATTTAACTTTATTCCGCGGACGCGCGAACTTTGGAACAATCTCCCTTCTGAGGTGTTTCCACCTAGCTACAATATGGGCTTCTTCAAGCGAGGGGTTAACAAATATCTTCAGGGTAGGCAGCGCACTAGCACTCCCCTTGGTGTTGCTTGTGTCCTTAGGCGACGGTAACCACCTACCATCAAGTGGGCCGCCTGCCTGTCTGCCACCTTTATGTTATAAAAAAAAAAAATATATAATTGTACATTGGTTTTGAAAACATCATGTTATTATCAAACGCAAACTTTTTCTAGAACTTATTAGATAAATTAAGTGTTTTTTGACATACCTATTAGCGACCTGCTGTTCCCGGCTTCGCACGATGCAATATTTTTCTGCAAATTATATACACATACCTTTCTCATTTATTGACATTTCCATTTGCGTAAGCCGTATCAAAATCCGTTAGGTGGTTTAGAAGAAGTTAGCTACACAACCAACGCATTTTGATGCGGTTTTAACTAATGAGAAGAACGATAAACGAGGAAGGTTTGTGCATATAATATGCAAAAAAAATTGCGGGAACGGATCGCTAATTATTGTTAATAAATCACGTAGGAATTGATTTTATATTTACTTATAAGAAATAAATAAATAATTATTCATTAGCTACCAATAAATGAACGTTTGTTGCAAAATACATTTCTAAGAGGTAAAGAAGAAAAAAAAACCAATCACGTCTGGGTCGCATAGTGTCATAAACAGTCTTGTATTTTACTTTTATAACGCAGCTGTAGAAATTTTATTAAGAAGCAATCCAAATTTAAAAGCATCGGCCATGAAGAAAAAGTAATAACAACTCTTACATTTTAGTAATAGCATAATAATTACGTTAATAGCTCGAAAGAAAGTGAGATTTTTCGAATATGCATTTAGTGAAATTGTGTTTTATGAATTTTATAATGTGTACAGTGTATCTACGTACAAATTGAAGCATTTTTAGCCGTTTTTTATTGGCATAAAATGGCTAATTTTATTTAACTAGTTTTTGTTGCCTACATGTTCATATCCGTCATTTTTTATAAAAATATAAGATAACTAAAATTATAAACTAGCCCCCGACTTTCTATCAAATCCAAACACGCTATATCTGCTCTAAGTTGGGCGTTTCGCAGACTACATGAAACTGCTGCATCAGATCAAGGTTATCATGTAATGGTAATATCACTGATGTAATTTGGTATATCAGTATACCATATTTCATATCATTCCAGCATGTGGAAGTTAGTGAAATCACTTCGTCAACTAGGAAATGGGCTGATGGTCTTCAAACGCTTGAACAGATCTTCGTAAATTATTATAGCTAAGAACTATCCCGATCGTGTCAGCTTTCAAACAAAAAAAAACCGGACTACAATTCCTCAGAAAGATACACAGACATACGTGTCAAACTTTAACAGCCTGTTTTTGCGTTGTGCGTCGGGGTTGAAAAAAGAGCTTACTATGGATTCATTATTATATTCATATATTCCTCGAAAATATCTTCTTGGATTTAATTTAAACCCGAAAATTATCGTGCTTATTATATACATACGCACCATAAACCACGAAAGAACATAAAGTATAAGTAGGTTCATACTTATACTTTATGTACATAATTGAAAATCAGACCTTTTCGAACGAAGTGAATTCCTTACGCAATACCATCATTGTCATGTTTACTGTTAGCCTGCATGTTTCATAAATGTTATCATTGTAGAGCACAATGTCAATGAACCTTAATGGTTGCGTTCCATTGGAATTCGAAAATAGAATTCCTTTTAAACCTTTTACATTATCTCTACTAATACTATAAAGAGAAAATATTTGTATGTTTGTAATGAATAAACTCAAAAACTGATAGACCGATTTTGAAAATTCTTTCACCTATAGAGATATATTATCAGCGAGTAACATAGGCTATATTTTATATATTTACGCGGAAGTTGCGTGCAACATCCAGTAATAAATATATATAAGCATATCCGAACTTATATCTGTAATTTTATTGTAGTTCATGGGAAACGTATCGAACTAATACAGTTATTTCTCCAAAATATCAAAATATAGCCTTTAAAAATATTCTCAAGAATGCTTTACTGCTTTACTTGTCTTTGATCTATGCTTTACTTATCTTTGATCTATATTCTACCATCAACAAACATAAAACTAATAAAATTCGTGACTCATTTTCCCTTGAACTGTCTATAACAACCCTTGAATATACAATTTAATTCAAATATTGATACATTGTTGTACCGAAGCTGATTTATGTGTGGTATTTAAAATTATCGAATTAGGTACCTTATAGAGCAACTGTAGCCAACGGTTGGCTCTTGGCAAAGACAAAGTTCAAAGAGTTGATGGCAAACCATTAGGACTGAAGATGAGAAGACAAGATTTTAGTGGGGGCAAGGCACACTGGTCTTCAGTCTTAAATTTGGTAACCCGTTTGACAGCAGTAACCAACCCCTTACAGAAGGCCTTATTTGGTGAGTGAGTAAGAGATGCCATAGATCATTTACCCCTATACTAATTATCTACTAAAGCACATATGGCATTGCTTGTGCTATAGGCTATGGTAACCACATCACCAAATGGACCGTCAGTCTGTTTTCCGCAAGCAGTGACCTTCACATAAAAAAGTGGTTTAATGTAGAAAAGTAGACAGACAGAGTTTCTTTCGCGTTATCTGTTTCTTAAATAACATTGGTTGTATTTGTGCACAGTTGTGCAATGTTACGCTAAAGTATTGGATCGCGTCGGTCGTAACCATACGTATCAGTGGATCTCGACGGCACCTGTTCCCTGAACAATGGTGCACTTCATAATCAAGCTCGCTCACTTTCGTTTGCACCTTCGCAGTTCGTTAACATTTTGGAAAATAAGACGCGAATCGTGACCGGGGAGAA
Source organism: Synanthedon andrenaeformis (assembly GCA_936446665.2). Classification (NCBI taxonomy): domain Eukaryota; kingdom Metazoa; phylum Arthropoda; class Insecta; order Lepidoptera; family Sesiidae; genus Synanthedon; species Synanthedon andrenaeformis. Next base: position 3,475,389 of record OW387780.2, on the reverse strand, counting down.
CGCAGTTCCCTTTCAACCGTCACGCGTAAACATTGATAATAACTGCGGAATGCTTTATTGAATAACTTTAAAGCGAGGCGTGCTTAAGCTTTTCCGTAAGCTAAGAATAATGTTTAAGTGGGAATTTCATTGTAGATACTCGAAATTAATCTCGGACCGATTTTGAAAATTCTTTAACCTATAGAAAGCTACATTATCAGCGAGTAACATAGGCTATATTTTATAAAGTTACGCGGGCGAAGTCGTGTGCAACAACTAGCATGAAATAAATTGGGCATTACACGGTCATCAGCAGCAACAAATTGTGGACGAAGTGGGGCCACGAAACGATGTGCGGGTTAGTGGCGGTTCGTACGTCGACAATTTTTGTAATCAATAACAGAGTACGGGAGGGAAATAATATATAATTTGAAAATATCTCTCGGTTGGTTAAGAATAATATTTATAGTTTTTTAATGTAATATTCATTACATGCAAGTGTAAATATTTTAAGTCATAATACTTTAAGTGATATTAATTTATATATATCTGTGGATTTGTTTCTATCTTTTATGTTATACTACCTAGTTATAAGATTATATAAATGTAAGGCTATATAAATAAAAATAAATAGCTAATGTGTTGTTAAGCTCAAAACAAAACAAAAAAAGGTAACGGCTGGTCCAATTATTTATTTTTTTCAAATATTCGTTGAAGACCTAGGAAGGTTCTTTATGACCACGTTTTTATTTATTTTATTTACTTTTCCACATCAGCTGCTGCAGTCCAATAGCTTTTGACATCTGTCGGGTCAGCAGGTTTATCATAAATGCAATTCTCAAAGATTTCATTAGATATTATTATGTCAACAGTATGGCCAAATTCTTTACTCAAAGAAGACTATAAATGTGATGTTTTGACGTAAGTAAATGCTAAAAGTTATTTCGAAGCAACAAGTCGTGACCGCTATCAGTTTTGCAACAAATTGAACTCATAAAATATTTTAGATCGCACTCAAAACTTTAATACGTTGGCCTTTAAATGCCGCAGCTGTTAAAATTATATAACATAATCATATTTATTCTGGATAATATTACCGTAAAATGGTAAGATAACAACCAAAAATATTTTTAGTAGGTAATATAAATACTCTATAATTTGTTTGTGTATCAGTTGTAAAATTATTATTCACTTTATTTTAAAGATGACAAAAAGAATGGTAATCCTGAGTTTCTTTCGGGGTTCCGTCTCAGGATCGTCATCATCTTGGCTATTTTGTTTCAAAATCTTAGTAAAAATAGAATGACAATTAAAAAACTAAACATTAAAATTAAGTTAAATTAGGTTAAGTAGGTTTTAAGTAGTGGTGGTAATCATTTGGGCAGTCCACCCCTTACACCCCCTTACAGAAGACCAGCACGTGTGCTGTTGCATCCTATCCTTAATCCGATTATGGTAGGCAGCGCACTTGTAGTTGCAGCCTGTTTTAGTATATTAAGAAATCGTATGAAAAATATTAAGAAATTTACTACAGTACATTATGAGCAAGAACAATAAAATAGTATTTTTAATTGTATACCTATTAAAATTAAAACCTATTATATACCTGGAGTAAGAAATAATAATATTCAAGTTTAAAAATTAGTTTAACCTTTATGTAACGTACTGTACATTATGCTAGTGGGCGAGTTATCTATTAAAATAATAGGTAAATCAAACATGAGAATTCGCCCATTTGGGCGAGATAAATTTGAGCGAGTAATCCATTAACTCGGCGACGGTAGCCACAGCTACCAGTCTGTCGAGATTAGTATAAAAAAGTTTAAAAGGATTGAAGACTATATAATGAATAAATTGCTGTTTCATTCAACAAACAAACGATCGCGGGTTCGAATCCCGCTAGGGGCAAATGTTTATGTGTTAACATTTACCTTTGTACCTGAGTCATGGATGTTTGTATTTATAATATGTATGTATTTACAAAAAAAAAAAAGTAATGTATGTATTATATCAACTGTCTGGTATCCATAATACAAGCATTAAGTTGCTTAGTGTGGAACTAGATGGTGCTGTGTAGAATGTGTGAAGATATATTATATTATTATTATTATTATATTACTAAAATTAATGATTAAAATTAAATTTAACCTACACACTATTTCAATTAAATTTATATTTGAAACGTTGCGCAAGAGAGTCCTTGAAATATTAAATTAATTTCTTATAAATTAACAATACGAGTTGACAACGCTAATTCGGAATTGTAAAATTGGTATACTTTTTTTCGTATTATAAGAATTTATTATATACGATACATATGTCAATTGTTGATACAACATTTATGGCTTCGTTCCGTTTTCAGTAACTTGATCGCGTAGCACATATGCCTGTTTCTAATATAACGAGGATCCAATTTGCTTGTCAAATGGCACCTACCTGCTGCCAATAGCAGTTGGCTGATGGGCTTTGAAACCCGAGTCGTAGGTTCAACTAATGTCATAGCTCATCCTTACTAATATTATAAATACGAAAGTGAGTTTGTTTATTCGCCACATAAGATCACAGAGAAATAACAGCATTGTGATGTAATGTTTCGGCAAGTGAGTAAGTAATGTTAGAGTTCATTTTCCTCCATCCCTTTTTAATCCCTTATAAGTCCTTAGTCGATTAGGTCTGTAGCGCACTTTCAAGGTCTGTGGCGTTATTCGACGGTAGCCACATACCATCAAGTGGATCCTACATGAAATAAATAATAGTATAATTTAATATTATTTACTTTGAGACCTTGTGTACTTTGAGACTAACACTACTTTCTCTCATTTCTCCGAATAGTAGATTGAAGATAATCTAAACAATTTATTAATATGATGTATGATTTCAATTTTATACAACTTTAGTATCTTTTTATACAATGTTAAAGATGAGCTATAACACTAGATGAACTTACCAGACCAATTAAGAATTAAAGTATACACCTCTTTATGTCTTGGCTAGTCAATGCGCAATACCAGAAATAAGCCAGCCTTTTATGGCCTGTGTTATGGTAAAACTAGGGGGGTCAAAGTGTCAATGTTGCCAGCAACATAATTTGTATAATATAAATTATTGTATTGTAAAATATAAATTTGTAGTGAATATTCTTACTTGTATTTTCTTAGCAACTTGAATCGGGGGCAACCGCCGCGCCCCCGATTCAAGTTTTTTCAAAATTATAAACAAAAACCTTACTTGTTTATCACTCTTTCTAGTAGTAAAAACAGTATCACAATCCGTTGAGTGGTTTTAAAAGAATTTAGCGGAGAGACAGAGCTAATTTATTTTGTTTAACTTTCTTGTATGTAAAACGATTGGAATGAAACAACCACTAAATTGTGGGAAGTTTGCTACAATACATCAGTGAAAACCGTATTCAAATCGGCTAAGCCGTTTCTGAGGTCAGCGTGCACAAATGCACAGACAAATAGACAAAAATTCTAAAAACTATTTTTTCGACCACGGTAGTACAACGTGTAAAAAATATTCTTTTTTAAATAATTTAATGTACAGATAAGGCTCGTTTGAGATTTTAATAATGATGTTGATTCACAAAAAAAATATTTAATCAATTTAATAAAAAGACGTTTTTCTTTTAATTTTAATCCATTAAAATAAATTATATTCTTTTATCGTCGTTAAAGTTAATTGTAAAACTTCATAGAAAGTTTTTTAGTCTTGGGAAATGTACAATCGCATCCACGTGACTAATATTTTCAATGGAATGTCACGAACAATTCGTATTAGATTTCGCAATATTGATTAGCCTTAATATAAGTACTAATAAAATGACATATTTATTTTAACTGGATTTGTTTTAATGTACTTAATCAGAGGTATTACCGAATTACCTACTTTAATCATGTAGGTATTATTATACTTATTTTGAATAACTATAAAATCAAGTTTAATTGTTTTTTTTAAATAACTTGATAATGATTTTATTCATGAAACGTCAATATTACAAATATTCGCATGGTAAGTTTTGCTTGATTATGGTTATTGAAAACCAGTGCGGATTTTTTTCACATAAAAAATCAATTAAAAATATTGTTAGTTATTCTTAACGATTCTTAAGTGTAAGTGTAAGCAACAAAATTTATTGCAGACTATTTGTTGCACGCGCTTTTCTACGCGTAACTTTACTAAATACACCAAAGGGTGTTACTCCCTGATAATTTAACTTTGAAAAGGTGAAATAATTTTTAAAATCGTTGCAAGTACTCCAGTTCTCTCTTTATAATATTAATATAGATTCGAGATATTTGTCCTCCTGGCCGTCCATGGAATGCGTAATATCCGTCTCTTCCATTACATCTTAGAGGCATCTATCTATTTTTTTTTGCGTTCTTATATAGGATAGCTCAAGATTTAGCGTCATAATATGGCCAAACAAAAATATCTAAAAGGCCAATGTTTTTACTATTCTCATTTTGTGTTGTTAATTTTAGTGTTGTTTATAATATTTACATATATGAGATACATATAGATATAAGTGTAAGATATACCTAGACATTGACTTAACACACTTTGTATATTGTACTTACACTATATGATATATTGTACTATGTATATATGTACTTATACTTACATCTATTTATTTGTTTCATTAATATGCATCAAGTTAGATTTCGTCGAGTTTATTACCTATAGATGTACCAATTATTATAATGGACACATTATATTTTGACAAAGGAATAAAAGTAGTGATACATTTGTCTCTCTGTGTCTGACTGCGCCTATTCTGTTGTGTAAGTTTATTTGCGATTTGTTTGGATCTGGGTCATTCTATCTTACTTTGCATAACATGAAGGACACGCATCACTTGATCTATGATTGTTGGACCATACCCGGTTCGAATTTAAATACAATACCATACAACCGTCCATGGCGTCAGACAATAAAGTCGAACACAGAAAACACCTGTTCTCACAAGTGATTACGATCAATCGAATCACGTCATGTGACATTTGTTTGATATCAAAGTTTGGTAACTGTTTTAACATAGCTGTTTTAAAATCTATAAATTATTGCAATAATGTAGAATCTTTTACAAGTTGTCAGACACCATTCACTTTGGATGTTACTAAACATTTGTTATATGGTCAGTTCACCACTTTTAAATATTAATTCCTACAGTATAATGCCTTCCTGAATTTATGTATTTAAACTCAACAATACAAATAATAAAATAGTTCAATTCGTGCGGCAATATTTTTAAGATTTCTTAAATTTTTTATGATAAAACCTTTTAATAGAAAACCTTACACTCTTTGCCTTTATATTATTTGACTAAGATTGACTATAAATATCATAAGGGTTGCAAGTCATAAGTGAAAAGGAGGTGAAAAGGTAGGCGGTATTGAATTGGGGAACATGTTCTGGTATTTATTACTAAACCACCGAAATACATAATCATAAATGCTGTTCTTTCACAGTGGTCTTCTGTAAGACTGTAGTTACTGCGGCCATTTAAGCTGTACTTTAGTTCCAGTATGTATTTCAATGATTATTATCAACTAAATGAATGCATTAATATGAAATAAGTTAACAACAAATATGAAACTCAATTGAATATTTTTTACAGACAATAATTGTTATTAAGTCATTCAGAGAAGAGTACAATAGTGGGAACAAATATTGTTTTGTCATAATTTAACGCTACTATAATTTTGTAGAATATACAACAGCTGTCATGTCATACATACCTACATACAAAATAATATTAACTCAGTACTAACGGAAATTATGTCCAACCTTTTTTGTGGATGATGACGGAGTTAATGAAATGTGAACAAGATATCCACGAACAAAAGAAAGACCAGTCATCATCGTTAACGTTACGGTTCAGTTAAATGCAAGTTAATGGTGAAAATGATTTAGCACAAATTATATTTATTCCACTTATTTCAAGGCCAAGAACAAAAAGTCCGCGACTAATTCGTTTCGTAATAAATGAATTTTATTTATTGTATCTTGACATCTCTTTTTAACGCCCGGCGCTAAAGACGGGGTGTTGTAAGTTTAACCTGTGCGTCTGTGTGTCTGTCTGTCTGAAACACAACAGCACATATGCTGTTATTTCACTATGGTTTTCTGTAAGGGGGTGGTTACTGCCGCCAGACGGGTTGCCCAAATGACTTTTGGGCATACGTATATTATTTTCATAATGTGTGAAGTATAAAAAGGGACAGTCAAATATGTTTATGCTGATCAATTTATGCTCGATTATATTTATGATAATGACGAGAAAGGAAACTGATTATCATAATCGTTAAGCTCGGTCCAATTCTTTGACAGGTGTTAAACCTACGCTTGCAACTGACAAATACATCGACTTCACACTAATGATGAATATTAACTGAAAACCATACAACGTAGAGCTCTGTGCTGTTAAGTAGAAGAAACAAGATCACTCTTATGCTCTTCACAATAAGGAATATAATAAACAATGTTAATGCATTGAATCATCTGTATCAGTAATAGTTGTTTCGAGACTTCAAAATAAATTGACCGGAACTTAAAGTAAATTGCGTTATTCCAAATAAAATCTGGTGTAGGTTATTTAGATTTTCATCATAATAAAAATATATCACATCAAAATTTTGTCCGTATCTATATATATCATGTATAAATCATATCTATACTAATAATATATAAAGATATTTTTTTTGTATTTTTATTTGTAATGAATAAACTCAAAAACTATTGGACCGATTTTAAAAATTCTTTCACCTATAGAAAGCTACATTTCAGCGAGTAACATAGGCTATACCTATTTCATAATGTTACGCGGACGAAGTCGCGTGCAACAGTTAGTTAGAAATTTAAGGCGCTGTTTGCTTCTGCCTGTTTCTCTGCTAGTATCGTAGGTTGGGAAACTTTGTTGCAGATTATATACACCTGGAAAAAAAAAACATAAAGAATCGGATCGATAGACTAATATTAAGTCGTTTTGAAAATCTAATAATCTACTTCAAAATAAATACCGATTAGATGTCTGATTTAGATATTTTGGGAAATCGAAATAAATATTCAACATCCTGTACCAAGCCTTACACTAATTTGGTACGGAGTCGGACTTGTGCTACAGAAAGTTTCATTCGGTCACTGGGTAAAGCCATTTTACCGGACGAAGCATTTCCGTGGCAGATTTAGTGGAACTAATTTGCTATTGACATTGAATCTCGGACGCTGAGGAATTTAAAGCCTTACAAAACTGATTACAAATAATAAAACTTGTATAACTAACTCAAGTTTTTATTTATTATTTAAAACCACAGTTTATTTCTCAGTGCATTAATAATCTCAGTTTATTATTTAAAATCACTCGTTAAGGCCAGGATATTAGAGCCTCGGTAATTACTGGGACTATTGAAGTAGGCTGAAAAACCGCGCACGGTCATTTTTGTTAAAAAACTGTTATATTCAATATTCGTCTAAACTTTATTAATTATTTTTTGACATAATTTTCTTGAATAAAAGTGTGATTACTTTAAAATTATGACACGAAAAACGATCGAAATTTCCGATCATAATTATAAAGGTAGAAAAATAGGCTCTGGCATCCCTTACTTACCGTAACACAAAATGATGAGTTTTTTATGTTTTTATTTTTTTTATGCATAATTAAGAGTTGAGTGGTAAAATAGTAAGGTAAGATTCAATATTCCTCGAAAGATGGAAATGTTATAATAATAGTAGCTTAATTGGCTTTATTATTCGATTAATTGAAGATTAATTCATATAATTTCATCAATCAAACGATAGTATTCATATAATCGATTGTATTCGTATTTCTCACAAGCAATAGCCCAATTAGGAATCGATACGAATTCACACAAAGTCATGTTGTGCATTCTATACACGCCATTTAATAATAGTGGTGTAATTTGATCGTACTCACTTGTATAGTCGTGTGAATAGCAGACAATATCTTAATTAAACGATTATGGAATAATTTCATTGTCTTTAATAGCGACTGTGAATAAAAGTTAGATCTTTGATTATGTGCCGACATTTTCTTTAGTTTATATCGCGATGTACTAGTAAACTTTTTCTAAATGTGGTTTAGATATTATCACAGTCATAACCTAAATAAGACATTGTATTAACTGCTTATGTATGTTTTACAAATAAGATTTATACTTAGCAAAATGTAACCAAGAAGTTACTTAGGTACTTATATGGCAGTGTGCCACATGTAGGTAAATGTGGTTCGGTCAGCTGTGTGTTGTTAACTTGTTATCAGTTCTCTATCAGCCTTCGAATACATGTGATGTGCGGTTTGATTTGGTAGTCTATAATAACCTTACTATCATTTCTTCTCACACAGGGGAGAAGTGTGTCTGGCAGTAGCAAGTAATGTATTAAAAATAACGGAAACATAGAAAAAGCGTGGAGAAGATTGAAGCGTATAAGTCAGTATCTTTGAAGGTAAAAGTTCGTCAAAATTTGAGTGATAATATAATTTTCCTATCAGCTCTAATCCAACCCAAATCTGATCTTATTCTATTATAATCCGTGATTATAAATTGATAACCAAACCATGTTGTTATGTTGTGGAAGTTATCGCGAACCATTAGGGTATCTATCAGATATTAACTTGTAAGAGGAGCACAGAAGATGTCCATCACTTACTCATGGAGTGCGCCAGATTCAAAAAGGAAAGAGCTTCATTGATGCATAAATATAACATATGTAGACAAAACATAGGCGCACTCAGTGCTGTGCTAGCAGAGCCGTACAGTGATGCGGCAAATGACTTATTTTATATGTTTATACATCTATGAAGCTTTTAATAGGTTATGTTAGGTTAATTAGGTTTAATTTTATATTAACTAGTTTAGGGGATGATGGGGCTGACATGCCTTTCTAAGGTAAAAGCCCCTAAATAACAAAAGATAATAAAAAATAAATAAATAAAAACTTGTAAGTGAACTCCGTTTATTATGGAATAATTTTGTAGTGTTCAAAATTTGTCTATTATTCTTGATGGCGTTGGAAACGTTCGTTAAATTTTACACCTCAACATAATAGTCGTAACTTTTAATAGCTAAGTATGAACTTTGAACTGGGAAGGTATAACGTGCTGTTAAGTAATTTACGAATAAATTTCAGTAAAGATGACCAGGCTGTCAAATGGGGAAGTGATAGATTACAGCAAACCTGTGAAAATTTTCCTTATTGGTTTCTCCGATGGTTCGTCCTCCTTTTCCATTATACAACTGGTTTTTGTATAGCCAATTCTAATTTCACTTCTAGATGAATTCTGCTTACAGATTTACTACTTCGGAGCATAAATCTTCTTCAGAGACCACAAAAATATATCCACGAATTCCCCGTGACTTTTATTACATTCTCATTGCTATATAAAAGGCCGGATGACTCCAAATCCTGACAACATCTCTCTTTAACAAATTTATACCAAAAACAGGTTTTTTTTAAGGGTTATCAGGTGTAATCTAATAAGCGTGACGGTTGTAGATACCTATAGCAAAAATGTGCGTATACTTATGGCATCGATACCTAGTATGGAATGTAGAAGTTGATTAACAAGTTGTCGCCGTCTCACGCGCAGGAGTGCCGACCTGTTCACCAGTCACTTCGCATCCTGTCCCTTACTATTGCTACACACTATACTCCTAACACACAAATTACTGCTCATGAATATGAGTTTGAATTCTTATGAACCTTCCAAAAATGATGTATATTTCAAATCCAATTAGCGTTGGAAATATGTCTCAGAAAGTCAATTAATACAATAGTGACCCGCCCCCGACTTCGCAGGGATGCAGTTTTTTAGGAAAATTTTCCAAATTTTCTCTTTATAAGAAACTTCCTTGTACTTGACAGCTGTTCTCGAGTTTTGTGCTCAGCAACACATTTAGACATTTAGACACACATTTAAATATCTATATATCTATATGGATAGGTAATATATATTACAATAAATTACATTATATTATATTAACTATGTTTATGTTAGTTAAGTATATTCAATTAGAAAAGAAAAAAAATGGAACTTTTTAAACTTACTATTAGGGTACTCCTTGGCTACTGGCAATTTAGATTTGTTTAATTTTTTTTGTGGAAGTGAATAAGTGTGTAGGCGGTTATATGACAATACCTACATGCATGACAAGAACCAAAATTTGAGATGAGCGAAGATACGGGGAACAGTCAGTATAACTATTAAGTAATCATTTAAATGCACGAAAAAAAAATAGCAAGAACAACCAAGTTTGAAAATTTTCGATGCTGCCACAAATTGAGATTACCTACAATTGTGAGCTTAAACTTTTCCACTGTATTTAAAACATGGTAGGTGGTTTGATTTAAAAATATCGTTACATGTGTTATAGAAAGCAAATATTTCATGTAATTGTATCCGTATTAATTTGTATTACAATATGTGATTGTAATATAATTATATAATAGAGGGTAAGCGGTAGTGGCTATGGCCCCTCTGACATCCCACATGGCCATTGACTTGAGTGCGGTTTCACACCACGCAATCTCACAGCCCGCCTCGCTTCACAGCACACGAGTGCCCTGTCTTTCGGCTACTATTGCGCAGCTTCATCTCTGTGAAAGGACTACAGACTAAAAAAGCGAAAACAATACTCACAACCACATTAACAATAGAACGAGGTTCTTCTAGTGTTTGGGATTGGTAGAATATAAATTAATAGAAGTCTACTAGCTGAACGGCTACGCTTCGCTGTGGCTCAATCAGCAACGTTCCACGGTTGCCATAACAACGGTCAACGTATGAAAATTATGTTTTTCTTAAAAAAATCGGTTTCCGTTGGAATTTTGGGAAAAAAAGTATATAAGATTAATCCTCTGTTTCATTCAATGTAATGTTGTGTAAAAATTTTAAGTCAATCCGTCAGCTAGTTTTCGAGTTTTTGGAGTATACACAAACCAGCATAACATTTTTATAGATAGATAACATAGTGTTATAGAATTATCATCACCAGCCATTGCTGGACTTGGGACTGCCTCATAATTTTCCAAAAGGCTTATGAGACGCGGCCCGGGCCCTATCTAGCTTGTGGGTGGACGTCCTACGTTGTGTATGCTGGTCCATGACCTCCCCTCAAGAACCTTCCGGTCTCAGCGGCCGTTGGCTCTTCGTATGTTTACTGCTTATTGCCACTTTAACTTACTAATCCGCCGGGTAATGTGACTTCCTTTTGTCTACGGATCTCCTCATCTCTGATTCGATCTCGCAGAGTAGGTAACTCCGAATAACTCCCTCTCCATAGGTTTTTTAGCGACGTTCAGTTTTTTACGAGACCCATAGTTAGACAAGGGGCTCATGGGACCCATAGATAAATGTGCAAATAATGAAGTATAAGCATAGGAAAATATATTTTAAAAAATCATTGGAACAAAGTTTTACTTACTCGTAGTAAGTACGGGTACATTTTGTTTTTATTTGTTTCTTGAAAATGAATTAATAAATAGGCATAGGTATATATTTTGTTATTTATTTAAAATAAATAAATAATTTAATTATTTCTCGATTGTATCAATAATTTTTTTTAACCATTTAAAATTCTATTAAGCACCAACATTTCAAGGGAGTGGTAGCTCCTGGCAAAATCTAGTATGAAACGAGACCTACATATGTATCGTAAGATTAATTTTTATTACATTTTGTTATGCATGAATTTACGTGAGGAAAAATTCGTGATTCAATGTGTGATACTTACATTAACTATAATATCTAATAAGTTTTAGTTCTTGTTTGTCTCGTGATTTAAAAATGTATTCGTTTTTTTTTTTCTAAAGATATAGGTAAACTTGTAAACAAATTAGTTGGGTTAGTATCTTAAGTAGTCACACAACTGCATAATATTGTTTCCTATAACAACTACCGGTGTAGTTTCAAGTCAACAGCGGTATTAATTTCATCCGCTCTCGGATTCCTTACTACTTGTACAGTACGTTAGTTTCTTGAAGTGCTAATAAGTTACAGGAAAGCTATTTTCTTGACTAAGATAATTATTTCAAACAGCTTTACGTGAGGAATATTTAATTAAAATTCATGCATTTCATTATGTTTGTATGTGCAGTTACAAAATACAAATTAATAGTTAGGTAATTATTGTTTATTACATAATAATATTGCGAGAGAAAAAAATCTTACAAGAAAAAACTATAAAGTTGAAGAATTTGTTTGTTTGTTACACTTTCACGCCTTAACTCTCAATCGATCACCAAGAATGTTTACATACTGTCAGTACAGAAAAGCATATAATATAAATACAGAAAAGCAGAAAAGCATACTTTCGTGTAGAAAAAAGTAGGTGTACTAGATAATATTCCCGAGGGATCATCTAAAAAAACTTAACACCTTAAGACCTTCTTTGTGTTCTTATTATTTTTTTAATATTACATTACAACTTAATAAAGACTTACTTGATTTTTAAATATCTCAATCCGATTAGACAGCGTTTCTGTGACATATCTCATCACAAGTTCATTACAAAATCAGCAGCTATTATGTGTAGTCGTGATGCAATCTCAATCATTGATTGCCGTAAAAGGTGACAAATTCAAATGCATTCGCAAAAAGTAAGAAGCAAATGTTATGAAAGAAATCAAAGCATTGAAAAAATATTTTTAGCCCACTGATTCGATCACTAAACATATTTTTATAACGTCCCCTCTTCGCACAGATGCAATTTTTACTGGAAATTATATACGCAATCCTTCCTCGTTTATCGCTCCAAAATTTGTTGGATGGTTTAGAATTTAGATGAAGTTAGGAAAGAAATATACAGAAGCAACTTTATTTTATAATATGTAATTCATGGAATACTAGGTGTTTCACGCTACTTCGCCCGCATAACTTTATAAAATATAGCCTGGCCTATGTTACTCGCTGATAATATATCTTTCTATAGGTGAAAGAATTTTCAAAATGGGTCCAGTAGTTAAGTTTATTCATTACAAACATTCAAATCTAGTATCTTATAATATTAAGTTATAAGTATATATAAAGTATATACTTATAACTTATAGACTAAAATATGTTTTCCATGGGCCTTTTTCTAGAACCGCCTTTCAAATTCAAGCATTCTTATCCACTTTAAAAATGGCATGAACACCATTACAAAGATATGCAATGGAGTTCTTGTAATAGATACTACATTTTTTGCAATGAAGTATGCAGCATTCACGATGCAAAACATAATTCTATAGATTATGGAGTTGGTTTTTCACATTTTCAACCTTAGTCCAAGAGCTGATGGACAATTTTGAGTTGGCATTTGAGGTATACTATACAACTGTGCACAGCTCTTCTTTGTTGATGTCTAATAAATACAAAATTATAGGTCTAGACAAAGGACGGCCGTATATTGCCAACACTTGTGTTACCAATATGTATATATAGGTAACTAATTTAAATTTGGTAGGTAAAGAAAATTAATTTTGAAACTGTCATGGCGAAATTTTTGAGCAGATTTCCGAAAGATTAGGACAAAATGTAACGGAAAACTCTTTTTGAAGATTCTGAGTTATATTAAAAGCGATGAAGCATAATGATTACTACTTAATCAAATCAAGTCTTTATTATAGAATATTTTGTTGAGATGCTTATTAAATACAAACGTAGGTATGTATAATCATTTATTAAGAATTCTCAAGCTAAACTCAAGCAGAAGCAAGCTCCTAGGTGCGAATGCATTGCTTCGCCATATTTTCAAAATAATCGTACCTACTCAATTTACTTTAGAATCTTTGTTAAATTAAATAACATAACGTATTAAAATTAATCAGAAAATAGTTTCCTATTTGTAATTCAAACACAGCTTCACGCCAAATTAGAACGGGCCTGGGAATTATAGAAAAAAACGAAAGTAATAGGTAAAGCGTATTGGTTATATACAAAGGCCGAAATGATAAAATAAAACTAAAAATAAACACACCGGCATATTTAGCGGAACACAAAAAAAGGTCCATAATTTAAAAAATATGGTTTTATTTTAAAATCTACTTACTACACTTCTTTTGTTATTTAAAATTTCATTTGTTTTACTTAAAATGAGATCACATTAAGAACAGATTTTGCGAGTAAAGGCTATTTGTGAAAAATGGTACATTTTGAACTTTTCATGTAACCGGGAAAAGTGAAAATTAATATTAAAATACCAATTAACTAAATTAGAAAAATGGTGATTAATATCGCGTATTTCCTCCACGTGCTCTTATTAAAGTTTCTACCCGTCTAGGCATACTGAGAATGATATTATCGATGGTCTCCTGGGATAGTCTCCGCCATTCCTCAACTACGGCGATTCGCAGTTCACCCACGTTGGCAGGAGCTGGAATTCTGAACTTAACTTTTCTTTTCAGCAAGTCCCAAACGTGCTCTATTGGGTTCATATCCGGTGATCTCGCCGGCCACTCCATAACAGTGATATTCATATCATTAAGATAAGCTTGAGTTACCCGAGCGGTATGCGGCCGAGCATTATCCTGCATAAAAACAAAATCGTCACCGATATATGGGGCAAACGGTACGACATTTTCTTCTAAAACTTCTCTGATATAGCGGTCTGCAGTCAGACTCCCTCTGTCAATCACTACCAAGTCTGTGCGAGCTCCCAAACAAATGCCCGCCCAAACCATTATTGATCCACCACCGTATGCAACTGTAGTTTCAAAATTTGTCTGAATGTATCGTTCTCCTTTGCGTCTGTATATTCTTTGCCTGCCGTCAATTTGATTTAAGAGAATTCTGCACTCATCACTAAACAATACCTTACTCCATTGGTCCGCGTTCCAAAGTCGATGTTCCTGAGCAAAAGTTAACCTGTTTCTACGATGATTTACCTCGAGCCTTGGAGCCTTGCCGGGCACAAATGAACCCAAACCAGCTTCTTCGAACCTTCTTCGTACCGTACGCTCACTTACGGTTACACCCCGCACTGCTTCTAACTCATGTCGGGCTTGGACGGCCGTCAAACGGGGGTTCCTACGTACACGAAGCCGAATGAAACGATCATCCCTACTCGATGTGCGTCTTTTTCTGCCTTGTCCTGCTCTTCTCACATAAGTACCGGTCTCCCTGAACCGTTGGATACTGCGATGGATCGTTGAAACTGGTCGACGAAGATCTCTGGATATCACTCTGTAGGTTTGACCATTTCTTCGCATTTCGAGTGCCCTGGCAATCTCCGTTGGGGCTAAGTCAGGCATAATTCAGTCCTCAACTCCAGAAAGATACGCGATTAAAAAAAACTAACAAAAAACAGTATTTCAATGAAATTTTAAATCAAACTCAGAAGGAAGAAATACTCGAAGTTCGCTCCAGATAAGGTGTATTTGAATAAAATTAAAACAATTGCATAAAATGTGATGTTCAGTTGTTTTCTTAATTTGAAAATATTTCTTTTTAAATTAAATGACGTATAAACCAGCCAGCAACCTTATATGATACTGATATCAAACCTTTATTTTATGTTCCGCTAAATATGCCGGTGTGTGTATTAGTAGCTTTATAAACCTAATAACTTTCGCTTAATTATTTGTAATGAATTATATTATATAACAACAAATCAATAAAATACTAAGTAAATCTTACAATTTAATAAAGTTTGTTGTGTTTATGTAAATCGAAATTGACTTTTTAAATACCACAGTTTAGAACAACCGCTATTAAAACATTTGTTTAGAAAGTTTTATTGGTTCCCTATCTCGGGTTGGTGATGTTATTTATTACTTAATAATACACAGTTAAAATAGTAATTTACTTTAACAAAAACTTCAAAGTTGACGTCTTAAATGCCGATATTTTTTTATATAATGAATGGAAAACAAGTTGATGGTTGACTTGATGGAATGGAAGGTGGTTAGGGTTACCATAGCCTACAATGCAAGCAAAATTAAAGTAAAAATATTATATGGTATTATCCAACACCTAACCAACCGCGAGCACTCGTAGCACAATTATAATAGGTATTATTATAAAAAATATATATTATAAAAGCATTGATGGTATTAGCAAAGTATAAAGTGTAGATTAGGGTGTAGGTAATATATTATAATAGATAGAAGTGTAGTTATATTGTGTCTCCGATATGCTGTCCATTATTTTACTGTTCTCTTGTAAAGGCGTGGTATGTCAAACTGGCTGTCCATTATATAAATGACTACAAAACAAATACTTAAACAAATAAGTCTTTAAATTAGCTTGAACAGTGGGATGCTATTCAAAAAATTAATAACTAAATCGGGGTATACAGTTTGATGCTGTAGCTACATAATGTATAATCTACATCCAAAATATCACCACTCGCTAGCTAAAGGATCAAAGATTTTTTGGTATATATGGTATATCCGAATTCGTTGGAACATATAAGAAATATATAAGAAAATATTACTCGTAACGTATCGACGACGGTATCCACGAGACAGTCACAGTCCATTTTTCTTAATTTTTTATACTGATTACACATGGATCTAAAAAAAGTGTGTGTGTCAGCTCGGACGCACGACTGGATTGGAGATTACCGGTGCCATCTAGTTTTCGCAAGGATGTATTATTAAGTAATATATTCTAGTTTCAGAGATATTGTGTAGATGGCGCTAAAATTAAAACTAACGCGTAACGTGTGACATGTAACAATTTTGATCTTACTCCCATAAATTTTCATACCCCGGGCTTATAAATAAAAAATCGATTCTTAAGGAGTAAACTCCAAAAAACCTAAGTCCATGCTGATTGCAGTAGGTATTTTATTTAATTTGAAATTTCAAATATGCAATAATAACAAAAACGTTAGAAATGCTTCTGAAACATATTGTATTTGCAGATATAGGTATAACAATAAAATTAATTAAAAATATTAACTTAAATAACCTAAAATATATATAAGCAAGCGAGTTGAATATAACGATGACATACATAAATTGCAAGTTATAATATAAGCAGGCTAAGAATTCGGCTACATTATAACTGTATTTTTGACCATGTCAAGTTCCTAATCAATATTCAAGTGACACTCTCCGGCCCTTTCAAAGTGTGCATGCGTGACCTCAACAGAAGAATAATACTTCTAACTGCTTCTAACGAATATGTCTATATGTTCTATAATGGTAATAAAAACAGTTCTTAGTTTTTTTTTTGTTTATTGTACGAAGTTTTCAGTATACTTGCTAAACTGTTAATTCTTTTACATAATAATCTATATATGTCGCTGCATTCTGTTACTTTTTTGATATTTTTTATTATACTTTTAAACCTTTTTTAAACTTATTATAAAGTATTTTACAGTAAAAATTAAAGTCTGAGGGTATTTCACTACAACATAAAAATATCGAAAATGAGAATTTTATTACAAATTTTACGCGCCACGGTTGACGGTACTGACTCATTGTATATTACTACCAAACTGTATATTACTACCAGTTTTCTGTCGATATTAACTAGATTACAAAACGTGATAAAGAAGACACAAAATAAGTTAAATTCAGCTAATTTAAATTGTCTGTTCCTGATAGTTTACTTGAGGAGATCCTTCTAATATTAAATGATATTTATACTTGCTATAAGTGCAGACACTTGTAGCATAGTTATTTTATTGCTCTTTTTTCTTTTTTTTACGCTCTATAGACATGTAATACAATATATAATGTTGAAAACAGTAAAATAATGAAACGAACAACCTACATGTTTAATTAATCAATCAAAACACCGTTATTAGATACTATATTTATTGATTTTCATAGCCGTTTCGTTAACTGTACCTACGACTTTATAGCCTAGAGATTATAATGAGAAATTGTTGTTGTCATTTTGTTTACGAGTAATAATCCTAAGGCCTAAGCAATGAGCCTTACCATTAAATAAATTTAATTAACAGTGAAACCAAAAATATATGCCACCTACTTAAAAAATTTACTGCATGAAAATTGTAATTTTCATATTTATTGTAACTTGATTCCATAACAAATTAATAAAGGAAATTTTTTTTACAAATACGAGGCGATTTAAGTAAGTACCTTCTTTTCCCAAGTCTTGTGAGGGTACAATAACTGCGGAGTACCTACCTTATAACGCAGTCAATTATAGAAAAAATGACTGAAGCTCTTTTTGCCTCTCCCTTTTAATTTCTCTGTGTTGCATTTATTGCTATATCTGTCTTCAAAATAAGTAATTTTGTTTTTCCTCATATAAAAATATTTAAATTTTTATCTGTTTATAGCGTTGATATTATTTAAGTGCCCTCTGTCGTTAGGACGAAGCCTGAAATGGTAAATCTGATAAACACCGGCTGCGATAGATAATCATAGATAGTATTATAGCAACAATAAGATTAACAATAAATATTTTGATTTTTAATTAAATAATGAAACTATCGAATTAAAAATTTTCAGAAAAAAATGTTTAAAATAGGTCCTATTTTGTATCAGTAGCAGGACACCGTGTTGCTTTTCGCAATCATAAAATTTCGGTCCGTTTGGAGGCAGTATCCATACTTTATAGAAGACCATCATGATGTGATAGCACATTTAGAGCATATTCCCGAATCTCCAACTTTTCCTCTATCCTAAAACCTATAAAGGTCTAAAACCCACTTACAACTTGAATATGTTGAATGACGTTGCTAATGTTAACCATTTACCGTTTTTTGTAAATGTGTGTTTCTTTTTATTTTGAAATTGAGTTAATTATATTTTATTAAATGATTGCTATTTTTTAATGATGCAATGCCCGACTGGGTACATCTAA
This sequence comes from Synanthedon andrenaeformis, assembly GCA_936446665.2. Classification (NCBI taxonomy): domain Eukaryota; kingdom Metazoa; phylum Arthropoda; class Insecta; order Lepidoptera; family Sesiidae; genus Synanthedon; species Synanthedon andrenaeformis. The sequence continues at coordinate 3,456,623 of OW387780.2, read as the reverse complement.
TTTATATATATATTAATTTGTCTGTCTGCCGAGCTATACACAAAAAATGTAGGTGAAGAAAAAATTTATGAAATATTTTGTGAGTGGTCAGTCTCTATTCACATGGAGTTGAGAGAATGGATGTCCGAAAGCGTGACCACGGCGACAACAGATAAAGCAAACATTGCCCGCCAAATGTTGCACAGGCCGACGCAACAACCTATTACCAAGGTTAGCTGGCTTGTTATCACATACAATTTCTTTCGGCATAATTCAATTAAGACTTATTATGCTGGTTAATTTCGCATCAATTATACTTAATCTCACTTTTAAGTTTCGTTATTAATACGTAATATATTAAATATATTTTTGTGAAATGCCTAACTTAAATTATTTTAAATAGGAATATTGAATCATAGGCCGCGAATTTTTAAATAAAAAAAAAATTGTTAGATTAGAATCTAGGACTTTTTGAATGGGAAGGCAAACCATAACTTAATTATTAAAAGATAGCTACGAAATTTTTTATACCCAGTTTCAATAGAAAAAAACTGGATTTTAATGGGTTTCATTATAACCATGAGTAGATAATCGTTTACAGATCGAGACGTAATTAATATGTACTTTTTGTTATTATTATGTTATTATAGTAAATACGGGGGGTATTTTGAAATTATTTACAGAATCTTTGAATAAATCTCAACAATTATACAATCATGTTAAAATAAACAGTTAAAATTTATTAAAATATATTTTTAAAGAAAATGTTTAATGTAAATACCGTTGAAGCTAGAATGAATGAAAAACAAATCGCTTGCTCACCTGAAGCGGTCCAACACTCCGGACATTCCTGACAGAGCGACGCCCAGTCGAAGGCAAGGTCCTCGAAGCTAGCCATGATTACACCATTTACTTACACCCACCTACAGGTAGCGAGCCAGTTCACCTCGCGGCATAATATACACCATCCGTTTGTTTCTATCACCGTTCACACAACACCTGACACATGCCACCTATAGTTCAATTAAAGTCACAATGATACAAAAATTATCAATCGATACAATTAATCTGTAGTTCTTATCGGACGAAGGTACCATTAATGTCTACAGTGCCGGGAGTCGCGTTTCGGTTGGACGGTGTTTGAAATTGTAATGTGAGCGCGCGTGCGCAGAAACGGTCAGCGGAACACTGCGCGGCAAGTGCGCTTGCGACTCGGCGACTTCGGGATGTGTCGTTACTTGGTCGTTACTCGCTTCATACACAAACCTGTTCCTCAGCCGGCAAGGGATCGGCACTCAGTTCATAGCAGCGGGTTCATTCTTTCAATTTCAATGAACCGTTAATATTTTCTTCTTATTGCTCACTGAGTCCTCTTATCTAGAAGGCATCACGTAATAAAGAGCTGCACTAAGCATAATCTATACAATCTATTGGCTTTTTAAAACGAACAACCGCTTCGTTTGTTTGCCTTGTATCTGAACCGGATTCGCGATCCGTTTCTAAACGGATTTGCGAATTCGATAACGCGTTTAATTTTTAGTGAGCTTCCTTCCACGTGCCTAAGACGACACACTTGGCAATTGCTTAGTGTGAAGCTTGGAAATTCTAAACACGTCTACGGCCTATGTTTGTTGAGCATATTGTCTTGAAATACTCTTTGCAATAGTTACAAGTAAAATTTTGTAACGGCAGAGCACATTGCGTTTTACAGTGAAATCGGGCAGCCCATCTGGCGGCAGTAACGACCTCTTTACAGAAGAACACCATAAAGTAACAGAATTTTTTGTGTTTCAGTAAGTAAGGGATCCTCGAACCACTGTCCCTGTACCTATCTTATCCCTAATCCACTCTAATCTTTAATGGTTGGCAGCGCGCCTGTGGTGTTAGCGATGCCTGCCTGCCGTTATTTTTAATAAAAAATTGTAGCGATAAATACGATTGGGCTACATAAGATTCAAATCACAATATTTTTTTGTTTCCATGATAAAATATCAGATAGATTTATCTAATAAAATTAGGCATTCGTTTCTTAAATTTGTCAGAAGCAGTGTTTTGTATTACTTAATGGTATCCCGTACCTTTATTGACCCTTGTCCTGTCAGGGTATCCAACCGTAATGTTATACTGACTCACCTGCAGTCCTTTTCTTTTTAAAAAATATTTGTGTGATTGCAATATTTCTTCAGCAGTACCTTATTTTAAATATTATTATTACATACAAATACGCGCTTCGTAATAAATTAGAATGCATCTCACGAATATGGCATTAATTGCGAAGTTATTTCGTTGTTTTATAGTTATTAAACCAGAAAGCGGCAAGCGAGTGTGCGGCAGCGATTGTTAAGAGTTAAAAAAAAAGTATAGCCTTGAATTCAAAATATAATTCTATTGAATTTCATTTGTAGGTGGAATACCTACTTACTAAATATATATATACTATAACTAGTTGATGCACGCGACTTCGACTAGTAGACGAGTTAATGGACTACTCGGACTCGCCCAAGATACAAATATTAGTATAGAAGAGTAAGGTCGAGCACAGAGTAACAAAACTAGATGTCATTGAAACGTAGAAGACAATAAGTGAGCATCTTACACAACTAGTTTAAATACTTGAATGCAAGGAGCATCATTATAATGGAGTTAATAGGGCATGTTAACTCACATTACTGCCGTGGCCTCTTGACACGTTCGAAAACAATTTCTGAGAAATATTCAGTTTGACTTCTGCCAGTCATAGTCATTCACGTATCAAGCACGTATTTTCTACTGTTTAATCAATTCTAGTAAAATGTGATGTATTTAGGGTTCTTATGAAGAGATAATTAAATTTTTCTACAGAGTTCTAAATTATAAGTCTTGTAAAACACAAAATGCAACGTCACAGAGCATTTGTTACTAAACTTTCCGCCTTAATCAATCAACTTCAGTCCACATAAATAGCAGACGCTAACAGTATGTTTGATTGTATGTAGAAGGTAATCTTCGAAACTACTCATCCGATTTCAGAAAAATCTTATTTAGAATTCAGGCTAAGCCAATTCCACGCGGCCGAAGTCGCGGCCACCAGCTAGTCTATTAACATACCTACTATTTAGTAACACTTAAGTGGCAGCTTTCTTACTTTTTGCAATAAAGAATGTTAATGTTTGAATTATGCATACCTAAGACTTATTTATAACCTTTTTTCTAATAAGAAAGAGTAAATATTTATGAATATTTCGTTTTTCTTTTCTTTCAGTTACAATATTAGATACACCAGCCAGAGTTAACCTCCTCCATGGAAATACGTTAGGCGAACAGATTTTATAAAAATTTGGAATTTGTGAAAGGTAGAAAGAAAGACAGAAACTTAATTAACTTGAGTTGCGTTTGTGCAGTAAATCAGTGTGAAGTGTTGTGTACTAAGCTCGCCTACATGATCAATTTGCTAAGTTCGTTTCACAGTAAGTTTGTTTGTAAACGTTTCCGCCCACTGCGCATTTGGGAGTTGCTTACCATTCGGTGTTGTCATGTCTATAAATTATTACAACAAGAAATAACTAAGAAATATTACATGGAGGGCTATAATACGTATAGTATAAATAACAAGAGTCACCATCTCATATACAAGTCTAGTTTAGGTCCGGATCAAGTCTTTGTATTGTATAGGGTAGATACTTCGTATCTCCAAGTTGATGTAACAAAATAAAAATACCAACTGTATTCCCATTTTCCCAAAAGCCGAGCTGTATGAATTAGAAAAAACAAAGCAAATTTGTAATCCTGACAATATGCTCAATTTTTGAGAACTGTATATCTCAAGTTTTATTTCAGGTGTGATTTTTCACTAAATACTTTTAAATAAAAATAAAAAATCGGTATAGTGATCGAATCAAAGAGTAACTAAAACTCACCACACAATCAAATTGGTCACATTTAATAATCGGTCACAATAACGATCACATTTTTAATATAGTGGCTTTAAAACACACATCATCACTTTTAAATATTTATCATCATTGAAAAACAACATTTGCTTATTTTTTTATTATTTAAAGACACATTGCAGTTTACACTTTAACTCAAATAAAATTTAATTCGAAATGCAGTGAGATGCTGTTCGCAAAATCACTAAACTTATAATTAAGTATTTTAAACTTATAGTAATTGGTTCAAGATATAATACAAATTTCGAATTAAGATTAGTTAATTAAAAACCTTTACGTGGTTTTCTTTCCCACTGATAAAAATCCAGATGTATTGGAGAAATATTTTGCGTTGGCCTCATTGACGCGAGTCTCCGCAGCTTGTGGATTCACGATTTCCAAGCCCTGAAACAAAAATACTACTTGTAATATGAGAATTTCTAACGGGAAATAGTAATATGAGAATGACCAAAAAATTTATGTCGACAGCCATTTAGCCAATATTATAAAATTCGAGAAAGATGTTACGTTATGTTAAGTTTATAATATTTGAATTCGCCTCTTTTAATTATGATTACTACGGGGACATAGTTCAGTAATTTCAATGGACATCAGTTGCTACTCTTTATAGGACAGAACATAAGCATATAATTATTTTATATGCAAGCCTCAGATTCCGCCACGATAGATGTAGGTACCAATTCTGATTTGCAGAGGTATCTGTTCTTTTAGCATGTGATTATTAGATATCTAATTAACACATCACGATGTGGAAGGAATACATCATGAGGAAGGCTAACAATCTTGTATGAGGTTAAGTCTAGCCACTTTCTCACACCGCGGTAAGTTGTCAGGCAGTGGACCCTAATATAAAATGTCACATATAGTATTGGATGTACGAATTTATTGTTTATTAAAAATTTTATAGATAATTTTGAAGCCTATACATTTGTGGTCCTTCGAGCTAGATATGTGTATCAAGAGCATTGCCGGAAATAATTCCAGATAAGTAAAGAAGATGAACACATGCATCTGTCATCAACATTAGACGTGTTTGTGTAGTTTTATTTATATTGTCTGGTCGTAATGACGAATAAATGACACGTTGGATGAGGTGCATTTTGTACTTAGTGAAATACGTTTGATTGCAGTTCCGAGATGATCGACATTACATACATTGTCACTTGTGATTGTCACTTGTGTATCATTTACAACGGCTCTGATTACAAGGCCGGCAGCGACGCTGCGTTATTTCAGCGTCGTCATACGCGCTACACAAGTAAGCCAACTATGGATAATTTCATTCTTGTTTACCACGTTACCTTTTTTTTAATACATCGTGTCGCTAATTGCACTCAATCACATTCATCAATCACGCGCAATAATAAAAATCTGTGATTATAACATTTAACAATGTGTTGAAGACGGGTAAACTGTGTGAAATTTTCTCATAATCATTCAATATTATTATTAACAAGCTGGTGCCCGCGATTTCGTCCGCGTTGAAAAAGAAAATATACGAGTAATTATTATACGATATCACAAAAAATAATTTAAAAAAATAGTTGCTATTTGCGCCATCTGATGGGATGAAAATAAGACTTTTTGTCACTGCAGTCTGCCAGTATATACTAAAATTTCCTGGATAAATAGACTAACAACGATAATGTTTAATATATTATGCCTAATTAATCGTTATTATTTCCAAGATAATATATTATAAGTATGTGATATGGATTGATAAATGCAGGTTTTCACAATTTTTGTCATTTTTTTCCTTAAGGCATAACCTCCTATACTGTCTCAATCCTCAAACAAAACAATTGAAAGATATATGTTAGAACAAAAGGTTGAGCTCCTCGCATTCCTTGCTTTAGCAATTCTAACCTAGCAGTGAAAATTCGTGTTAAGGCATTTAGATTTCGGTCTAGGCATATTTCATTAAGTATACCTTGACCTGGATTCGAATCCAGGGTAAGGGAGCCCTGGATGGATGATGGGCTTCGAAGAGCATTTTGAGCGCTTTGTCCCCTGAATTCGAGAGGTCCAATCTCTGCGGACCACGGGAGGAAGTCAGCCGCCTCTACATGGGCGTCGTGCGATCTATGGCCCTCTACGGGGCGGCCGTCTGGCCAAAAGACCTGGCGGGCTCTTGCCGCTGCAGACCTCTCTTGAACACTCTGCAGCGGTTGATGGCTATCCGGATCGCACGAGGATACCGAACGATATCCTTTGAGGCGGCGACAGTATTATTCTTCTAATCATATAATGACTTATAGTACACATTAGTTGTACTCTATACTAATTGTAGAACTTTGTAACTAGTCAAATAAAATAATAAAATTTAGATAAACCATACCCTCCCCTCATCTGCACCTAAGTTCAACTATTAAAATAATTCCACGTGGACAGGAATTTATAATACCATAATTTATTATATAGTATGCGTTAACCGTTGTTGAATGCATAGTCGCCTGATTGCTTTCTACCGGATAACGGTTGCAATGCAAGTGTCCGATTATCGGCTGCGCACTTCAGGGCGGAGGACTTTTAGAGTTCATCTATCTCTGTACTATTATTACTAACAACAAATTGACACGAAGAATATTATCATTAAAATTCCATCGATCTCTTAATTTATATACATTTTTAAATAAATACGTAAGAAAACAATAGGCAACAAAAGGTAAACACAATAAATAGGCAAGAAGACAGAAAGTACAATCCCGATTTGCACCCAAATTTTATTTAAAAAAAAAAACTATTAAAATTATAAATTCACACAGATCACTGTGCAATAGCAAAGCGAATTATGATTGCGTGACGTGTTACATGCTCTTGGGTGGTCAACCCATTTTACAATAAATGGTTGCATGCAGACTGACAGACCACTTGATAGTATTATTGTCTCGGTTATAATGCTAAGGATATTGCAAGTACGTTGTAGACCCTAAGAGAATGAAATGTAAGGGATAAAGTGAAGAAAGGGTTTCGACATTGTTACTCAAAGAAACACAACAGCACTTAGTATTAGTAGTGTTTAATGTGTTATTTAGTTATTCACACATTAATGGAGAACGCAGTGTAACCTTTCCAAATATATTTATATCCTTACTAGTGACAGCTCCCGGCTTCGCCTGGTGACCAATTTTTTTTTTACGTTCAAACCTTCCCTGATTATCCCTCTATCCATAAGTGAAGACAGAATTAAAATCGGTCCAGCTGTTCTCGAGTTTTAGCGAGACTAACGAATTAGCTGTGCTCGCGACTTCGTACGCGCTTATAATATTATTAGAATTGGGATTGACAAGTTGGCTTTTAAATCCAAACACACAAATAAAAACGCACATTTACAAAATCTAGAACACCCTGCATAGAAAATGTTAACAAGGAATAGTGTCGTTGAATGTGGTTAGAAGGGGCGTTGCCATTCAAATAGCGCAAATACCAACAGAGAATTTAAACGGTGAAAGTCCCAGCTTCCTAACCAAACAGATGGCCATGCCCGGCGATAGGCAATTTTCACATCGCATGCACTAAATAAGTGACTATTTAAATATGTATATTGATATGCAATAGACATCTGATCGACTGGACATTTAATAGTCAAAATTTAAAAAAAAAGTTTTCGCTTACATAATTATCTTTTAAAACTTATAACTTAAAACGTTCAAAAAACGAAAAATGGTAGTCCTTGATGGACGAATAAAAACAAACCCTGCTGTTTTTTTATTATGTGGTTCCCTGTCCTTTCCTATCCTTAATGCTAATATGGTCGACAGCGCACTTGCAGCTACTGTGGCGTTGCTTGTTTCATAGGCGACGGTACCATCAAGTGGACCGTGAGCCTGTCTGTCGAATTTAACATAAAAAAGACAAGTTAACACAAGCGACACCACAGGAACAATGTAACTTACAACATTTCATTGACGAGGGATCTTTTTTTTAAAGGTTTGAAATCAAAATTGCGATCAAAATCAATTCAGGAAATATGAAATTTATAGTCCATACGCGCCAAGGGAATAATACTGCAACTCCTGAAATTGTTTGTTTATCCCGAGGAACTGTGTTCTCGTAACACATTCTTAAAGTTATTGTAAATACATACCACAAGTAATTAATATACCAATAGTACGATATACCAACATATTATGATCGAAGCATGTGTTAATTTTTAACATTAGCCCAAATTCTATTCTATTATTAACTTTTATTAAGTGTCTTTTATTATAGTTTCTTTTTAATATATAACAATTATCCGCATCACCGTTGTATATTGAACAGTTCATGTGTAATTTAACAAATAAAACGTTTGTTAACAAAAACCGCTATAAAAGAATTTCACGCACTGAAAATTGTGAACACACAGTTCGTATAGATAGATTATATTTAATTTCTTTTTAAATGAGAAACCTAATGAAAAATACGACATAAAATACATGCATGAACACATTACGCCATTGTACACAATTAGCCATCGCCATCGCCATCGCCATCGCAAATGTAAATCTTAATGATTGCGTTACTCTCGACTGTTTTTCGTTCCAAATTATTAAGCCTTACAAGTTGTAATTTAGTTATTTAGAAATATAAGCTATTAATATTAAAATTGGACAGCAGTAGGAGAACACGATCGTCAATCTCTCAAGACCTTAAAACGAAGGGCTATAATCAGTGCATATTACTGGTCAAAACATAATTTTGTAAGTGATGCTGAAACTTAGGACACTGACTGACGAAACTCCTCCACAAATTCCTCAAGTCGCTCCATATGTTATGGAGAGGGTACCGCTCGACAATTTTCTGAATGGAATATGGTCCTCGCAAGCAACGTGGGAAGGTGTGGGACATTCAATCGTGCAACGGATAAACGTTCAGATAGACTCATCTGGCACTCCATCTGGCGGGAGTAACCAGTTCCTTACAGATTACCACCGTGAAATAACAGCATGTGTGTTTTTGTGTTTCGATGAGTGAGTAAGGAAGTAAGGTCGGCAGTGCACTTGCTGCACTTGTGCCAGTGCTTGTGCTAATGTTAATAGATTAAATTGTGTTGATTGTTGTGTTAAAAACAGATGAATGCGAAGGGCGGATGACCAATGCATTCAAAAAAGGTCTTTAGAGAGGTGTATAGCTCATGAGTCCAAAACATTTAGATTTATTCGTAACAGTAAAATAAAGTTGTGAGTAACAATGAGACGCATGCACCAGTAATAAGAAAGTAAATAAGTCAGAGTATTTTTTTACCCAAAGCTGCTGATTTTTATAAGTATAGTTAATAATAATATATACACACTATAACGAGTAAAGTTTAGTTGAATCGTGCGAGAAAAGCCTAGATTTAACGTTAGCACAATCCGATAGTTGATCATAAAACGACTACGACGGCTGTTAAGATGCCATCACATTAAGAAGCATGCAGTTCTGTGTTTAGGATGATAACATAAAAGGTGGAACGGTCTATGCTCTAACAAACGGTAGATGATGATCTGCAGGTGGATCGCCGAGGGCAGAGGAGAGATTTACGTGAGATATTATTACCTACCTTCGTAATGTTACATTACCTTTTCAAGATTGTTGTGCGGTCAAGAACATCGAGTTTTATATGCTTCCTATTCTTGTTAAGATTCAAAATAAATAAATAAATGGTAGTTTAGGTAATTTAAAATTATTTTAAATCCTTGTGTAATAAATATTCTTTCCTTTTAGCTCAGATAAATAGCTAATTTGTCTTAATAGTATTAGTAGACTTTTTTATTCTAAGTCGCTAATACTTTCTTTATGTTATTTAACAACAGGTTTATGTTATTTAACATCTTTATGTTATTTAATATTTATTGTTAGTTTTTTAACAATGTTATTGCAAGTACAATACTTCAAATCGACTTAACTTTAATCGAAGTGGTTTCAGGACCTTCTCGAAACTGATAAGCATACAAATATAAACTTTTACGAATATTAAGAATATTGGAAGTGTAGGCCTGCTCGGATTTGTTCGAACCTACATCTACCGCCTCGTGCAACTCGTGTCTCGCCAATTACAATTAGCCTATTGTCAAAATATTACCTAGTTGAAAACAGTAACATTAAATCTATATTGAAATATAGTACACGTGGGTTAAATTTCATTCGAAGATACGTCATATTACATATATACATACGAATTGGTCCTTCGATCCGGATGTAATACGATATACTTGTACTTATACCGTTTCACTAACCGTATCATTATATATTTATTCACATGATGCTAATTTGACATTATTAACGTTTAAAAACAAATTACAGTATCTATTGTTCAATACCAATTTAACTTACTTAGAGTAAACGAGTAAGAAAACTGCAAATTATAATCTACAATGGGAAGATGCCAGATGACACGCACCGTTTACATAAAAATATGTGTGGTTTGCAAGACGTGAGACAACATAAGATTACCGACATTAAATACCACAATCGGAACTGATTGATTGCGGTTAACCTAGTAATTTCTTTTAGACAATAAGACAAATCTTTACTTGTACTTATTTGTAGCAACTGATATTTTTAAATTTGTTTCTGCGATATCTCATCGTATAATAATTACTCATATATTTTCTTTTTCACCGCGGACGAAGTCGCAGGCACCAGCTCGTTGTATACAATATAGTGGGTGTTCAGTCGGATTACCCTTGAAGGAGTTTATGTTTGACTCGTGAACCCACTGATCTATCTATCTCAGCGGGACTTGTGCTTCTACTAACTCCTAAAAAATGGGCTCGTGATCCCACTACTTGGTGGGACCACTAATCAGAACCATTAACTGTGATTCATAGTCACACTCCCACTTTCTTTCATGAAAAGGCTATACTCAAGTATCAGAAAGGTTTATGGTCGACAAGGTGCATTTTCTAGTGTTGTAAAGAACACGAAGTGGAATTACATTTATAAAAATATTAAAATTTCATTTAATTTAATTTCATATAGTATGAATATTGACATAGAAAAAGCTAAAGAGTCAGACTTATAGCGAATGGCGATGGAAAGTATAAAAGATAATAAGGCATACCTGCAACGGTGTGAACGCCACAGACGATGCTGTGCCGGACACCTGTCTCCTTATGGTGGTAGCGCCCCCGTACTGCTGGTTCTGCTTCTGCAAGTTCTTCTGCAGCGTCTTGCTGATACGCACTTTGGTCTTCTCGTCTACTTGCGGCAGACGCACGCGGCCGGTGCTCGACTTGCCGATAGTGCCGCGAGTATAGCCCAAATCCTCTTGGTAAGCGTCGTCTTCGATCTAACACAGAAATGAATCAATAAATTGGTGAAATATACTTGTTGTTATTGAATTTAGTAGTGATTGGCAGTATACAAAATAATCATTTATAAATTACTATATCTTTAATGAACGCGATCCTTTTTTTATAGATATTAAAACATTGTTCATTAATTTAGTAAGTTGCAGTGGCAGTGGACAGGACACATAGTAGTACGGAGAGTCGATGACTGCTGGGGCTGGAAGGTTCTCGAGTGGAGGCCACGGACCAACAAGCGCAGCGTAGGATTATGGGAGATTATGAGGGGGCCTATGTGAGTAGTGAACATCCTGCGGCTGAAATGTTGATATTCATGGTCAGGTGTTGAATTTTTTTCTTTTTATTTTTAGATAAATTAAGTTCATTTAATTTTAACCTTAAAACTCTTTTCAATATTTTAAATTTCATTTTAGTAAGTATAATAAAAGAAAAAAAAGGATTAAAAGAGTACCTACTTAATAAAAAATGCTCTCTATTTGAATCAAAGAAACGCGAAAATTCTGTTCCATGAAAGAATATAATGAGTAAGAAATTGTTCGAAATCCATTTGAAAAGTAACCGTATAAGATTATCACAGTTCGATGGCCAATTTAAGTAAATCGCTGCAATTAACCGTGCACATAGCTCGGGGAAAGACCACCGATGTATCACTATACAAACGGACACACAGTCTTCAAGTTTATGCAACATTTTCTATTATAAAAAAACCGTCAAATACTTCGATTATTAGATTGCGTAATTATTAAGGACGGATCCTTTACCCACTAATAAAACAATAAATTTCAAAGTGCTCATAGTCTTTCCGACTAGATTGCAACATCAAAAGGAGGTATTGCCCAAATTCATGCAGTTTATAAAAAAAACAAAGACGGACAAAATGTTCAAAATTTATTCACTTTTACTATTAGTACACTAAAAGCATTTCACTATCTTTTTTATATAATAGTCGCTCCCGGCTTCGCCCGGGTTGCAAATTGCACTGCTACTCAGACCTGGTTGCAGTGCAATATTTACGCCGGAGCAACACGGTGCGACATTGAAGCATGCTACATATTGTGGCGTGCGTCACCTTGTGGTATGCTACAAATGGAATAAACCTTGCGGCTTAAGAGGGGTTTTACATTTCGGCGCTGTGCAAGTTTAGGTATTTGGCGTAGAGCGAAGGGTACTTTTTTACCTGAACAATAACTTCTTACAAAACTCACACTGTAGCGTGACTAACGATCTTGATATTTTTTTCAATATAATTTTATTTGAGAAAATTATGACAGTGATTGGATACGTAAAAAGAATATAATTGATTATTCTATTGGATATGTAAAAAGAATATAATTGATTATTCTACACGTTATGGTGATGATTCTTTATAAATTGTGTCCACTTTATAAATAAATAATATATTTTAGTTATTTTAACTCACTCATGAGTTAAAATTTTGTAGTTTGTGAAATTATCAACTGTCCGCTATATATTTTTTACAAATTTAATTTTTACAGCCGTAGATCACTCCAGGATAAATAAAACATACATGAAACTAGTATTAATTATTTTATTCAATCACAGCTTTATTAGAGAAAATGGTTAGTTGCTAATTTTCATCGTAAATTATTATATGAATAACAATAACAATTATTAGATAAACATTATTCTTTTTCTCTTTTATATAAAAATAGTTATGCTATTTTTGAATCACTTTTTTTTATTTATGGATTTGGTCTAATTGTCGACGTAGTCATAAGGCTGCGTTGATGATGGTCATGATACTTTAGATAAATATTTCTCGCAATGGCATTGAACGAGCTTTCCTGGAGTCGATAATTTCAGGCAGTACGCATTTTTCATAAAACGCCTGCAACTATGGTAACATATTTTCCTGCCAAAATAAAATAATCCGAATTAATATATATAATGTAGGTATGCGTAATGATATAACGATGAGGAGCGAACTAATATTACATCAATTAAATCGACCAAGGTGCAAACTAATATTACAATATTCAATTCGACTGATTTAAGGCATACTGACTAAATAATACAAAAGTAAATACTCACAATCACAAATATCAAAAGTCGCTGTCGCAGTCTAAGTGCACTTGCTGTGACGAAAAAAGACGAAAAAAACGCGCAGAGCAAACTGACACAGGTCCAACCTCGATAAGCGCTTGCGCGATACTGATCGTGCAACCCCGCAGCGACCAAATATATACTAGTTTTATTTTATTCATTATAAAATAATAGTAGCAAATAATAAATTTAAAAGCAATGAAATAGTTTAAGTACATATTGAAGATTGTTTTGGTAAAAAATTACGTGACAGTGATGTAGAACTTCGGAGAAATTCTGACTTATTTTGTAGTCTTTTCGGTAGAAAATTTAATCTAGTTTATATTTTTTTACTCTAAATTGAAGCTATATATATATAAAATGTATTAAACTATCATTAGAGTATAGGATTATTATATAATAAAAAAAAAATTGTTTGTGGTATTTGCGCAACCAATTCTGTGAATTCGACATCCGAAATCAGGTCTCCATGAGATTTTAGCTAAACATGCTGCGGCAGATTCATTATTACTAAATTAATAAAAAAGTTATACAAAAATCACATAACTATAATATTAGAAGAGAAAGCGACTTATTTTCACATAGTAATTGTTATTTATAGAAACAAACGAAGGGTATACAGTTTTAGCGATGAAAACTAGCAACTTCACGCTTTTCCGTAATAGCCCTCTTAAGCAAAATTGCGGCAGTTTATTTTACGCCGAGGCAACATCGTGTTGTAAAATTGGAGAATTTTTGATCTAGTCAATTGATATGAACTTTGGAGCACTATAGGAAAATGGGTGATTTTCGCAGCAACTTATTTAGTACTAGCCCATGCAGCTCATAAACGAGGGAAGAAGAATCTGCTTCCCTTAAATAAGGTAAGTAGGTGATAAGAATGGCTGTGGTTCGAAATAAGAATAGGTGAGTAGACAATGTTATCTACCAATGTTTATAATGAAACAGAAAGCACCATAGTTGTCTAGTTTTTGTTTATATTTTAGTTTGTTTAAATAAAAATTTGTATAAGAATAAGAAGTCAAAATTAAATTAAATTAATTAAGTAAATAAATAATAACACATTTGTTTTCACTCCGACCATTCTTACTTTGATGAGTGAAAACGTCATAATATTTCGCCCGCCCGGACCTGTTCTTATTGTAATCGCATACATAATAAATAATGATAAAATTGGTTATACACATTTCTGGTCCGTGTGTCGCGACGTTGCGCCCGCGACTGTACGAACGTCCGCGCGCTTCAACAGGTCGAGTTCCGGTCTATTTGAATTGTGCGAAAAAAATACGGCCACTTGTCTACGATCTGGATCTGAGAGAACTATTTGTAATTCAACGCATCTGCTGCGCCCCGCCGAGCGTCACGTCATATTTACCCGTAAAAGGATTACTATTTAACAATTACTCTTACTAAATATAATATAGTTTGAAAAATTGTATGAAAAAGTTTAGAACTGCAGACTGTATAATCTACACATATAAAAAAAAAAACGCTCATTTTGTCAAAAAATGAAATAACAATCGCAAGTATGAATCCTAAACAACGATCCTAAAGAATAGGTATAGGAACATTCAGTGGGTTGCTTCAATTACCTTTTCTATTCACTGTTGTTGGGTTGTCAGGTATGAACAGGTAAGTCGATATTAGTCATTCTGCTTACCTACTCAATGAATTATCGTATTATCCATATACCATAATAAATAATTATAATTTTATAGCTAATCGTTATACTCGTATAGAGTTGTCTGCGAAATTTCGTTAATAAATCACGGTTGCCAAGCTTTGAAATTTAAAAATTACTAGAATTAAATAAAGATGTGCGACAGAGAGGTATTATTCGTACTATTCTGTGAGATAGAAAAGGACGCTGCATAGCAGCTGCGTGCGGCTCGTCTGTCGTAATAAAAGAAGGTGCATGTTATTTGTCCATGCAAAGGAAAAGGATAGCGCTGATACACCACCGTCCGTACGGCAGCTGTGAAGCACAAAAACATAACCTGCTACGTATTTTTGTTGTTTATTAGCAGTGAATTGTTATGAAAAATGGTGAAAATTTGTTTCTTGTGTAAAATGAAAAATTCCGTGATTGACTTTGTCGATGAAACATTTGAAAATTGTTCACTGAAGTTGGCTTTTCGTAAAATAAAAAACTTTAAATATGGCGATGTTGCATTAACCGATGTGTCCCTGGATTTTGTTGGTTATCACAGCAAGTGTTATAAAAAAGTGACCGTTTTAAAGAAGCAATATAGTGAAGAATACAATAATTTTATTGGAAAACCCGAAGTAAGTAATATAATATAAAAATAAACTAAAAAATTTGTTCTACTTAGTCTTTTTTTATTGTTATTACTATCTTTTCCATATTCGTTCGTATAAATACTTGTTAATATTGTTAAGAAAATGAAGCTAAAAATATAATATCGTCAAAACGAATTGTCACCGGCGCGGCCTCACCTAAGCGAATCTTTAAGTGCAGGCTACACTGGGAGCGAAGGGAAACGAAGCTAAATTAGTTTCGCTTCCCTCCTGTCGTCCAACTAAGAGCTAAACAAAGTGTTCACACTGGAAACGAACGACGTAGTGATGTGACCAGTTGCCATGTCAATTGACACTAGATAGATAGTCGCTCGCGAGGCCCCGCAAGGGGAAGGGGCGGCCCTTCATTTCGCTGGGAACGTCGGATTTCGCAACTTTGCATCGCTGGCATAGTTTAGTTTATAGTTGAAATGTAAGAAAAGACACGATAGCGACATGAGCGAAGCGAATCTTAGCTTCGTTTCGCTTCGCTCCCAGTGTGGCATACGCTTTATGGAATTTATCGTGCAAAAGGAATAAACGGCAACTGAACCGTACGGTGGCTACCCATAATTGGGGTTTGTCTCGCTTCAATATGCAGGCTGCGAGTACGTGTCAGAGTGAGAACGATAATGTCAATACCAGCTGGCGAGCACGGTGTGGGGTGAGGGGGGCGGGTAAAACATGCTAACGTCTAGCGCGAAGGAGAGCGGGCGGGTTGAGGGCGGATAGGAAAGCAATATGCATTTATTGTGCGAAGTAGTTTCATTTACGCGTCTAGTGTGTGTGTGGTGTGTGTGTTGTATCGCGATTATAATTACAACAAACTAAATATTACAAGCAAAGTTTTGTTTAAAAAACTTTAATCGGATTCTATTCGGAGACATTAAAATATCAGAAAAGACCCTTCGACCGAACCGCGGCCATCTTTGTGCCGACATTTTTAGCCTGTTATTTTGTTATCGTCCGGCGGGAATGCGCGCATATTTTATAGCACGATAATCAGTACATTATACGAGTTCATTACACCTGCCAGCGTTGACTAAATTTCATTGCGACCATCAAGTTCATCGATTATGGACTGGTCCAACGATATGATTATTGAGTTTTTACAACATTTAGCAACCGAACCAATCATATGGGACCCAACAAATGTAAACAACAAAAGGAAACATTTAGTCGCCGACGCTTGGCGGAGACTGTCGCAATGTGTATCTTGGAAATGTAACGTTGAGGATTTAAAGAGGAAACGAGATAGTTTGATGGCATACTACAGAATACATTTAAATAAAATGAAGAAATTTAAAGAATCAGGATTCGGAGAGGAAAAGGAATACAAAACTAGTTGGTTCGCTTTTGACACAATGAACAGCTTTTTAGGCAGCGTTTATGATTGTTCAAAAACAAATAGTACAGAGGCAGAGGTAATCGTAATTAAAACTTGAACTAAAACAATTCTTACAGTTTTGAGTGATATAGGAAATTGTATAATATTTCTATATATTACAGAATATAATTTAAAATAATTTTTAACTTTTATAAAATTACATAATTTCATTATTTTCATTAATTAGGTAGGTAGATACTAATTTTAGTTCTTTTAAGTTTTAAGCCAAAATTAAGTGTAATTATAGTTAGTTAGTTGTAGAATTGTAACTAGGTACACAATGAAGTATGTTTCCCAAAATGATCACTTGAATTGTCAAGTGATCATTTTGGGAAACATACTTCATTTTCATAGAATTTTAATTCCTATATCATTCATTATCATTTTAAGATTCATATTTTCACAATTTTCCAATGAGACCAATCAGTAGCACCTTGGATCTACCTTTGATCCTCGGCCCTTATCAGGTTGTCTGTCACTTGTCGGTCAGAGGCCTAAACAAGAGAACCTTCCGACCCAGTGGTCGTCCACTCTCCGTACTATGTGTCTTGCCCATTGCCACTTCAACTTACTAAATCTTAATACCATTATTTTTTATTTCAGGTAAAATTCGAAATCAGTGAGGATCCTCTACTAGAAATTCACTCTCCGGACAGTGGATCGGTCGACTCGGAAAGAAATGAAATATATTTACAGCCAAGAATCAAAAAGAGGCGAACACAAGAAGAAAAAAAATCAGCTTGCAGTGAAGAAATAAAAATCAATGAATGTAAATTATATGGAGAACTGTTAGCACAAAAACTAATGAAGTTAGAAGAGGACGATAGGTTACTTCTCATGAATAAAATTGATAATTTGGTGTTTCAAACAACATTGTCTTGCAAAACTAATGGAAATCTACAATAATAGTCTTTCTACAAGAATGTCAAGACGTTTAAGACAATAGTGGGGCCTTAAAAAGATGAAAATATAACTAAAATTTATCTTAAAGTTATTTAATTTATTACAATAAGTATTAATAAAAAAATAACTTAAGAATTGTCTTGTTAATTGTTACTAAAGTAACTAAAAAAATACATTTTAAAATTATATTACAAGCCATAATGGTTACACCCTTTTTTGATTTATATTTCAAAAATTCACAATTAATTTAAAATAAAAGTGTTTGTGTGTGTCAGCTCCGACGCACGACTGGAGTTTACTCCTTAAACTTAAACGATTATAAAATTTAAATTTTCAGAATTCGAACACGCCGAAAGAACAACATTATTATTTTTTTTATTAATGTAGATGGCGCAATATCTTTGAAACTTCAGAGATATTCTAAAATATTTGTGTGACATACCGTGTGACAATTTTGATTTTACTCCCATAAATTTTCATACCACGGGCTTTATGCAAATCCATTCTTAAGGAGTAAACTTCAAAAATTAAAATATTTCCGAAAATATGTAGTTCCTGGCATTTGCACATAAAAAAAAATTGTATTGAAAAAAAAAAAACAATCTCATGAAAACGCGAAATTCGATTTGCATTTTCACGAAAAAGACAAAAACTATATTAGTATCATAAGATTCAGGACCAGAAACAGATTTTTTGCACAGCCTGTATTTTCTTGAAAGCACAATATACTAAATTCCAAGTTAACATATTAATATACAACGTCTAATTACATAACTGTACATATGTATAGTATAGGATGTATAAAAGAATTGAACTCACGTCGGCGAAGTTGAGCCTGTTGGCGTTTTTCCTGAACTCGGTCATGGCGTAGCGTTCCTTCATCTTGCGCACTCGCTTCCCGCCTCGTTTCTTGCGGCTCTGCTCTATGGGCTTCGGCAGAGGCTTCACGAACTTCACAGGCGGAGGTTCCTGTGCCAATTCAACACAGATCGTGAGTATCGTAAGAGCAAAACAGAAGTGAGGGTTCCCTTCTACACAAATGTTAGACTTTTACCGTCTAACATATTCATGTGTATAATTTTTTGATTAATTGATTTCTTCTATTCTTGTGTTTCTGTAGTTTTTATAAATAGACGAATGCAAAAATTCTATCAGTCAGATAGCTAAACCAATTCTTATGTGGTCTTGTGAAATGCCTTCATTAAACAGTATTTATTATACAATACATCAAAATAAAATCTTTGAATGAAAAAAGCATCCATGTTTCTCTTATTATGATAAAATTATGTGTAATTATCTAAAAACGCATTGACACTAAAAATAAATCAAATATTTTTTATTACATAGATAGCATCAAACAGTCCCAGCATCAACAGAGAAGACAGTGTACTTATAATAAAATGTGTTAGAAGACTTAATTTTTACTGGAAATAAATAGTAAAATGCAATAGCTAACCTGTAATTTGTCCAATTTCTTCTCAATCTCCTCACGAAACTGTCGCCCGATGTGACCATCTGTGCTCTCGTGGCAGGTGTCGACTCTGGCAGCCAGAGTTAGTTTTGTTGATATCAATTTCGCCGCTTTGTACCTTAGTTCCTAATAGAAATCAATTGTGTTACATAATTGTGAAATAAATTGAAAACGAACTTATGATGAAATGAGACAGGGCTGCTACTTGTAATATGGCTTACCGGTGAAGTGTCTTGAACAATCTGTGAAAAATAAATAAAGCCAGTGTGAGGCAACGATGAGGCTTGCGAGAAACCGGACAAGGTTTTCCTTTGTTGGCCGAGCAGTTGAACGTTGCAGGCGGGCATCTTCGACAACTTTGACAGACCACCGGCCACGCCGAGAATCTTTGCGGCTGTCGACGCTCCTGATCAATTTTTCATTATTTTTAATTATGATACAAGTTAAATCACTCATAGCTAACATATCAAAGAAAATTTGAAATAATTATGATATTAAATAAAACCTGAGGAATATTTTTTTAACATGAATTCATTTAAACAATCAATTTAGTTAGGGACTTTTAGCAAAATCAAGAATTCTTTACTAAAACAGTGGCAAAATGCATATAACTTCAACCACAGCCTTCTCTATTGGTAGAGAAGCTGTGATTTAATGCATACTAGGTATTTAACATGATTAAGTACATGAATTTAAATTAAACTTATATACACAAAGTTTTCAAGACAAGACACATTGCAAACGAAATTTCCAATCTATGAGATTTACATAATATTTTACATGATATTATAAAACAAAGTCCCCGCCGGGTGCAGACATTGTCTGTATGTATGTTCGTGATGATCTCAGAATGTACTTAAGGGATTTTTATGTGATTTTCACTAAGAGCGTTAGCGACTTGCTCCAGGCTTCGACCAGGAAAAAACTTAGTTAGATTTTATTGTATAAGTATATAACAATTCCGTGAAAAATTATCTAACTGATGGTGAAAACCGCATCGAAATCCGTTACGCGATTTAAAAAGATTTATACCATGTAAAGATTTGCAGAAAACATTGCACCTGTGCGAAGTCTGGAGTGGGTCGCTAGTATACAATATTTTTAACTCACCCACAATAGCTGTAATGTTTGGCGCAATGAATGTCATACGACTTTCAACATACTCGTAAATCTTTGATTTGTACGCATTGAGTTCACCCGCCATGTCACAACCTTCATTTATTTCAGCTAACTCCTCCTCTGACGACAGTTTCCTGCAATATTCTTGTTTATTAACTAGGAGTAATAAGCCAATTATTTTTTTACAAGTGAAGATTACAAGCCGAAGGAT
Organism: Synanthedon andrenaeformis; assembly: GCA_936446665.2. Classification (NCBI taxonomy): domain Eukaryota; kingdom Metazoa; phylum Arthropoda; class Insecta; order Lepidoptera; family Sesiidae; genus Synanthedon; species Synanthedon andrenaeformis. The sequence continues at coordinate 3,435,988 of OW387780.2, read as the reverse complement.
AAGTTATTAGTATAAAAGGTAAGAAACAAGGTTGAGTGGATTAAGTGTAATTAAATTACCTATGGACTATTTACTATGACTAACTTAACCTTTAAAAAAAATGTCTGGCAATAAAACTCACCCCTGTGTAGTGGAAGCAGTGACGGATACTATCATAATGGTAGCTTGTGTCAAAAAACTCTGTAAAGTCTGATTATTCTTGGCTTTATCCAAATCATTGCCAAGTTCCTTGACAGTACTAATATATTCCAGTGGTGTTACTATCAGTGAATCAAGTTCAGGGAAACGTTTTTGATATTTGTCTCTAACAAATCTGTGTATAATAGCTGAAAATAATATTGATTTGTTATGTGTTACAGTTATATATTACACATAATGAAATAGTGAAAAAATTCTGAAAAACTCAAAAGTAATAAAATATATTTAGTGCAAAACTTCAGAAAAACAGTTCTAGTATGACATTAGTATGATAATTTTTCATACAAACAAATTAATAAAGCAAGACATGTGTAACTTGATAATGATAAAAGAAGATTATAGTTGCACTACATTTGCAGATATAAGCTGCTTTAATAAAAACCAAGATTACGATATGCCTAAGAATAGTAATTAGATTTTTAAGAAGTCTTATTATGACAGTACAATGATTTGTGGATCTTTTGCATCATACATGTGGCTATTGCTTGACATCTAAAATATTTAATTTTTGACTAGTTTCTTTTAATAAATTGGGAACTAACACTTATTAAAATGAATTATACATTACTCAATATGTTTAAACACAAATTTGTATGAAAACAATATTTATGATTGCAGTAAAATTATACTCAAAAACCTACCAATTTCCCCATCTATTTCAGCAGCAATATTGTTAGCTTCCACAATCAATTGATACTCAGGATCAGACTCCATTAGCCCTGTTATTTCTATTTTTTTTCGATCATTACCTACGTGTTCTTCAAGTCCAGCAATTACCTGGAATACAATTGTTACAATGCTTGATAAATATTGTTGTTAAATTATTGAAATAATAATGAATGGTCAAATATGATATTTAGAAATAACATTAATGAAATAAAATAAAAAGTTGTATGGTGCCAAAATACTTACACGACTCAGTCTATCAGAATGTCTCAATTTGGCTAGCTCTCTTATGGACACATTCTTAATGTCCTCTTCTTTGGGCATTACAGGGTGAGGGAGAGCAAAACTGTGAGACTCATCTTTTGATGTCTTACTTTCAATCGCTTCCTCTAATTCGCCATCATCGTTTTCTTCTAAATCAGCAAGAAGCTCGTCAGCTAAAGACATTTTTAATGAATACTTTTATTTATTAATACACTATAAAGTTATACTATATTGCGGAATTGGTTGTACAATCACAAAGTTTATAACGATTCTATCAGATCAAGAAAGACAGATAGTCACTAGACACCGACAGAAAAAGAATAATGAAATTGTAAATCAACAATTTTGTTTTATTTTCTATTATGATTTATAATGTAGCATTAATTTTCATTTTGCATCTTTTTATAGTGTGCTGCTGCTGCTTGCTGTGTGATAACTGATATGATCAAGATATGATATTGATCAATCAAAGAGTATGTAATCACTGCGTTAATATTGATTGATAAATCGATAAATGTTTATTATTGAATGTGGGTGACAGGACAGTTAATTTCACATTTGTTTCACGTTTCACATCGACCGACTGTCAGATCTCTTGGCAATTGTTACACATACATATCCAATAAAATATCCATATCCATCACATATCCATACTACAAATTCACCGATAAAATATTACTAGTTAATTTATATTTTATAGAGGCCCGACCAACTTACACAAACCTTAATAATTCATAATATATTTTTTTCCAGGTAAACAATAAAATTAGGTATAATTCTCAATTTTGTAAGTTTTTTGCAAATGGACAAATTTATGTCTATATTATAAATTTATGTCCAGTTACGTTTTGAAATTTTAATGTTATGTTGGAGAAATAAACTTTCTTCCAATTCTTAAATAATAATTACATTGTGGTTAATCCGCTGTTTACTATTAATTACAATAAAGACTTATTATATTATTCTGTATGTGAAGTTCTGTGGCGTCGTGACTATCTGCATACGCTACGCTCTATGGACATTGTTAATGGCATTGACATTTCTTTTGTCGTTTAACAATAAAATTCAAGCCTTTCGTAAAACGCAGTGATTACATACTCTTTGGTTTCGTTGCGATTTGCTATCAAATTGCCATTTTTGTCCCTGTTAAAAAAAGGCATGCTAAAGCTATAACAGCTTTAACCTTTTTTACTTTTAGAGCCTTATTATCTTTAATAGAGAGTTAAAAGCAATATATATCCAAATGGCGTTGAATCCGCAATATGATGCAATTGCTAGAGGGTTTGTACAACAATATTACGCACTTTTCGATGATCCGGCACAACGAGCGAATCTAGCAAATATGTACAACGTGAGTACCTTTCAAATAGCTTCAAAAAGTTCACCATTACACTTCTTTTTACTAATAAAATACTAACACAAACTTCTGCCGCTATTTTCGACGTCATCTTTCCAGAGTTAGGTTATGAATTTTCTTGTAGGTATCCTATTCGAATTTAAAACGTTAAAACATCCCATTCAGCTTGATTCAGCCAACTTCATATAGTACATTTATATGTTCTTATTTTTATAATGTAATAATTAATGAACACTTCATTATAGAAACATCATTGAAATAACATTTAACTAGCAGATTGGATGAATAACTAAGGTGTTTGCAAACTGAACTCTTCCAAGTTGGCTTTGGTCTGAATTTAGAAAGGCAGGACACACTGTGTTTCACAGTCATTTTACCAGCCCATCTAGTGGCAGTAACCACCTTTTTCAAGCGATCTCAACTGCATTTTCAACATTATTCTTTTCACCATAGTGACTTGATTATGTTTAAACGTCATGTACTCTTGGTCCTTTTTCATAACAATTTTTCATAACCAGTTATGAAAAAGTTATCATATTTAGTAGTAGGTATTGATTATACTAAATTTAAAAAAAAAAACTAATTGTTTTCCTAAAATTATATTTTAGAAAAAAAAAACAAAATTAAAGCAGTCCTGTTCAAAGATATTTTGGTTCCAGGTTGAAACATCATTTATGACCTTTGAAGGAGTGCAGCTACAAGGTGCTGTTAAAATTATGGAAAAATTAAATGTGAGTAATGTGATACTTTTTTAATATCATGTCACCGAATGAATTTGAATGAATGAACACCTCTTTTTACAACATCACAGAGCACTTTTCAATCAACTTCAGTCAACATAAATAGCAGACACTAACATTATATTAGTAATATTTTTTTTTTGGGATAAGTAGGTAGGTTTGTCAATAATTAAACTTAACAATGAATAGTATTATAAAACACTTAAATTTGAAGTAATATTAATAAAAGCTAGTTTAGTAAATGATGTGTTTCTGGCTGTTTTACACTAAATAAAAGTAATTTAAAATGGATTCTTTATTTATTTGACGACACGTTTGGTCCAGTGGCTAGTAACCCTAGCTGTTAACCAAACGGTCGCGGGTTCGAATCCCGCTAGGGGCAAATGTTTATGTGTTAACATTTACCTTTGTACCTGAGTCATGGATGTTTGTATTTATAATATGTATGTATTTAAAAAAAAAAAGTAATCTATGTATTATATCAACTGTCTGGTATCCATAATACAATCATTAAGTTGCTTAGTGTGGAACTAGATGGTGCTGTGTGGAATGTGTGGAGATATTTATTATTATTATTATTATTATTTATGTTTTAGAACTATTCTCATGATTTAAAAATGTTTTCTTTTCTTTTAGCACAGCCTCCTTTACTTCATCTTTGCGCTTTTTGAATTTTTAAACCCAATTAGTTTTAATAACCATTTTTAAACCACGCAAACCATTTTTGTAACACTTGCTTAGCTCAATGACGGTCATAATTTTTCACCCAATTGTGATGACATTCAGCAGTGCAATTTTTTTTTTCTATAAAAACTAGGAAAAATATAGGACAACATTAAGCAGTTTAAGATCACTTGTAGCCACAATGTAGATAAAATAATTGTTTATAATATTTATTGACTTGCATTGTTATAATATTTAAAGTAGGGTCTCGAGAGTTTTTGTTACTTTTAAAATGTTAAAAACTATACATTACCTAAAGAAAAACCACAAAAAAGTGGAGTAACATTAGTAAGATACACCACCATTCACACCAGTACTTTACAAATAATCTGAGATTTATATGTTCATTTTGTTTTCAGGGTTTAGCCTTTCAAAAGATTGGTAGACTAATAACAGCTGTCGACTCTCAACCAACATTTGATGGAGGTGTTTTAATTAATGTACTTGGAAGACTGCAGGTAAGAATCTAATTTAATTATTTAACTAATACTAATTAGATATAAGAAGACAAAAGAAAAGTAGAACAAATAATTCAATGTTATTGGTATCTGAGGGAAAAAGTATTGACATTTATTCTTTGAATGCCTCTTTTTTGACAGAACTTTATAGTGTTTTGTAAGTGTTTTGAAATAGTAATATTACTGTCAATAGAAGGTTAATGATAAAAGTTTATTATTCTATTTGTTAAATGAGTTATGAACAGGTATAATTGATTTTGTAATGTTAAACATATTAAAACTAGTTGTCTAAGTTGTCTTCGATTACATAATATATCTATTAAAAACATTATTTTATTTATTATAATAATTATTTTCTAGTCCTATAAAAATTTCTTATTAACAATAATGATAACTATAATGATTTCGTAATATTTGCAACAGACAGATGAGGACCAACCACATGCATACTTTCAAACGTTCATATTGAAGCCAATAGGAAACTCGTTCTATGTAGAACATGATATATTCAGACTGGCGCTACATGATGTTTAAGGAATAATTTTATCAACAAAGACAAAGTAAGAAAGCGTAGCTGGGTTTTACTGTTAAGCACAAATGTTTCTATTTGTATATTCTCTTCTCTTCCCTGTTCTTCATATTTTTATACTATTGATATAAAAATTCTTAATACAATATGAACATTTGTGTTTTTGGATATGCCCGTGCCTTATACTAATGCACTGTATGCTTTCACTTTGGATTTGCTAACATTCCTTATTTCTTTTTTTCTTATTTTTTTTTTATCCTCATTTATTAAAAATAAAATCCTCACCCCTTTAACGTCCCCTAGATTTTTTTAAAAAAAATATATGTGACTAATTAACAATCGTGTTAACTTTTATTTTATCTATCAGCAGAGGGCACCACAAAGCCAGATAAATAATTGGAGGGTTAAGTGAACAAAAGTGTTATCTGAATTGTTTTTAAAAAAATCGTAATTTTGGTTTAAAAAATCGTAATCGATTTATGAACTCGTAAGACCCGAATTTCAAATTCTTTACAAAGTTACAGACACTAGCAAAGGAATAATTTTTATGTTTGCAAATGTGTTATCCGTTTAAATATCTTCAAGGAATTATTACAGTTACTACTAAATAATAAAAGAATATTTGTTAACTTATTTTATGAAGTAATTTAAAAAAAAAGTTATGACATAAAAACTGTATTCATAGTTTTATTTGAATATTAATTATTCCTCGCGACTTCGCGTCTGCCATCTATTGAATATGTAAAGACTATGCTCACTGCTTAAGTCGAGGCGACATCGATGCGGCGTCGTCGATGTCCTTATTAATGTATTGAATTTAAACCTCAGAAAAAGGAGATATTTGGGTCCATCCATACATCCAAAGAAATTTCATACAAGGAAAGTTTAATGTAGTGCGGGATTTGAAATTTTATTCTGATAAGTTTCATAAACTTTATAGAATGTCAATCAAAAGAGACATTTTATTTGTTACTAGAATTAGAATAAATATAAGATGGTTATAGAGAAGCAAGTAAGGTTACTTCAAGATATTATTCCGAACTCGACGGCAGGCGACACTACTGATTCCGATATATTTTTAATGAGGCGACACTGTTGCCTGACAATGTTGCTTTACTCGGACTATTACCTTATATGAATATATAGAAAATGTTTGTATGTCGTCAATAATAAATTTCGAGGTTTTCTTGCATTTTTCACAACACGTGCAAACGAAGCATTACTGCGTCATGAATAACAAAATGGCGACAAGTTGCCCAAGCATCGAGTAGGAAGCGCGACGCACGCTCCCGCCTCGACTCCGCTGCGTCGACGACCCGACTCTGACTCGCCGACGCCTCGACTCCAGGCCGACTTCGCTTCGACTTTTGCAGTGAGCGGATATCCATATGATTACATACAAAAAGCCTCTTGGTCGTCTCTTCTCCAGTGAGCGGAGTCCCCTAATTATTTTCTCACAGACAAAAAAAGAATTGGGCCCTTTTGGAAAGAGGCCTTTCCAGATTTATTTTTCAACCATGATATATATTTGTCCAAAGTTTAATCCACCAAGCATGAAACTCGATTTTTATAATTTTTCAAATTGCTTTTATAAAATGATCTTACACAATATTATATATTTACTTTAAAAACCTTAAAAGCAGTCAACTCTTACACATATTGGAAACTTCTTAATGTCAAATTCTGAGTTTATATAACATTGGGTCAATTTATGTTAACGTCAGAGTATGCCTAAATTGAAAACTACATATAAAATAAAATGATTTGTACCTAGTAAAACAGTATATTTTCGCAGTGAAAACTTTTATAAATATGTACATACATACACACATACACTATGTACCATTCTTAATAAGCAGTCTGTAAAAGGCTTTTTCTTTTTCTATGAAAAGTTCATCCCTTTTTTCCACAATGAGTAATTCTTATATGTTATTTGATTAATTATTCAGGTTTTTTTTTGACCTTCTAGCTGTCCTGGTCTCGGCTCATCATTGATTCACTTCCTTTTCCGTTTAAACTCCATGTACTATATTTATAGTCTTGGTAGCACAAAATTATTTCCGTGGGAGCTCTATTGTCCCCACGTCTATAATTTATTGTCAGCAATAAATTAAAAATGTTACTCTTACTAGATTATGATTTTTTTTAAAATGAAACAAATTGTTTAGCAGGTAATTTCTTATGCGAGTTAGGAACTAATTGTTCACAGTTTTTATAAGTAGGAAGGTAGTGGGTAAGATGCTCGCACAGTTACATACATTTTTTTTGACATTGTGATGATTTCTGGTGCAATGATCTCTGGTCTGGTCAATGGTGGTGTATCTCATGTAAGCTGTGAATAACCCAAACAATTAGTAGCTTAATGGCGATCTTTATTTGTCATCCTAATCATTCATTGACAACAAATCAATTGTATAGGATTACTCGAATTTATTTTATTTCCTTGTGATTTAAAATTATTATTTTTCAAATGCAGGACTTGATATTGTTTGATGATTCAAATCTGGTGATAGACCTAATTACTTTAAAGACAAAATATCATAACCTACTTAATTCGTATTATTTCCTGATGAATTTAAATTATTTATTTATTATTATAAATTTAAACCCATAATAGTTATTAGAATTATGTACTTGTAAATCCATTGTTTCCCAGACAATAATAAAACAACGAATCATATTACGTACCTATACGTGTTTATTTCGCAGTTCATAAAATTTTGTGGCCTGCTGTGCTCGCTTTTTTATTTTAGTTTTTGTGTAATTTTTGCCTTTTATTGCACCTAATCATGACTGTAAATAACAATCTAAAATTATCATTTTCTTGGGCATACCTTTGAGTCAATTAAATTACTAAAATTATAAAAAACGCAGGGTTATTTAACTAACAGCTAATTTGTAAATTTATACTATACCCTTTAAAATGTATATATTATATAATTAGATCAGACACTCTTTTTATGTTACCTAAATTGAATGAACTTTCTCGTGTTCAGACTATAAACAAAAATGTAGTGGCTCTCAAAAATTTATAGAGAAGAACTCAAAAATAGTTTATAAATTAACACATTGTGTAGTTTGTTCAAACTTAAATAAAGTATATTTTTGTATGATTCCAGTGTGATGATGATCCTCCGCATCCATACATGCAGACATTCGTCCTGAAGCCACTTGGAGACTCATATTACATCCAGCACGATATCTTCCGTTTAGGCATTCATGATTCCGCTTAAATAAAGTCATTTGAATAAGTCATTGAACTTGTTGTGAACAATTTCTTAGTCTTACGGTCCTTATTATCCATAATATAATGTTTTCGTTATCTAGATTTAAGTAAATCCAAATTGTAAATTGGCAATGTAATGTGTTTGTTTTAATACATAGAAGAAAAAATGTGAAAAATTTGTGATTTTGGCTTCGATTAATAAATAGGGACAGCTTTAGTGTAAGAAACTACAAAAATGTCATTCTGTTAACATGTAATACTTTTTAAATACATTATGTTTTCTAAAGAAATCGTTTTCTATTTTTCAATAAAAACCTAATTGACGTGGTCGCGTTGGGAGTTCATGGTGTTTATACAAATAAATCGCTCAATTAGTCTCTAGATTTACGTTTCCAGAATTCTTCATTTACACCTCTTGGCACTATCTATTCTATACTATAACCAATAAATTACTTAAATAACTTTGATAAACTTTTATTTAGAGTATAGACTATCTTCATACATAGAACTGCGTATAAAAGTAGTACAATAAGCCTGTGTTAACTACTGTTCGTAGCCTCTTAGATATAGTTCGCGCGGCGGATAAAGACCTCTCGGCAAAAGTAGAGGGGGTATGCGCAGTATTCAATTTTTAGGTATTTTTGACGGGCGGAGAAGCGAGGGGGGCGGGAGCGCGTCGGCGCCGACACTTTATTGGTAGACCAGTCTGGTAGACAGCACTGTGTTCACGCTTCTCGTGTCTCTTGGGTACTGTTGCGTACAGATTGTTTTATCGTATTAGTAATAAAAAGTGCGTAAAAAACCCTTTTTCGACATCGCACGATGATTTAATGGAAGGAATATCAACACTGCCTGTAATGTTAAGCTAGTAAGCTGCAAAAATACGAAATAAGAAAAAAAAAATCATTTCCCTTAGCAATTTTCCGCAATTACACATGCGCCGATTGCCCCCACTAGTTTCGCCTTCTGACCTTAATAAAATGCGCGACCTATACCATATTTAAATATTTGATTGTCTTATTTAAACAGTTTATAAATAAAGAGACCGTGGTCTGAGACAATAAAGAACATTTACAAAAATAAGACAGACGACAACAAAACTCACTCAGATGTGCAGAGCTTGACGAGGATAAGGACAGTAGGTTATATAAAAACAACAAATCGATGCTAGGACAATCATGTATTAAGTAATAAATAGTCAAAAATTAACAAAAGAACCACTGAAAACAGGTACATCTTTTATTGATCTCAATTTTTTTTAAAACTTGCTCCTTCCTTTTAATTCTTAGACGCTACGAACACTTAACAAGTTTATATTGCATGCACTACATACTCTTACATACCGATCCCGAACAACTTTCGGGGAATAACTTGTCTAAGTGAATGACTAGGTTGCAAGTGAAACTCTCATCGTAGGCGAACATCCCCCCACTCCTTTCTATTTAACTTCCTGAGTTACTTAAGGTTGCAGCACACAGAAATAGCGACTATAGCGAGGCGATAATATAGCAAAAAATGTGCAAATACCTTAAATGATTCTAACAACATTATTACTTTTTAGAGGGTAGCTGAAAATATAATTTAAAAATAAAACCCTTAAACAAAGGCTTTAATAGCTTACATATTCGACAAAAGTGTTTCACTTCTGTTAACTGTCTAATGAAAATAACTAATAATGACCTGCAAAAAAAAAGATTAATACAAAAATATTGCGTTTTAATATTCTCGTCGCGACCAAAAATATATTAAAGTATATTTTCGGTAACGAAATGTGTATAGAAAAGTTCAATTTATCGCTCGCTATAGCAACACTTCAACACTTCAATGGGACATCAAAATGATTAACAACCACTGCTCATAGTGATCAAAATTTTCCATAATTTTCGTCAAATATCCATTCTACTTGTGCTATTATTGCTTTTAAAAAGTAGGCCTACCAATAAAACGGTTTTTCGAAGTAACGGTAGACCTTACAGCATACTATCGGTGAAAACCAACTTTTATAAGTTTCGCCAAATGTATTAAAAAAATTTGACGAAGCTTTCATTTTTTAAGGAAACAACCACATCAGTTGGCTTCCATAAAGTGACGAATACTATAAAGCAAATAACAAATTAGATAATGGCAAGACTAAATTAGTCATTTCATCGTGTTGAAATCCAGCGACAAGACACTTCGCACTTGGATAAGGACAATTTAAATTTGTACAATAGCCTCTGGTTGTTAGTACTGTTCAACTAAATAAAATTAAAAAAAATAAACACAACCAGTTTAAAATGTAGTAAAAATCACAACACAGAGAACTTGTTTTGGTTTAAAAGGGAGACAAATTATTCACATTATTACTTTTTAAAAACCATTTAATAAAAAGTTGGTTTCGGTATTTATTTTTTTAAATTTTTCTCTTCATTAGAACCTTCCTCAAATTTCAACGAATATTTAAAAAAAAGTTGAATATTTTACGAGTTTTGGGCTTAGCAACACATTTAGCTATTCATTTTTATTTTTATTTATATATAAATATAAACAATTAAACTAAATATTTAATTGAACAGTACCACAAAAATTTCCACGTCACTTAAATACTTTTAAGCATTAATTATTTTCAAGCATCACACCGTTCGATTTGAACATTTTGAGTCTAGGATTAGCACATCCTTACAATAAGTAATTCAACTTAGTATTTAGACAGGAAAAAACAAAAAAAACACACACATATTAACAAAAAAAAAAAAAAATTAAAACGGACAAGTTAACAATTTAAAAAAAAAAATTTACAATAGAACGAACACATTCCGACATAAAGCTTGTTGTTTATACATCAGTCATTTTTTTGGGTTTTGGTAACAATTAGAAAATCAGACAGAATCCTAATACATTATAGGAAAAAAAAACTATTATAATAACAATTCATGATTGAATAGACACAAAAAACAGCTGCATTGGGCGTTAGTATCCTATGAAATAAACCAAAGACTTGGGAATCACTATGTTTTATGTCAAATCAGTGGTACATTGGGTTTTCTTTTTCACTATTCATAGAAATATTGAAAATTTAAAAAATATCAGAATCGACCAATTTAATATATCTATTTGAAAAAAAAAATACAGTCAATAAGTATGGCGAATAAGATAATAATCACTAGATGAAAAATATGGCTAAAAATTAAGTACCAGTAAATTAATTACTCATTCAACTGAGGGTGAATGCCAATAAGTTAACGGAAATTATATGTAAAATATAATAAAAATAAAGTAATTTTAATTTAGTGTATCTTAGTTTATTAATTAGAAGATTATTAAAAAAATTTGTCAGATTATATTTATTGTAGAATGAATATTTTTAATAATTAATTAGAATGGTAAGTGGCTATGGTCGCATAAAACTTACCGAAAAACATGGCAACTACTGTTACTACATTCCAAATCCAGATTTGAGCCATATTCAAAGTTAATTTTTAAAGTTAGTCCTCCTGGGAATCGAACCCGCGATCCCTGAGACAGGGTTAAGGCAAGTACGTACCCTAACCAATTATCTAACGGCTAAAAAGAAAAGCACGCAAAATGGAATTGGCGCTAGGAACGCGGTAGTTTTTTGACTTGACCACCAATTTTAAATTACCGCCTACAAAAAAATCGTTTGTTTTAAAGTGATTCCGAATTCTTTGATGGAAATTGAAATTGTTTCATAGTGAATCTTTTAGCACAGAGAATTTATAAAATAATAATAATTGATAAGTGTAGGAGATGTGAAACCCAGCCTCAACGGTAACGTTGGAATTACTTCTTGCGCGATCGGGCCGTCGGGAGCCCGACGCCTCTGAGCGATCTCATCGCCATCGCTCTGTTGAAATGTCTTTGCCCTTTGTGTTCGTCCGCGTCACAGTTATTGTCCACCGATGACAGGATTACTAGCAGAACACCCATCACCTGAAACATTCAAAGTCATTTAAAAATAAAACAAGTTATCAAACAAAACGGCACATGCATGTAATACATTATAATCAAATGTAAATAAACTAAGATTTTTTTTTTTTAATTTTTATATATAAAAAAAAGAAAAAACTTTTTCCATGGCCTATTATTTATACATATCAAATACTGACTCACCAAACAAACAATAATTAATAGTGTGTACACATGGACAGACGCTTCTGGTATATTCTCTATATCGCGAAGCGCAGCCATAGCCGGCTCGAAATCAGGTCTCAGGTCTAAGGAATGTCGGAGATGCACTGCTGCTTCCTGTAATGCATAATGTTTAAATGTATATGGTTTTAAAAATATAAAACAGAATTGTCATTTGCCTCATTTGTTTTTTCAAACTATTCAACATAATAATTTATTATTTCATTTTAATAAGATGATGTCTTGTATCCTGTCTTAAAGAAGGCAACCACAAGATTTCTTTCTAGAAAGAAGAGTCGCCAATCGAGAAATGGCACGTTAAGAACAAGAAGAAGAATAACAAGTACTAGTCTGGAATCGGCTCTCGAGCCTTGAGGTAGATGAATTCGATAATTTTTCAGATCAACTGTTTACTAGGCCATGATGTCACAGTCACAGTTGCCCTGCAAGTTTTTATTTGCATGGGGAAAATGAAATATGTATAACTGAAGCCAATGTACCTGATAGTGTCCGTAAGCTTTGAATATCTCCCCGAGCGTGAAGTACTGTTGCCAAGCGCTGCGGTCCGGCGGCTGCACCTCGAGCGAGCGCCGCGTCAGGTAAATGGCGTCGTCGAGGTATTGCAGCGTGAAAAGCACTCGCGCCAAGTTCAACAGCACCTGCCGTTACAATAACAGCGGATCAGGAAACGATACTGACAACTCATAGCCCAGCCAGAAGCGAGTCCCTTTTCCTTAACAGTGAAAGAAAAACGTTGTAAGAAATCCTGTATAGTCTAAAAATGCTTGATTCAAAGACATATTAAGAGGGTTATAGTGACACAAAGAAATAAAATGGTGTATATGAAAAATGCATCTATTTAAATTGTATCCTATAAATTTTTACACAATCTATATTGCTGGCAACAGAACAGATAATTATAAAATACTATCTGAAACCGACCACGCTTCGCTGTGGCTCAGTCTTACATTAACTCGGCTGCCATAACTTCGGCAGATGGCGCCGTAAAAAAATGCTATTTTTCTCGCGATCGAAATTATATTATTACGCGAAAAATAGATATGACCAATCCTTGAAGCTGATTACATATTGTGTAAAAATTTAAAGTCAATCCGTCAGCCAGTTTTCGAGTTTTTGAGTAATACACAAACCAACACAACATTTTTTATATATATAGATTTTAACTGAAACATTTTGTAACGTCCTTCCATGATTCAAAAGCTGTCAAAAATACGATTCTTACGTCCATATTCATACTAATATGTAGTCTACAATGGTTAATGGTAGTCTACAACTGATAGTAAAAAGGAAAGAACACAAAATATTTTTCCAAAATTCAATACATTTTTAATGAAATAGCTGAGCTCCAACACAAGGAGGCTACAGCTCGAGTTCAGCTAACGAAGCTTTTATACAATCTACACAAACATCAACCAAATATTATTCTTGGTCTGCATCTATTAACTGAACCATTTTATATTTCATTCATTTTTTGTGAATAGGTAAATGATTTTGAATTTTCTAAAAATAAAACCACTCACATCTGAATTATATGGTGAGACAGCAAGTGCTCTTCTGAAGCATTCAATGGACAGTCGTGTGTCTCCCTTGATACGCCAAAAGTTACCAATTTGATTGTACAGTTGTACTGACTTTGGTTTCTCTCTTTTTGCTTTTTTCAGGCGCTTTTCTAACGCATTGATGTCCAATTCGGTGACACCGTTTTTGTGAGACTTTTTCTTTGTGAATATGAGGGCTACCTGCAATACAACAAAATAAAACTGCTTCTTTAAATTATAATGTCAATAATAGCAAAAGAACAAGAAAAGGGAGAAGAGATACAGTCTTTAACACAATACAATGTTTTACAATGATTATACACTTGATTCATTAATAGTAATATACCTTAATTTCCATGTAGAATTTATGTTAATAAGAATTAATGTAATCAGATATCCCAATAAGCAAGAAATCCAAGTATAGCCTATATTAGAACTAAGGAAACTAAAGGTTATTTTTTTGTGTTCAAATCAGATCCTAAATAGGGATTGTTTAAAATAATGCCAGAAATCTCATTTTTCTTAGAATCCAGTTGATAATCTTGATGATAATACCAGTTAACAAATGCAATCTATCCAAAAACAAGGCAGCTTACTCAAACAGGTCTATTGTTCTTTCATTGTCATAGCCATTCTTTTTCTCCATTAAGAACAGATTGAACATGTTTCTGTTCTTTCTTTTATGATTTTCTCTTAAATAAGTACATTACCTGTGGTTCAGGAACATTAGGATGCCTATGGCGACTAGAAACTCCAACTAGGTTATCATAGTATGTAAAGTTTACAGCTTTACCACAGTCTAAGTACTCATCATCTGGATCTCCATTTAATTCTGATTGTACATTTTCATCTTCACTCTCAGCCCTAGAATTGCACATTAGCAATTTGTTTATGATTTATATTTTATACATTTATAATTATTACAACTCTTATTTATAATAATTATTATTATTCCCATTTCCTATCCCTTATCCTTATTAGGTCGACAGTGCACTTGCAGAACCTGTGGCATCTCTTGTGTTATAGGCCAGGGGTGGCCAACTTGATTAGACTCAAGATCTACTGTTTACTTACGAAACCCTGTGCGATCTACCAATTACATACTTCTTGAAATCCTAAATGAAACAGCGTAGTTCAGTACACAATTATGTAGTATTTTTTTATTTTATTAAGAGGGAAAACATAAAATGAAAATTATTCTTTGTATTAGTGTGAGCATTGCGTCTGAGCATCTTCCGCTAGATTAGCAAAATCAGGTTTGTAGTTGGAAATTGCCAACCTTAAAGAATCCAATGTATGAATGTCTGTCAAGCGAAAACGGTATTTATTTTTTGTTTGTTTTAAATAGGAAAATGCTGACTCACATAAATATGTTGAATCAAAACACGAATGCAGTTGTTCAACACATTTCTTCAAATATTGATATTTCTCGTTGGAAACCAATGCCCAGAAATCTAGACCTGAGGATGACCTTGCTTTTAGAAATATGTCGCGGCGCAGAGTAATAATTTCGTTTTGAAACTTCATGTAGTCAATTTGAAATGTAGGAAAACAAAAGAGAGCTATACTGCGTAAAAGAGAAGATAAATAACGTGACGGAACGGCAATTGAAAAATGATACAAGATGATGCGTGCAGCAGTTGGTGATTACGTTGCAGTCTGTTCTACGTATTTATATTTTTTGCCTTGCCACGATCGACTGGACTAATAGTCGCGATCGACCAGTCGATCGCGATCGACCGGTTGGCCACCCCTGTTATAGGCGATGGTGGACAGCATCAAGTGGACAACAACCTTAACATAAAAATATAAATAATCAGCAATAAATGATAGCTAATGGTCTTTTGAACGAACTCTAGGGTTTTTTTTAATGACAAATAAAAAGGTATTTTATATTTATTTTTATTATAAAGGGTGGCAGACAGGCTGTTGGTCCACTTGAGAGGTTGTTACCGTCACCGAAGGACACAAGCAACACCACAGGGGCTGCTGAAGAAGCTCATATTGCAGTTAGGTGAAAACCCCTCAGTTATGAACAAAATTAGATTATCAATTGCAAAAAAAAAGTGTTATTTACCTCTGTTGTTCATAAATTTGGCAATCAGTACAAAACATATCAAATCCATGTTTCGTCCATGTGTTCCCGTAATAAATCGTTGAAGTTAATATGTTGAAAATTGGGTCATCTTCTGTTATTTTAGACTTATCAGTTTCATCCTAAAATAAAAGCACTTATTACTTGAGAGCTTTAATGAACTTCTATTTTTAAACGCTGTGTTATTGTATGATACGAAATAAAGGAAGTTCACAAAAGCTCACAAAAAAAAAACAAAAAAGTAATGACATTATTTATAATGAATTTATAAATAATAGAGATGTTATTGATTATATAAATCATAAATTTAAAAACATTATTAAATCAGACCTTTATCAATGTGTTTCCATCAACGATTTGTCCTTCTTCAGTATTTAATTTCCAAATGTTAGAAGTGCGCGAATTAGTGACGATTATTTGTAAAAAAAATATGTAAAGAACTAAACAAGTCAAGTAAGGTGAATCTCCCATGTTGACTAAACGAAAGTAAATCTTAAGATTTTTCCTTCATTTAATTGTGTAAAGTATCTTTCACTTCTAATTGTAGTAATTCAGGCACAATACTCTCAATAAGCTGAAGAGTTGTCTAAAAATTATTAAAAATCCTTTCTGCCTCTATTCGTTTTTATCCACATATAGATAGATACTATATAGCTCTCGCTTAGAGAGTACTATATTCCTTGCTATATAGCCTTGCTATATAGATAGATAAGTACAGACAGTACAGATATTTCTATATTAAATTCCAAATAAAATATTTATATCACATGATCACAGAGCAATGAACGATTTTTTTTTCTAATCTTATATTACGCAAATACGGAATGATTATTGCTTGGAGTTAATATCATCTTTAACCTTAGACTACCAAATAACTTATTTTTTACTTAGGATATTTTATTGTAATTTTACATTAATTTTTGGATAGTTTTGCCCTTCTTCGTCAATTTCATGATATCCTTCAAATCGTCAATTTCCCCACTGGTCATTTTACATAATTATTGGCCAATCGGGTAGGTACTGTCACTAAAACAATCTAAGATCAACATTAAATATAATTTTTTTTTCCATTTTGAAAAAAATCAATCGGTTTTACGTTTCTTACAATTTATTGATAGATTTTAATTTTCAAAGACAATTAAAAGCTACATAAAATTTAACTTAAATTAACTTTTAATCATAGGCAATATACTAAAACTTCCTTAAAATCTGTTATAAATGTAACAATGTGTATAACCCATAGAGGTATAATAACAAGAGCGCGAACGTCGCTTGTTGTCCATTATGCCAAGTGTAAGCAGATGTTCTATAGATACTGATAGATATATGTAGCGGTTGAATAGTGATGTGCTACGATTGATGGCTGTGCGTAAATGTCAGTACTTAATTAGTTTAAGTATTAGGTAGGTATGTATGTATTTTTTTATATTATTTTGTTGTACGATCTTGTGTGTATTTTATTATATATTTGTAGGTAAGTAATACTTACTTAAATGCCTTCATTTGGTATGCTACTTATAATGACTTATTATTCATAAGTATCTATTATGTAGGTACGTAACATGATCATGTAGTTAAGTATTTATAAATCTCATAGTTTGTAATACTAGAATATCTATATCTATACATATAAATAAAATTAGTGTGTCTGTTTGTAATATTGAAATAACCGTTTTTTACTACATGCATATGAATATATATACGGTACATACACCATAATAACATTTTTTACAATTTTTGTCTGTCTGCCTGTCTGTTTGTTCCGGCTAATCTCTGAAATGGCTGGACCGATTTTGACGGGACTTTTATTGGCAGGTAGCTGATGTAATAAGGAGTAATTAGGCTACGTTTATTTTAGAAAAAAATCCAAAATAACATCCAAAATAACATTTTTTTACAATTTTGTCTGTCTGTCTGTCTGTCTGTCTGTTTGTTTGTTCCGGCTAAAATCTGAAATGGCTAGACCGATTTTGACGGGACTTTTATTGGCAGGTAGCTGATGTAATAAGGAGTAACTTAGGCTACGTTTATTTTAGAAAAAATACACCCCGGGCGAAGCCGGGAGCGGGCCGCTAGTACTAGAATAAAATAATGATTTCAAAGTAAAGAAAATTTTTTATGTTAGCGATATTTTTTTAGACGTAAGCAATATTTAACAGTAAGCAACCCTGGCAACACGCCTGGACGACAGCGGGGCGTAACGACGTGAAGGGGGAATTATTTTAAATATTGAACCATAATTGGTTAGTAGATAATACAAACAATATTAATGTCTAATACTTACATATTATTATTACTGAAGAAATCATGTTATTACACAATATTCGAGTACAACGTGGTACAGCACTATCTTCAAGGTTGAGGAGGTCTGAAGCGGGAGGCGCGGAAACGCGTCCTGCGTGGACCCGCCCCCGCGCCTCCCGCAACCTCCTTTCTCGCCATGAGTAATTTTGTTAAAATCCGTATTTCTAATCAGAATATTACTTACGGATGAAAAGAAATATCATGTTCTTTTTAGTTTGCTTCCGTGAATCGTTCTTACAGCTTGCTACTGCACATTGACCATTATAACATTAAATTTAAATAAATATCGGTGGGAGAAACAATCAGCGCGCGTGACATTTGTGACTAATAGCGCCGCCATTGCAATGTCGATACTGTTCAAACCCGTGCTTACAGTTCGTACTCGCTAACTAGCACTTATAGCTTGCTTGCTTATATAAACTCTATGGTATAACCCTCGTATAACCACAAACTAAATTATAAATACTAGTCTTATACACCATATAAATTAATAGTGTTCTGTAGTCAATGTCATTCCGAATTGTCACTTTAAACTTGCTTTAAACAGTTTGTGCTTTAAACCATTCATAGGATAAACAGTTGGCATCTCTTGCCAAGATTGTCAATGTCAAATATGAGTCAAATGTATTATGTCTGTGGAGTGTGGGATCGTATTTGTATTTTTTGTATATTTATTTTGTGTTGGTTAATTAATTAAATGATTGAATAGTACTGTAAAATTAAAGATGACACTATAAGCAATATGAAATGTTATAATCTGAAAAAATGAAGAAAGAACGTACCGGCGATAACTGTCGCCCATTTAAATTATAAGTATCTTAACATTATAAGTATGCGAGACAAATTAATGTCTACCAAAATAATATAATTTTAATTTTCTCTTTTTACAGCTCACCAAATTTTGAGTTTGACTGGAATAAGTTTCGAAAGAAAGAGTATAATTGTATGACTGTATTCTATTGCATACTTACAACTTTGTTATTCATTTAAAAAGGCAAATGCGCTGATGTTTATCTTTTGTTTACAGGGTTTTGTTGAACTTACTATTGTACCTTTAAAAGACAATTTAAGATATATTCGTCTAAATGCCAAGCAGTGTCGCATATATCGCGTCTGCCTTAACGATCAGTATGAAGCCACCTTTCAATATTGTGATCCATTCTTAGACATTTGTCAAGCTGATCCTAATACGTAAGTAACTTCAAATTGTAATTCTTTAGAAAAATAAAAATGGAATGTTGCCGTTACGTGAATACTATATTGTTACGAGTAATATTTTCTTTGAACAATTTCGCCAATTAATTTCATTGTACATTTTTAAGTTTACAATGTATTTAATTGCTTACATGATTTGAAATTAATTTAAACTTAATGTAATTTACATAATATTAGTATATTTAAGATCACTATACATAAGATGAACAAATCATTAGATTTCAAGAACCATGAATAAGTTCATAACAGTTGATAATAATCTATAAATCACACTCATAATTAAAAAAAAAATAAAATTTGCTAATTGTCATCATTGCAGGAAAAATTAAATTAAGGCTGAAGTTCTCTTAAAAATCAGAATTTAATAATTTACCCATAATACTCTAATTATTTATTGCAGAAAGGGTTATTTTATAATCTGATAACTACTATTTGTGTAAAATACTTGTAGTTTTTGTGTAATGTTAAATAATTTTCTTTTGCATAGCGTTTTTGCAGATATGGTGTTTTTTTTTTTTTTTTTTATTCAATAAGGTACACAAAACAGGACACTGACATTAAATACATTGAATAGATAAAATTACATGGAAGTGAACTAGACAGAGGCCCAAAACATGTGTACACAGCATGTCCAAACAAAACAGTGTTACAGAATAAAACAAAGGAAGAAAACAGATGCACTTTCATCCAAAAGCAAGCTTAGCCACATTCTAAAGGATTATATGTGTGATATTATGTATATAATATGTGTAAGTAAACCAAGAATATGTGAAAACAAATAACTTATATTTATCAAAAATGATTAAATTTCAGGAGATCATTGGAAGTGTTTTCTCAATATCATCTGTCTGCGGCCCAAAAAGTGGACCCCGATCATAACTCAGGTGAGCTTCATATTCAAGTTCCCGAAGATGCTGCTCATTTGGTTGGAGAGGGGAGAGGGCTACGAATTGGCATTGAATTCTCTTTGGAGTCGCCACAGGGAGGTATGCACTTTGTTGTGCCAGAAGGAGAAGGGACTCTGGTAGAGGTATGTTATATCCTTTATCTATATATATAAAAATCTCGTGTCACGATGTATGTTCGCGATAAACTCTGAAACTGCTGAACCGACTTTGATCAAACTTCATAAGTATCTGTTATTTGGTCCAACTTAAAAGATAGGATAGTTTATATCTCATTTTTTTTTGCAAATTATATAATATTATTAACATAGCGCCATCTGTTGATACCTTTTCAATCCAGCAATTTTATTTATCTGTGAGTTCCAAAAGATTCTAACAGATGGCGATATAAGGTAATTTTATCAGCTGGATTGAGTAAAAAATTGCACCCGTGCGAAGCCGGGAGTGGGCCACTAGTATATCATATAAATCAAAATTTCTGTATAATAATGTTAAGAATTTATTATTCAAAATTACAATTATTTTCTTAAACTTACATATATTTTTTGTTTGGTATTTTTAAGTGTTTGATAACAAACTTAATGAAAAGCTTATACATTTATGTCCTGCTTCTCTGCCATTTGCTTTCATGTAATGTCTTGGTCGCGTTGGTTGGTCTTGGTCAGGTTGCTGCCCTCCTAGGCCTCACAGTTCCAAGTTCCAGGAAAAGTGAGGACAGGATAGAATGGACATAGCTGGTGGCTGACGTTACCAAGATTTCAAAAGCAGACACACCTTCAGCAATGAAGAGAGATTTTAGAATGTATTGAAAACTAACAAAATTTGTCATTACTTGATTCCTGTGAAGACTGAGCTACTTACATGCATATTATGGTTGTTCAGAAAACACAGTTTTATAGGTCATGGTAGCCACTTACCATTAATTGGATTGTCAGCCTGGCTATCGACCTTAACATATAAAAAAAGGGTAATTTGTGAAATCACAAACTAACTTTCTTTCAGAAATCTGCCCATATGTTCACATATGGTCATTCAGCACGACTTTGGTTCCCCTGTGTGGACAGTTTTGCTGAACCTTGCACATGGAAGTTAGAATTTACTGTGGACGAGTGTCTGACTGCTGTGTCATGTGGTGAACTACTCGATGTGGTGTACACTCCGGATCACAGAAGGAAAACTTTCCATTATGTTGTCAATACACCTGCATGTGCTCCTAATATCGCCTTAGCTATTGGGTGAGATTGTTATTTTTGTCTTTTATTATTTCTTTGTACTTATTTAACTCTATACACCTATAAGGTTTAACATTCAGCTGTGTCATTTGAATATTTAATTGAATATAATGAATAGAGGTAGGGAGGAAAAACTTATACTATTTTTCATGTTATTTTTGGTAAAAAAATTTTAGGATAGGATATAAAAATTAATAAAATCGAATTTAAAAAATTCTTGAATGAAATGAATCCGCTTATATATTTTTAATTTTGAACATTTTCACTGCTTAATTTATGGATATATCTATTAAGTTTATGCAATTATTTAATGAAAGTATCGTAACAAAGCTGTTGGTTCGTTTCCAGGCCATTTGAGACGTACATAGATCCTTTCATGAATGAAGTAACACACTACTGCCTTCCAAATCTAATGATGATACTGAAGAACACTGTAAGGTATCTTCATGAAGCGTTCGAATTCTATGAAGAGACACTATCCACAAGATACCCATATTCATGTTATAAACAGGTCTTTGTTGATGAGGTTAGTTCAATGAATTTTATCTCCCTGTATAAATAATATAATATTGTGTTGTATTTTTCCTTCAACTTAAGTTATTAAGTGTAGTTACTCCCTAGTGAGTTTGTAATTAAAAAAAAAAAGTCCAGTTTTTTAATATTATTTATTATATACATAGGTTGTTAAATAGTGATGTAACGAATATCCGCATTCGCATTCGCGAATATTCGCTTGATTTATGATATTCGCATTCGCATTCGCATCCGCAAATATCTTTGAGTATTTTGCGAATATGAATGTGAAACTAAAATACAGAATGTGAAAACAATATTAAGTAAATTAAACAAAAGAGTATTCATTTCTTTTCTTTTTAATTACAACTTACTTAAAACAATTATATTTTACTATAATCTACTTTTATATTGGGTGTTAATTAATCACCTTTTCTTTAGGCATTAGAAAACAAATAATACTATGTTCACTAGAAGTTGATTTACTCATGTTAAGAAACAACTAACAACAGTCTAACCTCAAATTTCACAAACTCATCCGAGCCGTTAGCAAAAATAAAACAAAATTTCAAACATACAAAAATACCGTTCTACCAACTTAACAACGCTAATTTCTTTATACCTCTAGCGCCGCTGTTACCGGAAATATTATGCGCGTCGCGCGCGGCATATTTTGAATCATAGATAAACGGCGCTAAATTTAAAAACTGAATATTCGTATTCGCATTCGCGTTCGCGAATGTCAACAACAGATGTTCGAAGTTTCAATGCTTAAAGTTTTTACATCACTATGTTAAACACATTTTTTTAAAATTTTTACCAATTACGTTAAAATTATGTTTGCAGACTGAGCATGATGCAACAGCATATACAACAATGTCGATTTTGAGCACACACCTCTTACATTCGATAGCCATCATAGATCAAACATACATAAGCAGAAAGGCTATGGCTCAAGCAGTCGCAGAACAATTCTTTGGATGTTTCATAACTATGCAGAACTGGTCGGATTTGTGGCTCGCCAAAGGGATACCGGATTATTTGTGTGGATTATATTCGAAGAAATGTTTTGGAAATAATGAATATAGATACTGGATCCATCAGGAGCTGCAAGAGGTATGTAGGAACAAAAGTAAAAGTTCTTTAACAATTATTCAAACATTCCATACATGTTACCAAAATCTATAAAATACATTATTTTTATGTTAAGATCGGCAGACAGACAGATGGTCCACTTGATGGTAGGTGGCTACCGTCGCCTATAACACAAGCAACGCCACAAGTGCTTGAAAGTGCGCTGCCGACTATAGTAGGATCAAGGGATTTGGAAGGGATAGGGAAATGGGCTCTGGCAACCCTTACTCACTCACAGAAACACTATTGTGTTTCTGTGAGTGAGTAAGGGGTGCACATGTGCTATTATTTCACGATAGTCTTAAGGGGTTAAGGGATAGTTTAATAGTCCGAGAGCCGGCCGTATAAAAGTCCTATGGATCAGATACATGGACAATTTTTTGAATATAGACCAAAAAATCATAGGACTAAAGGTCGACATCCCTAAAAATGTCTGATTTTGCCCGCATGCAAAATTATGACCTCACTTGCGGTTGTAATTTCAGACATTATTATAACTTATAAGATACATGGAAAAAATTAACGTCAAAATAGAGTTTTCGGTAAGCAGAATTGAGATAACAAAGGTCGACAAGCTCAATTCATTCGCGACCGTGAGTCGACCACGATCAAAGGTATTTTTTACGTCATTTTTTTACGTTCATTTATCGCCACGATAAAAGTGTCGACTATATTTTTTTATTAATTTTATAGTTGTAGAATTAATTTAAAAAAGAATTATCCATGTATTGGATAAATATATAAAAATAATCAAAGATTTAGGGACATTGTATATAAGAGCATAGGCTATTGGATTACTTAAAACTAGTCGACAATATTATCAGGGTAGAATAAAAGTGTCGACCATTATTTTTTATTAATTGTATCGATGTAGGATTGATTTAAAAATATATTTATCCATGTATTGGGTAAATATATGTTAATATTGAAGAATATAAAGCTATTGTACGTATCTGTACAGGCGTAGGCGCTCTGATTCTTCAAACTAGGTCGACAGTCGAATCCGGGTAAATGAAAGGTGTCGACCATTTTTTTAAAGTAATTAGAGGGGTTCTAGTTTCAGAAACGCTTAAAAAAATTCATGTATCTGATCACTTAAGAAAAATGACGTAAAAAATACCTTTGATCGTGGTCGACTCACGGTCGCGAATGAATTGAGTTTGTCGACCTTTGTTATCTCAATTCTGCTTACCGAAAACTCTATTTTGACGTTAATTTTTTCCATGTATCTTATAAGTTATAATAATGTCTGAAATTACAACCGGAAGTGAGGTCATAATTTTGCATGCGGGCAAAATCAGACATTTTTAGGGGTGTCGACCATTAGTCCTATGGTTTTTTGATCTATCTTCAAAAAATTATCCATGTATCTGATCCATAGGACTTTTATACGGCCGGCTCTCCGACTATAAGGGGGTGGTTACTCCGCCGGACGGGCTGCCCAAATGACTGCGAAACGCTAACGCAGACATGCCACTTTGACATATACATTAGTTTAGTTTAATTAATAGACACTAAAGCAAATTTTTATTTCCATACTTTTTATGATTTTCATGTTCAATTTCTGTCTCCGATTTTTACCTACACTGCAACATTACTTTTTGTATTCCAAATGATTCCAAACATAAATAAAATATTTGACAGGTAGTGTCATACGAAGAGCAATACGGAGGCATAGTGTTGGATCCGTGGCAACCATCAGCAAGCGGAATGCGCATAGAGTTCAAGGACACATTTTACTTCCCCGTAAGAAACGTACACACCATGTCGCCACTCTACATTGAGGTGAGTTCGTATATTATCGACAAAGTAGAGTTTATTCAAATTCATCTATATTTAGTGAGAGACTTTAGTTCTATAGCTACTGATTGTTATAGTTCAAATCCAAATTAAAATACTACGGACACGTTTTGGACGTAAATCTTTAGTTATAAAAGTTTTTATAAAATTAACAGAACATTAGCTTATGTAGCTTTTAGACCATGTAATATATGTAAAACCAAACTCTTAATATTACAAGGATCAATTGATTATGTGATTAGTTTTTAAATCATACTTATGTATGATAAAATAAACAGGTCTTAGTAACAGTACCTTACTTTATTATTATTTGCTACGGTTTATGCCCTTTTCATAATAACTATAGTTATCTAATAAAACTTTTCTATGTTATGTTGGAATAATAAGATAATTGTGCACACTGGCGCTCCACGACACATTGGTATTTATCTACCATTATATTATGACTTGGCATGTGGAGGGATAGAATGAATGTGTTTAGAGAGTGATGATGTTAGCCACAGTTTTAGTCATTAAATTAATAAAGGTCGTGATACAAACATTGACTAATTTAACCCCGTGCTGCTAAATCAAGTTTGTCATTATATTCTTACGGTTTTTTTTAAATTTATGCTAGTGATCTTCGCGAGAAACTAACTCGTATTAATTATTTTGATAGCTGGTGGCACTTCATTAGTGGTAATTTTAGTCGTATTTTCGAATATTAATAATAATTGTTTTGCTTTTATAGGTGATGCGAAAGAAGTCTCACTTAGTATTACGCATGTTAGAACAGCGTATCGGCCAAGAGTTACTCTTACAAGTGTTCAACAAGCAATTGTCTCTGGCTGCGAACGCAACAAACACAAAAATTGGGAGCGGATTGTGGGGACACCTTCTCTTGTCGACGAACCTTTTTGTGAAGGCCATTTTCACTGTGACCGGCAAGGACATGGCTGTATTTGTGGACCAATGTGTCCGGACTGGAGGCCATGCTAAATTTTCACTCACCTCAGTGTTCAATAGAAAAAGGTGTGATCTTTTAGTTTTATTTGAACTGCGAACCTTCAGCTTTATTTAGTTAAGTATGTGTAATTGTTGAGTGTGAATTTTATAGAGTAGCTCAATAGATATAATGTATCAAAAATGTGTCGTGTTTTGGGATAAGGACATTCAATACGCCTAGATTTGGAGAGGTTTATACGTGAAGACGTCTCGTCTAATGGGTCCTCTGCATGTCATTCATATGTTAATATTTTTAATATGTTATTAATTAATATTATAAATGCAAAAAGAACTGTGCTAAAGTTGATTTTGGTTTGAGTTTTCTCGTTTGACATAATTGAGTCTCTAAAATATAAAGATTAAACCAGCGTGTGTAGTCAGTTGCCCTTACTGTTTAGTCGGATATTTTGAATAAAATAAAATAAAACCTTTTCCCA
The DNA here is from genome assembly GCA_936446665.2 of Synanthedon andrenaeformis. Classification (NCBI taxonomy): domain Eukaryota; kingdom Metazoa; phylum Arthropoda; class Insecta; order Lepidoptera; family Sesiidae; genus Synanthedon; species Synanthedon andrenaeformis. The sequence goes on along the minus strand of OW387780.2, from coordinate 3,409,521 downwards.
GGAACACCGTGGAGTTGGAGATCCGTCAGGACTGTGTGCACGAGCGCGGCATCAGGAAGTACGTGGGCCCTCTGCTGGTGCAGTTGCAAGAGTTGGACGGCACCTTCAAGCACACGCTGCAGATCGAGAACACAGTGGTAAAGGCCGACATTACGTGTCACAGCAAGAGTCGCCGGAACAAGAAGAAGAAGATCCCTCTCTGCACCGGCGAAGAGGTCGACATGGACTTGTCGGCCATGGAGTGAGTCCTAAAATATTTCTTTCAGTTAACGAATAAATAATGGATCTTGTATGTTAAAAATATTTTATTTAATGATTTCAATTATTTCCTTAAGTCAATTTCCTTAATTATTATTATTCAATTATTTAATGAAGGGTAAGAAGTTACTTGAAAATCAATGAAATAACACTGAAGGAAAAATTCAAATGGATCAATCCATTAATAATATTATAAATGGATAATATTATAAATGTGAAATTTACTCTGTCTGTCTGTTTATACGCCTTTACTACTCAACCGAGCATCATAAAATTTTGCATACACGTTGTCAGAGATATACGAACGGACATGGGATACCTTTCATCTAGAAGAAAAGTACTGTTCCCAAGAGATCATTTAAATTAAAATAAAAAACTAACGCCTGGCCAAAATGTTATAGCAGAAAGAGGTCAAGCGTAATACTGCGTATTTATTTTTTGATTTTGAACGCCGACGAAGTCACGAGCACCAGCTAGTTATGATCTACGCAAACGAGGAAGGTTTGTGTATATAAAAAGAAATCCCTAACGAAGGGATCGCTGGTTTTGTATAAGTGGTTTTGAATTGTACATTTGTGACGTTCCAGTGACTCGCCGGTGCTGTGGATCCGCCTGGACCCGGAGATGTCGCTGCTGCGTAGCGCAGTCATCACGCAGCCGGACTACCAATGGCAGTACCAGCTGCGGCACGAGCGTGACGTCACTGCTCAGAGTGAGGCCATCGACGCGCTCCACAACTATCCCGCGCCCGCCACGCGGATGGCCCTAACCGACACCATAGAGAACGAGCAGGCCTACTACAAAATACGGTGTCGTGCCGCACACTGCCTCACCAAGGTCACCTATGCACACCATAACATACATCTTTGTCCCTTACCATATGTTCGTCCCTTACCATTTGCGTGTGTCCCTTACCATGCACTGTGAAATGTCTCTTTTTCTTGTTAAGTTTATGACTGCGCAACACTGCTACTACTAAATAAATTAAACTAGTTTTTATACATCAGAATAATTGTAATATATTAGAGATTCCTTATCGTAATTATTATCGTATTGTAATAATTTACCACATCAGGTTAAATTAGTGATAACTTCGATACGATTCAAAAGGTTGGGATTAGTGTGATTACATCTAAATGAAGCCTTTGACACCGTGAGCTTGGTTTTCGAATGTAAATGATTATGACGATTATATTATCGAATCGTGGTTACTATAAATGTGCATATATTTTCAGGTAGCGAATGCGATGTTAAGTACATGGGCGGGCCCGCCGGCGATGTTGACTATTTTCCGCAAAATGTTCGGCTCGTTTGCCGCCCCCCATATAATCAAGCAGAACAACTTTGACAACTTGCAGCATTATTTCCTACAGAAAACTATACCTGTAGCCATGGCAGGTAGGGTGTTTGTTGAAATAATTTTCCATATATTCTAGACACGAATATATTTTTACATGCACAGTTCAATATCATAGATGTTATCAATCATCATAGTTACCTTCATTGTGATTGGAGTTTGAAATTTAGGCTGCCGTGAAAGATGTTTTTTATCTTGTATTGACTTTAGAGTCATAGTTATTGTACTTTTTATAGGAATATAGAATTCTATAAGAAACAACAATTTCTTCTGTAAGAACTATAATTGCAATGTGTATGGTTTTTAGAACGATATTTTTAAAATAATTTTAGACACTGACTCACGCGCCATCTAGCCTTGATTATGGCGGATTTGATGGCAAGGCACATTGATGGGTATGCTTTTGAGTATTCCCGGTGCGCGACTAATCTGCTTAATATCTGCTTTTACATCAGTATTGTTTTGTTGATCTTAATTAACGTATCTACTTTTATATCAGTATGACGTAACAGTTTTGTTTTGTTTATAGGCTTAAGAAACATCCACGGCATCTGTCCTCCAGAAGTGGTGCGGTTCCTGTTAGATCTGTTCAAGTACAACGACAACTCGAAGAACCACTTCTCGGACAACTACTACAAGGCGGCGTTGGTCGATGCGCTCGCTGCCACTATCACACCAGTCATCTCCGTGCTACAGACCGTATGTAACCTCTTTCATTACTACTCTAGGGCCTAAAATCATGAAGCTTCATAATTTCATGAGCATCTAAAAGCAATCACCTAAAATGTGTATGAAATGCGGAACATTATACAAATTTGGTCAATGATACAGACATCCACTTGGATATCACTTGATCATTAGATATCAGAAATCGCCAAGAAACCTCTATAGTGGCTTTTTATCAAATACAATTTTTAATCTTTAATAAATATACATTAAATGTCAATTTATGACAAGGCACATTTTATGAGCAAGTTTGTTACGCTAAGATACGAGTATTTGGTACAACATTTCGCTAAATGTTCACGGCGTTTTCGTGGCGCAGGGTACACCCATCACGGCCGAGTCTCTGTCGGCGGACACTCGGCTGGTGTTGGAGGAGATAACGCGCGTGCTGAACCTGGAGAAGGTGCTGCCGTGCTACAAGCACACGGTGACGGTGAGCTGCCTGCGGGCCGTGCGGCGGCTGCAGCAGTGCGGCCACCTGCCCAGCGCGGCGGCCGTCTTCCGCGCCTACGCGCAGTATGGCCAGTACATCGACGTGCGGTTGGCGGCGCTCGAGTGCCTTGTGGACTACGTGCGGGTGGACGGACGCGCCGAAGACCTGTCCGCCTTGCTGACCATCTGCGAGTCGGACCCCGAGCCGGGCGTCCGCCACGGCCTCGTGCGGCTGCTTCTCGCCAACCCGCCCTTCGAGCGCGCTCAGCGGCACCGCCTCGACACGGAGACCGTCGTTCACAGGTGAGGTTTTTTCTATGGGCACGCGCAGCTGCCTCGCCTTGACGGTCTTCTTACCGAAACCTCCAAAATGTACAGCTCACAATTGAACTCTTCATTGCACAAATGAACATCACAGATTAATATCATAAAACAAAAATTGGAGAAATTAAATGAAATCATCGTCGTCATATCATCATTTCAGCCGTAGGATGTTCACTGCTAGACTATACCTCCGCCATAATTTTTAAATAAGACAGGCCACCTTGTGGATTTAGCCTAAGGGAGGAACAGTTATTTTTAAAGCCTACTACTGTCTGTAATTCTCTTTGTTTCGTCCTGATTTAATGTAACCTCATAAACTTGAGATATTTCAGATTATGGACCAACATTAACAATAACCTATCAAACGACGCAAGGTTAAGGTGTGACCTAGTGGACTTGTATTATACTCTGTACGGGCTGAAGCGGCCCACTTGCCTGCCTCTGCCTGAAATACAGGCCATTATGAAGCAGATGCACCATAAGGAGAGGGAGAGACTTGAGCGAGAGAAAGAGAGGGAGAGGGAGAGAGACAAGCAGAAAGATTTAGAGATCACTGTCATTAAACAGGAAGTGGAAGAGGTGAGTGTTTTTTTTAATGTTTAAGATCGACAGATCTTACGGTCCACTTGATGGTAGACATCGAGTGATGAAAGTCTTCTTTGATGCTACGTAATCAAGAGTAATAAATGAATAAATAAATAAAGTATATAATTTATTATATACTACGAGTATATAATTGTTACTACCAATGCCAAAATAAGGTTTAAATGGTTTTGTGCAGGTCAAGTTGGAGTCGTCAGAGGGCGGGGTGGGTGCGGAGGGCGGTGTGCTTGTCTCCACAAGTTTGGCTACGGGGAGTGAGCTGCCAGTACCTCTGGACAGCATCAAGGAAGAGGACGTCAAGGTTGACGTCACCACCATTAACACCGAAATGTCACTTGGAGTCTACAGTGTGAGAATTTGCTCAATTTTTATACACAAGTATACACAGGTCCTGTGGGGAACTTTTAGTATAGGGAAAAAACAGTGAACCTGCGCCGTCATGCTCTGTGAGCATCCTCAGTGACGTTTATCGCTGAGCTGCAATTTTATCGCCGACCATGGTAGGATTACGGATTGGGAAGGGAAAGGGAACAGGGCTCTGGGTATCTATTACTCACTCACCAGAAATACAACATCACACACATGCTGTTACTTAGACTAGAAGGTAGACTTTTGTAAAGGGGTGGTCATTGCTGCCGCCATATGGGCTGCCCACGTGACTGCGGAACGCATTGTGCCCTGCCACTACTTTTCTAATCCTGACTAGAGCCAACTTTGAAAAGTTCATTTCCGAAGTTATCCCTGATGGGAATCGAACCCGGGACCTCCGAGACACCCTAACTACTGATCCAACGGGATCGTCAAAATGATGTATGAAAAATGTTGACATTAGGAGGACACGAAGCTGGGCCGTGAATCGATATCGGACAATGCGGCTCCGTTGCCAGGCATTGCAGGCGGAGGTGGCCCCATCGGGTTCGAGCCAGGAATGTTCACCAGGGACCGGGAAGATGGACCCCCTAAGGTACATTCTAACTATTGTTTTATCTCATCGACATACAATATTTGTTTGCCGGAAGTAATTGATACAAATGTAAACGCCACGTCATCTAGAACTAAAAACTGCCAGAGAGAAAAATGCGTAGAATATAAGATTTTCTTTTCCTGGAAAAAAAACCGGATTAATACTGATAAAGATAAACAAACACAAGGGGCTTGCTTATTCTTTAGTAATTTTAGTTCTTTTAGTAAATTCTAAAAATGATAAAATAAAAACACATAATAAATATACTCATCATAGGCTTGGTTATGCAAAGAGTTTAGGAATAGAAAAATCGTGATCCAAACTACACCAAGTGCTGAAAATTGTATTGTAGGTTTAGTTTAAATGCACACTAATTTGATACTCAAATTACCGTGTCCACATATATCCACATTAACAATTACTTTGTATTGGAATTCAATATAATAATTGAATGAATTTTCTGTGCAGATGATTTCACGAAAAAATCACATTCATTAATTTAACAGATTTATATAGCTGTCTCTGCTATTTATTTTTCTATACACATTATATTATATTCTTCTCTATTAATACGAAGCATTACTTAAACAGGCCAAGAAGAAGAAGAAGGACAAAAAGAAACATAAACACAAACACAAGCACAAACACGGCAACAAAGATAAGTCGTCGAAAGATAAGGAGCATAAAGATAAGATGCCACTACATCTCCCTCCCACGAGCGACCACCTTCGCATCAAGGAGGAGACCAGGGAGACCTTTAGCTCGTTCAGTTCCAGCCAGAGCCCTTCGGAGGACGTATCCTCTATGCCCTCCAATATGAGTTTCTGAGAATTTAAATTTAACAAATATAATAGAGTTTAATTATTTACCTTTTAAGTTTAAGGTATCGATGTATGTTTAAGAATAAATGACTTTTAATAATGTTTTGTTTTTGTTCTCATGGCATACGGGTTAGTCCAAACAGTTCTATACTATATGGGAGAAATAGTAAGTAGAACTATTTGGAGGGTCAATATATGAATCGCAATATCGCATACTCAACAGTAGAACTCATTGGATCTTTTTGTTTATTTTGTACTATTAAAAAATAGTAGACCAATTTGAACATGTTCTATTAAATCTCGAGTCCAATCTTGTCATACTCTACAGTAGAACTACTTGGATTTTTTTGTCCAATCTGTTCTATCGTAGAACTAATAGTAGAATAACTGTTTGGACTAACCCTGGCATACTAGCATTTTCCCGGGTTTTGCTCGCGCCCCCTTTTCTTAGATTTTTCATTTCATTTGCGCAGTTTTTATTTTATTTATTTATTTTGTGTTGGACATTTCAAGTGTAAAATTAAAGCCCACAACGTTTCTTGGCATCGCTGTAGGTCACATGTTGTAATAATGTTATCCTACACTACATATAATATGAAAATCAGCCTTTAGAAAATAACTAAAGTTCAATTCAATCTTTAGCAGTTTTAAAGCGTCTGCTCAAGTTACGGCCCACTGGAAGTGTCTGGCAGTAGTTAATATTATGTTGTAATAATCAATACTAATAATAAATCTGTAAGGGTCGGTCATGGAGTAAGTTACTTTGTTTTCAGAGATATCGCTGCGTGTGTGGTCACTCCAATATTTCCCTTCGGCCGCTTGTATAGAAAATATATCGTAATATGCCTTGCTATAATTTATATTAATATATATTATAGCTACGGCTTAATAATAAAAGTTTATATTATTTAAAAATTAATTTACCCATGACACACTTCTAACTCCCCGACCTTTGCTTGCAAGTCGAGCTAACTTTTTTTTTCTTGGCGGCGGCACTGGTACGTCTGTCACGTCCGATTCCATAATCCAACAGCGATGTTCACACACAACTTTTGTCACATTTCACTAGTGTCATTGTCAATTTGCACCTACTTTGCTTGCCACAAAGTAGGGAAATTATCATTATTATTGTACCTATTAAAAGTTGCGATGGTTAGGTGTATCATCAATACTAATAATAAATCTGTAAGGGTCGGTCATGGAGTAAGTTACTTTGTTTTCAGAGATATCGTGTTTATAGGCTCTATACATGATACTGAAACTAAATTGACGATTATTTCTGTATGTATGTATGTATGTTCCTCCATAACTCTGAAACGAATTAACTGATTTTCATGAAACTTGGTAGATAAACATTTGGACGTACGGGACACAGGATAGGCTACTTAATATTTTTCAACGCGGACGAAGTCGTGGGCACCAGCTAGTATTCTATAAAATGTAATACATATATAAAAATCAGCCTTTAGAAAATAAATAAAGTTTGCCTATTTTTACTTACCTTTCTCACCTGATAGATCTAAATTGACCGTCTACCCAACTTAGCATAAAGCCATACATTCAAAGTACATAGGAACACTACTCGATTCCTCACATTTCACCTTTCACATCTGGTAGCCTAATCCATATGGATGATATGGGTGAAACCACAGCATGTGTGCTTTTTTGTAGTATGTGTGCAACAGTGAGTTGTATCACTGTTCTTGTATTATTGGCGACGGTAGCCAAGTAGCGTAGCCTGTCTGACGACCTTTACATAAAAAAATGTTGATCATGGAAATAATCTATTTTTGTTATAAACACAGCCACATTCTTAAAACGATACATCGACTTTGTATCAGTCAGTATCGAGTTGCAGGTGATTTAAACCTATGGATCGGTTACCTACTAGTAGTACTTAACTGTACAGTCGAACGCAGTAGTTTTGCCTATAATATAGCCTTATTGAAGAAGAGTTAACAGTATCTTTGCCTTTTAAATTTAATATTTATATATTACTAGCTTTTGCTCGCGACTTTGATACGTAGTTAAGAAAGAAAGAAATATAATATATGCTCAAAATGTGAATACAAAATATTATACAAATATTATTTATTTGTTAAAATTAACAATTTATATTTTACATTACATATTATAGTATCTAACTATTCTTCTAATCTATAAAACTCTTTGAAAAATTTCTTTTGGTAACTACTTTAACAGAAGGGTACCTAAATAATAAGCTTTATTTAAACATGTTTAATTTATATATGGATGGGCACATATATTTTATCTTGATAATAAACCATTAACATTTCTATACTAGGTACCTATTTGTTTAGAATATATTATAATGAAGATAACACACCAAAATAAAAAGACTAGACTGATTCTTTGCCACGAATGCAATTATCGTAGGGTTTTTATTTCGTTAACGGATCACAGCAGATTGAATTTACCTAGGTGAGTGAAGCCGCCGGGCACAGTTAGTGAGTATGTTACAACAATAAACTTATAAAGAAAAACCATTAGATTTTTTTTGTTGGTATAAAACATAGACAATCATTGCATGTTTATTGTTTGTGGTCAAGGAGACTTTCCGTGACTTCTGTTTAACAAATTATCTGTTTAATTAGCAAAACTTATACTTCGAATAGACTAATTCAAAACGTGTCACAATACGATTAAATATTATAATGTTTGATTAGTTATCCTATTAACATTAAAAAAATGAAAAGTCAACGTGCTTTTTTACGAAAAAAGTGTGTGTGTGTCAGCTCCGACGCACGATACATACATATAAATGAATGCATTTATAAGCTAACAAGCTTTAAAAGTTTGTTAATTTTCTCAATTCACAAATAAATATCAATGGATATAAATATATTATATGTATTAATACAATATTATATTAATATGTATTGAAGCATATTGTAGCCTGTAACGCGTAACGTGTGATATGTGACGTTTAATTTTACTTCCATAAATTTTCATACCCCCCCGGGCTTATATATGAAAATCGATTGTTAAGTAAACTCCAAAAAATTAATAAATGGATTTTGATTACCTAAGTAGGAATGACATACCTACTTAGGTATAGATTATATTTATAAAGACTCGCGGACTAAGTAAGTTGAAGGTAGAAGCTATTTTTTAAACACTATTCTGATACAAAATCATTACATCAAATAAAGAATAAATTTGAGAATTTAAATTCTAATGTCCAAATAATTTATAAAGGCGAAAGTTTGTACATTTGGATTTTTGTCAATCAATCACGCAAAAACTCACGTACGAAGTCGCGGTCACGGCTAGTAGATATGTTATAAAAAGAAAAGAAGCACCTACAAATCCTAATAATATTATAAATGCGAAGGTTTGTGAGGATAAGTTGCTCTCACTGAGAGCAAGGGAGTAAAAGCTACGCGGTCGTAACGTGACAACGCGTCGTCTAGTCAGGTGACGACCTCGTTGCTTTTTTAAAAATAATAGAGCAAAGCTCTTTTCATTTCCGCAATCAGTGTTGGGACCTTGAACACTATTCATATTTGGGAAGATATAACTCTTTTTTGGCACACAGATAGGTAATTCTTTCCTTATATATTTCGGATCGTATTAACACTTTAAAGGGCTTTAAGTGATCTTACATATTAAAATTTGATATTTAAAATAAGGCTTATTAAAAAAAATCATTTACTTACTCAATTTATATTCATATATTACACAATATTTTTATATAATTAATTCCACCAAAACCTAAAAATATATGCAATTAGCCAAATACACTGCATTAAATAGTGTATTAGCTAAATTTATAGTGCAGCAAGTTTTTTGTTGATAATACTTTATATAAATAATAATAAGATATAAAATTACTTTGATCATTTAAATAAATTAACCTGAACCATTATGTAATACATTTACTTTGTATTCAAATCTTGTATACTAATGATCCAGGAAAATAATCATATAAATGAATATTTAAATTGCATTCCCTCGCCATGAATCGATGTACTGCTGCCGCGGTTGTCGCGATATGTGTTTCAATTAAAATGCGTCGTCGTAACAAGAGATCGATATGGATAAAAGATTGGATTAAAAGCAAAGCACAGCTGGGGGCATATAATCAATTGTTATCTGAACTCAAAAGGAAGATCCAGAATGCTACAAAAACTTTATATTTTTATAATCGGGGTTTAAGATTTGCCATAGTTCTGGCAGCGCTTCATAATATAAAATCAAAGATTTTATTTTTTCTGCAGTCCACGCGTATGACGTCATACTGGTCTAGCTAAAATTTCGCACAGGTTTGAGACACTTGTGTTGGACACCGCGCACGTCCTGTCTCCACGGCTGCTAGTGTCAAGTGTCGTCGTGTATCCCTAGTATTAAAGACGAAACATCAAAACATCCGAACAAATAATAACATAATATAAATAAATAATAACATAAAACAATATAAAATATTAAATGGATTGTTTATGGTCGAATTTCAACCACTTGGCGATCTGTAGTACCTATAAAAATCTAGCCACTATCTACAAGCCCACCAGTTTTGCGACAGAAACAACCCTTTATAGAATAACCAAGTAGCCAACTACCGTCAAAGCACATTGTGCCGGTGTTTTGATTCGATATTAATAATTTTATTGATTGTAAAAATTGTGTGAATGAGTGTACTTCGGATCAAATGTCGTTATTTGATATATGTAAACGCTTTTCCTTTGATAATTCTCTTTTAGTTAATAGACATTTCATTCTTTCGTAGCGATAGGTATTGAAGAGAGTTTTATATTAATAAGTATTTCTGCGTAAAGTTGCTCTGGAAAATTAATTCATGATAATAGAAACTTGACATAGAGTTTGTGAGTAGTATAATTATTATTAGTTTTACTCAAGACGAGCATCGATAAACATCTCCAGCGTAATTATTTATTAAAATACTTTAATAAATATATCGTTCTACGTATATAAATTGTTAAATAAAAAAATGGATTTGCAAAAAAATGGACAAGCTAAGAGACAATTAAATGTGGCAATAGTTGGTGCTGGTTTGGTAAGTTAATTTATGTATTAGTAAATTTTTTATCTACCGATGCCATGTAGTTTCAAGGTGGCCAACGTATGGACTGATTCAGATACGATTTTTTAAATAGATAACTAATTATGGGCCGCTGCAAAAATGAAAACCAGAAATCTAGGAATGAAACCAAGAATATTAGTTGTTTTCGGAGTGATATATTGGTTTCTATTAAATTTTCAATTCGGTTAATATTTGAGGAGGTTTACTGTTATAAATCTTAAAAATTAAAATAAAATTCTTGAAAAATTGCCGAAACAAACTAATTAAGACGTAAATATTATATTAATTTTTATTTCATTATAGGCATAGGTATTCCGGTCTTAAGCTAGTATTAAATATTTGTACAAACATCGCATCCGATATATATATTTTTTAATGTTAAGATCGACAGACAAGCTGACGGCCCACTTGATGGTAGGTGGCTACCGCCGCCAATAACACAAGCAACGCCATAAGTGCAGCAAGTGCGCTGCCGACCATAGAAGGATTACCCCATCCCTTACCTACTCACTCACCGAAACAGAACAGCACATATGCTGTTATTTGACGGTAGTCTTCTTTAAGGGGGTGGTTACTGCCGCCTGACGGGCTGCCCATATGACTTTGAAACACAGTGTGCCCTGCCACTACTTTTCAAATCCAGACCAGAGCCAACTTTGAAAAGTTCATTTCCAAAGTTGACCCCGCCGCGAATCGAACCCGGGGCCCCTGAGACGTTAGGCAACGGGCTCGACAATTACAGTTAATTTGTAGATAAATTACGGAGTTTTATCTATCAAGGTTCCGAGGCCCGACGCCTCGGGGACCTTGATAGATAAAACTTAAATGAAAAATAAGATATTTTAATTTTGTAACGGCTGTATGTGCCGGGAGTTTTTAATTTTGCAGCAACCCAAATCAATAATCATAGTCATATTGAGTGTAGTAAATACTATACATACATTAAATTATTTTAATGCGTAGGATTTTTAAAATTTTATAATATTTTTAAATACAAATTTCAAAATAATTCACCAGGTTGGCTCAGTGGAGGCTTTGTACTTAGCTAAACGAGGTCATCATGTTCATCTCTACGAGTATCGTGAAGGTGAAGATTTAATCATTCATTAATTAATTATAATTAATCATCAATAATGGCAATAATAATAATTATTACCGTTTTACTTTGATTCTGTATCTTTCAACATAATGTTCATAAATTCGGTCCCTGCGAAAAACGGTTGTTCGTAATTAATGTATCGATAATTGCATTTATTTATCTAAATAAAATAATTTTTGATCGTCTAACATTGATCTAACACATTAAAATTAAATTAACATAGCACCGGTGTCGTTTTCTTCGCCGTGGAAAAATGCTTTTCCACGGCAAGAAGCGTCTAGATAACACTAAGGTCCAAAAGTTTCCGACCGAAACTATAAAATGAAAATCTCAAACAACTATTATTATTTTTATATATAATCTCCCTGAATCTCCCTTTATTTCAATACACTTTTCACAGCGCTTTACTAACATTTCTATACCCTTGAAAAAATAATCTGGATTTTTGCCTTCAAAATGTGACACAACTGCTGACTTCACCTCATCATCAGTCTTGAATTTTTTTCCTCACCAATTGGAAATTTGTTAATAAATTTCCCTTCTTTGGTCAAAAATTTAATCACAGCTTGATACTCAATTTCATACTTCAAATTTCGATTTTTTTATCTACACTCGAACTTTTTCAACCAATATCTTCGTAACAAAATGAAATAATTGAATACCTTTTTCGTGCGTAGGTAACAAAAAGTCTAGTAATTCAATGACATGAAAGTTTTATATCTCCAATTAATCTGATGTAAGTAGGCCGGAAACTTTTGGACCTTAGTGATACTTTCAAGGTTATGTTGGGATTTCGGAGTATTCGGAGAAATTATTAATGATAGTGCGACGACTTTTACTGGATGAAGAAACGGTGGAGCTTCGACATTAGGCGCCATGGAGCCTGTACACCTAAATTATAATAAAATTATAAACCTAAATTATAAAATTAAATTAAAATATTAACAATAGCATTTTTCTGTGACTGAATAAAAAAAATTGAATTTCAAATTAAAAAGGAATGCTCATTTAATTCTGATCTGATCTTGCGATCTGGTAATAATTACTATACCTAATAGTTTTATTTAGAAATAAATATGTAAAACTGACTATAATTATATTACTATAATATAATATAATATTTATATCAGATATAAGTTACGCTCATTTACGATTTATTTTAACAATTATTATCATAATTATGTAACAGATGTATACATAATATAGATATAGACATAGTAGACTTAGACGTAGACATAGATATAATATAAAGATGATGACAACGTTCGGAAAAGACGGTCGTAGGATAATTTTTATGTGCTTTATTTTGTCTTTCCAGATATAAGAAAAACTCCTCATGTAAGAGGCAGATCGATCAACTTAGCGCTGTCGGTACGCGGCAGGCGAGCATTGAAGGATGTGGGGATTGAGGAACATATTATCAAAGATCACGGTATTCCTATGGTCGGCCGCATGCTTCATGCGCTAGATAGCTCAACGCGCGTCATTCCTTATGATGCAAGAACCAAACAGGTATCTTGGGATAAGATACGGCGGAAATTTTGACAAGCCCGTTGGATGAGTGGCAAGGGAGCTTGCCTAACGTCTATGGAGCCCTGGGTTCGATTCTCGGCTAGGTCAACTTTGGAAATTAACTTTTCAAAGTTGGCTCGGGGTTTGGATTTGGAAAGTAGTGGCAGGGCACACGGCGTTTCTCAGTTATTTGGGCAGCCCGTTTGGCGGCAGTAACTTTTCAGGACCTTTTCAGGTCGCACATAAACTTTATTGTATAAATCAAATATTAATTAATATTTATTAATATTTTTTTTTACTCTTTACAGTGCATTTATTCTGTGGGTCGCAATTATTTGAACTCGTCACTTTTAAAAGGTAATCAATATGAGGTATCATATTTGATTAATTGCAACTTTATATTAACAATAAAATATAAGATTAAGTATATGGGATAGTTAAGCGGTTATCACACTTTACAATTTGAAGGATTCCAATTTATGAACCTAAGTAGTGAACTAGTGATCACACTACACTAAATTGATTTCTAAATCGAAGACATAGAATTGAAAATAGATAAAATCTAAATTGGATCCAATCTGTTCTAACTGCGATTACACTTTCCAATTTCCTAAATTGGAATCCTTCAAATTGTAAAGTGTGATAAGCGCTTTATGGTTACTATTAACTACCAACTGTAGATAATAATAAGTAGATATAATTGGTTTTTCTAGCGACTTCAGAATTCAGAATTAATTAAGTTGCATGTTTTACCCACTTCATATTACTTGCAAGGTCTTTATATTCTAATTCATGATTACATTTTATGCAAATTCGATTGGTAGAGTTATTTGTTTAGACTACAGTTAACATTTTTAAACATAAAACTTGTTGCTTAAACGACGCACATCAAATGATCCAATCCAATGAAATGATGACTTGATTTACAAGTATAAGTAAAGATTAAAGATTTAAAATTGATTATAAGTTAATTAGTCTGAGCGTAGCTCAGTGAAATAAATTTTACTAACGGTTTACTATTTTCATAGATTACCTATGACGTATGAGTACATGGTAAATAAAAAAAAACAAACTTAGAAGTAATTGTTTGCATAGATAATAATGTTAGCAATATAATTTAATTGATGTTTAACTTAATATTCTCTTACTATTACAGAATCGGAAAATTACAGTAATGTCGAAACGCACTTCAATCACAAATTAATTGAGGCGAATCTGCAGAAGGGTTCTTTGACCTTCCTTAAGTGAGTTCCCAAATTAAATTATAAAACATCTTTATAATTAAGACAGCCAATTTCTTCAATATAATTTCTCCTCGGTTTTAAAACTATAATGTTTTCTTAGATGTTGGTCATGAATTTTAGGTAATACAATTTCTTTTATATTAAAAAAATAATAATAAAATTACATAAATAAAAAACCTAAATTTACTTAGATTGTTATTTATTGGTAAATTCAAAGCTACACAACAAAGTTTAGCCAATAATGGATAATAGTATGTAGGTAAGGAGAAGAAAATTTATTAACATTTTGACAAATTACAATCAAAGCAGACCCGACTGATGCCTGCTTTGAAGACAGATTTATTTTCCAAACCAACTTATGCCTAACCATAGAACGTACAATTTTAGAACGGACACTAAGCAGAAAGTAGACGTGAAAGCAGATCTAATAATTGGAGCTGACGGCGCATTCTCAACTGTTCGTAAGGCAATGACGAAGCAGCCTCTTTTCGATTACAGCCAGAAGTACATAGAGCACGGATACTTAGAATTATGCATTCCGGCCGATGAAAACGGCGATGTAAGTAGCTTACAACATACAAAGCCTACTTTATTTGACCACATAGACTGCATGAACTTAGTATGTATGTATCTATTTAAGAGTAGGTATCAACTTTGTAGTGCCATGCCAAAAAAGGTATTTTATGATTCCTAAATTTCCTGATTTCCTAAATTTATCCATCATATTGTTTTGTTACTGTAAATATCAGCAATAATTTGTAGACTATTGCTTATTTGGTATTTACCTATTTTCCGTGGGCATACGTTTAATACACCTTTCAATAAATAAGCAAAAACATGATACTATTACACCCAATAAAAGTATAGCGAAAGGAATAATTAGATCAATCAATCGAATTGTTCGAGTTTTACTTCTCTTCGTCTGGCGAGATTTGATCTTATTCAATATCATTGATGCACGGTGCATCACATGACCAGTTTCAAACATCCGAATTGCGATATTATTAAATTCATCAAGCAATGGAAAACCTCTGCTTGTGAAAATACACAATATACTGTTACTTGTGAACTCCCAAACAGTCAATTTTGGAATTCCGTCACTATCAACCAAACTCTCTCCATTCGGCGAATACAAAATATATTCCATTTCAATACCATAAACGTCTTTCTTCGAAGCTACAGTCCTCAAAACTGATGACATAAATTTACATTCCGATTCATATTTATTTTTAGGAAATGTTTTGTTAGAATTATGTAGAAACAGTGCTCTTGTCACGTCGCTAACGCAAGGTTTGTATGGCATTTCATTTATGTTTTCTATTGAGATTTGTCTTTTTATATTCTTATTTGCTGTGATTAAGCTATATAAGCCAGTGTAATAGAAATTGTTTAAAGAGAAAGCAAATATTAATAAAAATATTAATATGCTTCTCATATTTTTTTCTCTAGGCAATTGTTCCTCATTTTGCCCCAAAAGGTAACCCCACAATTTGATTATTATATTTGAATTTGAACTTTTACTTTTCTTTGCTGTAAATTTCCTAACAACTTTAATAACGAAAACGATGAAAATGAAAGTACACAGTATTAAAACATATGTGGGACAATCAAATTCCTGATAAATTTTTCTCCAATGTTCTACATCTTCCATGGGGGTGAAGAGTTTATAAAAAGCATAATCATACCCAGAAATGTAATCGTAGAATTGTGCTCTATTTATTATTAAAATATATCCACCACCAACAAAGTCCGCTTTGCCAGAATTTAAATATTGAAGTTGACCTGTGACCGTACCGTTATGTAAGACAACTCCATAAGCAAGCGATGGATGTACAAATTCATATTTAATATGAACATTTTCAACCCTAGAAATAGTCTCAAAGATGTATTGTTCTGTGCCAGATATATATTTGCCATGTACAGTAAAATTGTTTAGCACGGAATTTGGTATGTCTTCACTTGCGCTAACTGTTAAAGTGCAATTTTGCAATCCGTTGCGAGGAACTTTTGGTATAATTCGAATTATATCCGCAATATTATTACAGTTACCAAGTTCTATTACGTTGTCGATGTATTTCCCACAGCTGCCATTATTGTTAAAAGAGTTGTATGTGTACATTTTTACACCGTTATCGTTTAGATGCGTAATGAGGACCACTTTGTAAATTTTCAACTTTATCATGCCTTCGAATATTTCACTGATATCTTCACCATTACTCCTTGGTATATGGATAATGAATCTTGCTCTTGGATTCCAAAACATACCTTTATCCATTTTTAACAGAATTGTGAGCAATTCATCACTGTTTTTTGATACCATAATGTAAAGTTCGTTAAGTATAATCCAATTATAAGTATTGTATTGTTTTACAACTGCCGTATAACATTCGTTATCATATATATTCTTAAGTAAAGTATTAATATCGCTATCATTCAGTATTAATGTCAGATGAGTGTTACATGCAACTTCCTTATCTAAAATATCAATTATACATTTTACAGAAGCATCAACCTCGTAATTTTGAGGTATTAAATATGTCTGAAACTCATTTCCGTCTGGCAAGGAGTATATTTTCGTTATTAAATTAAACAAAAAAAAAGTTATTGACGTAAAAAACATTTTAAACACGTTTGGCTTTGAACTCGATAATACGTTTAAATACAGTTTGATGAATACTTACTTTACTTTTAGTAAGCAGTCATTAAAAACAAATAAACAAAGCTTGATATTAAGTGCAATGACAGATGATATTCAAACGATGTAAATATATGCCAAGATCGCATATTATCATGATTTATTGTTTCTTTGCACTAGATAGCGACAATTATTGTTCAAGTTTGATATTTATCATCAAATATTTACATAATAATAGGTGTGTGTTTCACAGTTTCAGATGCCGAAGAATTATCTACACATTTGGCCAAGGGGCACCTTCATGATGATTGCGTTGCCGAATCAAGATTGTTCTTGGACTGTTACGCTTTTTATGCCTTTTGAAAATTTCAAGAGAATCGATACAGAAGAGAAATTAATTGCATTCTTTAACAAATATTTCCCTGACTCCATATCGTTAATCGGTCGTAAAAAGTTGATTGATGATTTTTTTAACGGATCACCATCTCCGTTGCTTACTGTTAAGGTAAATTGAATAAGAAAATTATACTTGATAACGAGTGCTTATCAAGATAACGAATCAATGAAGAGAAATGTTTGAATACATTTTTTCTTCATTCAATAATCAAAGCTTTGGCTGCCAAGAAGAATTTTTCCTACTTTACGTATCCCAAAACCTGTTCTACTTACCTTACCCTGTAACATTTAGCTTTAATTAACCTTAATAATGGTTACTTATAATTTCAGTGTCGTCCCTTTCATATAGATGACAAGGCGCTACTAATTGGTGATGCCGCTCACGCAGTGGTTCCATTCTATGGACAAGGAATGAACGCAGGGTTCGAAGACTGCACATTGCTTGATCTGCTATTTCAGAAACACAACGACAATTTGAAAGCCATTTTAACAGAGTACTCTGAAACGAGATGGGAGGATGTGCATGCTATAAGTGATTTAGCAATGTACAACTATATAGAGGTATTCTCCTTTTATTGACTATATGTGGAATAGAAAGATTGTTTTTTTAATGTTAAGATTGATGGACATGCACACGGCCCATTGTTCGGTAGGTAGCTATCGTTGTCTTTAATACAAGCAACGCCACAGGTGCTGCAAGAGCGTTCCCGACCATAGATTAAGGATAAAGGTTTAGGAACGGATATAGGGCAATGGGTTCTGGCATGCCTTACTCACTCACCGAAACACAACAGGACAAATGCTTTTATTTCACAGTGGTCTTCTGTAAAGGGGCGGTTACTGTCGCCTGACAGGCCAAATGACTGCGAAAGGGCAGTGAGGCCAAATGACTGCCACTACTTTGTACTGGATGCCACTTGACTGTAACCTCATAACACAGTGTGACATGCCACTACAAAATGACTAATATAAATTTAATTACAGATGCGAGATCTCGTGACACGACCTTCATATCGGATTCGCAAAGCACTAGACGATTTTATTTATTGGTTACTTCCCAGTATTTGGGTTCCGTTGTACAATTCTGTAACATTCACAATAATGCCGTATAGCAAGTGTGTGAACAACCGTAAATGGCAAAATAAGGTAATTAAGAAATATTTAAGAAAAGTCACAATGTCATAAACATTTCTTTCGTTTTTTAACGTTTTACAAAGAACCTAAGATTTAAAGCGAAGAGGTTTATTATATAAAATGTTTAAAAGGTAAAGCTCATATCAAATATGATTTTGAGAAATTTTTGAGAGTTTAAATAATTACAATTAGGTGTGTCTTTTGTTATGTTAAGGTCGACAGACAGGCTGACGGGTCCACTTGATGGTAGGCACTTGAAAAAAAAAAAGGTGGCTACCGTCGCCTATAACACAAGCAACGCCACAGGTGCTGCAAGTCGCTGCCGACCATAGTAAAATTAAGGATAAGGGATAAGGGACAGGGTAATGGGCTCTGGCATACCTTGCTCAATCACCGAAACACAACAGCACACGTGCTGTTATTTTCTATAAGGGGGTGGTTACTGCTACAAGTCAAGTATCTCGTATATCGATTTCTCTACCCCATTTATCTTTATCCATATTTCGTAATATTTAAATGTATGATATGTTGTAATTTTCTTGAAGTAAAAGTAGGTAGAGTCATAATATTATATATACATATTCACTTAAAACCCTAATTTCATTTCAGGTATTATTCTCCTCGTTCCTTTCTGTCTTAGCAATCGCAAGCGTGTATTACGTAGCCAGAACAATGAAGTATTTTTGAAAACCATTTTCTTTTAATTTAATTCTTATTTCTTGCATTTATTGATTCAAATAAAATCTGAAAACTGACTGCGAACTGAAAGAGTGTATTATTTAGATGGTTTGAATATATTATTTTTCCTATATATATATGTACCTATATATGTTAATACAAAATTAAGGATGTGTAAAAAATATATATTTTAATCTCTATTTATTTATTTATTTGATGAAGTACACAAACAGAATACAATTATATACATGATAATTATAAATAACAAGTGTATTGACTAATCTAAATTGCACTCCTAAACAGTGTACTTAACATGTTTAAATTAACTTAACTACTGATGGTTATTAATACATGTCTTAACTACTTAATTAGTTCTTAATTAATAACATTTTCTTATTTTCTATTTAAATATCAGTCTTAATCTATTTTTGACACGAGAAAACCTGCTGTCAAATATATCAAAAACGTCCTCACATCCGATTACCATATCATTATAACTTCGACACATCCTGACCAAGGGATTATAATAGGATGTGTTGTTTTTATATGCTTCAATGGAAAAGGGACCAGCATGAGGAGAACGTGATCTATATTTAATTTTGATCTTAATCGCGGAGAGAAGACT
The DNA here is from genome assembly GCA_936446665.2 of Synanthedon andrenaeformis. Classification (NCBI taxonomy): domain Eukaryota; kingdom Metazoa; phylum Arthropoda; class Insecta; order Lepidoptera; family Sesiidae; genus Synanthedon; species Synanthedon andrenaeformis. The sequence continues at coordinate 3,389,651 of OW387780.2, read as the reverse complement.
CGGACAATCCCAGGATGAGTGTAATATTTTATGAAGACAAATGATATCATACCTCCTTCGCCGATCTTCCAGAGATAACAAACCAAAACTCCGAAGGCGATCAGTATATTTGTTGAGTGTACGACCCAGTCCATTTCTATATGAAATTATTTTTAGAAGTTTTTTCTGCAGGGACTCAATCCTATTAATGTGAATAGCATAGAAGGGAGACCAAACTGGGCAGCAGTACTCCAGAACACTTCTCACCAAAGCACAAAACAAGGAAAGAGTGGAAGCTGGCTTTTTGAATTGCTTAGTGGACCTTATGACAAAGCCTAATAATTTGTTGCATCTACTGACAATGTAATCATAATGATCTCTAAATGTAAGTTTTTCGTCAAAGAGAATGCCTAAATCTCTAATCACAAATACGCGTCTCAATGCATAATCTTGAATATGATAATTACTTTTAATTCTGTGAAATTTACTTGTAAATGTGATAATTTGACATTTATCAACATTCAGGGCCATCCTGTTTGCCATGCACCAATCGGCCAAAACATCAAGATTCCTCTGAAGAGTAACACAGTCATTCTGGTTATTAATAGACGTAAACAGTTTCAGATCATCAGCGTAAAGGAGACAGAAAGATTGAAAATGTCCAACCAGATCATTTATGAAAATGACAAATAAAAGTGGTCCCAACAGTGATCCTTGGGGCACTCCGGAGAGGACCGGTTTGGGCGATGAAACAAAACCTTTCAACGCAACTAACTGGCTTCTGTTACTTAGATAAGATGCAATCCAGCGTAAGAGATTACCGTGAAAGCCATACTGTTCCAATTTGTGCTCAAGCAGAATATGATTAACTCTATCGAAAGCCTTGCTGAAATCGGTGTAAATAGCATCAACTTGGCCCCCAGCAGCGAATACACCACATAGATAATTTTTATATTCAAGCAAATTAGTCAATGTGGACCTGTTTTTAACAAAACCGTGCTGCCTTTCTGACAAGAATTGCTTAAAATGGCTATATATCGGTGCATAAGCAATAGATTCGAGTACCTTAGCCAGGCAGGACAGGATACTGATAGGTCTATAATTTGAGCAGCTAGATTTATCACCGTTTTTGAAGATTGGTATTACATAAGCCGATCTCCAGCATGCCGGGAAAACACCCGTTTTAATGGATATTTTGTACAGAAATGTTAGCGGTACACATAGTTCACGAGCACACGTTTTATAGACAATAGGGGGTATACCATCAGGGCCGGCACCTTTGTATATATTAAGTTTACTGAGTTTAGCTAAGACCGTGTCCTTGTCAACTTCAAAGTTGGAAAGTGTATCAGCAAACATAACATTTATATTTGGCAATGGAAGGTTTGTGTCCGAATGAACCTCACCAACAACAGAACTGAAGTACTCGGAAAAAAGTTCACATGTGTCAAAGGCTTCAGAGGACAACTTTTCATTATAGTGCATTTTTAGAGGTATGGAGACCCTATTCTTTCTGCCATTTATGTACGTCCAAAATGTTTTTATATTGTCATGTAAGGAGTCCTCTACAGATGATATGTACTTTTTGTGACATTGACGCTGGAGAGTCTTGCATCTAGTGCGAAGTAAAGAATATGTATCGTAATCACGAGGGTTGCCATATTTCTTATAAAGTTTGTGGTATTTATTTTTTTCCTCAATACATCTAACAAGAGCCTATTATTCTATATGATATGTTATAACTGTTTTTATCTATAATTGTATGTTACGAACACCGTCACTTTATTGTTCACTATATTCAAACAACTTTGTATGACAAACACAATTTCAATTAACACATTTATCACACATTCAATTTTCACATTTATCAATTAACATTGTCAATAACTGTTGCGAATGTCCCGAACGCAATAATTATTACGTTTCTTCATTTTCTCAATATCAATGTCTAAGAAAAAGGGCCGCGGAAAAGTCGCGGTTTATAACTAGTAGTTATATTTATATACACTAGATATATTTATAATTTCTTTATATAATATGAGCTGAAACGATTTTCAGCAGAAATTGTACCCACTATAACGTCAATATATAATATAACAGATATAATCCTTAAGACATTAAAACTTCCAAAGCTTTGTGAGAAAGCTTTGCGGAGTTTTGTTTTATTAACCGAAAGCTTTAAAAGCGTTTACGAAATTCGCCGTTAGTTTATTTGAACACAAAATTTCTATTAGATTTTATCTCAGAGTAAAATACAGAACATGAGGTCGAGGTTCCTGTCGAAACACTAGTTTGTTTAAAATTTAAAACCACTCAACATTTTGGCTTATTTTCTTGGCTGTCATTTACTGGCGCCTGTAAAATAATATAATATTGAAACTACTCGTTACGCTAAATATTGCTAAGAAAAATGAAGCACGAAAAAATAATACTTACATACTTAATCCAATTTCAAAACTATATATGTATTATAAATTAGGTTATATTATATATTTGTGTATATTAGTGTATCTATATATATAAAAATGTGTTGATTTGTGTTTAAACTACACAACATTGTATTTCAACACAGGAATGATCTTATATACTTTTTTTTTATAAAAAGTAATTATTATCATACGTTGACCGTTTTTATGGCAACCATGGAACGTTGCTGACCAGTGATGATATATTGTATTATTTCGATGTTGCTGGACTGAACCACAGCGAAGCGTGGCCAGGTTCAATTAGTATATGTAGGTATACTAATTTTATAAAAAGAGAAGATTTGTATTTTTGTAATAAATAAAGTGGAGCCGATTTTAAAAATTCTTTCACCTATAGAAAGCTCTATTATCAGCGAGTAACATAGGCTATATTTTATAAGACGCTTGGCGAGCGACTCAATCCTTCTTCGAAGATGTCATCTCGCAGAAGGAGGCGGCGGAGAGAGAACGAGAGGACGACATCCTGTCTCATCCTCTCCGTCGCCGAAGAACTGGACGCAGGCGGCTGGCGTACGCTCGCCACCTGGATCCCTGACAGGACTAGGGCGGTAGATGGGGACACTACCGCTTGCTTCATCCTGAGAGGCACGGCGCACTTTGGCAGTTCGGGTGCGCCGTCCCAATGAGCAGTGTCCGGTTACGGACCCCCGCGGCGGAGTTGCGGAAGAGTGTTCGTCCGACCTCGCAACTTCGCCTATAGCAGACGTGGAGGTTTAGTCGGTAGGTCTACCCCACTACCATCTCGGGGCAGGAGTCCGACATAACCCACCGGTCTGTCCCCGGGCCGGTGGGTATCCATGATGGATTCCTCTTGTAAAAAAGGCTATATTTTATAAAGTAACGCGGACGAAGTCGCGTGCAATAGCTAGTGTGTTATACTCGTATTATATTAACTATAAAATGTAATTTCACTAGCGAGCCGCTACTTTTTTTCCTTCAAATTATATATAGACAAACTTTCCTCGTTTATACCTACATCTCTCAAAATTTATGTATCAAAATTCGTTGGATGCGGACAGCGACTTAAAAAATATACATATGTAAGTATAGACATAGCATATTATAGAAGCTAATTAGGTGTAGTTTCCGCTTCAGTTATTACTTTTTTGTTATTACTTTTTGAAGCCCGAAATTCCACATAATTTTAAGGTGAATGAGTCGATTAATTCATTTTAAGTTGTTACTCAAAAATGTTTGATAAAAAATATTAAGATTTATTTATTAACACAATGAAATTTTTGAATGAACAATACATACAAACCTTCGCCTTATTTACCTACATGTAAAATGGAAAGGCGTTCCCACATCCCAAATTCCAGTTCTCTAAAATTCCACAGTTCTAGCGACGAATCGAAATTGTTCCAGACTAAATTAATTGGGGGATTTGACAACAAGAAAAGAAGGAACTTAGCATGTTGACGTTAATGAAAATTTATCGCCCAACTCTCGGTCAGCGTCAGCCTTCGCAGATTGTTAGTTGTGCCATAGTTGGGAATTTTTATCAGATTTTACAAAGGACTGGAATTTTAATCGAAATTAACTTTTAATACCAATCTCAAAACGTAATACCGAGTCAGTAATCTTCTCGTTACAGTCGGCCGAATGTTTTTTTTTTCAAATAAGAAAGCAATTTCTTTGGATTTGGATTCAAATATTTGAACAGATCTAAGTAAAATTCTGGTAAAAACAAAGTTATGTATTTTTTTTAAATCTATTATTCTGGTTTTTGTAGAAATTTACATAAGGAAATTGCAGTAAAAATATGAAGGGATCCATATTAATATAAAATATAACTCGTATACTTTCGTGTTTGCTTGATTAAATTGAATAAGTAATCATGCGAGTGTTCATTATAAAAATTGCCTCCGACTGTACTTGTCTTGTGATTTGTGAATGGATATCTATTCTCATCACTAATTAACGATACTATCCACCTAGACATGGTGGGATTTCTCTGAATCTTCAAAGTTCCATGGCTAATTAGTACTTTGCCTCTTTGGGCTTTCATTATTGGGAGGTTTTGTCGGAGGGTTGTTGAGGTAGCCTGGCATTTTAATTGGCGGTCCGATCAAAGGACAAACGGCTGGTGGTTGATGTTCGACGAATTCCATCTATACATACGTAAGTATTAAGGGTCTTTAATTATCTTAATTTTTTTTCCAAATACTGGTTTAAAATCTTAATTTTGTATATCAACATTTTAAGTTCGTGTGGACAGGACACAAATAATTCGTTTGGACCTTTTCTTTCATATAAATATTTATGCTACACTTCGATTACATTTAAAAGTCTGTAGAGAAATTAAGTAATTTTAACTCTTTTTTAGGTAAAATTTTAATTTTTTTAAAATATTATTAATAAAGTTATTTTTATTACTAATAATTAAATAGTTACTAATTCATTTACTAGCTTCACGCGGACACAATTTTTTCAGCAAATTCAGCAAACCTACATAAACCTTCCTTGTTTATCGTTCTGTCATTAATGTCATTAATCCACTAATGAAAACCTTATCAAAATCCGTTAGGTGGAGGAGTTGTTGGAGACTGACAGAGGCGTACAACGACTTTTTTATTATTATTTACCAGTAGGTATTCTTCCATTCTTTCAGTCAACAGCTAAGAATGGAAAAAGCACATAATTTTCTTTTGTAAAAAATACTATTAAAATTTATTGGAGTTAAATAGTAGTAGGTATTCATTAATAAATGCACGAAATAAACTAAATTTTATTATCAAGTAGCGAGCCGCTTCCGGCTTCGCCTAAGAAAAAACATAATTAGGTTTTATTTATATATATACAAAAATTCCTTGAAAAAATACTATATATATAACGCATAGTACAGAACAAAGTCGTCTTTGTCTGTTTCTCCACTAACTTCTAAACAACGTTTTTCACTAATGGAAAGAGCGATAAACTTGGAAAATTGTATTTACAGAGAAAATGTATCCGTGCGAAGCCGGAGGCTTGTCGCTAGTATGAAACAATTTTATTTTGGGTAAGACAACTTGTGATTAATCAACAAGTTATTTAAATTCTGTCTGACGTTGCATCGGCGCTGCACCGTTTTTGAGATGTTTCGTAATTATTAAAATCTTTAATAAGGATACCCGTCCTTATACCAGTATAATCCGTTGAGCGGGAGGAACCAATTAAGAGGAGTGACCGCGCAATCGATTCTACAGTCCGATAAATGTTGAGGATTTTTACTTAACATTCATAAGCAGGTGCAATTTATTATTAACTTTTTAACTCGAACGAGATGTGTGTTGTACATTTTGTTTATCAAAAATATCCCAGCGGTGTACTTTTTGTTACTAAAGGTCAGTGCCGTCTTAAGTCTATTCGGCGCCGGGGTGCGGGGCTCAGCCTGCGCCCTCGTTTTCTTTTACACTGCAGCGTGGCACGCGACCGACGACACACTGCAGTATGAAAGGGGTCCTAGTCAACCAAGAAAACACAATACACGTAATTTTGATAATTTGTTTATTTTTCTAAAATACAAAACTAAAATTAAACTTAAATTATACAAATTAAACCCAATTATACAAATAAAAAACAAAACTATTCTCCATTCGAGACATTATGTCCAGTTTCTGGAATTAACACTCTAGAAAAGGTACCTACTTTTTCAAAAAAGTGAAGAATTATACTTTTATTTTAACATGAAAAAGAACATGATGCAAAAACAAAGAAAAGAAGGAACCTGTTAGTTGAGAAATCAATAGAATTATGAGTTAATTACAATTAACAGTGATTGTAATGGCGAACTTACACAAAATCTCAATAATTTCTGCACTAAGATCTTCTGTGCTAATTCGGCGGTTGTCGCAAATGAAATGAGCTAACGAATTTAATTACTTAAAAAGAAGATATCAGATCAATCACTGACCGACACTACATAGGCGCCGCGCGCCGCGCTGTAAATTCAAATGAACTTACACCTAATTGTAGTGATTTAGAGATCATTTCTCTTTAAGTGCGAGCGCTCGGACGGCTATATCAAAGGGAGCAATTACTCGCCTACGAAAGACGCACAGGTGCCGCTCCGCCGCCGTGCGCCCATTTCAAATGAACTTACACTTTATTGACTTAGAGATCATTTTGCTTCAAGTGCGAGCGCCCGGGCGGCTATATCAAAGGGAGCAATTACTCGCCTATGACAGACGCATAGGTGCCGCTCCGCCGCCGTGCGCCCATTTCAAATGAACTCACACTTTATTGACTTAGAGATCATTTTGCTTCAAGTGCGGGCGACCGGGCGGCAATGTGCCAAGTTTTATACACTCTCTTTGGATTAGAGATTTTGCCGCGCGCGTGTTGTATTAAATAAAATTTTTATTTGTGTAGTAATAAGAGTCATTTTAGCTTGCACATCATGAGCGGTATGACAAGCGCCGAAAGCGTAATAAAAGTAAAACAATGATTATTTTTGATGACTATTTTTTTTATATTTACTTTTGGGCATACGTATTTGTCGTAACAAGTATATTAAACTGTGCAATGGCGTTAAATTCAATGAAATATCTAAATATTCAGGGTTCGGCAAGGCGCCCCCGGGCGCTCTGCGCCCGGGTGCACCGCACCCCTTGCACCCCCGGGTAAAGACGGCCCTGCTAAAGGTGTTAATCTGTGTAAACATTTCAATGCAATCTGATTTACAAAGTAAAATGATATTTCGTTACAGATGAAAGTAACAGCTCATAGTGAATTTGGCAGTTTTACGTAAATTAGGCAAAAAAATAAATTGTTGCAGAAATGTATTTAATGTTATTTAATATATTATGTAGAAAACATGTAGAAAATATGATAGATATTCACATAGAGCTGTGGTCATGATATTTATATTAAATTAAAAATAAAAAGCACACTATACTTCGTTCCTAAAAGCCATTACAAAAACATAAGCCATGTGTTTGATCCGTCCTCTTGTACAAACAATCAGGGCCGACCGACACATGTGGCTTCCTTGAACAATTTGACATTGAATCACTCGACTCTCTCAGAGAAAATGTTATCTGTTGGTATTATTTGTATCACGTGTTCATTTTGTAATGGACGGTTAGCTTAATGTTGAGCAGAACACAAGAGATATATTTAATAACTAGCTGGTGCCCACGACTTCGTCCGCGTTGAAAAATATTAAGTAGCCTATCCTGTGTCCCGTACGTCCAAATGTTTATCTACCAAGTTTTATGAAAATCAGTTAATTCGTTTCAGAGTTATGGAGGAACATACGTACATACATACATACAGAAATAATCGTCAATTTAGTTTCAGTATCATGTAGGTACAGAGCCTATAAACACGATATCTCTGAAAACAAAGTAACTTACTCCATGACCGACCCTTACAGATTTATTATTAGTATTGATGTTTTAGAATAAGCCGTATATATTTTTTTTAAATTTAATTTTATTCATATTATTATCTACTCAAAATAATTCTGATCCTGAAAAATTTAGATTCCTAATGGGTTCCTATGGAATTTTCAAAAAACGAACTACAGCGCGTACGAAGTCGCGGGCACAGTTAGTGTACAATAATTTTGCTGTCAATAAATTAAAAACGCGTTAAGGCCAGGCTCTATGAAACTAAGGGAACTTTAAATAAATGTGCTGAGTCAACCACATATCTGATCAATGTGGAATTTACATATATATATTTTGAGACCTTTATCTGTAGATTATCAAGTCAGAAACATAATTAGGTGATTTTCATTCGATACATTTTTTTATCGAAATCGACGCCTTTTCCGGAGAATATTACATTTTTCTACTAAACGGCTTGAGTTATATCGCCAAAAAACTTCTCGTAGCAAGGAAACATTGTTTACCAGTGATTGTCAAAATAAAATAAACTTAGGTTTATTTTTACTCCTATAATTAACGAAAACAATTTTGAGACTTACGTTGTTTAGTTCCGAGCTAGTGCATACCAAATCATGCTTCAAATAATGTACGCAATATTCAACCTTACGTAAGCTGTATCTTGCGATATATTAAAAAAAATCCTAGAGAGCCGCCGAGCAACTTGTAACTCTCGGGTGGCGGGACGTGGGCGGAGCGAGCGTAGGAATTTTATTCGTGGAGCCTGCTCTTAAATATTGTTTGACTGAAAATTTCTCAAAGCTTGTTGATTAGTCATAGCAACCGTGAATTTCACGACTTTTTACCATTGTGCTAATGAATGCCATAGTAACTTGCCTGGCTACTGTTAATGCGTGCGTGGGAACTACGAAAGCTGCAGTGCTATAATATTATTCTAACAAACCTGTGTGAAGTTTGCATATGTGGAGAGTCGAAATGACTACCTATTGCGAATGAAATTTGGTCGCCCAAGAATTATTTTTAACAACGATTTTTAGGTCTGTACCCATTATACTTACGATTAAAACCAATATTATAAAGGTATTATACATTTTTTAATATACCGTTCCGTGGTCAGTTAAAATCACAAATCGACCCCTTACCTACTGCAAAAACCAATTAAGTGCAAAATGATAGTTTTGAGAAAAATGAGTTTGAAGTTTTATATGCCTAAATTTCTACTAAAAACAGGGTGTAGTTTTAAAAATCTTTATCTTTTTATTAAGACATATTATACATATGTTTAATACTACGTTTTAGTGAAAAAAATCTAAAGATATGACCAAAAAAACCACTTTTTTGGAAACAATCACTACATATAAATGTTTTTGCATGTACAGAATTTCGTGAATTGGAAAATAAGTGCTGTTTATACACTAAATTGTATTTATAATCTTTTGTCTACTAACACTGTTAATTAATTTCATGACTTTTTTGGGTACATAAGATTATAATGTGTAACGCTTAATTCATTGTTCACTACACTAATTCTGCTAGTTGTTTCAAATTTATAAGTTCATGATACTTAAATTCTTTCACATTGTAAGGTTGTTTCTTCGCCTTTTGCCCTCCTTTTGATGTCTTGATGTTTATCCTATCGTTTACTGGATAAATATCAGTGTGTTTCTCTGCATTTTCAATGCAGTTCAATATAAACGGATGGAGACTAATATGGCGCAAAATTTCTAAAAGCATTTATGCAATTTTGCATGAATGATTTTGTCGATTCAAAAGAAAAATGTTACAAGCAAAACAAAATGTATTATATTAAATCTATTTTAGCTGTTGATTTTATTTTTAATTTAGTATTAAATGTGAAATAACAAAAACAATTAAAGTGTTACTGGTGACAAAATATTTAAATATATTTACGCAGTTTACTGCAAAAACCGAATATAAATGTTTCTTATATTTATGCAGACATTAAATCCTAAGTGTCCTTCAAACATGAGACATGCCAAAACCTAATTTAATATGATACAATATTTTTCTTGAAGAAGAGTATACACTGTTGGATTAGCATGCAGTTAGGAGCTTTTGGTTATTCGTAGTGAAATTAAATTACTGTTAAGTTGCTTTATGATACAGCCTAAATCGGCAACCAAGCTATGCATCAAAAAACGGGTAAAACTACCTTGTAGGTCTTAAGAAGACGATTCTAATGGTGTACATAACTCATTTTCGACAAAAGCGCACTTATTTGGTTTTTGCATTAAGGGGACGATATACCAGCAGAGTAGGTATGCTGAATCTAAACCTAAGTGTGGACCTGATATGAAACTTGGTTGACTTGATGGTAGTTGCATTTGATGATAGGTGGTAACTGTCGCCTATAATAACACAAACAACGTCACAGGTGCTGCAAGCGCGATGCTGGCCATAGTAGGTTATACTTTTAAAAACATTCAATTTTACCAGGACGCTGTGGCCTGTAAGCAACATCATAAAATGTGGTAAACAAAAGAGTACTCAAACCAACAAATGTTGCCATATATTTACGGCAATATAACGTAATCTGTTAACCCTTTGTGGGCGTAATGTTGCCAATTCATAATCTCCCGAATGGAACAAGGGAGCGGCCGGAGCTCAGCACAGTATCTTGCGATCGGAATATATCCATTTATAATGTGTATAGCGTCGAACGAACCACAGGTTAAGTCACCGCTATTGAATATTGTTAATGTCCCATGTAGGTATTATTTATGTTTCATTGAATCGGAGCACATTTTGTAACTGAGATCACAGGATTAAGGATTAATGCGTGACTTCCGTCCATACACTGCGTCTTAAAAAAATTTAAAAAGTCAGTTTATTTTTTTAAAAACAACTAGTTTTTATAAGAACACTAATGTTTATTCATGTGATAACTAGCGACTGCCCGACTACGTACGCACGCATTTATCTGCAAAGTATACACTAATACCTTCCACATTTATCGCTCTTTCCATTGGTAAAAACGTAATTAGTGGAGAAACAGACAGAGGCTGACAGCTACTTTATTTTAACCCCATGCCCGTGCATGTGTGTACCTATCTATCTATGGAATCGTAGCTTTCAAATGGATGGACCGACTTTGATCAGGTTTTTTTATATTTGAAAGATCGAAATGGCCGGCTATTTGGCCTTTAATTTAAATTAAAGTGTCTTATTTGGTTTGTGTAGAATATTTAAAAAATATATATTTATATATTTTTTTGTTAACCTCGACAGACAGGCTGACAATCTACAAGAAAGTGTCTACCGTCGTCTATTAACACGAGTAATGCCATAAAGGTTATAAAAGCGCTATTTACGTTGATAGGATAAAGGATAAGAAAAATCAAGAAAAATAATGTCAGGTATCCCGTACTCTCTTACTGAACGTTTTAATATTTCACGGTTCTGTAAACTTTACTGCTGCCCAGTTTATGACTACGGAAAGCAGCGTGTCCTGCCACTACTAAAATGTTCAACCTATAGGCATTACGGTTTATGTTCCAGTTGAGATGGCGTCCGTTTGATAATTCTCTGTTCATGCTTCCGTAGTAAATAACTTGACAATCAGCTACGATTATACCCAAGCTCAACGAAACACATAGATACCTACCTCACTGTTAGATATACGACAATTTGTAATATTTAATTTAAAAAAGTCCCTCATTTTGGTGAACTAGCGATTGGCTCCGATCAGTTCATCAGTCGAAGGCGCCAACAGCGATTGGCTCCGATTGGTTCATCAGTGGAAAGCGCCAACAGCGATTGGCTCGCCAATCGCAAACGACCTGCGCAAACCGTTCCCCCACTATAACCAAATTCTGGATTTTAATAAAGTCAGAGATTAAGAGAGAAGTCAAAAATAAGAAGAATTAATTAAGAATTTCGAAACGTTTAATATTCAAGTCCTAGGGTCAATTGTGGTTATAATTGCAAGAACATTTCTAACATAATTAAGAAGTGCAAAAAATAAAAACAATGAAGAAGTGTGTAAACCGCCTTACAGTCGCGTGCGCAAGTACTACCGTCTAAAGTTGAAATGAGATCGCGCCGCGGCCGTTCAGCTGATAGGAACGTGGTTGTTTGACCGCTTCTATCGTATTACAACTTTCCTACCATGTTTATTTTAGAACTGTAGCCTACCGAAGGATTTTATTGCGACTCACATGCAAACGTAATGTCCAAGATAGGGCTTGTGGTGTTTATTGCTTGTTGTTTTCTATTTACATTAACTTAGATTTGAGATTTATTTTACATTAATATAAATTTTAAGTGTAGCTAATAACATTTATTAAACTTCGCCTTTTTAATTTTTATTTTTTGACGCGGAATTGTTTCTCGGGTTGACAAATAGATGAATATGACGAGAGATGCTCAGACAATAATTGTCATCAACTTATGTGCAACTACAAACTACATTTACATGCAACACACAAGAAATGTGCTGTGTTGTGAAAAGCAAAAATGTAGCAGGGTGATCGAGTCACTGAAGAAGTGTACGAAGGAAATAAAATAAAAGATCTGAATATGGTAGATACTTTCATCTGCGAACTGTTATTGAGTTTTTAGAAATTATATCGACGCGTGCTTCAAATTACTTTCAAATTAAGTAATAATAAAGTGAAGTTTAATTCAAACGAAAGTATTTTCATTAATTATAACATTGTACATACATACTGTTGACCAGAATGCTGTAAATATTAATATAAACCTTTTTATGTTTCCTTTGACTATGTTTTATGCGGCGTAATGAGTTCCGTGTTTGCAATTTCACAGTTGGAGAATTTCCATTTAAAATGGCGAAATGAAAGATTTATTTGGAATAAGTAAATTTTTTACTGTGTTAGGGAGAACTTTTTAAAATTAAATTGGAGAACTTTCCAAGAGGACAATATTCTAATTCGTCTCGCACGTGATGACATGTGACGCGAGCGGAAAGCGTGTTTCAATTTCAATTATGCAAGTGACTCCCATGCAAATCTACGTTGCAAATATTTGCAATGTGGATTTGCAATGCAACGTTGCAATAATCGAAATAGCTATTCGCAAACTAGACACTACATACAGTTTATTTTAACTTTTTTCAAGCTTATCTTCATTTAAAATTATTTTAACATTTTCAAGAAGAGAACCACCTGTCTTATTGAAAGACTGGATTTTCCTTTTGAGTTTCTTTAAGATCTGTTACCTACAAGTATGATACTTAATACATGCAATGTTTGGGGCCTCTTTAACCAACTACAAGTAAAGTGTTGATTAGTTACTTTTAAAAATAATTTTATGTTTTATTAAATTATGCACTCGATTTAGTGCATCCTGCGATAGGAGATTTTTTTTATTATTTTCTTTTTAATGTTTGTGACTTTTACCGCACAAACATATATATCAGTTCCATCATCCCCGGTGACCGGTGACTTTAAATGACGGTTAGCGTACTTGACAGATGGTGAAAGGGGCCCTTATTCAAACAATTTATCGTGTAAGTTATTTGTAAGTTTTGTTGTCTGGATTAGCTTTTAAGATCTACTAACTAAAAAGACTTTTTGAAAGAAACCTTAAAGAGCTAATGCTTATTCTATAACCTCTAAACGAATTTTTATAAAGTTTCCACTAACAGAAAAAATGATAAACGAGGATGGTTTATCGTGTAAAGGTTTGTGTATAAAATTTTCAAAAATAAATAAATGTAAAATCCATGATGAATTACCAAAAAAAAAATTAAAGTAAAAACGTGCTGCCAAGGATTGGAACGTCGTAAATTCCGGTAAATTCCGGTAAAGCTCGGTAAATTCCGGCGTCTTTTACCGAGCTCAAAAAGCTCAAATCCAAATCTTTTTAAAGTTCGAGTGAATAGCATTTTCTGGGTGAGCTCGCTTCATCGTCGGCCTCGTCTTTGCTGCACGGCTAGATGCTGGCAGAGAGCAAACCCATTATCTTTATTTTACATAGTATAAAACAAAGTCGCTTCCAGCCGCCTGTCTCTCTGTATAGTGTGTACACTTAGATCTTTTAAACTACGCAACGTATTTTAATGCGTAGTTGGAAAGAGCGTTATACATTAATTTCGGTTTATATTTTCTTTATTCTCATTAAAGCTTAAAGCTACTTACATGAGATATATAACAAAAGACTTAATTAAGAAATGAAACATTAAACAGGCAGACAAAAGTCACTAAAATTAAACAATATTTGTTACTGATTTTTTTTTATCATACACACGGCAAAACATTTAAACATTTAACACAAAATGTTTCAACAGCTTTGATCTAAATTCTCCAAAAGATTTTGCCTGTTTTATATGTAAAGGTAATTCATTAAAACGTAATTCATTAATTACATAATAATAAATTGTCTCTGAAAAAATGACTGTTTTGGATCATACAATAGATACTTATTTAACACACAATGTAAAATATTTAATATCCGTCGAATGCAGTTCGACAGCTATCAGCGATCACGGATTCGCTGCAATTTAATTAAATTTCAAATGAAATCTGATTACTATGCGCTGATGGTCGACATTTAGCGCTGAAATGAAACTGAGTGAGATGACTGAATGCAACATGTTTTGCGAATTACCTTTTATAAATCACTAGCGATCCGCTCCCGACTTCACTGGGGTTGGGAAAGTTTTTCAAATATTTCTCCATTATTTTATTTCTTATTTTACAACTCAAAACTTACCCTTTTACTATTAGGAATAAGTTTTATTGTTTTTTTTGTAGTGCATTAAGACTAAGGAGAATATTTTACTTTTTTTCTATATATATCTTTATATTATATAAAATAAAGTCGCTATCCAATTCTATTTCCATTATGGAAAGAGAGTTAACAAAACTTTTTTGACTGACTACTTTTTATCTTTGAACTTGTTTTAGTATTAGTTAATACAATGGTATCCGTTTGGAATTGAAAATAAATATGAGTGGTATTAGTTGTTGGTATTATAACGGAATAAATCATTTGTGAGAATCTCATGGAACTCACAGATGTTTTAAAACTTAAGTTATCTGTGAGTTCCATAAGAATCTCATAGATGGTGGTGTAAGTAAATATTTATTATAAAAATTGCATCCCGGGCGAAGCCGGGAGCGGGTCAGCTAGTACAACTATATATTTAAATTTTACCTTTATATATAGCAAAATTGTAAATACATCATACAATAAATTTAAAATTTTGATTTCTCGATTAATTTAAATAATAATAATTAAAAAAAAAACACATTTTACACAAGCCAAATAAGAAACTTAATTGAAATAAACAAAGCTAGAGAGTTTTGTATTTCAATATTTATAAAGTGCTCCCCACATATGTAGATAGAAGTTCCTATGGGAATGATCCTCTGCTTTGTTGCACCAGTATTGTGTTTTTCACAAAGAGCCACGTGCCGCTTTTGTTGTGAATACAATATCTGTTTGCCACTCGATTTTGCAAGGGATTTCACATTGAAAAAGATTAATTATTGCTCATAGTTAATGTAAATGATTTTTATTAGACTGGTTTTTGTGTTTCTCACGAATTGCGTTATTCAATAAACTCAAAACCCTTTTTTTATTTGGTATCAGATCAAAAAATTGAATACATACTCAATACACAAATATAATATATCAGTGTATTGAGTATGTATAATATATGAGTGTATTGTGTATTGAGTATAATATATCAGTGTAATATATAAATGAAAAGTAATCTATACTAATATTATAGAGAGAGAAGATTGTTTGTAATGAATAAATTCAAAGAGTACTGGACCAATTTTAGAAATTTTTCAACCTGTAGAAAGCTACATGATCACTGAGTAACATAAGCTATATTTTATAAAGTTACGCGGACGAAGTCGCATGCAACAGAGAGTTTGTTTCAAAAAGAGTTACATTCACGGCTTCACTTTTGGTATAAGTTTTGTTACAACGTAAAGAAACAGAGAAGCAAAAGTTTATAGTGAAACAAAGCGTATAATCCTAAATAACGTCAGACTTTGCAGTAATTATAAATCGTAGCGAAGTGTGTTCTAGACCAGTACGGCTAGGACGTAACGAGGCAAAGTTCGGGGCGTGTGGACCGATTTAAGCAATTTCCTTCGCGTTTAACTGCACATAACAATCTGGATTCCCCATAGGCGTCCATTATTAAGCTTCTAGCTTGAATGACGGGCCGGCAGAATTAGGCTGCGGTTTCAGTGGTCAAGGGAAAAGCTGTGCAACATTTTTTCGCATTGCAGGAGAACACTGCAGCATTATTATGTGATCTGAGAGTACATATATAGATTTTCTTTTTTAAGCTCATACAGCTAATCGCTTATATAGTCTATACATAATTATGCAATACCAAAAGAGTCTCAGTAACTCCTTAGATCACAAATATTTTGCATACACGTTGTTTGGGAGATCAGAAAGGACATAGGGTACCTTTCATCCAGAAAAAAAGACTATTCCCGGGGGATCATCTAAAATTAAGGAAACTAACTCCTGGCTAAGTGTAATCGGTGTCAGCCGATATATTGCTTGTCAACGCGGACGAAGTCGCGGGCACCATCTAGTGTCATAAATGCAAAAGTAACTCTGTCTGTCTGTCTGGCTACCTTTTCACGCCTTAACTACTCAACCGATCATCATAAAATTTCGCATACACGTTGTCAGGGATACAAGAAAGGACATAGCGTACCTTTTATCCAGAAAAAAAGTACTGTTTCCGAGTGATCGTCTAAATAATTGGGCGCCACTTTCGCGTGGCGGCGCCACCATCGTCACAGCGATAACGGTGTCAGGCGTTATTACTAATATCATAGAGTAAATAGTACTTTAATACTAAGTACTATTTTCTCTATGCTAATATATATTTTCTTTTTCAACGCGGTCGAAGTCGCGGGCACCAGCTAGTAAGGAATAATACACTCTGTATTATTCCTTACTAGCACGGAAATACAATATATAGTACCTACAACTTACTTTTATTTTTATAAGGGAATCAAAATCAAAAATCAAAAAAATCAAAATCAAAATATTTATTTATCAATTAGGTTTCTCACGAAACTCTTATGATCGTTATTATAAATTTAAATTTACTAGGGTTTCGGAAAAAAAGCCAAGATGACGATCCTGAGAAGAAACCCCGAAAGAAACTCAGGATACTATTCTTTTTGTCATCTTTAAAATGTACACTTAATACAAACATAAAGTTCATATACAATACTAAGCAAAACATAGTATGAGCTCCGGATCCAAGCTCTAAATCCAGGCCTCATTGTCACTTAAATAATCAGTGACCTTATAGTAGCCTTTCGAGAGGAGTTTGGCTTTAATGACACCTTTAAATTTAATTAAGTCACCACATTTTTCTATTGCAAAAAGTTAAAAATAGTCAAAAATATGTATAAAGTGCTCACTTTTGATATTTTCGTAAAAACCTTGTAGATATGATAAATGTATATTAGGTAGGTATACAATAGTACATTTCTAAAGATCGGGCTCATAGTTTTTCCGCAATAATTTTGCAATTTAAGATAAAAAAAGTTTTATTTTAAAATTGTTTAGCTGACTGAGGCTATACTTTGCATGCTTATTATTTGAAAATTGATTGGAACATAAATGAGTTTATGTTTTCAAATCATTTTTAAAAAATCAGAATCCTTTATAAAAAGGAGCTTGGGGATTTTTTCAAAGTTTTTGCAATTTGCTATAAAACAAATATATATTTTGGCTTATAAACAAATGCAATAATTTCGAAAGTGTACAAATGATTTTTATTTAAAAACATATATCGCAAACACTTGAATTAACCTTTAATTTGAGTGCAAAAACATCTCGAGTGGATTACTAGAACCGGAGCCACAGATGAAATAAGAGTTACTATCCGGAGCTACAAAAGCTCAAATAATAATAATAACTAATAACAATAATACACCTAAATAACATGGACTTGAAATATTTGCACTTATGGGCAAAGTTGTAAAAATTATAATTTAAATGACAATTTTAACATTTATTACCGTCATAATTTGCATACAAATAGACAATGTCTTCCCATAACTTTTTATAACGATAAAAAGTTATTTATAAGTACTGTCAGATTTTGATACAATAACCAGATTTTAAAAAAGAGTTAGTTGGTGAAAAGTTAAATTAATGTGACAGCCTACCTTGAGATCTACGTAACAATATAACGATTAAAAATATTAAATTTAAGTTAAAGCTATATTTTTTAAATTGTAGTTAATAGTATAGATATAGTTAAATTTTTGTAATAATTACAAATAATAAACCAAGATTAAACCTCAGTGGTTTTTAGTATTATCATTTTACATGTATTTTATTAGCCTTAAAATTGTAAAAATTATAAATAAATAAAAAATAAATCTGATATAGTAAGTAAATTTTTTACTAAAATATTTTTATTTTGGGCGTTCACAGCCTCCTCCTAAACAGATGGACCGATTTTGATGAATTTTTTGCGTGTCGTTGATTGTTTAGATTCACAATTGGACCCGATAGGTGGCGCTGTGATCGGGTTACACCTTTGTTTTTGTTTCGGGCAGGACATCTGCTAGTTTATATAAATATAGTTCACATCCTAGAAAGCCACACAATGGCTTGTGAAGATGTGAGGAATGCCTCTATCAAAAAAGTACTACAGTTTTTAAACGCGGTAGGTATAGGTAGAGAGCTTTAGTTTACGTGGCGATCACAATATTTCAGCAATGGATGAAGTGATACTGGTTCTCTAGCAGACCAGAAATAGCCACTAAGAAGATAATAATAATAATAATAATATAAATATACATGGAAATTGAATATATGTACATACAAAAAAAACAGTTGTTTTTTCGCGATTGAGGAACAAACATAGTAACTTTTGCATTTCTAAATAAATTATCTTTACATATTTACAAAGTATAAAATAAAGTCGCTTCCCGATGTCTGTCCCTCTGTATGTGCGCTTATATATTTTAAACTTTGCAATGAATTTTAATGCGGTTTTCACTAATGGAAAAAAAGTTAAACGAGGAAGGTTTTTATATATAATTTGCAGAAAAAAATGCACCCGTGCGTAGCCGGGAGCGGGTCGCTAGTTATATGTAATTAGGATTAGGATGCATTGCAGCTTTGAATTGAATTCATGCTACTAATATTTCATGCCCTTCATTTAAAGTATTATAACATAATTGCATTGTGTAATTTATAATTATTAGAGTATAAATTAGAGATTCGCTATCTTCTTAATTCCTTTAAAAAAATAAATCAGGAATCGCTGTGTTCATGACCTTATAAAAGTGGAACATCTGTTCGCTCGCGGCAAACTCGCCAGAGCCTGCAATCTAGTGATAATATGAAGAGTCGCAATAGCTTGAATTATCTTGACCACTCAGTCAGCCCGTTGCTATGTCCGAGTAAATTCTGCTGCACTATTTCTTGCTGTAATTCGATCACATAAAACAGAGCTTAGCTTAATCTCCATTAACTTTTGCCTGTGACTTTGTACACTTGCTGATTTAAAAATAGCCTCTGTCAAATGTCAACTGAAATAGCTGCTCAACCGAGGCAATTCCAGTCCACTCTCAGCCATGATTTTCTCACCACCTTACCCTTTATAATTAATTGGAGCAGACATTTGTCGTGACTAAACGCCTGTCACAGTCACCAGAAACATTCGATAGATTCTATCGCTGCGCTTCAATATTTCTGTAAATCCCATTCTCTAATATCGACTGGTAATTTATCCTTTACTTCACTACACCTTGAGTTTGTTTGTATAGACTTTGTGTTTGTGTAGACTTTTTTATTAAATTATGATTTATTAGTTGAATAGGAAGTACGAATTCAATGGGAATAAACTGTATATCATCTATATAGAATATTACGGGAATAAATTGTAGGTAATAATTGTCGTAAAATTCTTGGAGAAAAGTCAGAGAATATGAAGCAATAAAACGTGTAAGCCACTATACCCGGTTAATGTTATCTTTATTGCGAACCACCATCTGTCTAGTACGTGATCCGAATGTTCCTGTGCGAGACTTGAACCTAGTTATTACAAGATAAGTCTAGAGTTAGGTCTAGAATACCTAGTCATTACTGACGCTTGTCATATCGCTAGAATTGATCTCTAAGGTAAAGATAATAAAGTAACACGGTATTTATAGTATGCGTGTATTCATCGACTTCGACTGAAGTTTTGTCATATAATTCCATCGCTGGAATTAATCTGCTT
This sequence comes from Synanthedon andrenaeformis, assembly GCA_936446665.2. Lineage (NCBI taxonomy): Eukaryota > Metazoa > Arthropoda > Insecta > Lepidoptera > Sesiidae > Synanthedon > Synanthedon andrenaeformis. The sequence continues at coordinate 3,369,636 of OW387780.2, read as the reverse complement.
GCAAAGGATATATTATTTCGAAGAATTAATCTAATCTAGGAGTATCAATATTAGTTAGAAAACATATATAGTAAGTAAACCAAATATATTTAACCTTATTATTTACTAGCGACTCGCTCCCAGCTTCGTACGATGCAATTTTTCCCTCAAGTTACATACTTACACAAACCTACCTTGTTTAACGGTATTTACATTAGTGAAAACCACATCAAAATCCGTTGGGTGGTATAGAAGAATTAATATGAAAAAAATACAGAGACCTATAGCGACTTTATTAACTTTTTTTATGGATATAGTTAAATTGTTAGGAATAGGGAGAAATGAGTATCTTTCTTATATTATACAGGATGTGGCCTAAAATAAGAGCAATAAATTAAAATATAGACCCTTTAACTAATCGGTAATTAATTCCAAATGGTTTCAATTAATTTAAACGAAAAACATATTTACTGTTATTTTCTAACAAAATTAATCGAGCCAGCAATGTACTAGGTACTACAGACATAATGTGTCCAGTCGGAGTACTTGACATTGACATTTACGTTCGTTCTCGTTACAGTACCCTGTACCAAGACATCTAACGGCTGATAACCGACAATTTAGCGATCATGAAATTCATTGATTATGTATTGTAACTTTAGATTATTATATCTGAGTATAAGCACTTTGGAGCATTATGATTAGGTTAAGGTAACTGCGTATACTCTATAGAATCATGTAATGACTATCATGTAATGTCTATAGACATATATGTAAGAAATATTCTATATACATTTAATAATTTAAACCACTGTCATTTTTTAATAGTCTATTACTGCCACCAGACCGACTGCCCAATTTAGGACTGCGAAACACAATGTGCGCTGTCACTACTATTTTCCATTTAAAGTTGGATTCAGAAATGGTGGTCTGATATTTTGTTAATTAAGTTATTACTTAAAAGGTGAAATGTTGCTTTAATTGGTTCATAAGCAAACAGAAGAAAAGCAAACAGGATCGAATATTCTTTACTTTTACATTTTCCTCTCCAACATAAGATGACCGCGTATTTTCTCCTCTTATTGATGTTTTAATATAACTAAGTGAAGTCGAAGGGTTCTTTGTAAAATGGAATTTACTAACAATGCCAGTGAAAGATTATTGCTATTTGTTAGAGACTCAAAGAGGTATTTTCTTTTAAATAATTTAAAAAGAGTAATGGTGTAGGTAAAATGTATAGGGTCACGCAAGAAATATGTTTTTTTTTGTGAGGTTTATATATTCAATTATTTTAACGAAGACAATTTTTTTAATTTTTTTATCAATGGAACGTCGCCAGACATGCTGACCGTCCTCTTAATGATAAGTGTCTAGCATATTAGGTAGGATTAAGGATAAAAGGGATTAGAAAGGGACAGGGAAATGGGCTCAGGCAACAATTATTTACTCACCGAAACACAAAAGCACACATTTTGTTATTTCATGGTGGTCTCTGTAAGAGGGTTGGTTACTGCCGTCAGACTGACTGCCCAAATTTATAAACAGGATAGATGCCTAATATGCGAAATCCTGTGGGAATAGAAGATTTTAAAATGAATAAATTTTGGATTCGAACAATACTTACTTTATTGGCATACACGTTTAATTGTGGTCGACTTTGTTAGTTCAATCAATCAGGGTGAAATCAGGGGTGTACCTTCATAAAAACTTATTTTATAATTTATACTGCGATGTGCTTTCAATATAGGTATAGCTTTATCTTTTTACTTTAACAGAATATTGCACTCACTTTTATAACTTAGAAAGCTTTTATTTTATGGCCACTTTTATGTTCAAGATGCTTGAGTATTTTATAGCAATAAAATTATAGATTTATAATGCATCCCTTTTTTTTTAAAAGTTGGGAAAACCTATTATTACCTATTATTATTATTACCTATAAAAATTAAACCACTTTTCTTTATAAATAATAATCAAGTGTAATATATTTATAAAGCATTAATTATGAAATTAAATTAAATAAAGGAGTAAGTACATAATAAAACTGTATTATAAATGATGGAACTTTACAATGGATTATCAATATATGCAATAACATTACAATATAAGTGGAAAATTAATGGAAAATAAAATATATTAAAAATACAAATAATTCATCTACCTATTTTCAAATAGACCTATAGACTGTCTACCAAATCATGAGTATCCAACCATCAATTTTGAATAAAATTTTATGTTATTAAGTCGTCAGACAGGCTGACAACACACTTGATGGTTGATGGCTGCCCTCGCCTATAACACAAGCCTTATAAGATGGTGTAATTGCGTTTCCACTATAGTAGAAATAAGTATTAGGGATACGGAAATGGGATTGAATAAGTAATCAGTTGTCGCGTGAAAAAAAAATTCAATCTCGAAATTCCCATGCAACTAAAACAACGGGTGGCTTTCTTATTTGTCAAACATAGCTTTAAAGGTTTTTAGGAGTATAAATAAAACATTGTATGATATTTTCGCTGCGGGATCACCGCAATATAGGTGTTAAATATTCACGTTATGTTAATAAATAGTGGCTGTGAATTTACATACTTAAACAAATTATTTACATAGTATTTTAAATAACACATTAATTTTAACGTATTTTTAAATAATGGTAGACAACTTAAGTAATTAGATGCATATTTAGTTTATAAAAATTATTATAAATGTATAATGTGCTATGATATGTATTTATTATATATTTATACTTATATACATATAATAAAATCGTAAATTAGTCGTGTCTGTACATTAAATATTATAAAAAATTGTACACGTTGTCTAAAACAATTAGTTTTTAGAATTTTTATCTTTTTGTCTGTGCGTTGGTTAACGCTAATCTCAGAAACGGCTTAACCGATTTGAATGCGGTTTCCCTGATGTGTTGATGATTACTTGTATCCTGGAAATCTTTAGGTTCCTGTGGGATTTTTAAAAAACGAATTGCGAATAAATGCAGCATACAGCACCAGGTAGTTATGAAATAATGTAGCTGTCCGCCTCTATCTTTTTCTCAGCTAACTTCTTCTGAACCACCCAAAGGATTTTGATACACTTTTTACTAATGGAAAGATCGATAAACGTTTGTGTATATAATTTGCAGAAAAAATGCATCCGTGCGAAGCAGGGGCGAGTCGCAAGTTAAATATAATTTAGAGACAATAAGACGAATTCGAACAATAAGTGTAAAGTCTGCTCGACTAAATAAATAATAACTATTTTTTGATAAAAAGATAAGAAAGTGTGATATAAAAACTTTGCTAGCTTGACTTCTTATAGCAGAAGACTGCATGGTGGCATGCTGCATTACCTATCGAGGTAATGCAGCATTAAGCGCAGTCATTTTATATTATATATCATATTGTTTATATCATAGTCGAGTAAAAATGGCCGTTTTAGAGTATAATTAATATAATATAATTAATATAATCATCGTCTAAACAGTAGTACGCTGCTAAGTCGTAAGGTCACCCGAGATGGCAGGCGTACCTCCACTTCCGGGTACGCCGAGGTTCCGACAGGGAGCGTAACCCTCTCCACGCTCGATAGCCGTGGCGGGGCACCGATGTCGTGTCATAACGTCCCCATGACTCCAATGCGCTAGAAAGTCGTTAGATTTTAGACGGTACGAATCCGGTATAACTCCGCACTGTGCACTACACTGCATAGAATTGGGAACTGTTCTACCGGGTATCCAAGAGGATTTCTCTAATTTAAAAACAAAAAGAAAAAAAAGGACTTTCACTGCTGGATATACGCCTTCCCCGTTATTTTCCACAACAATAAATTGTTGTGCTAACTAATTTTATTGTAAAAGATGGAGACATGTCGTATAGCAAAATTATGGTAATCTAATCGGTTTCATTTTGGATTTATAACAACTACAAACGAATATCTCACAGGCAGGAAGTATAATTATCATATATAATTGTGGTTTAATTCATCACGCATCACATTCCGTATGTCACACCACACAGTTATAACTTAAGCCTCGGGGAGTAATTATAACCGAAAGCTCAGACTTAAATTGTGTTTACATCGTTTAATAAAATATATCCCCTGAGGTCTTGTTTTACAATCTACGTGAATGCGGACAAATAGGTACATTTAAAAAAAAAATAACCCGAAACATTACATCATTTGTGTAGATTATTCTCTTATAAAATTTTTAACTGTAATAGTGAAGACAAACCAATGATAGGTAGCCGATGAACGGACCAAGTTGTGCGTTTTACATGCCTTATAGTTTGCGAAGGCTATGAGAAAGGCTGAGAACATGGCTGGTGGAGTGGAAATGGCTGGTAGTCGATGCCAGCAAGGCATTTCAGAGCGGGCACAACCTTCAGAAAGGAAGAAGACGACTATCTATCTATTGAAGACAAATAAGTAAAGTGGAATCAGGCATACAGGCAGGCAGTAATGCCTGACATCAATGATGATCTATAAATTTAGATTTTTTTTAGACAAAAAAATCTAAATCCGAAATCTTTTTAGCGTTTTCTATAGAATGCAATATTCTTAATCGTTGCTTAACATGAAAAAAAAAATGGGTTGATAGTTACCTATAAATTAAGAATGGTAAACAATAAAATTGTTTCGCATTTCAGCAATAATTCAAATTATTTTTTGCTTCTTTTTTAAACATTAACGCGAGGATCAAGGTTCAAGTGATGGTACAAGTTATCACCAGGAAGACCCGACATTTATTAAAAGAATATCAGCTTTATTTTTAAAAGCATTTTTCACGAGAAAAATTAATTGCAATATTTTATCGTCAGTTGCGAATATGAGCTCAGAATCTACCTACCACTAATAAAGCCTTTGTGTGAGACGATAAAAAATGTTGATCTTCTAACGAGGCCACTTTATGGTGTTGAATTATATGTTGTATTTTATTATTTGAGAAATAATTTTTTCAAAGTGGAATTATTTCGCATAATATTATTATACACTAGCTTTTGCTCGCGAGTTCTTTCGCGGCCCTTTTGCTTAAGCGTTAAAAAATTAAAAAATCAATGCCTGACAAAAGTTCCACTTCCAAAGTTGACCTAGCCGGAAATCGAACCCGGATGCCTGCGGCACCTAAATCACTTGATTAATAGAACATCGTCCGATCACATAATTGAAATTAGTTGTTATCTACGTTTGCGTCTGCTGGTTTGAAGATTACTTACTTTTTTCCACTTTCTCCCAAATTAAGTTACACGATACACGTTTTTTTTTCAGGGAATTTGCCAAAGAATTATTTTGTATTCTATTGGCATCGCTCGTCGGCTACGTGAGGAACCTGCGCCAAGGTGATATCCAAAACAACGTTAACAATTCCACTAATGTAACCTTATTTCGTACAAATAAAGTCTACACAACACAATTTTTACACAAAACTCCTAAGTTTGACGCAATGCAGTCGAATAATAGTAGGTATGTATATGTACCTATTGTTGAAATTCCATTTGTTTTGGCCTGTTTATTGTTTTTGAAACAGACGCTGATTAAACTTCAGTCATTCATTGTTAGATTATTTAATTTTCTCTATTAGAATTCTTCTAATTAGAAATTTTGGGTTACACAGTTTTTTTGCTTTTACGATTTTCATGTAATTTATAATACAAATTATAAATAGGAAAGTGGTATGAGTGAAAAAAGATGGCGTCATTAAGTGACTGAAGTGATTATTTTAATGTAAAACGTATTAGAAGTAATTTCTAAAAGGCCACTTAAAAAGTATGTGTGGAACACTAATAAGTACTCATAAAATAAGACAATTAAGAGAAACGGGCTACTCAGGTAATGACTGAGAGACGCAGTCAGGTTAATATAATATTTCTTTTTTCGTTTTTAATATAATTTTTTTTATTAAATAAATAGGTATTGTGATTGTTTCAATAATATTAAAGAATTTACAATAAATAATTAATTATGTATTTTTTTAATAATAATATTTTAAAAGTACTTTGAAACAATACATAAATTAATTTTCCTATAACTTTTAAGTCTCACTTCTCGGTACCTTACTTAACTTCAGCACCATTATAATTAAAGTGAATAAAAGAATATTGGAATGTTTTCAGAGCAGCGTTTATCCTGTTTTACGAAGAAACAAGTTTCTTGTGTTAATTGGAGTGTAAATGTTTTTGCAATCGACTCTAGCACTTACAGACAGATTGTTAATCTATAAAGATAATTAAGTCTATCGTGTAATTTATATCCATTTTAATTAAAGTCGAGTGCCGACAAGGAGAGCGAAATGTCTTGAAAGTAAAGGCGCTTTTTTCAACTATGCCAATTTATTCGTGTTGTTTCTATACAAGTAATAAAAATAATAAATAAATCGCAAACAAATATTATTAAAAGTTTGTCTTATAGCATGTCCATACAACAGACAGGGGGCGAAACATTGTACAGCTAGAGCAGAGCCAACATTGAAAAGTTTATTTCCAAAGTACTGGGAATCGAACCCAGGACCCCTGAGTCCGACCTTAACCACTTTAGTTTGGTTCTTATTTGGATGATCGTGCTTACTTACATATTTTCCAACTTATATGCTTAGGTACATTAATTAATGTCATTTTTGTATTGTTATAGTTACTAACGAAATGTTTCGGTTTTCCACGCCGAAACATTTCGTTCGTTCACAGTCAGTCACAGAAATGCTATTACGACATTCGCCGTTACTAAATGGCGCTTTACTTATAAGAAACGCACTAACTAAAATAATTTGAACCAATAACATGATCGCGCACAGCGCAACCTATAGAAATTGTCTATATGCTAGGTTTTTTTTTATGATTGAAAACAATTACTCTTTGATTATGATAAAATTTAATTATCATCTCTTGCTCCGTCTCAGTATTTCCGTAAAATTATAACAGAGGATTATATCAACCAATACAACATTTCCTTCGATGTTATCCCGAAGCACATCGCCAGCGGTGCGGGCTTCCAAGTTATTACTTCGATTACCGCATGATTTATAGTAACGGGGCTAACTAATTAAACTCGGATAGAAAGTGCATTAAAACGAGAGCAGTTTATACTTCGATATTTATTACTGGTTATCTATTCACCTGACAAATTACGTATTCTCTGTATCAGTGCCTGCGGCGAGATAATTATAAAATCTAGGCCCGTTTTGAATACGACCGTGAAATTCATGATTAATTACAAACTTTCAAATGGCTTCTTAAATAATCTTCTGCAGAAAAAAGCGCTTCGTGTTTCATTAGTGAATAAATGGAACGTTTTATATTTTATTTTCTTTATTTCCTTGCTTTTGTAAATAGTGTTTATGTTATGTGTTTATGAATGGGTACCTTTCATGTAACAACTTTAAAGCAAGGGTTTCAAGTTACAAATTTCATTAAAACTTGTAGGTTAAAATAAGTGCATAACAAATCAAATAACTACCGCGTTATCCCTGGAACTGTATTAAGTGATGCATAGGTATTTAGAGGCATTACTAATATAGATTGGAGGCAGTAGTATATAAAAGGCATATTGCATTTCGCAATCATAAACTGGAGATCCCGGGTTCGATTGCCGGTGAGATCAACTTTGGAATTGAACTTTTTGTTAAATGTAAGTGTTTTGTACTTGCTTATGCGGAAAATGTTACAGTGGAATAAATTAAGGAACATTGCTCACATAGCGTCCGGTTTTCCATTTGCATTAGAAAGGTGAGCCGTGCATTGATAACTAAAGGTTTAGCAGCTAACACGCCAGCTTGTGGTCTAAGTGAGACACTTAGACAATGAACACTGCACAAATTCGATATTAAATAGTAAGTGGCAGGGCACACGGTCTTTCTCAAACCGAAACTGGGTAGCTTGTCGGGATTGCAAGCAATCATATTATTTCTAACTTACGAGTTAGGATCAATTTGAAAAATTATCACAAGACTTGACGCAGATACGAGGCAGGTTGCTTCAGCACCGGACATTGCTGCTTTAATTAATATATTGGAGCGGGTTCATTTGGATCCCCCAACGAAATCCACCAGGGAGTCCTGGTGAACTGTTTTGTTCATCAGAATCCTTTCAGCCCCACATATATATATATTATATTCCCAGAATCCCCTGATTGCTTATGCAGATAAAGATATGAAAGTAAATCTATGATCACACATTCATCTTTATTCGTAGCAATTATCGGATTGATTTGCATTAATTAATTAATTGATGAAAGTCGTAATCGTAGTCGTTATTTCAAATTGTTTTTCTTACATAATGCTGTAAACTAATTGTAAGTAGTGTCAAGGCACACTGAATTTCGCAGTAATTTTGGCAGTCGGAAGTAGCCACCATCTTACAGAAGACCACCATGTAATAAAAGAATGTATGGTCTTGTATTTAGATGAGTGAGGGATGCTATCCCGTCCTGATAGTATTGCATGCAGTAACTTTCGTGTTGCTACCACGGCGGTAGTAAACTTTAATGAAGCAACGGTAGTCTACCATGGAGTGGACCGTAATCTTGGTTTACGACTTTTATAAAAATATTTATAAATATGTAGATTGCAAGATTAATCTAAAAACTAAACGACACATTGTACCACACCGTCTTCGGTTCTATTCGCCCTATTTAAATCAAGCGGTGACTTGGGCACGCAAATGCAAATTTCATCTCGATAGCGGGTGAAACTGTCCAACTTTGTTCGTAGAAAAAGCATAACGAAATATAGATGGTGGCACAGAGAATATTTATTTACTTTACATGAACAGCGTACTTTATCAGCATTCATTATGAATTACAATTAGGTATACCGCGTTGTACTAGCATCACATAGGAGAAGAGTAGGATTATTCGTGTGCTAGCATAGCCCTCTCCTCAATGTGAAAAAGTGGAGCCCACATTTTTGGGGGAACAGATTTTCAAGAGTTTAAGATTTCTTCCTTGAATATTACTAGTTTTTTCACACGCATTCCTCTTAGTCGCAAAAATTTAAGAATGTTTTCTCCTTACAAGTTTTGAGGATGAAGTCGATAAAATATTATAATTTTGGACCATATGTACAATATGGACAGTTTTTCTAATTTTTCTCTTAATTATACTGTCTAAAATAAATAGATAAAAGATAACAATAAGATCCTAATATGTTCGTATATGCTATCAAAAGCAAGTAGCCAAAAAGCTCTTGTAATATTGTAGATGTAGGTACATTTTAGTAACAAGATTAGCAAGTGTAAAGGCACTCCAGTCCCGACCGCACTTTATTCTGAACGTTTTGAGAAACTTCCGTACTTAAAAAGTTAACTCGTTGTTTGTAAGGGAAACTGAATTTTCGCTTTTACTGCTAATCTTGGCTCGACTTGATATAATAATAGGGTCTTGAGATACTTTTAATTTAAATTGTTGGAGTTTTTTTAAAATATTCTTTCAATTTCCTAAGCCTAAGTCTAAGTTAGGTTAATAAATAGTTATATGTATAACTATTATATTATACATATGCCTTCTTCATGCAATGACCAAGATTTACACTCGCAGCTATTCTTTGTTCTAGAGAATGGGAAGTTTAAGGCTTATCCTTCCAAAAAATTAAATTTTTGCAACATTTTGTAACAGTATTATTCATTATATATACGCCTTTTCTTCAGCGAAAAAAATATATGTTTATCTACAAGATATGAGGAATGATTTGTTGGGATTAAAATTTTTATTTTATTGAAATTGATTCAGGAAAAAAATTCTAAACTCACCCCTTTTATTTTCAGTTATAACAATCTCACTTCTACAATATTTATCAAAAGATTATGAAATTTTGTACACTTATGAAGATAACAATGTAGCATGATTTGTTGAAAGCGCTTTTTGAAAATTCGTAAAATTGAATTTTATATAATGTTTTTATCAAAAATATTTCCCCACTTACTCAGCGCTAGCCCGTTCTCGTCCATAAAATCAGTGCGGGGCGAGTCGCGATGCTAGACGGACCTGTGCCGCGTTGCGCTTCATCAAATTATTAATTTTTACGTAATAAACAAAGAATAAACATTTTAGTTGCAGAACAGACAGTGCATGATAGTGTATATAATACGTTAATAGGTTTTCTTTTTGTCTTTTTAATTAAATCTTTAAAAAACTAAATATAAATTATGTTGTAATATAATATTCAATTTATTAATAATCTGAAATATTCAATTTGAATATTCAATTAATAATTCATCTGTATATATACTTGTTATCTAAATTTAATAAAGATAGGAAGTAAGCAAAGGAGGCAAAAGCGTAATATATCAAAAATAAACCAAACGAGGAAGGAAAGTTTTCATGAATTTTAATTAATTAATTAATTAATTAATTAATTAATTAATTAATTAGTTAGTTAATTAATTAATATTAATAATTATTAATTATTAATTAATACATATAAATTAATAAGCCTAATAAATAAATAATAAAGCCACTATAAAGCCGGATTCCCACTCACGTATCTAGTGACTCATCGAATTGTTCTCCTAGAAGGAGCGGTGGGGGGTTTCCCTATTGTAGGTGGTCGCGTAGGGGACGCCCCCGTGACCTCCAGAAAAATCCGATATCCTCGGTACACCGTTCTGGTAAAAAGTTGGTGAGCGGTTCTCGGAAACTATGAGGGATAGAAGGGTGGCGTTTGCAGAAGGTCATAGAGGGTGATCGGTAGTCACCAAGGAAAGTGTCATCCGGTCTACAGGGGCACCAAAGAAAAAGCCCCCTCCTTGGACCCCCCCGACCATAACTCGGAAACGGCGCGTCACAGCCGTGTCGTGTTTGGGCTCATCGGGAACGTCTCGACGAGATAAAAAATTTGACGCCCCCCTCGGACCCCCCCGATCGTAACTCGGAAACGGCGCGTCACAGCCGGGTCGTGTTTGGGCTCATCGGGGACGTCTGGACGAGATAAAAAAATTGACCCCCCCCGCGGATCCCCCGACCGTAACTCGGAAACGGCGCGTCACAGCCGGGTCGTGTTTGGGCTCATCGGGAACGTCTCGACGAGATAAAAAATTTGACGCCCCTCTCGGACCCCCCCGACCGTAACTCGGAAACTGCGCGTCACAGCCGGGTCGTGTTTGGGCTTATCGGGGACGTCTGGACGAGATAAAAAAATTGACCCCCCCCCGACCGTAACTCGGAAACGGCGCGTCACAGCCGGATCGTATTTGGGCTCATCGGGGACGTCTCGACGAGATAAAAAATTTGACGTAACCATGGTCAACGGTTACAAATAGACCCCCCATGTTAGGTATCATTTGAAAGGATGAGGGTAATCTATCAACACCATCCTCCCAGCCCCCCTCCGCTTCCCCCTTACTCCCCCCCCCTCCTTTAAAATTACACAATTAATAATAATAAGACCCAAAACCAAACCAAAACAATTAGACATGGCAAAAGACAAGACAAAACGAAAACAAAATGAAAACGTGAATAAATTTTCTACAAGCATTTTTTTTTTTAATTTTATTGACATGAATTTTAAAAATTATAAAAAAGGGCTTTTGATAGCTTTTAGAAAAATCAAGCGCCGAATCAAAAATATGGAGAAAATAATAAATGTTAAGTGTGCCTTTTACAGTTCAATATACCCTAAAAAGCCCCACAGAGATTCCATTTAATCCACTCAGCCGCTTTTTTGTCCCACTCGATAGATTTTTTGAAAAAATTGAAGAAGCAAGATTCTCGCTCTAAAAAGTTCGTAATCTTTATCAAAATGAAAAAAAAAAAACCACTTTTTGTCTCAATTTATTGTCACTTCACTCACTTGGTGAATTTGAAAAAAAATATCAAAATAAAAAAAAAAATATTACTGCCGGCATTAGCGTTACCCAAACAAAACGTACCACGCGAAGTTTGCACGGTTGGTGCAAAAACTCAATTGTTTTTACTGAAAATTAAAAAATTTGTAAGTTTTAATAAAAACTTTTGTTTGGCTCTTTTACCATATATTTTATATTCGTATAAAGAAATATACATACATCTATCTATACATATAAATAAAATTGGAGTGTCTGTTTGTAATATTGAAATAACCGTTTTTTACTACATGCATATGAATATATATACGTACATACACCATATATGAGTACATACACCAAAATAAACCAACCACATAACCAAACCAAATTTTTGTCTGTCTGGGTGTCTGTTTGTTCCGGCTAATCTCTGAAATGGCTGAACCGATTTTGACGGGACTTTTATTGGCAGGTAGCTGATTTAATAAGGAGTAACTTAGGCTACGTTTATTTTAGAAAAAATCCAAAATAACATCCAAAATAACATTTTTACAATTTTTGTGTGTCTGTCTGTTTTTTTGTTCCGGCTAATCTCTGAAATGGCTGGACCGATTTTGACAGGACTTTTATTGGCAGGTAGCTGATGTAATAAGGAGTAACTTAGGCTACGTTTATTTTAGAAAAAATACACCCCGGGCCAAGCCGGAAGCGCGCCGCTATACACTCTAAAAACATAACCCTCGTTGTGGCGCAGACGGGTAAAAATTTTAACTAGGTAACATAATTTACTACCTAAATAACAAAACACGCTTCATTGTTACTGAATTATCCCTCTACATTGTAAATAATTATAAATTTGTAGTATGTATTTGCAGTAAAGTAGGCTCAGTCGACTATGTCGTGCCTTTGTCGTCTAGTCTCCATACTACTCTTTGCCATCTCTGTGCGGTCGATCTCTTGTAGAGGGTGGCGCGGGGAAATTAGCCTAATAATTCAAGGCCAAATCGGCGTTATACACCTTAACTGTTTCAGTTACCATAATAAATGATTATCATATCAAATAGTATATACTTACATAATAAGTGGTAGTAATAATAATATTTTATTTAACATGGTTGCAATTTTTATCTGCAAATAATACAATACACAAACTTTAATCTTTTAACACTCTTTCCATTAGTCTTAACTAGAGATGGTTCTGAGCTATAGTTTATGAAGATACTGTTCAGGCGATTGAAGGTACCTACTACCACAGGTTCTATTTCTGTGAAATTTGGTATACTGTTACTTCGCTGTTATTTCCATGACATGGTAACCTTGATCTGATGCTGCAGCATCAAATTGTTTGCGGGACACCCAACTCCTTGGCATATAAACATTTTTTTTAATTTTACAAATACTTTTTTAAAACATTTAGCACCTGTTACGTAACTATATCATCTAAAGCAGGGTTCCCCAAACTATTTTGGACAAGTGACCCCTTTTCAACAATGAACTGTTACCTCAGACCCCCATGGTCAAATTACCTACTTTTAAGACCAACCCCCTTATTCATAATGGTCCGCTAACTTAAAGCAGCTATCTATCTTAGTCTATCTTTAGTTTTTTCCTATTGGTACAAAATACCTAGGTACTAAGGTGCCAATTAGAAAACTTTGCACTTGGTTAAGTGAGTGAAGTTGATTTCATTTTCTCGTCAAAATTTAACAAAATAAAAAGACAATCCAATTCAGTAAATATCAAGTTTAATTTATAATTATTACAAATTAATACATAAAGCATCTTAAGTTGGTAGGAAATTATATTTTAAAAACTATTAATTCGCAAAGAGAAAATAAAACATTCAGTGCGATGGATGAACCTGGTGACTATCTACCAATCTAGCTACATCCGGTTCAATATTAGTGAGTTGCAGCCTTAAATCTCCACGTTCGTTGATTTTCAAACGGTTTCTTTGTTTTGTCAAAATGTTTGTTACCACACTGAAGCTTTTTTCAACTAGATATGATGATGGAAAAGCGATAAGGTATTTTTCAGCAATGTTCCACAATGTAGGATACTGTGTTTCAATTTTGCGTTGCAACCAGAACTTCTGATAGCCTTGGTTGAACTTTTGCTTAAGCTCTTCGTCTGTGCTGATGGTAATCAACTCTTCTTGCATTATCACATTGGCTTCTTCTATGGCTGTGGTGTTATACGGATTTATTATCCATTGAGGAATTTGTAAATTTAAAAGATCATCAAACCTCTCCGTAAAATCCTTGTGTAATGCGTCCAAGTGAGTAACATATAATAAAATGTCATCATCTTGAAGCATTTTTGGTAATTTTGACAAATGCGGAAACTGCGAATATTCTTTTCTGCCTAAATTTTGTTTATAAAGAACTAGTTTACCCACGAAGGCCGATATTATTGATTTTGTTTTAATCAAGTTAAGATCATCACCCTGTAGTTGCAAATTAACTTTGTTGAACATTCCAAAGATATCAGTCAAGTAATAAATATCTGTTTTACAATTGTTCAGATTTTCTTTCAAATTCGGATCTTTTTCTTGTAAAAACTCCAACACAGATTCAAAAAGGGCTGAAAATCTTTCTAAGCAAGAGCCTCTTGATAGCCAGCGAACTTCAGTGTGCAGAAGTAACCGAGTAAAGACTTCGTCGTTTTCGTCACATAGTTGAGCAAATAACCGAGAGTTCAAAGAATTGCTTCGAATCTTGTTGATAGCATTTATTACATATTGTAAAGACTTATGCAATCTAGGACTCAGCTTTTTTGCTGCTAAATGCTGCCTGTGAATCACACAGTGAATAACCAGTACATCAGGCAGTTGTCGCTTTAAGTGAGCTATAAAGCCACGATGACGACCAACCATAGACGGTGCACCATCAGTCGCAACAGAAACAATATTCTTCCATGGAATAGCTTTATCAGTAAAAAAATGTTCCACGGCCTGAAAAATCGATTCTCCTCTAGTATCAGTCTCTAAATATGCAGCAAAAATCAGTTCTTGGCACATATTTTCATCTTTGATAAATCGAACATATCCTAACAATAGAGCTTCATTGCCGGGTAATGTAGACTCGTCCAACTGGAGAGAGAATCTGCGGGTCTGTAAGAACTTGCATAAAATGTTTTCCACATCGCGTCCCATCTCATCTATGCGTCTCTGAACGGTGTTGTTGCTCAAAGGTATTCTCTTTAAAATATCATGTGCGGGTTTGTGCAATACATTGTTAAGGACCTCCGCAATGGCTGGTAAGATAAGCTGCTCTCCAATTGTATGGGGTTTCCCCGACTTCGCTATTAGTAAAGATATATTATAGGACGCTCGTAAACCATCATTGTCTCGAATAGATGATGACGCAAACATCGATCCTATGGATGGCCTTTTGTCTAGTTTTTCTTTCAGTGCTTGAAAATATGACAAGGGCTTACTTTTTTTGTTAGCATGTACTCTTGATAAGTGGTCATCCATTTTTGAAGGCTTCATGGCATCGTTACTAAATACTTTTTCACATATGAGACACATCGGGAAGTGTTGATTTGATGGAGATGCAATAAATCCGAACTTCAAGTAGTCCAAACTGTATTGTCTGCATTTTTTTTTCGTGTCCGCCATCATAAAACTTTCAGTAATTCTGCAAACAAAAAAATAAGGAACCTAAATAAAAAACAATAATAAACTGTTAAATTTGCACACTATCTTATTTTTATCACACTCAGTTAATGGATTCTTGTTAAGTATTACTGACTTACTCTTTGATAAACTTTGATACCTATATTGGGAAGTAACTACAGTAGGTAATTAGGTATAGAAACTTCGTATTAGGTAATTAGGTAGAATAAGAACGAAAACCAAAGACTTAAGTGTTAGTAATTTTTACAAATACAATTATACATACCTATTTAAAATATGTTGTATGTTGTGTTTAACACTTTTTCAGTCACTTTACTTCACTTAATTTAGCTTTGTAATAAGTTTGTAATCTCTTGAAATAAATGAGTACTTAGCTATATGAGTTTTTATCGTTCAAGCTCCAACGAATTTCAAAACGCAAATGAACTTTCAACCTAAATGCAAGCTCGTTAAATAGTAAAATATCAGGAACATGTTTGGACTTGATCATGAATTCGTTCGTCTTAATTCGCGTAAAGCCGCTATCACACTATTCAATTTGAACGATTCCAATTTAGGAAATCGGAAGGTGTGATCGCAGTTAGAACAGATTGGATTCAATTAAGAGTTTATCCATTTTCAACTCTATATCTTCGATTTAGAAATCAATTTAGCGTAGTGTGATCACGAGCTCACTACTTAGATTCCTAAATAGGAATCGTTCAAATTGAATAGTGTGATAAGCACTTTATCGTCAAATAGAGAGCAAGTCAAAACGCCGCTGAAAGACGTACGCTCCAACTCAATCTTGCACAAACTTGTCCACATAGACTTGCCGAGTTTTTCATCTTGTACGAACTTGAAACTTTACATTCCTGGAACATTATTTCCTACAAAAATATTAATTATTCTTAGTACACGTAATACAACATAAACAATACAGTAACTACCTACTTACCTATCTTGAAAGTTTTAAATAAGAACTTGTGTTAATATAATAGGGGTCGATTTTTAGACCTCGTCGACCCCCAAAATCACTTTTCGTTTATGTCGACCCCTAGGAAACCGATATCGACCCCAAGGGGTCGATATCGACCACTTTGGGAATCCCTGATCTAAAGTAACATTCTAACAATGACTTCAAGTAAGAATATTACCACGTCTAATTACTGTTGCAATAGAGGGCTACATTGCAACGGCATGACTACAAAATGAGTTCTGGTTTTAATATAAAACATACCGCTACGTGACTCCGTGTAAATAAAAAAGCTGATACATTCATAAAACAAGCGTCCCTACAAAAATCGTGGCACGAGACACATTGACCGTTCCATTGTGTCGTTTTATTACAGAGCGCCCGATCATTTCGTTCCACCAAAACAAATCCTTAACACCCTTCATCACAGCAAAGTGACACTTACTGCTTTGACTTTAAGTGTAAAATTGAGAAAGGAATTCTGTGACTTTAGCATTACCTTGCATACGAATAATTTATAGTTGTATAATTTAAATTGAAACTTAATTTCGACGAAATAGGGTTCATTTTCTTTTAAAGTAAAGACAGTTTTTGCTATCCCTAAACAGTTCGGTCGAGATAGGTGCAGAGCGCACCCGCGAGCTGTCACGCGCCGCGTATTGTCGGCGCTGCGTCCGTCAGCAAAAAAAATCACCTGTAAAAAGATGAACGTCGAGACGGATAACAGAGTTGATGTACTTTCACATTGAAAGAGTACCTGAACAAAAAGCCGTCGATGAACCCACGTCTCAAACTTTCTCATGGTTTTCTCTTTGTTAGTTAGTATAAAGCAGTCTTCTCTATTGAAATTATGGAAACACGCTTTTTATTTTTTTAAATTATGCCATGAGTAGCTATGCTATGCTATTATATAATTAAGTAAAGCATTAATTTTATATTGCTAAAACATAGTAAGAAAAAGAAATTGATAGCCATCATACTAAAATTTTTACAAACCTTTCACTATAAGTTTTATGGTAAGTAAAGGATACCAGAACCCAATCCGCTTTTCTTAGCCCTTATTTTTGATCCTTGTTGCAACGTTGTTGCATAAATGATAGCGTCTAAGTTGGGTACTATTTCATTAAACACTACTATTTCATTTACATGTATATAACGTATATAAACAAAATCTGTTTATATAATTTATATAAACAGATTTTGATGACCTAATGGAATATGAGAATTATTTCAATTATTTGAATATTAATAGAATATTAATATATAAGAATATTAATTTAATGAATTAAGTATTAGAAGTCTTTATCTAAAGGACCGTCTGTCTGTTCTACACGTACCTATTAGCATAAAAAAAATTGCCATTTATAGGTACAAACAAATAGATATTTTATGTATTGAAATATATCTATTGTTTTTACAAAAGATACCGGTGGTCCAATCAGCATCACTGCTACACCAATACCAATAACCCAATATGATCAATGTCTGTCTGTCCGCTAGACACACTAAAAAATACAGCTTATAATTAAGTACTCCGCTGATAAATTTAATCCACAAGTTACACCACACTAAAACTGATTATATAGCAAAGAAAATTGAGTGCTTCAAACGAACCAGGCCCACGAATACATTTATCTAACGTCAGATCAGCAATAAACACACATATAGTAAACACTTCCCACAGCTACCGTGAACTCGATTTTATCTGATTGTAATAAACAAATACAACGGTATTTTTATAGAAGCCATCATTGGCTTTTAGATTGGAATAATTAACGCCCACCTTACAAAGCTACCGAAATTTATAGGACGCTTTACATTGGAATTGTAATTCTGGTTGATTTAAATGTTTAGGTGTCCAACTGTTCTACAGTTTCTTCACTAAAAATTCTTGAAGCTCTATTATATGTTATGTACGTTTGTTGGTCTGTGTTTTTTTTTTGTGAGAGGAGAAAAATCTTCAAAAGACCCCAGTCAAGATGGTGTAACCGATATTGTGTGAAAGTTATACTTGATTAACAAAAAAAATTATAAAGAAAATACTGCTTATGTCATATTGAGTGCACTAAATAAACTAATAGATGCGCGAGCATTGTTCAGCTTCACCGAAGAGGAAGACGGCATTATATTATATTTTAAAGAGTTTTTACGAGTATTATCATCATGAACCTTTTCGTATGCAGTGCTGAATGTAGGCTCCTCCTTATGAATGCCATAGGACTTAAACCATTCAAACATTTTCATCATTTAATTTAAAAGATTAATTAGAATTTAAATTTATCTTTTAATTAATTTTAATATGAGAAACGAAAACTTTTTTTTTGGTATCGATTTTCATTTTTTTTTAGTAGAACATAAAAATATGTATAAGTACGAGGTTTAGTGTAGTAAAAAAATCTTAGTTTTTTTTTCAACTTCGAATGTGGAATTCCCACAGTAGAAATACACTAAAACTTCCTATTTAAACGCCAGAAGTGTGATTGCATAGAGCGCCCGGTTGTTATATGAAAATAACACCATTATTTAAAATCAGTAAAAATATCCGATGAGTATTATAGCTCTCGAATAACTATTAAAAATATATACGTCGTAATAAAATATACAATTACGGCGGATTTGATCACTATACGACATTTATAATAGTTCGTGAGAAATTTAAGAAGTTTTCCAAACCTCTCTAAGATAATGTGTTATTATGAATATTGGACAAGCAATATTTCGACTTAATAAATCCAACAATAATAAAATTAATGGCTCATTAGAAGGCGTTGGCGATAACGAATGTCTAAAGAGAAGTCATTTAAAAATTCGTTTTAATTTTAACGTCTAAAAATGCTTAAAAAATGCGATATTGGTTTGGGCATGTGAACAGGTTCCTTGAACCTAATTAAGAAGGCAATTTGCAACTAATTTATGGACTATAAAAATAATACTGAGGCAGTAGAGTTTGGCTTATCGGTCGAAACCGAGGAAATTGTTTGGGCGAGTGTTTTAAAAATTTGCAGTTTATGTGTGGGAGCTTTTTGGATGCCGCTTTGTGTTTTTTTCCAATTGTAAATTTTTGTTTCGGACGTAATTAATACTGAGAATTAAGAAGGTCTTATTTTCGAAAATGTTTAAATTTTAAAGTACGACATACACTTTTGTATTTGTATTTATACCCTATCTTCTTCATTAGGTACTGAAGTGAAGGTGTTCACCTCGGAACAAAATTTCAAAAAAAAAAATCTTCCTGTCTCGCGAGTCGAAATAATTACTGCACGGTTTTATCAGTCCACTCTCTGATGTTACGCAGCCAAGATAAGTTTCTTCTTAAAAACTTGCGCTTTTTTTCTATCTTGTGTACAGCAGCCAGTATCTGTATTGTCGCAATACATTAACCAAGTATGCAATACATCTACCATGTGGTCATCTCAGCCGTAGGTCCACTGCTGGACATAGACTTCCCTCATAATTTTCCAATAGGGCTAGTCAGAAGCAGCCTGGATCCACCGTCGACCCGAGGCCCTTATCAGATCAACTGTTTTGGACGTCCTACGCTGCGTTTCCGCTTCCACACTCTCCACTCGAGAACTTTCCGGGCTATGTGTACTGACCATTGCCACTTCAATTTACTGATTATGTCGGTAACTTTCGTACGTCTACGGTTCTCCCTATTCTTGATTCGATCTTGCATTGTAGCCTCGAGCATAGGCCCTCTCCATAGCTCGTTGACTGACGTTGAGTTTTTTACTAGGCCCATAATGAGAGACTAAATTTCAGCGCTATATATGATCACTGAGGCAATACACATCATCACTGAAACACTGAGGAATTTTTGACGAGAAAATGTCGGTCGACGAATCCATCCGAGCTGGATTCGTTGAGTGACCTATTTAGCAGTGATTTGTTTTAAACAATAAGACCTTTTTTTCGATTTTTCAGTAATTTAATAACTAAATTTAATTACATTCTCTATTCTATCTATGTGGTTGTAACTTCAAAGTAGCGAGATACAAGTTTAACCTACGCACAAAGAAGACAATGGGCCGGTGTGTATTGAAACAATAAGACGTTAGGCGTACGGAACGGAACGGACAATGCAAATAGCTATTAGAGAGTAATATAAACTAGAGAACAGATATGCCCACAATGATTTATTGATTTATAACACACGACAAAGACCCGCATCACTTCACTTCGCCTTTCATTCGTTGCTCTTCGAACACATATATTTTTAATAAATTTTGTTCGCGGGTTCGATCACGTAAAAAATAAAAAAGTATTTAGTCTATGTCAGTATCGAAAATTCTAGATTTCTCCGTAAGAAAGATACTCCTGTTTGTAAGATATGCCTTTAATGATTCAAATATTTAAAAAGCAGTGCTTAAAAAAAACTGAAAAAATAATAATTCAAAATCATAAAACTGCAGCTTTTTAGGCTTAGGTGTTTTCACAACACGAATTTAAAACATATATCGAAACAGACGCTGAAAAGCAACCCCCTAGCTCCACCATCAAATCTTTATCTAACGTAACTACTTATTTTAAGCATTAGTTTATGTTATACATTGCTGAGAAAATATATTTATTTGCGTTGTCTTGTTTTTCATTTTCTCACAAATTATTTACAAACAAGATCAGATACACACAGCGAGTAAATTTAAAGTATTCTTAACTCGCTTTGTGGGTTTTGGACGAATATTACCTATGGATAGATTTTGAAAATCTTATTCCAATTTGCAGTAGGTAAGCAGTAGGTAATTAGTCATGTGACGGTACAAGCCGTCATTGACCACAATTCCCAAATAGGCGAGCGGTACAATCATCAATCCATAAATCTAACCACAGGTTTGCCAATGTGCAACTAACGAAGCATATGTGGACGTTGTTTTAACAAATAACAAGTGTACGAGCGATTCACATTTTATACATTACATAGTTACCTTGATCATTTCAAATTTCCTACTACCTATTGTTTCTTTGACAAGACTGAGCCAAGCGATTAACAACGACCCCCAATGAGACCTTTCTCGTAAGATGGAACTTACAAAAAAGTGCAAAACCATTTCACAACTCTATGAATTGTGGTGCCTCTGCCCTAACTACAACTTTAACTACAACCTTGCAACCCTCTACAAGTGGTAGTAGACTGTCGCGATTAATTCCCCCCCGTGTAATCAATACCATCAAAATGCAATTTTACTTTGTTTTTTTTTTGTCCTTCCATTGAATTTTTTCAATAAGCCGTTACACATTTATGTAATTCCTCAAAAAATCCTACTAATTTTATGAATACGAATTATATTGTAATACTGTGGCGAAAGTTTGTAAGGATGGATGTATCGATGTTTGTTACTCTTTCACGCAAAAACCTCTCAAAGGATTTGGATGAATCCATCCATCCATCCATCCTTTTTATCCTAAAATCGTATAAAAATATTAAAAAATTGGGCGCCATTGTGCTGTGGCGGCGCCACCGTCGGACATGACGATAAAGATGTCGGATATTTTCTGAGGTATTATATTTTTATTTTTCAACGCGGACAAAGTCGTAGGCACCAGCTTCGTGGTTTCTTTGTTTCAGCTAAAATATTTAATATTTTTTTTTAAAAAAGAACCGCCTCGTTATATCTCCATAAAAAGTTTTTTTTTTTTACACAAAGTTCATGATTCGGTGAGGCAATATTTAGTTAAAATTCCTTTAGAATAGTTGTATTGAATATTCGGGAGAAAGGCTCTATGGGCTGCATTCGATCGAATGCCAATGCTTTCCGGCATCCGATACTATCAGAATTGACAGTCAGTGACTGTGAAGACCGCTACCAGTGGCGGAATGTGGCTCCCTATTCGTGTTTGTTTTCATGACCTACTATACATTCTCAATAGAGCTTCCATTTGAATGACGTACAATTGATGTATATATATAATGATTACCGGCTTATACTGAAATATGTAGTAATACATATATTACGCCCTATTAAGATAGTAGGACATCTTTCACCGTGTGTATAATATATACTCGTATTTATATTTCAGTATATTAATACGTCTTGTGGCAGTAACCATCGCCCCTTTATAGAAGATCACCTTGAAATAGCAGTAGTGCTGTTTTGTTTCGGTAAGTGAGTAAGGGATGTCAGATTTCATTTTCCTATTCCTACTTTAGGCAATGTGGTCTAGTACTACATTGCCCTGCACTGTAAGTACTAACAATAGTGTAAGTAATTTTTTTTTGTTTCTTATTTAATCTCAAAGGTCACAAAGCCGCGCCATCAAACATTTATAACAATCTAGGTTTTTTTTATTCATACGAGTTTAATCAAACCTTTTTATTTAGCTTGTTGTTGGAGTCGAAGTGACTTATCACAACAATCAATTTGCCTTCAGAGCTGTCCATTTGTTTAATGGCTGACTATAGACGAGGTAGCAGCTAAATGTTATCATCGGTTGTCAATCTGAGCGCGCGTTTTATGAGTAGCCGTCGTCTTCGGAACCGTTAGTACATTTTTAAATACATTCTATCTGTGCGTGCATACAAAGATACCACCGAGAGATCATAACGATACAGCCAAATGAAGAGTAATAAAAAGACCAAAATAAGTCTTCAAATATTCATTGCGTGTAACTCATTATTTTTATTTATCAGTTACTTACGATCAGTATGTGATTGATTAGTAAATTGTCTTTTCAGATTAAAAAAAACTTACTAATCCTACGACATCTATATAAATAAAAATGAATTGCTAAATGTGTTGCTAAGAGCAAAATTCAAGAACGGCTGCATTGCACTCGAAATCAGAGCTACAGACAAAAACTAGTCATCTACTATCTACGTATATTTAAATACTATCTACGTATGAGAAGAGTATTATGTATGATTTTAAATAATGAAAGTTATAATTTACTTACAGACAAGATAGGGGGGTATAAGAACAAGTGTAAGGGTGGCCTTAATGTAAGAGTTGTTAGATGTTATTGACTCGTGCATCTCATTGCGGACCAATCAGCTGCGAGAACGGGGGACAGGTGCGCGTGCGCTCCGATGCACAGGAGTTGAAACAAAACAAAAAAAAGTTTTAAGCGGAACGTTTATAAATAGCGTAAGTGATGTTACCCTTTGAACAAGTTCATTGCTCACGCTACGTATTCATTATTTATATTTTATTGAGTTTCCAATGCGATTCTAAATTCTAGAATTTAGATTATAAGTATGAGTTCAAATGAGGGAAATATTTATATTTAGGCTTTTAGATCCAATGGATATTAAAAAATATTAATTCCCAAACACATTTGAGAGAATTAACTAACCACTGAAGTTACCTTTTCCAAAAAATTTACCGCAACTAAAATGTTAAGAGGTATGTTTCTTAGAAGCCAAAGGTTTTATAGCGGATGCAACTCTCGTCTCAGCAATTAAGAATAATGATTGTGAATGCGTTTTTTGCGTTAGAAATGGCGCTCAATCACCAATGTACAATTACTGCTCTCGATAATTATACAATTATTATCAACTAGTGGTTGCTGTTCGTGTGAACCAAGACAGTACCGTTTCACATACATTTAAGTACTAAGACAATTTGATCTGTTAAGAAGTGAATGGATTTTTGAATAGAGGCCATTTGAACTTAAGAATTAATAATATATATAAAAAATAGTATAGATTTTAAACAGTTTTAGATTTCCCAATAAAATGTGACAAATTGTTATTTGATTTAGTGTGTGATAAATTGTTATTTACATATTAGTATGTAAGTATTAACTATGTATTTTAATTTGAGAATCCATTATATATAACAAAGACAAAATAGTTAGGGACGATGTGATTTAAAAACAATACAAATTTGCATTGACGAAAGTAGTTTTGATTAAAGGTCAAGAGATAAATTATACTGCCAGAAAGTGGTTTACTTTAAGGAATCAATTTTTTTTTACTTTTCTTTCTTTACGACCTATGTTATTCCTAAGTAATACCTACTAATGTCGTTAGCAGGAATGTACTTAGCTTCCTGAATGAAATTGGTATGAGTTGGTAATTGGAATTAACTTCAAGTAAAGTCAATTCAACGTGCACACAAACGTAGAAAGCTTCGACGAGAGTAATTTCTCGCAGAGCAAGAGGTAAAGAAATTAGCTTCCTTACTTATTGACCACTATCGAGTAATATAATTTTGTGAATTGAGAACATTATACGTTCTATTTCGCAATGGCTTCGCAATGGTGCAATTTTTTTTTCTGTTCTTTTTACTTTTGTTCGCTCTTTCCAATACTGAAAATCCTATCAAATCCGTTGGTTGATTTAGAAGAAGTTAGCCTAGATTCTCCGCTAACGCCGCCGGAGAAACAGACAGAGGCGGACAGCGACTTATTTCTATAAATGTATATTTCTATAATATATAAATATAGATATAGTTGCAGAATAAGGAATAATGCAGACCAAGTTAATGCAAGGTAAGTTTAATTATTTACATTGAAACTATTATCAATATAAAAATACTTTACAGACGAATGATAATTCGTGACCAAAATGAAAACCATGACCGATTGATGTGGGTGGTGATGTCGCATGACCACACACGAGTGGACTTTAATGTGGTGGAACTAACTACATTAAGGTTTTGGTGATATTAAATACAATTAATTTTATATGAAAATTCTATTAATACGATAATTTTTTATGTATTAAAAAAAATCATGTCGTGTACAAGGTAAAATATAAATTCGCTGTGATAATTTTAACCCATTCGTATATTATATAAAAAAAATATTTCAAAGTAATAATTATTATAACAAAAAAAAATGTCAGAATTTTTGATTACTGTGTGCACCAACATAAATATTATGTACTGTCAATTTAGCAGTTTAGATTTGATTGATTTAGCTCGGGGGGCATGTAAGCATGAAAGTCAATATTTTTAGGACAAGTAGTGAAAATCTTTTTATTTCAATATTATATATTATTTAGGAAACAAATACGTATTTGTCTAATAAATCAAATATTACAATATAAAAGTTATAGATATAAAGAATATATACTTACATAGAATTAAACTTAATGATAAGGCAATAATAAAATGTTTGGCTTCGAGCGAAACTCAACGATTCCTCTTGCTCTAACGATATACAATGTACTCGTATGACACCAAATTGTATTTTATGTTAATCAATCTTATGTAATTATCTACAAAGCTGCTCAACGGAGATTTATTTTTTGACGACAGACAAATAATTTCTAATTAATCGGCACGCATGTTTGTTATTAGAAAATGACTTTTATTACTGTTACTTAAAACTTTTTATCGTACTGAGGCGGGAGCAGGTAATTTTATTTTCGCGAAACGTGTGGATACCCGCTTGCATTTAAATATAATGACACAATGAGGACGCTAAATTTGTCGGTGCGATTACGGGATTTGGTACTTTTCCCGCTTTACCTTTTTTGTGCAAAAAAGTCTTCATACGTTTTTAACTCGCCATGAAAATAAACATAGATATCTTTGTACATCAAAAAGTCAATGGTTTAGCCAGATAACAGAAAATTGTGTTTTTGTCAAAAGTACTGTTTACTTTTGTTGTTTATTCATTTATTATTCTACTAACTTTTGCCCTAACTTTTTAACTTTTTTACTATATTTTTGACTTCGGACGTCCTCTTTTGGCTCCTGAATGAAATGATCCTATATGATTATGAAATCATACCCTTACTTACAGTACCTGCTGTACGAAATTGCGCATACTAGCATGGATTACAATGAATCGAAACACCGTCAAATGTGAAGTAAGTCCATTTCATTCTCATAGATATGCTGAAACAGACACAACAGCTGCATTTTTACTGCTCCTTTGTATGTATACATTAGCAATATTACGGTGATATTAATAAAGCTTTGTTAAAAGGCGTTAGTTTACGCTATCATCAAACTTAAATAAGAGGTACAGTACGTAGTATTTGCGAATGTTGCTTGCTTTGCTTTCAGCGTGGGAATAAACAATGTTCCGCATATTTAGAGCTAAGTAAAGTGGAGTGATTCACGGCAGTGTTGCGGTAGACAATGACAGGAACCTCCTCATTCGTTCCGACGATTTGTCACGGTGTGTACTCGTATGCTTTGTGTACCCGCAATGGTTTTTGTCCTCGCATTGTTTCGTTCGACACCGTTTGTTGAACCGGCAAATGGGCGAAAAGCACCAACCCGTGAAATCCTTCAAATAACACTTGCTAAATTATTATGTTTACAACACGAGAAATCGTAGCTGATGTAGCATTACAGTTTCGTTTTTTAGCCGATGGAATTTTGAAATTGCTTGCATCAATTTTTGTTATCTTGATTCGTGAAGATCTATCGGATCTATTCCGATTACAAACCTTTCACCATTATTACCATTCGATCGAGACTTACAAAGTAGTGTCTATCAAGCTCAAATTGCTGATCTGTCATTGATATGGAATCATTCAATACGTCAGGTGCAAATGGCAGAAAATTATTGCCGGTTTAACCCGTAACTATTGAAGTTTGATTGAAATGAATTTCAGTGTGTTTGATTGGCGTGAATCGTACTCTGAATGCTTTAATACTTTTGAAATATCAAAGAGAAATTAAGTTTAAAATAGATATTTCTTATTGGGAGATATTGAAACTTCGTATCATTCTCGTAATTACTCATAATTATACAGGCATTATCCAGAAGATCGCAATCTCGACTGCCATCTTGCCAAACACTGTTCAGGCAATTTGTTTTTGTCAGGTGAATTCTATCTAGAAATTGGGTTTGCCAACAGGCCCAACATAATATGTATGTTGGTTACAAATTAAGCTGATGATTTCAACACAAGGTAATCTCGTGATCACAATAACTACTATATTCAATGTATCCTTTGAACACGTTCGCGTTCGTGGCGATCAATATAACGATAGGCTTTGCGACGCAAACATCATACGAAGTTTGTTTGGAATTGTGTAATGCATGTGTATTTAGACAATCTTACTTATTGTGAATCGTGCTGTAAATAGATGTGCTATACATTAATTTCTACCTTTATAATATTATCATGAATAAAATTAACTTCTTTGCATCAAATTGTAGTCGCTTTAGGTCTGCATGGCCGCTACTTAACTCCTAAACAACGCAACGAATTTTAATATATATATGTATATATATTAAAATTCGTTGCGTTGTTTAGGAGGCAACTTGAATGTACTTATATTAATTTCCTAAGCTCTGTAAACTAATCTGGTTGTAAATAATATGAAGTTAGCGTTATAATGTATCAAGTGTTCTTGACGCTAAAAGGGGTCTTTGAAG
Source organism: Synanthedon andrenaeformis (assembly GCA_936446665.2). Classification (NCBI taxonomy): domain Eukaryota; kingdom Metazoa; phylum Arthropoda; class Insecta; order Lepidoptera; family Sesiidae; genus Synanthedon; species Synanthedon andrenaeformis. The sequence continues at coordinate 3,342,035 of OW387780.2, read as the reverse complement.
AAAAAGATAAAGCGAGTCGTGGGAAGAGATGTGTTCCCGTCAATGAAACAAGTGCAAGTAAAACCAGATGTCGATCTTTATATAGTAGCTGAGTATAAAAAGAAAAGAAATATATAAAAGTGTTTTAAGTTTATTATCCATGTTAACTTTACCACTTTAATATTTTTAGGATTTTTTTTGAGACTCATTAAAAACACGTAAGAAAATCTTGGAGAAAATAACTAATGAAAAATTATATATAAGGAAATATTAAAATTAAGAATAAGTAAATTTGGACTAAGAATTTAGACTAGTTTTGTCTCTCTTTTAATTTCGTTTTTATTATTGTGACAACAGTGTGCCAATTATAATTTGATGGAATATATATATATCTACTTATCACATATTGAAGAAATGTGTCGATTGAGAAATTGAATAAGAGTAGAAGTGCTAAGAGGTAAAGAACAGGAATAGTTTTGGCACTTAATGAGGGGCGAAAATTACCGTATTCTTCAACTAGTGATGGAAGAAAAAAATACAGGATAAACGTAACAGAAGCGGGAGAAAGACATCTTGGTTGAAAAATTTAAGAGAATGGTTTGGTATGAAAATGGTCGCTCCCTCTTTCGTGCGGCAGCTTCAAAGTTAAAATGGCCTTGTTGGTCAACAACCTTCATACCTTAAGAAGAAGAAGAAGAGTAAAATCATAAGATCATAATTATTATTATAAAATCCTAATCAGTATTATAAGATTTTAAAAAGTTATAATTAATTGTAATATTATGTATAATTTCAATGGGTTAGGCACATACAACCTATTGAAAATCTGTAGAAAATCATTAACGAAATTAATTAAAAAAATAATAAATTATAGAATAAAAAACTTAACTAAGTATTTATTTTTAAAACAATCCGATGAGTTTTTATTAATGGGTTGAGTTGTGACCGACAGTTTTATAGAGTTGTGAAGAGAAATAAAACTAAGTATTAGTATGGAACACCGAAAGCAATAGATTCTCATTAATGTCAGCGTGTTTTGCGGCGTTTTTATTCGGCTCGACAAAATCGACAAGCAATTAATTTCATTAAGGCATTCTTGTCCACGCGTCCACTGATTCAGACGCTAAAATATTTTTGAAATATTTCCAACCATTTTAATTTATGTGACAACGGGTGACCCTTTAAAACACGAAAAGTATTTTAATTGATCGAATGTGATAATCTTTAAGAGTAATGAAGAAGATAATTGTTATTTCTATTTATAAAGAACATTTACTGATATGCATTATGAAACTCTTTAGAAGATTTAAATAAAACAATGAAAATTTTTTTTATTAATATTATTCACGATTGCTAAATAAAAATAGAAAATGTTTCTTCAACGTTATAACAGATCATGTGGACGTAAAATTTCAAAGAAAAATAATATACTCAGTCTTTTATGGGATTAAAACCGCGATAATCTGTTTCCAGTTAGCCTCGCTACATCATGACGACTTATAAAGAAACCTGCGCCACCGGTCATATCAGCTTTCGTGTTATTAGTAGGTAAGTATGAAGATGAAAAGGATTTCAAAACAAAAGGAGAAACATTGGGTTTTAACATGAAACATATAAAGTGTCTTATGTTGCAAACATAATTTTTGCGTGTAGGAGGTATAATATGTAGAATTAGGGGACCTTTTTTGAAAAATCAGTCAGAAATGTAAATAAATCTCTATGCGAGTTGGATTTATGAAGTCTAGATTGGGTTCATAAGTTCATAAAGTCTAAATTATCTTGGTAGACAAAATGTTTTACTGTTTCGTTACGTCATGGAAAGCAAAATTTCTAAAAACTGATTTTCATGCATCTGATACAATTGATTAAAAAAATATTTCTTAATTAATTTTTCTTAACTAAGTCCTTTATTTTATAATTTTTTATCAAAAGTTTATAATTTTATAAACCTTGAAATTAATTAACTTAATTGAAGTGAATCTCCATTTCGAAATTTAGTTTTTTTTTTTCGAAATTATTAATCATCGATATTTAGTTCATATATACACTTTCTTTCAAGCTGACCAGACCACTTATATTACTTTTATGTAGGTCTGCATTGCATTTTTATTTTTTTTTAAATAAAAAAAAAAGAACTAAGTCGACAAAGAAAAACAGATAAGATTATTTTAATAACGATTTGAGAATTGCAACCATTACAATTTTAAAACATATACTTAATCTGTATTTAAAAAAGTTATTGGTGCAAGTTCCAACAATATAATTGTAATGGACAACAAAAACTTGACTTGTTCAGCCTTGGTTCAGACATACCAATTTAGTCTCATTCAACGTACCAAATGGTGTCCAGTTTTTGATGAGAGCAATTAAAAATTTTCGCGTCGCATTTCGTCCGTGAGCAATCCCTGTATTAAGATCAATTGTCTTAATGGTTTGAATTGGATGTGTTTGATTAGTTAAGTCGTTCTAAATAAAGGCATGCCGTAATATTACATCTTTACTTACGAATAAATGTGAAACTTCTTTGTTCTTATTACACATTGGCAGCCAGTTTGAGGGGCGTAACCAGCACAATAGAGAAGATTATAGTTTCATAAGAGTAAACGAGTTATCTGGGACAAAAATCCTCATCATATCAGGAGGACTGTAGGGAGATAGCACATCATTAGCTCATTAGACAATATCACAGTTCATTAGACGGAATGACTACAGAGCATAAAATATATTTGAAATCTTTCTTTTATTAAGTAATTTCTTTGCTGCCTAAAAAAACAAAGGCACTTTTTATCAAGGACAAGTATTTATCGACTGAGGTATTTTATAAGCTTCCAGTTTTTACTCAGACATTCATAATAAAACGTTGTCAGTGCTTCGTTCCCATGAATTAAGTCTGGTTTGTTTGTGTGCTAATTATTTCTATTTTCACGTGTGAGATCCCAGTTAGCAGCTTCTAAGTAGTAAGTAGTGTTTAACTGTTAAAATCACTAGTAAATAAATATAACGGGTTACCGAAACAATGTGAAATAGCTGATATTAGGTTGATGATGAAACGCGAAAAATATCATTTGCGAATAATTTGGCTATGTTAAATTGAGTTGTGACTATATACTTTGGTTATTATTAGCTGGTCCATCTAGTGTCTAGTTTATCAAACATATTTTTGTTGCATGGGAGAACATTTTGGGCACATATGGGTGTTATTACAAAAAAGATACTAAACTATGTCTAAACACGTGTTTTGTCAAACAGCGTTTAATGATTTAAAACCTGACTGAACAAATGTTTTACCTTCGTTATTACAAAAGAGTGTTTGTCCTTTGTCTAACTAAAACATCGCTAGGCAACCAAGTGTAATTTTTAAATAGCAACATTACAAAAGTTTCGTTCAACTTCATTTAGTTCATTCTAAAACGTTCCTTTCTATGTAAATTTGTTATGTGTTAATAGAATATCCTACGCAGAAACATATGTTAAAATTATCTATGTATAAATAAAACCGTGCAGTGTGTGATTATAAATTAATTATTGCTGTAAATACACCACCATAAGTATGTTTTGGTACCAAATATTATGTATATAATATGTACGTACACATAGAATAGTGATCAGTTGAAGGAATGGAATGTGTAACGTTTATCAAACTGTCAAGTCATAACTCATCCTCATCATTGTCAAATTCTACAATTTTTTTTGTTTACTACGACTAGTTATAAAAAAATTTTCAACTAATATGGAAAATTGCATTAATAAAATAAAAACACGTGGAGAAAATTGGATTCAAGAAGAAAAGGTAAAACATTTAAAACTATCCGATATTTCATCGTAAATTATGCTACGCCCCCGATAGCACATTTCATAATTTGTTTTTATATTAACATTTGGTAAACCTGTACTTTCTTTTGAAAGTAAGGTCATCGAAAACTTCATAAGGATTAATTCGTGTACGATTTTGTTGATTGTCTCGAAAGTTTTCTATATAATCTAATTCTTCTAAATCAATATCATCAACAAAATCTGCAAAGTTTAATTCCATCACTGATATTATTCAATTTTAAATACACAGCACACCCTAAATATAAAACTAGCGAAAATTAGAGACGTCAAAGTAGATTTACTTTGAGGTTAGACAAGGCTTCGACAAGATTTGACGCGTTTTTAAATATGAACAGTATTTAAACCGCGCCTAACTCTAAACCGTGCTTAAACACGATTTTGTAATAAACTTTTTTTTAGACACCTGTTCAATGTATGTTTATCTTTTTTGTAATAACACCGTTAGTGTGCTGTGATTTGTCAAATCAATATTTTGAATTTTAATCAAGTTAACATAAGACTGTGGAGTTTTAAGTTATATTATTCAGAGAGTTGATAATCATTTGTATCTCCGGTAACAATTAGTGTTCAATCCGCTCACTATTTTGTTTCTGGTAATGATTTATCGTAATAGTAATAATTATGTTAATGATGTTAATGATCAAAAAAACTAAAAAGATAGGAATTAGATGAAAAATTATCTAGGAGGTATACTTGACTAGCTCGGGTATTGCCCGTGGTCCACCCAGGGTGGGCCACGGGCAATACCCGGATTGGTTGCATTAGTTCACGGATAGCGAACCCCAACGGCTGGACGAAATAGTACCCAACGTCGGGACCGTCATTTGTATCAACAAGAGTTATTAATTTCGACGTTTAGACTATGTTGGCTAGACTCTGTACTAACTACAAGAGCCCAGCTTAGTTTAATTTAAATTTAAAATTCAAAACAAAACGTTTTAGCTTATACAGCAACCTAATATTTAAAAAAAAAGTTGTAACTGTATAATCTTAGTAATTACTATGAAAAGATTTTTAACAGACAAACGTTTGTGTGGATTCATAATCTTGTAAACGGCTTAGCGGTTCTGTTAAATGGGTGTCGATCCTATATTAGTACGATTTAGATGTAAATTCTATGGCAGCCAGTGTCATGAACGTATAATCGAGAAATTTAATAACAATTTATGAATTACAAATAAAATGGAATAGCCAATTTAGTGACTGGTCTAGAGCGTCACTTGTTCAGCTCAAGTTTTAGGTGTTATATATTATATTTATAAGACATATAGTATATCCCAATTACCTACGTCTTTTTTTATGATGAGGAGAGGGCTATTCACCATGCTGGCTTAATACGACATAGTCAATATATATACAATCGCGTGACCAAAAGATGCATAGGTAAAGATGCATAAAAAAGGTATCTGCTGTATGTACCTAACATACAGCAGATACCTTTTTTAACGTTGGAAAATCCTTTTGGATACCCGGCAGTGTAGGGGACACTGCCGGGTTATGCTGAATTCGTACCAGCTAAAACCCAACGACCTTCTAGCGCGGTCGTTCGTTGATTGGCGGGGTCGCGAGGACGTTATGACACGACATCGGTGCCCCGTCCCGGCTATCTAGCGCGGGGTGAGCTACGCTCCCTGTCATTGAACCTTGGCGTACCCGAAAGTGGAGGTACGCCGGCTATCTCGGGGGACCTTACGACGAGCAGCAGTTTACCCCCAAGACTACCTTGCTACCGCCTGAATCCCGGTATACAGCAGAACCTACTGTTCTACTATGCGAGAGTACAGAAAGAGATTATCGTCTGGTTGGCTATCCTTGACAATGGTCAGACTGAACATATCTTGAAATCAATATTCTCAATCGATCATAGTTTAAGGTCCAAAATAAAACTATTTTAAATATGCACACACAAAAATAACTTTCTGCTACATATCTAGTCTATACTAGTCTAAACAGTTATAACTTCGCCAAACCTGTCGGATCATCTTCGATTTTTAGCGTTTTTAAGTTTTTAATTTAATTCTACATTTCGATTGGAGGCAAGCAGCCTGACCGTTCACCTCTACCTTGAGTAGGATAAAGTATAAGAGATTAGGAGGAGATATGATTATGAGAAACTGGCTCTGGCTTTCGTTACTTACTTATCGAGACACGACAGCAGTTATGCACATGCTATTATTTCACGGTGGTCTTTTTTAAAGGTGTGGTTACTGCCGCTAAATGGGCTGGCCAATTTATGACTGCGGAACATAGTGTATTTTGCCATTACTACTACTCCGTCCTGAGAAGTCTTATTACTCTAAAATAATATGAAATAATGTACTAAAAAACCTTTTTAGAAAAACAAGCTTAGGAGACGTAATTCTTTTAAGCAACAAGGAAATAAATATTTTTGTCGCAGGTATTTCGTTCCCATATTTTGATCCCAAATCAAAGTCTCTGTCAGTTAGGGACAGTCCCGAGTTATTTTTTCTCAACACAAATGCTATGTACAATGCTCAGATTGCCTTTATGTGTTTACTGTGTTGCTTTGTTTATTGTTTATGTAAAAAGAAAAACAAACATTTTAAACATTTGATGTGCAATGTACATGCCTTCACTTGCCATCACATATCATTACGTGAAATGGAGTATATAAACCTATTACTTAATATGACCAAAGACAGGGCTTCTGATGATCACGTAGCCAAAGAATAAAATATATCTCATAGTCTCATAGTATGAGGCATCTCACTATGAGATAAAATGGCAAACATTTTATCTCATAGTGAGATAAAATGTTTGCCATTTTAAAAAACACAAAAACAGTTAGTGACGTTTACTGTAAGAAGATTGAACTGGCAGTTCATGAATGCAAAATGTGTTGCGTGTCATCTGGGACTTTACATCTGTATTTCCAAAGTACAGTCTATTCCTTTTGCACACTGCTACTTTTATGTATTGCTTTCATTATTTTCATTGTTTAAGGCAATAAATGGAAAAATCAATGTTGGGTTACCTATTCTTTTATGTTTAGATCAACATACAGGCTTGATGGTAGGTGGCTGCCATCGCCTATAACACAAGCAACGCCATAGGTACTGAAAGCGCGTTGCCGACTATAAAAGGATTAAGGATAAGGGATAAGGAAGGGATATGGGGTAATGGGCTCTGGCATCCCTTACTCACTCACCGAAACACAACAGCACATGTGCTGTTATTTCACGCTGGTTTTTTTGTAACCTTTGAGAACGCCTTTGTTATGATGATCGTAATAGAAACTGTGTCAATACACCTCAACGTTTAAATATATTGCTGTATTTCTAAACCAGTTGATAAGTGGGTATTTCTGTTGTGCACTTATTGGCTTCGTAAACCGACACAAAGAAAGATTAAGCTGCAGCTGAAAGGTAAAATCGGTTTAAGTCAAATGTAGTTAATGTGAATTTATGTTGCAGTATATTGAATATTAATCTATTTATTTGCGGAACTAAGTAAAAAAGAGGTATTGTTTTTTTTTATTAAAATACTTTTATCTAGATAATCTTCATGCAAATGTTTAGATTTTTATTTTCTGTTAAAGGAAAAAAATGTTAAAGGGAATCGCTCATTTGTATTAATAGCATTTATTCATCTACTCTTACATTTAATATAAAATGTTCTTTTACTCTTACCACATAGTCTATATCCATCTAACTGTTTGTTTGTCTGTTTCTGTTTCTCATTGGCAACATAGTTTATGCTGTGTATACTCAGCTTTATACTCTACATAAAGAGTATAATGTATGTTACTCTATCACAGAACTCACAAGTAAATATATCTGACAGCATTTCCAAGTTGGCTTTGCCTGGAGATATTCACCGTTTATTTTAATGATCCACCTTTATTTGCGAGACTGGCGGTGCAGTGCAATGTGAATTTACAGCAATTTATCAGTGGCTGTTTATCGTAACGTAACGGCTTTGCCACACTTCGAGCTTTGCCTCTAGGAAGCGTTGTAACACGTGCCTCATTTAATCGTATCTTATCGATTTTATATTGAAAGGTGTACAACATTAATGGATACAAGGAAGTTTTGCAAACGACCAAGAAGAGTTTAAAATATCGGAATAGCTTAGTGGAAAATATGACAGGTACAGACTTTTAAAATACTTTCCACGCTGATTTAAAAATAGGGCCGAATTGACCCGAAAGGGAGTTTAGATACATTACACATTTTCCAGCACTCTCTTTTGTATTGTTCCTAATTGTGTGGTTCAATATTATTCTATCACATTGTTTTAAAATGCGACTGGATACTCCACATAATCATGTTAGGTGAATATCAGAAATGGGGGACTGATATATCGTTTCTTTAACTCATGCTTCGAATCCCAACAGTACGGTCATCTACGGTCAGTTACTTAGGCGGTTACTGGCGGTCCAGTTCATGATTTGCTCCATCAATAACAAAGCACGTTTGGCTGTGATTTTCTCCTTAACGATAAATTCCCATTTTAGTAAGGCCTATAAATACAAAAAACAAAAGATTAAAAAAAAAATTAATAAATTATTATATTATTTTAATTTCTTGAAAAAAATTGTGTTCTAACTACTGTCGCCACAGTTAGAAACAGCACAAACAGATTTCTTGTAAATATACTGTCTATAAGTTGAATGATTATGTTATACTGTTTATCTGTTTATAAGTTAGAGTCTGTTTAACAATATGGCTGGATTTCATCCGTCTTCCTTCGTCTTGTTCACACGGCGAAGCTACAGCGTGCAACACGTGTTGTGTGTTCCCACCACAATAATGCATGACGCTCGACCGATATGCGGGCACATTCTACTTGCATACACACTTGGACATGTATACCCCGATTGGTGATTAACCTTGCATAGATTACGTTTCCTGCCATTAAAGAAGAGCTCCTTTTGTTCGGTGAAACGAGCGCTGATCCTTCTCACAAGCAAACGCTATCGAACCGGTCATGTCACAGAAAACAACAAATTTATAGATTCCTCCAGGTCACAGAACAAACTCTGCGTTAAATCCATCCCACAAATTACATTTAATAAAATATTGTTTGGTATTTGCAGTCAGAAAAATAGGATCTAGTTTTCTAAATTGTACCTACTCTAAGACACGAATAAGAAGAAATTAAAGTTTTATAAAATACACAGACAATCTTAAGTACACTAATATTATAAAGAGAAAACAATTACCTAGATTTTTAGTATATAATTGTTTGTAATTCACAAACTCAAAAACTAATTAACTTATTAGGTATAAAAATTGTTTCACCCATCAGAAGCGAGTGACATTTACTGTATTTTATTTAAAAAAAAAAATTAGATAAAAACTTCAAAAAGTATTACGTTTGTAAATAAAGTCAAATTTTGACGGGGCACGGTGGGTTCTCCGAGTACTTGCATCGGTTCAAGCGCAAGGAGAGCCCATCGTGCATTTGTTCCAGCAAGAACGAGGATGTCCCGCATGTTCTGCTGGAGTGCCCGGTCTTCGCCACGGAAAGAATGGAGCTAGAATACAAGATGGATATAGAAGTGTGCCCAGCCAATCTTAGCGCGATGATCGCGAGTAGCCGGAGAGAAGTTTTTATAGAATACTGCAGAAAGATAGTGACGAAGGTTATAAATAGGAATAAGACAGTGTAAATAGTTAGGAGTAATTGTACCCTAGTCTCAAATTATTAAATGTATAAAGAATTTTAATTATTAATTGTTATATATAAGTTTCTTAAATGTTTAATGTTATTATTAGTTTATTAATTTATTTTTAAGGTTTTTAATGATTTTATGTAATGTTTTTAAATTTTTATTGTCTTATAATGTTTTAAATGATTAATTGTTTTAAATTATTAATGTTGGCTTAATGCTTAATGAAAATAAAAACAAAGGTGTACAATTACTTAAAACCCTAACAAGCACAAGCAATGGAAATGCATAAGATAAGAGTATAAAATAAGAACAAGGATAGTTAGAAGAGTAGGAAAAGTATATACGGGAAACCCACCCGTTAGTATGAATGTGGACGAATATGAGAAAGAAACAGTATGAAGTATGATAGTACGAGAAGGATAAATGAATAAAACTGGAATGAAAGAGTACAGAAAAAATAGGCTACGACTTGTGTCGGAGGGATTAGCTATTTAAAAAAAAAAAAAAAAATAAAGTCAAAAGAAAAAAAATGTAGTTATTTATACGTCATGACATTTTAGTGATGACCAATGGATCTATGAAAAGTCACATACCACATACTTATGCATCAATAAAGTATCATAAGTACATGTTCATGACTCATGATACTTAGAATCAGAAATACAATCTTCGTTTTCTAAATAAAAAATAAATAAAAATATACTACCTGGTATACTTACGTGTCATAGTGATAAAAATGCGAATGAAGCTTCACGAGAGCTTGTTATCGCTAGGTGACTTGTTATCTCCCCTTTTGTGTGGTCGGTTTCAAAACGTCAATAAATCGGAATATGTTGAGGATAAACCGTTGGAAATGTTCTCGGGAGTCTCATCAGTTTTAGTGAAGAGACTTCCTTAATTGGGGAACAGTAGGTAAAGATGAGTTATTTAGATTTATTCCAATTTGGGCTTAGTAGAGTATAACTGTTTTATTTTCTGATAGCTTGTTTAAATAAATAAATAAATATATAAATGTACTTATATTAATTTTATTGAAAAATATTTTCCAACCAATGCTTCTAATTCTTCTAAATTATAATGTATACAACTGATTTTATAAGGTGTTTTAAAGATTTTCCAATTGGATATATTGGGTATTTCGTTCACTGGTCTAAATTGACCATAATTTCGAAGTTGTCAACAAAATTAACTGGTTACAAACTTTTTTTTTTTAAAAAAGAGAGAGAATCGGTTCATAAATAAATGAGAAAAAGGTCTAAACACTTTTGTCTGTTTTTTTTTTAAATTATTTATATACCTATTATGTAATAATCACAATTATTAGCTTATACGCTTTGTTGCAATAAGTTCAGAATGCTGCTACCGCTAATCACTAAGGTGAAATTTAAGAGTTTCACAATACATATTTAACAAAATCCTAACTGAATTCTAAATTCACATTGTTGAACTATATTTGTAGTGGATATCATTGAACAAAAGGTCTAGTGGCTTTTCGAGTCGGATGATAGTTGATAAATTCAATTTATGAAGTTATTTCGGCCGAAGTGGACATTATCTTGTACGCCGGAGCTCGACACTGGCGGGTTCGGTTGAAATAAATTGCCAATTTTGACTTACACCATTTTCTAACAGTATAATGTATTGTAAGCTATATTTGTATTATGTATTATAATGTGTAAGTATAGATAACCTAACAATCTAAATAATAATTTTATCCTAACAATAATATGCTAAATACCAAATTATTTATATTAAATAAATTTAACTAAATTAGTTTATATGGTTGTTTGTTACGTTATCACGCGTTGACTAAGTACTCGAATTATCATGAAATTTTATATACACGTGTCAGGGGTAGTACCTGAGGGAGGCGGCATATTATACCTATGGTATTAGGTATGTTTATATTTTTACTAGTGGCCCGCTCCCGGCTTCGCACGGGTGCAATTTTTTATTCAATCCAGCCGATAAATTACCTTACACCGTCATCTGTTAGATTCTCATGGAACTCACAGATAATTACAACAAATAATTGCTGGATTGCATAGATATCAACAGATGGCGCTATGTTAATAATATTATATAATTTGCAAAAAAAAAATAAACAAAATGAGATATAAACTATCCTATCTTTTAAGTTGGACCAAATTACATATAGTTACGAAATTTTATCAAAATCGGATCAGTAGTTCAGAAGTTTTTATATATATAAGGATAAGGTATGTATAAACTAAAGTAATATAAGACAATTAAGCCATAGATCTACGAGTTTACCTAAGGATTAGAATTAATTAGGATTATAATTTGAATGACCGAATGTCTTAAGACCAAGTTATATAATCAGTGAATCCTGTCAGTGATGATGTATGGTGCCAAAACGTGGCTTCTCACGGCAAGATTGATTCAAAGATTTAAAGTCGCTTAGCGAGCTATGGAGCGAGCTATGCTCAGAGTTTCTTTGGTAGATAGGATCAGAAATTCTCAATATAGCTTGGACATAGCCAAGAGAATTAGCAAGTGCGGATAACCGCTTGAAAAAGTTCTCGAATGGAGGCCATGAAATGGAAAGCACATCGTAGGATGCACTGCAGTCAGACGACCTGAAAGACTTCATAAGAAGCGGCTGGATTCGAAGGACGGAAGACCGTGAGTGGTGGCGAGCCTTGGGAGGGGACTACAACCAGCCGTGGAGAAGACACAAGTTGATGATTATAGGATGAATCAAGTACAACAAATATCTATAAGACAAATATTTTAATGTCAACTTTTGTTTGTTCAAATGTAAACGTTTGGTGCGACTACAAAATCTTCCTGTATAAAAACTTTGTCGGCCTCATTGAGATACACCCTTTAAAAATTAAGTGTACATCCTTAACAATTTATTAAAATGTGTTTATTGGTAGGTGTACTCTTAAATTGTTGTAATTTTATATTGGACATGATTACGACCGTTGATTTTGAATAAACGATTTACGATCTCGTATTTCGACTTCATCATAAACATTTACGACATAAGGAAGCCTCTGAACCACCTCACTAAGAAAACACGGTTGTTGCAACTGAATAAAATACGTGAGCGCGAATACAAGATAAATGTAATTATAAGTATAGAGAGGCGTTTGGTACGTAGAGACTGGAGATATTAGAAATAAATATATATATATCTTCTATATAAATACGTTATAAAATATACATTAAATTTTATAATAGGTACACATAATTATCTATATAAATAAAATCGGAGTGTCTGTCTGTGATTTGCGAAAAACTGCCTCAAACTAAGCTTAGAGAGTCATTCGCATGCTGTTAAAACGTAAATAACTTTTTTTAGAATTTTTGTCTGTCTGTCTGTCTGTCTGTCTGTCTGTCCGGGGTAATCTCAGAAACGGCTGAAGCGATTTCGATGAAACTTTGCAGACATGAAGAGGGGGTCGTCAGGAGTAACATAGGCTACTTTTTGTTTATGTAAATTGCGGTACATACACCAAAATAACATTTTTTACAATTTTTGTCTGTCTGTCTGTTTGTTCCGGCTAATCTCTGAAATAGCTAGACCGATTTTGACGGGACTTTTATTGGCAGGTAGCTGATGTAATAAGGAGTAACTTAGACTACGTTTATTTTAGAAAAAATACACCCCGGACGAAGCCGGGAGCGGGCCGCTATAAACAATAAAAAACGGGATCTATGCAATATATTCGAGTTTTTCAAACGCGATATTTTTTCTTTTACTGAAAAAAAGTTACTAACCCTGTGACAATAAAAAAAAAAGAATTTTTTCGTTCATAACAATTGCATTTGTTGTTAACAACTGAAACGAAGGTTCATGCAATACGATGAGTTCTCCTTGCAGCGTATCTTTTCTTTGGCTGAGTCTCTCATTATGAATTATTAATAGGAACGGATTTTTTTTTCGCTAACATTATAGAAAATTCTAGATGTTTATAGAAAATTCTAGAAGTTTTTAGAAAATTCTAGAAGTTTCTCGAAAATTCTAGAAGTTTCTCGAAAATTTCAGAAGTTTCTAGAAAATTCTTTGAAAACTTTCTTCACTTTTCAGATAATTTAATAAGATTTTTTGAAATTTCAGAACATCGTCAAAATTTTTAGAAATTTAAAAATTTGTTAAACCTGATGGGTGATTTATTATATTTATTTCGAAGGAAGTAGAGTGAGGCTATTTTAATGCATAAGCATCATTCTCATTAAACTCGAAAAGTCTATGTACACGTGTTAAAAAAGGTGTTCTAGAATTTGCTCGCACAGATTGTTTGTTTGCTTCCATTCTTCGCCCTTCCTTTAGTTTCCAGAGGGTTCTCCAAGCGTCATAAACAATAAAAAACGGGATCTATGTATATTTGAGTTTTTCAAACGCGATATTTTTTCTTTTACTGAAAAAAAGTTGCTAACCCTGTGACAATAAAAAAAAAAAGATTTTTTTCGTTCATAACAATTGCATTTGTTGTTAACAATGAAACGAAGGTTCATGCGTGGTTCATGCAATACGATGAGTTCTCCTTGCGGCATATCTTTTCTTTGGCTGAGTCGCTCATTATGTATTATTAATAGGAACGGATTTTTTTTCGCTAACATTGTAGAAAATTCTAGATGTTTATAGAAAATTCTAGAAGTTTTTAGAAAATTCTAGAAGTTTCTCGAAAATTCTAGAAGTTTCTCGAAAATTTCAGAAGTTTAATTTAATTTAATTAATTTAATTCAGGCTATCTTAATGCATAAGCATCATTCTCATTAAACTCGAAAAGTCTATGTACACGAATAAGTTGAAACATTTATCTTTTCTGTCTAACGATCATCACTCAGCTTGATAGACAGCTTTAGTATTCATCATTCATCATCGAAGTTTTGAGATAGAATATACCCATATTTCGCCGAACTGCGTTCTCTTATCTCAGTTGAACTAATATACACAGGAAAAAGACAAAGTTACGCACAATTAAACAAAAATCAATTCGCTCACGCAGACAACATTATTAAATTTACGTTTTTTAATATTATAAAACAAAGTCCCCCCGCCGCCGCGTCTGTCTGTCTGTATGTTTGCGATTCTCAAAAACTACCGAACGAATTTTTATACTGTTTTCATTAATGGGAAGAGCGTTAAACGAGGAAGGTTTCTACGTTTAATTTGCAGAAAAAAATTGCACCCGTGCGAAGCCGGGAACGGATCGCTATCTTCTATATAAATAAAATCAGAGTGTCTGTCTGTGATTTGCGAAAAACTGCCTCAAACTAAGCTTAGAGAGTCATTCGCATGCTGTTAAAACGTAAATAACTTTTTTTAGAATTTTTGTCTGTCTGTCTGTCTCTCTGTCTGTCTGTCTGTCTGTCTGTCTGTCTGTCTGTCTGTCTGTCTGTCTGTCTGTCTGTCTGTCTGTCTGTCTGTCTGTCTGTCTGTCTGTCTGTCTGTCTGTCTGTCTGTCTGTCTGTCTGTCTGTCTGTCTGTCTGTCTGTCTGTCTGTCTGTCTGTCTGTCTGTCTGTCTGTCTGTCTGTCTGTCTGTCTGTCTGTCTGTCTGTCCGGGGTAATCTCAGAAACGGCTGAAGCGATTTCGATGAAACTTTGCAGACATGAAGAGGGGGTCGTCAGGAGTAACATAGGCTACTTTTTGTTTATGTAAATTGCGGTACATACACCAAAATAACATTTTTTACAATTTTTGTCTGTCTGTCTGTTTGTTCCGGCTAATCTTTGAAATAGCTAGACCGATTTTGACGGGACTTTTATTGGCAGGTAGCTGATGTAATAAGGAGTAACTTAGGCTACGTTTATTTTAGAAAAAATACACCCCGGACGAAGCCGGGAGCGGGCCGCTAAATGTATTGCTAAGCGCAAAACTCGAGAACGGGTGGACCGATTTTAATTCTGTCTTCACTCGTGGACAGAGGGATAATCAGGGAAGGTTTTTACGTTAAAAAAAATGCACCTCGGGCGAAGCCGGGAGCGGACCGCTAGTTATAAAATACACACCATTTGCTCTAGTCCGAAACAATCCGAAAAAATACAATAACTCAGTAAATACTCGTAGAAATATTATACCGTTCTCTTTTAAGGTCAATTACAATATGTGAACCAGTAGTGGTTCTTACTGAGATTTTAACTGGGTACAGAACAATTTTACTTAATCAACCAAGGAACATAAAATTAATAGATTTAGTTTGATTCTAACTTGATCAATTTGTGAAAACTACTTTTGAAAAATAATGTTAAGGAAAACCCAAAGAGATTACGTATAATCTATACAAACATATTATAAAATGAAGTCGCTGTCCGCCTCTGATCATTTCTCCGTTTATTTCTTCTGTACCATTCAATGGACTTTATTACGGTTTTCATTAATGGAAATTGTAGTGTTACATTCCTATTGAATTTTTGTTAAAAGGAAGGCTAACTACTAAAAATAGTAAAAACTTGAATATCACGATCACTTTAATCACTATATGGCACTAGAGTCCCTAAACTTCCTCTTGAAGCAGGACGCAGATAGTATGCACAATTATCTGGAATAATCAATGTTATAATAGTAAATTATTATAAGAATAATGGAAGATATTTGGTGTCTGAACAGGGACCGCAGGATGGGTATGTGAGGTCTGAACAGGGGCCTCAAAACCCTCAGTTAAGAAGGCTGGGTAAATGGCCTTAGATATTTCCCAGTGGCAGCCAGGAGCACTCCCGCAGCAAAACCGCTGATCACAGCTGCAGACCGGAACACATCGGCAAAATCAGGAAACTTGATTTTAGTTCTCTTCCAGCACTCCTTTCCTTTTTCCCCTTTTGTTCTACCACCTTCCTCTCTCCAGTCTGATTTTCGAATCTCTATTTTCATTTCCTTTCAAAAACGTTATCTTTTTTTTATTCTTCCAAACTCCGCCGGCCAGTCATGAAATACATATTAAAAAAGTTATAATATATATAAGTAACAAAAAAGGTTTATAATGATGAATGGCAAGAGCGACTGAAGATGAACCCTACATTATCTCCCCTCCCCATGAAAAATTTTTGAACACAGTGAGAAAATTTTGAGGTATGGGACATAAACTAATGACTAGTGAGCTTGTTTAAAGTGTCAGTCAGCTGCACTATAGAAACCCATAAAAAAAATGAATGTTAGTAAAGTGAACCTATATCTAAAATAACCATTAAAACAACCCTAATAGTCAAAAACTACAACTAAGTAGAATAATAATAATAATTGTATTACAGAAAAAAAAAAATCCTAATATCTAAACTATCCTAAATATAAAAGAAGTTTGAGTAGAGATTTTTCGAATCTCTATTTTCATTTCCTTTTAAAAACGTTATCTTTTTTTTATTCTTCCAAACTATATATATTATAAAAAAAGTTATAATATATATAAGTAACAAAAAAGGTTTATAATGGTGAATGGCAAGAGCGACTGAAGATGAACCCTACAAAATAACTATAAATAAGGTTTGTGTTATATAATTTGCAGCAAAAATTACATCCGTGTGATCCGTGTGTAGCCATGTGTAGGTCGCTAGTATTAGTAATAAAATTGTTGTGGATATTCTGATACATTTTACAAAATAAAACATTATTTTAATATTATTCACGCCTGCTATCAAATATGACTGTATTTTTATATCACATAATTTATATTTTATGTAATAACTAAAACACAAGGGAGTATAAAACTTTAATGAGGCATGTCTATTCATTTCATGTTCAACAGAAATATTAACGTCTGGGTGTGTTCGCAATAGAAGTAATTGTAGGCGACTAGGTAGCACAAGGCTGTCATTATCCGAGGTGAACGTAATAAGGGCCTAATGGAGAAAGCACGACGAAGGTTACAACTATATAATAGGAACAGAGCCTATTTGCAACTAATACACAGAACAATACTTAAATTTAGAAGTTAAGAAGTACATTGCAGTTATTATTTACCTAATTTAAATTAATTAAATGATGTTTCCTCACTAATCATGACACAACACGTATTCATGGATTCCGTGTCTTTCTGTATTCTGAGGTTCAAACGTAAAAGAAAAAATAATCAAACCTGGGTGCTAAATCATTTATGAATTTCGCAAGGTGGCATAAAAATACGATAGATAATCAAAATGCAACTTGTGTATGCCTCTAGCAATAAGCAGACGCGCCAAGATTCCTTGGATTAAGCTGTGACGTTTGAGATGGAACAAACGCATTGAAGCTACTCCGCGATGCTATTAAGATTCATACAGCGTTGTTTCTTACAACAAAAATAAAGCAATTCTCAACCTTACAGTGTAGCTTTGAAAGTTCATTTTCTGAGAGGCAAAATTCCTTTCAATTTCCAACAATGTTCAGTATGCGAAAATTGTTGTCGACCTATGTACGTGCTTGACTGCATTCGACGTCATACCTTATATTATATTGTGTTGGTCCATTGTGAAGTTCACTTTTATTCATCATCGCTATTTATGGAGTGATATGAATGAGATCTTTATGAAGCCCACAAGTGTATTCCTCGTCATTTCTCTCAATAGTTTAAGTGAACAAACTACCAGACCTTAAAAGGAAGATTTAGATGTCTTCATTCAATTTTACTAATACCTACACAGACTTTAGAAATGAGGATCCAACGACTGACGGTAGTTCCAAATTAGCTTTCACTTTAATGATCTTGTGTGATTGCGAATTGGAATTTCAAAGATAATATTTAGTGTAACAATAGTAAATAAGGAACTCCAGAGCCCATTTCCCTATCCCCCCCTAATTCCTCATCCTTAACCTATTATCTAGTCTGGATCTGAAAAGTAGTGCAGGATTTACTACGTTTTGCAATCATTTGGGTGGTGGTAACCACCCCCTTGCAGAAAACCACCGTGAAATAACAGACTGCACTTATTCCGTTATTTCACGGTGGTTTTCTGTGGCGTGGTGTGTTAATACTACTACAGTCAGCATGGCACTTGCAGCACTTATGGCGTTGCTTGTATATAGGCGACGGTAGCTAATATTACCATCAAGTGAACGGTCAGCCTGTCTGAGGACTTCTATATTAAAAATAAATAAATTGGATGCTACAAGGCTATAATTTCGCTAAAAGTTTCCTAAGGAAAATATCATGTTTACGATCCATTTACAGAGTGCTTTATTTATTTCCTGACGTTACTCGTGAACAAATAAAATAATAACGTTATTGTCTCCGTGTACCCATCAATCTTCAGACCATTAAGCGATTAGATAGGACGTTCTTATTAAATAAATCGATATTGCCACCGCCCACACGAATCGACAATCGAGAGATCGAATCAAAATGCCTCCCGAAATCTTTACCTGATAATTTTAACATCTAACTTAATTTAGTTTAGTGAGATTAAAACTTCGCATCTATAACTTGTTTGAATCAGGAACGTTTAATCACTCCGGTTGTCTTTGATGTGTTCGAATAGATACGTATTAATTAATTAAAGTATTGAATTTAAAATAGAGCGAATAATTTTCGAATGATCGATCGTTAAATTGAAAAATAATTAATTAGTAATTAGTAAAAAATAAAGGAAGTTATAAAATGCCTAATGTTTTTATATGCGTTATAAATAATAATACATAATATATAATACTAATATATTATATATAATAATAATAATCCTATACATAATACTTGAAGTTAATTTTATATAAATGTAATAATTTTATTTCTTGAAGTGACTCTCAGGTAATAGTAATATGAGTATCAGTTAAAATACGAATATATCATTTTAGTATTATCTCCAATCATAACCTATACATAAAACAGCAGCTAGAGGTTGATGTACAGCTGGAGGGTTGGTCGTGAGCGGCCCCACCCGTGACGTTTGCCGTACAAAATAAACAACGGCTGTAAATCGTCGGCGTAGGTGCGCGCGCGCCGCCAAGCCACTGCCGAAGGCGTCTCCTGCGCAGCTGCGAGGTGCGACTTCTATTCGTAGAAAGTGCACTGGATAAACTGGACTGGAGATAAGCGAGACCATTAAGTCATTAGAGGGGTTATAAATAACAGTTCATTTGACCTTACAATTTGTTATTAGAAAACATTCCTACTTAGTTTATTTTAGGAACCAATTATAATTGGTATCAACGTTAAGTACTAGTATACAGTAGTTTTTAAGAAATTAGAAGGTCGAAGGAGCAATGTCTTTTTTGAAAACACTGGTTTTATACTTCATATTGAAGCCCGGGCATACTGCAAGGATAGCAGAACTACCATTCAGATCTAACTATATTAATATATATCTCTTCATATTATAAATTGAAGTCGCTGACCGCGTCTGTCTGTTTCTCCGCAAACTTCTTCTAAGCAACATAACGGATTTTGATACGGTTCTCACTAATGAAAAGTAAAACCATATGCAAAAATTGACTAACTGAAGACTAATATGAAAATTTCAATATAAATATACAAAGACCGTTTATTGTTTACCAGAAGATGGGAAGATGACTTCTAAATTCAAAATAAGCAAACACAAACAAGGGAAGCGAGCATGTCGACTGAAAATATTTGCTAAGCACTCGAAAAACCATTAAACATCATTGAGCATGCTTTTTTGTTTGCATCTTCTACGAAAACATTTGAAATGAAAGCGCCGTGTATGCGGTGGGTAAAAAGAAATATTTTTAACGATTTTTTAAATTGAAAGACGGCAGACAGACTGACCGTCCATTGATACAAGATCAGTCCTTGCCGATTTTTTTAAAATATCTAAATAACATTCCTTTTACTCACCCACAGATTATTTAGCTGATAATATTGTGTCACTACCGACTAATTTGAGTGATATCTATGTATTATTTAATTTAGGAATTATTTTTAAATTGTTTACAAGTTCAATTACAGCATTATAGGCCATAAGTGAGCATTGACTATTGCCATCTATATATAGGTAATTAGGTATCTAGGGATACCAGAGCCTTGATAATTTCTCTTACTCTTTTACACAATTCTTTTAAATATTTTTTTATGTCTTGTGTTATAATCGGCATTTCAGGGATCCTTCGTATTAAACATTCATCTAACCATGTCTGTCATATGATATTAAATAGGTATTTAAAACAATTAACTTAAATGATCTTTAAATAAAAATACAAATTTATATTTATAAATAAAATTCATTTTTATTAAATATAAATTTGATTTAAAAAAAGCCCCGCATTTATAAAAGTATCGGATTTCTATTATTCTGTGTTAAGCACTCTTAAAGTTAAGTTTGGCACTTATGATTCATTGCATAAGTAAAATGCCATATGGCACCTACCATCAAGTGAATCATTCTTTACTTTTACATAACATAAAATACTTATTATCTATAATGCATTCCGTAATATTCATTGTTAGACCAAAGCGGGTATATGTGATCATGATGTGTTAAAAAGCTGATGACATGGCCTCGCCCACTCCTCTCACGTTGTCGGCTCAAATCTCACGCCTCCGCCCCACCAGGTCGATCAAACTTTGACCACAAACACAAATAAACAATACATGATAGATAAATATAATATAAAATTTTATTGCTGCACTAAAATATATGGTCGTTTTCTTTAATAAAGTAAAAACAGATAAAAGTTTAGTAAAGTTATAATTAAGTAATATACAATTATCTGCTTTTCATTGATTTAATAAAAATGTTACCTTACATCGGACGAAAACTATTCCTTGTTTATAAACTTACAAAATTCGGAGCAGTCTCCTCTATAGCAACAATAAACTAATATATTAAAAGTAATAGCAACAATAAAATTTGTTTTTGGTATAACTGTCCGTTTTTTCGCAGTCATTTGAGTAGCCCGTCTGGCGGCAGTAACCATTTCACCAACGGCAGTAGTGTTAATAAGGTGGGTGAGTAAGGAATGGCAAAGCCGATTGCCCTATCCCCCTCCTAATCAAATGACTCATCCACCTATCATAGTAAGCCTGTGTAACCTTAACATAATAAATAAAATTAGAAAAACTGAAAACTAGTGTGCCCCTGGTAGCGGTGTAAGGTGGCTCAGAGGTGTATGGCTTCAGTGATAATAAGCCTTCTAACAATTAGCCTTCTGTATCTGTCCCTTGACAGTACGCCATCTAGCGAGAGCCTCTTGAGGTGTTGGTCGAGGTTCCTTGCTATAAGACCGTGCGCAAAAACAACTATTAGGACAATGTTTGAGAATGACTACAATGCCAATGACAATAATTATAATTGAGAGATTTTCAACAAGTAGTAATCATTGGAAAATAGGCTATGTTTTCTGTGTGTTAAAACATACTCGTTCAAAATGATGCACGATTTTCAAGACTACCCAAACTAATAATTACTAGTATGTATTCATCGATTATGTAATAGCTACGTGGCACTAAGTACATTCGGTTTTTGTTAAGTCAAACAATAAGTCGCAGGCGGCTAAATGGTGAGAGGTGATATCTGATAGATATTTTTTTGTGTTGTTTTGATTGTGTAAATTAAAAAAGCGAATTCGATTAAAGCCGTTCATTGAAACGAGTGAATGCCGTCTGAATTACATCGCGGTCAAAATGGCTGTCTATTATGAACGAACAGACTTGTGCCTGCTCACGGTCCATTACGATGACGAATAAAAAACTTAATGAATAGATTCGTCGCTCATCGCCGCATTGAGGCGTGTCGCTCGGGGATACGCATTCAAATCAGAAATGTAGGTTATAATTTAATAATTCCCATGAAAACGGTCCGCTACACTACACTATTCATTCAATTACTTCTGCTCTTACAGTTTTTTTTTGTAAAAACTAGCTGTTGTACGCGACTTCGTCCGCGTGACATTATAAAAATATAGCCAATGTTGCTGTAATATAGCTGTCTATAGGTGAAAGAATTTTCAAAATCGGTTCAGTTGTTTAGGAGTTCATCGCGGACAAACAACGTGACACGAAATTTTTATACTTCTCAGAAACACAATATACCTCTAAGACATGTAAATAAATGCTGCTATAGTTTGGGTGAATATTTCATTCATCATCATGATCATTAATCTGTATGTCTCTTCACTGCGCTTCGCATTCTCTAATGCATTTCAGGTCATCTGTCCACCTACTGGCCGCAGGGCGTCCCACGATGTGTTTTTCAATGCGTGGTCTCCATTCAAGAACACATCTACCTTATCGGTTATTCGCTCTGCGACAGTAAGCCGGCCCATGTCGACAACTTTGGGCTATGGCGAAACAGAACTTTGTTATCTCTTACTCACTTACCGAAACACAACAGCACACATGCTGTCAATATTCTAGAAGGAGGTGTTTACTGCGTCAACAAATGCTCCAACAACTATAACAAATTGTGATTGGTATATAAAAATTCAATTCATTATTAAATAGATAAATGAATTTTTTGATTATTGATAATTTCGCCTTCGCTTTATTAAAAATGTAGGCCACAAAAACTTCTGAGACACGACTCGGAAACGAAGTCCATTTGTTATGTTAAATTCGTTTTAATTGTTTCATTTGCAGCGATCACTTTGACTGATAGTCACACTTGCGTAGCGTGAGAACAGATTTTCTTATTCATTCTATTACAATGTTACATTATTTAAATCTCTGTTGTTTAAAGCGCCATTGCGATTTTAAGCCCCTACTAAGTTTTTATTTATCCTTTATCTTCCATCCACACTTACAGGGACTCACTCCGCTTTAAAAAAATATAGTGAATAGAATAGCCAACGACTAAATTAGTGATTTTATAAATATATTTTACATATACATACATATATATTTTTTAATTTTTTTTAATCTTTAAATGATGGATGATTGAAATTGCCCACAATATATATTATTGTGTGATAGAATTAATAAGATTCATAAATATTTTGAACCTCAATCATAGCTGACAATTTAAAAAAAAAAACTTTATAACATTCAAAACTAAAATGATGGCATTTTTTATCTATAAAAATAATTCTTAGATTTTTTTTACATGTATCGAAATACAAAATACGTGAAACGTTCCAATCTTAACTGATAGAAAATTGTACAAACAACTCAAGAAATTTTATTAAACGATCATCTGCAAAAGAATCGAAGACTTTTTTCTTATAGTATTATATCGACTATAATACTATAAGAAAAAAGTCTTACAATTTACATACAGTTTTTACAAAATGAAACTTGTAAAACGCATACGCATCTAAAGAAACACTGTGACATGTTTGCGGATGAACGGATCGAATTATAAGTACTAATACAAAAGCGCACCCAAATGTTCAATTGGGTGCTCATTTGCTGACGACGTATTTTTGTAAGTGACTGTGTATCTAGTATTATAGTCGATCGACGTATGTTGCCCAACTTCGTTGGCTGTTATTAAAAATATACCCACGTACTTACCTACTATCCTAATCGAAACATACTAAAGCCGTTCACTGCTCTCTCTTCATAAGTTGTCTTGATTAATATTGAGCTGAAAGGTCTGATACGATCAACACATTGTTTCCAAGAACAATATACTGGCAATTAAAGTTCATTTATGAATCGGATCTATGAAATGCATAAACGTTAAAATGAATACTCGCTCAAATTAAACCCTATAGGTATTGCAGAGATCAGCATTGACGGACATCATGAAACTTTCTAAATTTTTAATCTAGTTGTAGAATCTGTTAAATATTTAAGAATTAGAAATCATTTGGCTGACCCAAATTTTTCACTATTCATACGTGTAAGCCTTTACGGGATGGTTTGTGTTTGAATATAATAGTTTCCATAGATTGCTACTCTTCTTTTCCTTCACAATTAAGAGCAAACTATAATTAATTCCTGTCAGTTAGTTAGTTAGGATTCTCAAAACCTCCAAGGTCTGAAATCATAAAAATTAAAGCGTAGAGATCCTCGACTAGCTAAGTATTTAAAAAGGATAGGTTTTAGAGATTACAGTTACAATACGAGGAAACTCAGCGAGCGTCTTTCTGTAAGAAAGTGGTAAATGAAATCCTAAGGGGATTCCTTCAAGTAATATGTATAGAAAGTGGCAGTAACACAGATTCATCATTTACAGATTCGATATCCTGAATTCCAAAATGGCGGAGCTTTTAAAATTTTCTCTTTTAATTACAAAATTTTCCGATTCCCCAAAGACATAGTGAACGTAATGAAATTTGTCATCGAAACATCCTGAAATCCTGTCTACGCTTTTAATAACTTAACTCATATTTTTACCTTTGTCATTTCCATGTCTGAAATCTCAATGGATATTTGAAAAATAAGGTCAGTTACATTTTTTTTATGGCAGGCAGGCTAACGAACTAACGATCCACTTGATGGAAGATGGCTACTTTTAAAAAGCAATAACATAATTATATGTTGCTGCAAGTACGCTGCCGACCATCGAAGGATTAAGGATAAGGGATAAGGAAGGGATGGGGTAATGGACTCAGGCATCCCTTAATACATTTTCTTTGTATTTTCTCTTTATTTTTACTAAATGATTTTTTGTCTTGGACCATAACTGGTTAAGTCAGGCTGGTATACTTTAATGAAAGCATTATAGTATTTCTTTTATATTGTATATTAACATAATTAAAAAAAAACGGAATTACCCATTTGATTATCTAAACTCAACCATAATCTGTCCCGTTTTTTTATTGTTAGCACTAAATCTCTACAATAGCTATTTAAAAAAAAATTGTTCACAAGCAAACTATAAAAAGGCAGTGAACTATCTTCTACTGTTATAAAATATATAAAAAATCAATAAATAACTTATAATAAAATATTATAGGAATGTTTTATCTATAATTTTTTTTTTTGAAGAACAGCATACATGCTGCAGCATGCCATACATTTAACTATCGTCGCCCAGTGACACAAGCTTCAATAAGAAGGTATGCGTCCGCTAATTGTAAGAACGTACAGTTACTGAGTTGGTGAGCGAAGCAAAGCAAGTCTAGAGCCAGTTGCAGTGAATCAAGTTTCGATACAAATAAAATAGTGCAGCCTCTGCGAGCCCTAATTACTCGTGTGGCGTTAGTATAGCGTTCAGAGCTAGAGGTCGTCGTAACCGCACCGATACCTACATTACATACCCTCAATTTATGCGCGCGTAATTGACGCTTGGCTGCGGTCTCGCATCGTCGAACGTTGGCACGTTTTCATTAAGCCCACTCCTTTGCGTTAAATTGTTTAGCAATTTCAACATTATCTTTTCTCTTATGAATTATATCTCTGCAATTATTATTAGAACATAAGTGTTTTTAATTTTATTCGGCTGGCGCCCGCAACTTCGTACGCGATGTAGTACTATTTTTGTAAAACCCACAGACAGGAGCCTAACACTTTTCCGGGATAAAAAGTATCCTAAATGTTAATCCAGGTAATCAATAGATCAGTGAAAACCTTATTCGAACCGGTTAAGCCTTTTCTAAGATTAGCACGCACAAATGCACAGATAAATAGACAAAAACTATTTTTTGACCTCAACAACATAAGTACCTACAACGTGTACATTGTGTTTATTTTTGAAAAAAATATTTAATGTACTGGCAGTGCTCATTTTCGATTTTTTTATATGACTAGCTTTTGCGCGCGATTACCCATACTAGCTGGTGCCCACGACTTCGTCCGCGTTGAAAAATATTAAGTAGCCTATCTTGTGTTCCGTACGTCCAAATGTTTATCTACCAAGTTTCATGAAAATCAGTTAATTCGTTTCAGAGTTATGGAGGAACATACATACATACATACATTCTACACTTACAGATTTATTATTAGTATTGATGATGATGATAGCCTTTGTTACTCGCTGATAACATAGCTTTCTATAGGTAAAAGAATATTTAAAATCGGTCCAGTAGTTTTGAGTTTATTCATTACATACATACAAATCTTCTCTCTTTATAATATTATTATAGATATGTACCTATATAGAAATTGCGCATTGTCGAACGCGCCCTAGAATCCCACAAGAAAGCGGAATACTGAGTTAAAACACTCGCGTCACTGTTGTATATGCACGCTATAGTAACATTTTATCAGCAAAGTTCCTTTAGCCTAATTGCACCTTTTAGTTGCTCATGTGACTAAGTGCACGGCAATTAACACGGGGGCCAAGCGAAATTGTGTGAAACAATCTTTTTAGTGAGTAATTAAGTGAGCGAAGCGTCATTCAATCGGTATTTTATTTATACACGTGTAAAAAAAATAATAATTTATGGTTCAACACGTGAATCTAATTGGTTATAAATTGGTAAGAGGAAACCGCTGTGTAGCGTCATGTCCATATTACAAGTCATATTTTAACTAGTACAGTGGCATTCAAACTGTTCGGTTGCTGGCGCCTAGACGTCATGGCTGAACAATACATATTAAATTATTAAATGCTAAACTTCATTCCACAAGTCAAACTCCTAGCGAATGAAATAACCGAAGCTTATTGGTCAATCTCATTGGTTATGTAATGATTGTGTTAATTTTCTTTGGAAGCTCGACTATTGGAATGGATAGTAGTATAAACGCGAAGAAACGTTATCAATCACAGGTAAAACGTTTTATTCTTATGTTAAGGTCGTCGTACAGACTGATGGTCTACTTATTATATAGTGTAATGTGGCTACCGTTGTCTATTAACATAAGCAGCGTCACATGTGTTGCAAGTAGGTTGTCGACCTTATAGTAGGATTAAAGATAAGGAATTAAGAAAGGATAGGAAAATGAGCTCTGGAATCACCTTAGTCACTCACCGAAACATAACAGCACATATTTCACGGCAGTCTTCTGTAAAGTGATGGTTGAAAGTTAAAAGTTCTTAAATGTTCAATGTTATGTCATATATGTTGTGGACTAACCAAAACTTGTCAAATAAGTATCGGGATAAAGCATGACTGAGTATGACGTAAGCGCTCCATCGACAAAGGGAAATATGACGCCAATACTTTGAGAATCGCTGGCCTAAAATATATTTATTTT
This sequence comes from Synanthedon andrenaeformis, assembly GCA_936446665.2. Classification (NCBI taxonomy): domain Eukaryota; kingdom Metazoa; phylum Arthropoda; class Insecta; order Lepidoptera; family Sesiidae; genus Synanthedon; species Synanthedon andrenaeformis. The sequence goes on along the minus strand of OW387780.2, from coordinate 3,314,664 downwards.
ATGGCCATGTTAATTGGAGATTGGTGACCGAAATCGAACACGAAAGATATTTTTCGACACTTAACAACTTACAAACGTATAACAAATGACAGTTTATTCAAATATCTGCCCACTAATATCAAATTCTCAATTTTAATATTTTTTTAAACGGTCTAACATGTTACTTTATATGTAAATTGGTTTCTTGTAATTTTACTTATTATTTGTGATTGATGGATACTTAATTAATATTAATACGTTATTATGAAAAAAAAATAATATAATACTTTTCACAACACTCAAGTTTAAATCATTCTATTTTTTTATATCTCTAAATTTTGTTTATATTTTTTCCATTATTAAGAAATGTGACTAAATTTAATGTGTTCACTGCAAATGAAACAATTTATCGTAATTATACCAATTGATACATATTTTTGTTAGATTATAACCGTATATATTAACAAAATAATATAATATTATAACAATTATATCATATTTTTGTATACCTATAAATATTATAAAATAAAGCCTCTGACCGCCTCTGTTTTTCCGCTAACTTCTAAACTACCCCAAGGATTTTGATACAGTTTTACTGATGGAACGAGCGATAAACGAGATGTATATAATTTGCAAACAATAATTGCATCCGTGCGAAGCCGGGTGCAATTGATATATTTGAGCAAAGATCAACGCAGAGTTTAGGTCTACAATGCCATGTACCTAATAGGAAATTTAGAATTAAAATGATTATTTTAGCAATGTGTAGATAGGAGTAGATAGAGGTAAATACGATAATAACTTGATAAAACTTTGATTACTTGATTGAACCAAAGGCCAAAAGCCAATATAACATTCAATTTGTTTCGGTAGTGACAGGGCACACTTCATTCCGCGAATTGGCGAATTCATTGGCGAATTGCCCAACCCGCCTGGCTGCAGTAATCGTCCTCTAGCGATGTGGCCCTTACAAAATTATATTATTATCAGCTCAGCCGGTAATTATTATATTAATGACAAACCCGTTAGTTAGGGTGCTTGCCTTAACGCTTCATGGGGTTCCCGGGTTCGATTCCCAGCAGGGTCAATGTGCATTAAAAAGTTCATTTGCAACATGTCCGTTATGGATCTGGAAAATAGTGGTGGGCACACTGTGTTTAGTAGTCATTTGGGCAGGCCGACTGGCCGCAGTAACCACCTGCTTACAGAAGACCACAGTGAAATAATAGCATGTGTTCTTTTGGGTTTCGGTGAGTGAGAGCCCATTTTCAATATTCCCGATTCCTTATAGGCGACGGTAGCCACCTACCATAAAGTGGACGGTCAGCCTGTCTGTCGATCTTAACATTATAATAAAAACATAATAGAAATGGCAAGATAGTTCCTCAAATATTTTCATTCTCAACTATTACTTTCGTATACTTACACTGAGTAATTTCCATATTGTATTTTATTAAAAAAACATATTAAAGTAATTAGGAATAATGTTGGTCATGCAAGACAATTAAAATCAATGACTGTGAATTATTCTTACTTATGATTTTATCGAAACTTCATCGATTATGATTCGAGTCATTAATTTATATGTTTATAAGTTGTTCATCATTATTCATTGTTAACGATTCCAACTCATACGCTTTAACTTAATGGTAGGATCTTCTAATACTTTCCTTTCGTCATCCATTATACCATTACACGTCACAGCGTGATATTAATTGATTAATTGTTGTTAACGCGGCGAGCATTAGAATTAATGAAAGAACAATGTTTAATATTTTTTCATTAAGTATTTAGTTGATGACAATGGGAACATGTAATCACAACTGTTATATTACTGTTTACTGTTAGACGATAAGGATAGCTTAAGACAAAAAAAATTAACAGAACACAAATAAAATCTATATATATATATAAATTACGTGTCACATGTTTATTCGCGATGAACTCCTAAGCTACAGAACCGATTTTATAAAATTTCATAACTATGTGTAATTTGTTCCAACTTAAAAGATAGGATATATAAATTGCACCCCGGGCGAAGCCGGGGGCTTGTCACTAGTACATATATATAATATCTTTATTACCTATATATTATTTATACATAGCTAATTTTAGTGAGTACTAAACTATAAACAAGTAAGTATAGTTTATTTAACAAGCCCACTCGTTAGTATTGTTAGCTTTAAGTAGATATATTCAATAATTCAAACTTATTGATTCTTGCTCATTTTCGTATTTTACTCAATTGCTATAAAATAATAATATAAACATGTAGTTTCTAGAGAAAAAGGGACGAATTTGTTGCTTTATGTAAAAATTGAAAATAAATATTATAACCTAAATAATTTTTTTTAAAAAGTAATGTGAAAAAATAATATTTTTACTATTAACTCAAAGAATGCATTGACTAAGAAAATTCAAACACTGTTATAAAACAAATAGTTATACTAGCAGTTCGGTGTTATCTACTTTATGCAAAGTGAGCAGATGCATTGCTTTTAAACAAAGAGCTACTCTATCTCAGACTATTGAGCTGGTTGTGGACCCCACACGTTGTCTGCGTGAATAAAATTAACATCTATTATAAATTAATTAATGACATATTAAGAACAATGTAGTATAAATCCACTTTTTAATGTGTACTAGTCTTAAGGCTCAATCTTATCTCTTCCGTATTCCATAATAAAATCCTTTATCCTTATTAAGTTAGGAAGCGCGCTTTTATTCCTTGGTGTTGACTATGGTTTTAGGTGACCTAGCCACATGCCATCAAGTGGGCTGTCAACCTGACTGCCTATTTAAAAATCTGACTTACATTAATCTATTTTTGAAATTTTTGTCTCTTGAAAGAAAAACTTTACAATATGCTTTGGTATATTGTAAAAGTATTTGTTATTTTCTTGTTATTATTTTTATTAATATAGTTAATATTTTTTATTAACTAGCTGTTGCACGCGACTTAGTCCGCATAACTACAAGATATAGCCTATAATTATGACTCGCTGATAATGTAGCTTTCTGTAGGTGAAAAATATTTTTAAATCGGTACAGTAGTTTTTGAGTTTATTAATTAAAAATAAAAATACAAATCTTCTCACTTTATAATAATTAATATAGATGAGTTATTAAGACACCTCCAAAAAATTTTTGAATTTAAAATAAATTCGTAAAACATGCGACGGTGTTTTTAATAATCCTTAAAAAAGAACTTAAACCTTTCTCTTCATTATGTTTTTTAGCGTTAATTAAAACCTACATTTACTTTTTAACCGCAAAGGAAACCGCCCATAAAGATCAAGTGAAGTTTATACACTATAATGAACTGTTTCAGCATTCCGACATAAAACATAGTCGTTTTTAAAACCGCATCGCCTATTAGCGGTTTTATTGAGAACTTTCAAAGATGTGGTAAATGATAAAAAGTTTGAAACGAAAGAGATTGTTACAGCAATACACTTCTCTGGACTGTGGTCGGATAGTCTCACGGCGGCCCTTCGATTTCAAGCATCGAAAATTTACTTTTTATCCATTATAAAATGATAAAATGGATTTCGAACAACCAAGTTATCGTTAGCGGGGTCATTGATTTTATATTGTGGTTTTGAAAGAGCAGTAGCTCTTTCAATGAAGCAAGAATGACCGACCTTGTTTACTTGACATGATTCACTAAAAAGGGAAATCGCTTTCGGAAATGAATAATTTTTTTGTTTAATAATACTGGTTTTTTTTAAAATTTTATTTCATGTAGCTTTACATGAAAACAGTTTTCATTTGAAGACTTGCTGCAAGTCTGACAGTATATTTGGTAGTAGAAGGCTACCATATTATGTAGTTGTAAGTACGCTGCCATTTTTTAATGTTAAAATCTTTGATCATTTAGCCATCGAGTGGTGTAATTAAATTTTGGATGTAGATGATAGACAGATACTTAGAAATGTAGATTTTAGATAGATATGACTGAGTGTACTCGTAGTGCCAGTAATAGAGAGATACGGAGAAGACTCGCGGAGGCCGACATCAAATTATCAGATTTAGACTTTTGCCTTCATAACCACGATCGTTCCGTCAGGAGTGTCCGCCTGAAGAGAGAGTGAGAAAGAGAGAGAGAGAGAGAAATGTAGGCTACAGCATCAAACTGTATACCCCGATTTTGTTATCATCAGTCTGACTTGACTTCCACTATAGAATCAAGTTTAAAGACTTATTCACGTCGAAATAAAATTTAATATCTACAAAGTGAATGATTCCACTCAATAATTCAAAGGGGCGAGACCACAACAGCAATAGAAGTGAATATTTCAGAGGAGTCAGGTGACCTCAATAGGTTTATTGCGTCCACTGTAGATCACGACCCGTAGTAGCGCGGTCGTTCCATTAAATCGCCGGCAAAGTCCGACACTAGAATACGTGTTTATGTTAATGTGCACTAAACGGTCTTTTTGTTTTAAGCGCGCAAGTCGTGTCGCATTAAAACTAACGCTCCTAATAATTTTCCTGGGCACCCAGAAAGGCCATTACCATATCGATAGCGGGTTTAAAGAGTCAACGCGACGCGGCAGTTATATTTTATCACAGTCTATGATTACACTAATACCCCGTTAAAAATTAATAACTCTTACCCTACAGTAATAAAAGTGCAGACAGCTTTCGCTTGGCTCAGCCATCTAGATACGTCACCCCTTGCAGACGAAGCGCAGTAATATTGGCTAGGTATTAGATATGAAACTGAATAAGAATTTATTTTATGTAAAAATGTGATATTTATATGTCGTATGAAAGTGCAGTTTGTCTGACACCAGTAACTAGCTTATTTCAAAAGACTATCGTGAAATTATAGCACTTGTGCTTTTATGTTTCGCTATACTCTCCATTTACTGAGCAGTACTTAATAATCTAATAGTATAAAGAGAAAAGAATTGTATATTTTTGTATTTTTGTTTGTAATGAATAAACTCAAAAACTACTGGATCGATATAGTTATAGAAAGCTACAAATCGGCGAGTAACATATAAATATATTATAAAGTTACGCGGGCAAATTAGCATGCAACAGCTAGTGTGTATACATATAAAACTGGCGATCCTCCTCTGGCTTTGAACATAAGAATTTCTTTTCTGCAATTTATGTACACAAACCTTCCTCGTTTATCGCTTTTTCCATTAGTGAAAAACGTATCAAAATCCGTTGGGTGGTTTAGAAGAAGTTAGCGGAGATACATTAACGGAGAATTAAATTAAATAAAAGTTTGGATAAATATGGAGCATAGGCTATATTCAATATATTATATCTAGCATTAAACTGTTTCCCCCAATTTGTCATAACCACCGTATTCAAGTCAATAATGCTTTCTAAAATTATAATTATTGCTAGGATAGGTAGATCCACCCCCCCTAGGTGGGCCACGACCTTGACGTGGTGGGGGGGCTTAACCCTCGCCAGTTCTTGGCGAGGGGACCAAGAAGGCCCACACCGTGCGCTCCGAGCGGGTTTGAGACACCAAGCCCGTAGCGGAGCGCACATCGGAGGTTCCCCTGGCAGCTTGCTGCCAGGGTTTTTTTGTTGAGGGTGGGCGGAACTCGTTCCGTCCTCATCGGCGTTCTCCTGGCGACAGGGGCGGGATTGGTATCTCTCCCTCTGCCGTCTCGCCTCTGTCGCCAGGGGTTTTTTTTTTTTTGTTGTTTTTTTATTTTTAGTTGGAGTTCAGGGGAACAGGGAGGCCATGGAGGGTGGCCCCTGGTACCCTGCTCTAGTTGGCGGTCGGGCGGGACTTGTCCCGCCCTCTTTTTGACGGTGGGGGAGCCAATGGACATTGCGGTGTCCATTGAGTCCCCCATTAACATCTCGTAGACGGCCGGGCAGGAGAAGGCGGGCACTAGCCCGTCTTCAAATGCCCTAGAGGACCTGCGCACACAGTAGCTAGCTGTGTGTGCCTGCACGGGTCCCCTACGTCTGGGGATTGCTCGGGTGTCTCCGGGCAATCCCCCTGTTGGCGGTCGCCTAGCCAGCAATGGCTAGGCTGCCCGAGGGGGGTGGGTCGGAGCAGTTGGTTCGCCAGAGCCCGTCCACTCCCCATTCACGGGCAAGGAGACACCGGGGAGTTTTAGTGGTAGGGGCAGTTCCGTCTGCTACGTGAGCAACGCGGAGTATACTGTCGACCCCCACATACCCCTGTCGCCTAGCAAGCGGCAGGGGATCAATAAAAGGATTTCTCCTCGACAAAAAAAAAAAAAGGATAGGTAGATCCAATCGCGTCAATGCCAAAATCTTCAAAGGGTTTATGATTTTTTATGAATACTAAAAAAAAAGCTACTTATGTTTATCACGGAGGTTCAACTGCTGAGCTGAAAGATAACAGATTCATCAACAGTTAGGGCGCTACCTCACCCACCAAATAATAATAATTTCTAAATGAAAAATAACTATAAAAAGAATATCCATTAACATTACAATATATTAAATCTATTCACAACAAACATTTTGATATCATGTAAGAATTGACACTTATTTCGTTCAAACAGGATGATATAAATCAGACCAACCCAGATATTAATCTAAGACGTCATTGCCTTATTATTTATCTGCAACCGAATGTATGCAAATTTGTTACATTATTATTTGAATTATAGTTTTAGCCGAGAGCGAAGAATTATACTTGTTATGTGAAACAATAATATTATATAAATGTAATTTAATTATCTTTTTTTTTTAATCAAAAGGCCTGGCATCGCAAGTATTTTGATGGCCACTTGATGGTAGGTGGATAATGATTAAATACCGGATGAGATGCAGTACGCTGCCAACCCTATGCAGGTTTGTTTGCCCGATCACTACTAGAGAATATCGTACTTTTTTACTGATCTGACCACGGAATAGATAAGTTCCGTGAACCTGACAAACATCGTTCGGTCAAAATAGGAAATTTTTTTACATTTAATTTTTTTTGCATAAGACTTCCTCGGATTTCAACGAATATTTGAAAAAAAAAGAAAGAAATTAGCAGAATTGGTCCAGCTGTTTTCGCGGTTTGCGCTTAGCGATTAATTTTTTAACAAATTTTTATTTATACTTATTAGATAGATTTCATTATAAAAAAGTTCCTTATTTCTTAATGTCAAAGTACATAATTGAACTTAAGAACAATTAGTTTTATAACGACATACATTACGGAAATCCATCGTGTATATTATACCGGATTGTATGAGTGTAAGTAAGGTATGCTAGATCCCTATCCTTAATCCCACAGAAGAAAAAGGAATGACCCCTCCTTCTTCACCATATCATAGTCATCAGCGCACTTGTAAAACTAGTTTTTAGAGATATATCTTAAAATATGTTCAAACAGAAACAAAGGTAATGTATAATTTGTAATATGTATAATTTGGTATGCAATGACTTGGTGTCATAAAACCGCTGGCTTCTCGAACTGGTTGTACGTACACCTGTCACTTGTTATATAAAAATAGATCGGAATTGTTCGAACGAGCTTTTTTATTGGTCGACTAAGACGCATATTTAGAGGCGAGCTTCAATGTATTCTACTGAATATAAATCAGAAAGGATAATCCAGTGGTGTCAGTACTTGGAATGGATATTTTTTGCTCACATTTTGACGTTCCCTATCATGTTCCAACTCATGTACTTACCTACACCTTAGGACGTTCCAATATTAATTTTATTGGACCTAAAGTTATGTTTGTTCGCTTCACAACGCTGGCTATCACACCTCTTCAAAGTGTCACACACGTCAACAGATCTAACTCATATATTTTGACTTTTAATTACCTATTAATTAATAATCAAAATTATTTTAAAATTGTAGGTAGACCTTATCAAGCTTGGGTCCCTTAGGTAGGTTTCCAAGCATGCTGGCTGCATTAGGTAGGTGCTTTTTGTAATTTTGTATTTTTGTAATGTCAACAAAACCTTTTAAAATGTTTAACAAGTTTTGTTGTTAACATGTTTTTAACATGTTAAAATGTTATTTTTTTAGTTTAGTTGCTTTTAATTTTATATAGCAGGTATATTGTAGTAGATGGATTTAATAAGCACACTATTAATTGTAATATATGACACAGAAATGTTAAAATTATAAACATAATAATTATGGGTTTATAAACAATATTCTAGAAAGCATAGTTAAAAAAATAATGCATTATGCATTAAATATTGTAGCTCGATAATGCCTCAAAGTTATTGTTCGAAATTTTATAGTAAATCAGGCATGCTAGGTATTATATTAGTACTTGTTGCAAAACCCCCTTTCACTTCCAGCGATTAATAGAGCTATTAATTAAACGAGTTCACTAACTAGTTTACTGCAGCCACGCCTATAACACCGAGCTTCTATTGCATTAATTCCGCACTCGATTTGCACATTTTAGTGTTTGATTGGTTCAATTTAAGAAAGTTGACGGAGTTATAGCCATTTTGTTGTAATTAAAAATAATTATCTTAGTTGTGATTGTTATTAGTGGAACATGTCAAAACATGTCAAAAATCAAAACTATGACATACTTGTAGAATGATATGAAGAAGAAATTCTAGAGAGCTTTGGTAAATTTTTATCATATATAATACAATGTGAATAAATTAAAGTCAGTGCTTTTGTACCTATGTTTTTAAAATAAATATTAACACTACAAAATTTATAGTCTAAAATAAAAGTATAGTCACGCATATTCTAACTATACTTGTATTTCATGACAATTATTAAGTAAAAAAATAATAATATTATATACTTCTAAAAATATATTTTTTCTTAGTTAAAATCTGTACTACTATAGATTTAGATGTATAGTACTTTACTTTACTTTAGATGTTGAGGTCTAAGTTTCATATAGAAGACGATGGGGCTTATTTACGTAGAAGTCAACGCTGCGAGAACATTTAGGTATATAAAAATCTGTACCGCAAGGAATTTCTATGTAAAGTCGGTACAATGAGAATACTTAGATAAATGCCTTTTACCATGATTTAGTCTTATGTAGAAATAAGTACTTACGAGAGGGGTTTCAATGCAAGAGAAGGTTTTGTGATTTTGTTGATATAATTGAATTGAGGTTATAATATCTATAGGTAATATCTATTTATTAATCAAAATAGACTATCATTTCATTGTGTTTCAATTTTTTTCTTATTTTAAGACTTAGCCTATAGTTGGTTTCGACAGTCTATGACTTGCGTTAGTAACAGAGCTTAGTACTTTGACGTGATATGCATACTTATAATAAACGGTTTATAGGCAATGTTAATCTAACGACAACGTTTAGTCCTAGCAGTTTCTAGAGATTAGTTTAGTTTGACGTTTATTAGATAGGCGAGCTTTGTGGTAATATCATAACTTGAGCTTATGAATAACAAGCAGCTGTTAAGTATCCAATATCAGCTGTAATACTTAACATATCCATATTGTTTTTAAGTTAAAATACAATATACTTACCCGCTATTATACTTAAACTGTAACATAAGCGTGTAGGTGGCGACTGGGAAAAGAAATTTCAATTGTCACTACTGGTGGTCGTAACGTAATGCGGATTCCCGCTCCGCCACCCGCAAGTGCTATAAGGCCCTTATATAGGGAATTCTAAATTAATACCTAATGGAAATTATATTTGATATTTGACACTAAAATGAGATCCTTCAGTTTTAATTTTTTTTTTATTATATTTTAGAGCTTAGTTATTATATATTTTAGTTATCTACCAACAGAGACAAAATATGTAGTTAAAGTTATATTTTGCAAACACCTGCACTTTATTAGAAGTAGTGAATTATATTTCGCTTGCTAGATTGTATCGTGACCAGAATGGCAGTCATTGTTGACTAACTGTTTGATTACGTGTTGAAATAGCAATAAAAATAATTCTTTTCTAAGACACTTTCGTCTGTCGCTGAGTGTTTTTGATTTCATGATTATGTAATAATGATTGGAACTAATGAATGAATTAACGAAAAGCAAAAGTAAACAAACAAAACATTGTGGGCAAACCTCTGTTTCTGAGAAAACTATGATATATTTTTAAGAAAAATGAAATCTACCAAATCGTCATGATATTATGGAGCGTCTCTTAAGTTTAATTTAATTTCTTATTACTTTACAGTAGGACTAATAGGTCAGCAGCAACTTTGTTCCACCGCCGACCCACTACCTTCATCAGACTGTCTATAGATGGCTTTAACAACACATTATTTACCATTACAAAGAAAATTTTAACAAATAATATGAAATAAACGATTGTATAAAACTAGTAATTTCTGAGGACACGTAATAGGTTACACGATGGGGACATTTAAAAGGCCGTGTCATGCACACATTTCATAGGTCGTTAGTATTCAAACCTGGGCTGGGCACTGCGATACCTTACAATGTTCGCTGATAAAGAGTTACGGCCATAACACGACGACGCGACGTCTCGAGAGGGCGAACTTGCTATATTTATTCTTCAAATTTACGTTTATGTATTTTTTTCATGAACCAAGAGTGCACTTAGGAAAGTACATTTTAGGATTACAATTTAATCGTAAGACATGATCAATTAATATAACACCTGACATCTTTATTGCTGTGACGACAGTGGCTCCCACTTTTTTAAAATTTGTAGACAATCTCAGGAGCTTAACATTTTTTTAGGATAAAAAGTAATCTTATATGTTAATTTAGGTAATAAACTATCTGTGTTCCAAATTTCATAAAAATCCGTTAAACCATTTTTGCATGAAAGAGTAGGTAATAAACATTTCATCCTCATAAACTTTCGCATTTATATTATTATGATTTGTCAATTAACAAATCTTTATTCGTGCTCAATAAACTGCAATAAATGTAGTTTTTGGTAATACCCATGGTAAACAGAAGCAAAAAAAGTGAATATTCAATGTCTGATACATGATACATACAATGAATACAAATGCTTGCTTTTAAAATTTTGACGAACGTGTCGGTCGCGAATAACGTACGAGTGACTTCACAAAAGGACACACTCGCTCATAATGGCACGTACCAACTTTTGATCTAACTGTAGACCAAGCATGCATTTTCATTTAATAATCTATGAAACATTCACATTAGTATTCAACATATATGTCATTCATATGCACCAGACTAACAAGCGGCCTGCCCCAGCTTTGCATGGATGCAATGTTTTTCTGAAAATTATAACACAAACCGTTGATTGCTCTTTCCATTAGTGAAAACCGTATTTAAATCCGTTGGGTGGTATAAAAAAAGTATGCGAAGAAACATCCAGACAGTTATATATAAATATAAACCTTCCATGAAAAATTATCTAAATGCTGGTGGAAACCGCATCCGGTGGATCCGAGTTAGCGGATATCATACAGACAGGCGTGAAAAGCGACTTATATCCTTTATTATGTAAGTAAGTATAATAATGTTTATAATTTATGTCACATGATATGTCCATTTGTTGGTTGGTGGTACCGTCGTCTTAAGACACAAGCAACACCATAGGTGTTGCAAGTGTGCTGCTGACCTTCCTAGGATAAATGAGGGGATAATCAAATGGGATAGAGAAGGATAAGGCTCTATGAGATATATACCAAATTGTATCCATTTATATACTTCTATTATTTGCGTCCTGCCCTGCCCTATAATGGCAAAATAGTCCTTTCACTTTGTTGGCGGATAACGACAGCCGTACGCGTGCTTGGCTCGCTTTGCTATAGAGTCGTGACCTGCCGCGCCCGTTACAATAACACTACCGGTAGTGATCGCTAATCTACACTCCACCTACTATTAGACTAGAAATAATACAACATGCAATTGTCTTGAAGTTTTTTTTTTCATTTAAGCGTTTGACCTGCTCAAAAAAACTATTTAGCAAATATTTTTGGTTTGAACTAAACTTATTAATCGGATGAATTTTTAGTAAAATGAGTAAACTTTTTCTAAGGATTAAACAATAAGCAGACTTACGTCTTAATATGAAATTGGTATGCTGCAGATTACATGATGCTGCAGCATCAGGTCAAAGTTACCATGCCATGGGAATACCACCGAAGTAACAGCACCTAACCGAATTTCACAACAATCGAAAATATTGAAGTCAGTGAAACATCTTCGCTAACTAAGAAATAGGTTGAAGGTCTTCTGAACCTGAACAGATTTTCATAAACTATAGCTAAGAACAATCTCGACCACATTATATTTCAAACAAAAAAAGCACATCAAAGTCGGGGTCCATCCATTTGGGAGCTATAATTCCACACAGACACGCCCCGTGTTAAGAAGATAGCAAACGTGGACTTATTTCATGTTTCTTTTATCAGATATAACGTTTTACAAGTATAAGGCATCTAAAAAGTAAAACGCGAAGAACTGGTTTTCCAACTGAATAAGTGCAGTTAACGCAGTGTTTAACATGTCCCTTAACAACCTCTAGTTACTAAGGACGCATTTAATTGACACAAGACCGGTCTGTGTACCAACCGCGTTGGAAAACAAAACTGTTATTAGCCCCCAACACAATTATATAGCAGCAAAGGAACGGTTCATCAGAATATGCATCGGAGACACAAACTCGTTAAGTAATTAAAGTAAATATCTACTTATTTTAACAGCTGCTCCGTTAAAATCACTTTACATTTAGAAGTTGGTTAGTAAGCAAATTATACTTCGTATCTTGGGAAAAGCAAAACACTTCGAAAATACCTAATTAAGTATCTAACAGCAGAAAGTGGACAAGCCGGATATTAACTTAGAGAGAGAGAGAGAGATAAATTGCATTAATGGAAAAGTAGGGTGTGTCGCTAAGTTATTATTACAAATACATAATTATTAATTATTATGTGTAAATTAAAAAAGAGAATTTTAATATTTTCAGCCATTATGGTACGAATTAAATAAATATCTTCACACATTCCACACTGCACCATCTAGTTCGACACAAAGCAACTATAGGCTTGAATTATGGATACCAGACAGTTGATATACTACATAGATTACTTTTTTTTGTAAATACATATATATTATAGATACAAACAACCATGACAGGTACAAAGGTAAATGTTAACACATAAACATTTGCCCCTAGCGGGATTCGAACCCGCGACCATTTGGTTAACAGCTAGGGTTACTAACGACTAGACCAAACGGGCTCCCTCCACTTGGCTCCCACGTCTAGGATCCCATGGGGTTTTTTTTGGAGCGTGGGAGCCAAGTGGAGGGAGGCACCAAACGTGTCGTCAAATTAATAATTTAGCAAATTATTCCCATAGACTATGGATTGGTCTTATTGGTTTATTATAAAGCAATTATTTATATTGTTAAAATAATGACGTCAAAAACTAACATTAAATGAAGTATCGTTTCGAAACTGATGTTTTAATGATCAAACGGCTCTCTCTGAAAGCTCAATTATTACGCTCAGTTAAACCGGTTCTGCTGGATAGTAGGTAAAAGCTTGCAGATGGTATAATGTTGACAATTTCATTATATCTACCCATGTAAGCCCTAATCTTGATCAAATTTTTACGTATTAATTAAAACTATTTTGAAATGCTGTTCGAAGCAATAAACACTATTGGTCAAACTTTTATATCTTTGAAATAGTCTTTTTTTTTCTAATTTATCTGTAAACAATTCTTTAGTATCTATCTACCTACAGTTAAGTTGAGCTTAATGGGCAAAACCTATGTCACACATAAGAAATTGAGAATTAAGACTGTTTCATTTACATAGTAGGTACCATGTATTGTTGTCTATCGGTTTATGACAATGCCAGACTCATTATCCTTCTTTCGTCGTGATTCTCTTAATATAATACGTTGTCTCGTTATACGACCCCCTGAAGTTGCAGTGGTTGTGCCATCTAATGAGTCTATCTGTCTAAACATAAAAAAACCCCAATTATCGTGAAAAAATGCTACTCCCGTTAGCCTACCTACCTACGAGTACCTACGAGTAGTCATGTACCTACGAGTGTCGCTTGCAAGAGCAGAACTAATAATGACCCTCGAATATTTTTCAAAAATCAAATTAAACCTTAAGATGTAACAAGACACCGATATAAAAGGACTTAATCGGTTTAAATTCCGCTCGTTGCGCTGCGGTTCGCTTTATTGCGCCAGAACGAATTTGGGTGGAATCCAATTACACGAAGTGACTGTGCAATAATAATCATTATAGGAAAAAAAAACAGGCAACCTAACGCCAGGTGCTCCCGAAAGAGTACTGCTGAGACCCGCCACAGCGAAGCGAATGGGGCATGTCAATCATTCTAATTAATCATTCAAAACGATTCAATGAAAAATTCTTTACCAATATAGTCGCTTGGTAAATCGTTCTCACGAAAATTGAGAATATCTATCTGTATATATATGTGATGAGTTAAGGATTCGACACATATATAAAATAATATACTACACACCCTTACAACCCTTACACACCCTTACACAAATACACACACCATACACAATGACATATAAATATATATATTATTTAATGAAAAGTTAACATATAGTGTAAGAAATTAAGACGGCCCTCTTGATGGTAGGTGGCTACAACAAGCACCGCCACAGGTGCTGCAAGTACGCAGCTGTCTTTAGTAAAATTCTCGAACTCAACGAAACATTAACACATCTCGTTATTTCACCGTGGTCTTCTGTAAGGGGATGGTTACTGTCGCCAGACGGCCTGCCGATTTATGGCTGCAAGACGTAGTGGGTGTACCCTGCCAGGCTGCCACACTAAGACTAAGACACCAAAACTAGAGCTCAAGTAAAAAAAAAGAAAGTAATTTCCAAAGTTGATCCTGGCGCGTCAGAACAAGTTAATTGTTAACCACTCGTAAAAAGGATATTTTTTTTATCTCGGCCAATATTGCTTATTGTTGTAATTTTTTTTTACTAAACTGCAAAATAGATAACACAAATCACCTTGTGGTCAGATATGATCTGAAGCTTTTAGTATTTAAACAGAAACATACAATACAACGTACTTATAAACTCAATAAACTTTCTATCGAAATCCAAATTGCAGTTAACCTATACACTCAAAGAAAATGTTTAAAAAAAGTATTGTGAGACGTATACACCCAAGTCACGTTTACACTTTCTGCATTTATCTTCATGAAGTACTGCTTTAAAACATTAGGCAGGTAGCATCACGTTGAATGCATATTTCAGACAATGTTATGAATTCCTTGAATGTGAGATCAGGTTGGCGACCGAGAGGTTGGTTAATTTATAGATTTGCATTTACAAGGACACGGTTCTATGTGAATATTATTTAAACAGATAAATTTGCTGTCATTTATATTACTTTATTTTGTATTGTAATTGTTGCTAAATATATAAATACAAATAAGAAATACTAAGTATTTTTATAAGTAGCAATTGTTTCATACATATGAAATCTATCTTAGTACTAACGGTAGTAAAATATAAAAATTACATGCCAAAATTATCCTATAAAAATGTTCATATATATGATGGTATATTTTTTACTGTAAAGGTCTTCAGACAAGTTGACGGTCCACTTGATGGTAGGTGACCATTGTCACCTATTGACATTGACCATTGACAGTTGCATTAGATTGTCAGTTGGTGTGAGGAAAAAAGGCTGTAGACAGGCTCACAGTCTAATTGATTGTGATAATTTTATTCGTAAGTAGTAAATAAAACTGGTAATAAAGAAAAATACGATATAAATGTAAAATTGTTTATTTTATAAACAAATAAATGAACAAACAAGTTAACGCTTGACGGGGACAATTTTTTTTAAATACGACATAATATCTTATAATATTTAGTTTATTGTCACGATTTGATTTAATTAACATTATTTAACACTAATATCACAGAATAAAATAATTTTAAAACGACTAATGACCACTCGACAACTGTTAAGTATAAAGTTTTCGAATGGTGATATGAAATCGTTATTAACAATTTACATAAAGCTATAAAGGGAGTGAATGATTTTACAATTCTGTTATTAAATATCACAACCTAGAATGTAGATAAATACTTTTTACAATAACTTTTTTGCTCATATAGAGCAAAAAGCTCAATATAAGCTTTATATAGCAAGAATGTTAAATATTATTGCACTAATCTTAAGAAATTATAATAAATCATTCATGTTAAATATTGTAATAATAAATATTGTGCGCGATGAAGAGAAAATTTGATTTTCCAAACACATACTATTTACATATGTCGCTTCTATACAAATTACATAACAAAGCAAAAAAATTAGAGCAAATGAAGACATATCTATTGGCGCTATCTCGGACAGAACTTAAAGTGAGGAAAAAGGAAACAATGCAGCGACAGGAACCTGCAACAAAGAATGGTGACTTGTACAATTCGCTTTTATCTTACCCCAGATAATGGTCACGAATTTATTCTTTGTTCTAACATCAAGAAAGAAAAGTTAATATAATAGTCGCAGACTATTTAACAAAAGCTGGCGACAACCAGGGACAATTTCGCAAACCATTTCATCATTTTTAAAATACACATTGTTCATGTAAAGGGCCGTCTGGCGAGGCAAGTGTGGTATAGTTTGTAACATTTTTAAAAGCAACGAAAACACTTGAGACCATACTTCAAATATTACGATGCAAGTCAATAAAGATTTTAAACAACAGTTATCATGTTTGGCGCTATGTTAGTTATCTATGTTAGACGCTAAAAGGGATTTTGATAAAACTATCAGCTTTCATAATTTGAGTCAGTATCTGAAGAAGACTCATTTTCCGCTGTATTAATTATGATACATCGAAATAATATATCTTTGCAAGCATTATGATGTGATTAAACTAAATATCTATGATAAGAAGTATTAAAACCGTTCTAATAATCTCCATAAGCGTTATGATAACAATGGTACCTACCCAAACTTTTGTTTGTTTGTTTTGTTTTGTTTTAACACAAAACAACTAACACTTCTGTGGTGTGTTATCATTACTTTTAAAATGTTACAAACTATACCTCATTTGTTGCGCCAAGTGCACAAAAAGAAATATAATTAATATGAGGTACTTAGTTCCACATTTCAGAAACTAACACTAAAAACATGGATAAGTGCAGAGATCTCGAATGTTACAAATACAAATGTTAAGGATATTATTCTTTAATTTTCTATTTGTTTGCGAAATTGTTAAGATTTCACTGCGCTAAATAAAGTCCAACGATAACAGTTTTTAACTCAGTTTTTTTAATTCATCCAACTGTACATTCGATGATACATGTGATGCCTGTAACTAATTCGTTGTTTGCGTTACAGACACTCGCATCCATCACTGAATTTTTACTCGATTTTGTATGGAATACTTGATGCATGCTGTAACGAACTTTAGAGCATAAAAATCGTTTTATACATCAATATTTTATAAACCAGTGACAGTTCAGTGAGAAAAAACTCTGACGATACGGCAAATGCAGTTTTGAGTTCTAATTGAGTCTGTATCTCTGAATTGTTTTGATATCTCATGTGCAACTCGCGTGGATATGAAGGTTGAGGCTGTTAACGATGAAGGAAAATATCGTAAGTTCACATGAATGTGAGATGGATAACCAATCTTCAATGTGTTAAGTCCTGTCAAGACGCAATGAGACAGCGCAGTATTCTGTATCCCATTCAATACTGTCAAGCTGAGGATAACCTTGTTTCTAGAATTGGGGCGTGATATATGCAATAAAAGGCGTGATATATGATAAGATATATACAGATTTAGATATGTTTAAAATTAATTTTAAAGAAATGCAGAATTGTAATATACTGTTACTTACCTAGTGGGATCGTATCTGTTATCGAATCCAGGTACGTTGACAACGTTCCATTCTTCTTTATTCTTTGTGTAGCTAAAAGAGATTTGATCTCTAAATATTTCCGGGCTTAACAGCTTTAACTGTTCATAATGCGAGTGGAACTCCGGCACGAGGGTCAAGTTTTTCTTCATCATATGCTCTAATAGAAAGAAAAAAAAAAACAATTATACAATAGGGTTTACAATGCATCACAATTTATGGTATTCCATGGTTATTATCACAAGTGATGGTTATATCACTTAGAAAGTTATAATCAGTGCTGACCCGTGTCACCAAAATGCTGAGTAGCCTTATTTTTACTAATAAACCACTGTTTTTTGTTATATAAATATTGTTTTTTTAAAGTTACTAATAAGTATTTATTGATTGATCGATTGATTTAAAAGTATAATGAACGAAGAATTAAACATATACGTTATACGTATAAAACGTTTCTGGAATTTGAATCTTTATTTGAGTTGCGACTGTTTTGATTGATCCATCGTTTAGTAGCCGGAAATTACCTGAATGAAAAAGATAAGCCCGTTAATGGTTAGGATGTTAGGCTCTGTGAAATTGGACCTTGTGATACGATCTTTTAAATTATGTAAATAATAAAATTAATCATCAAGACACCAGTTGAATGGTCCCCCCCAAAGTAAGCACTATAAGGCTTGTGAGATAACCGTACAACGGACTGGGGGATGAAACTCTGCACATCCAGGCCAGAGTCCACTTTGAAGTTATTCCTCATTTATCCATGCCGGGAATCGAACCCGGTATTGAGTAAGAGCCTCGACCATGGGCCTTTGAAATGATTTATTTGTCTATACAATTACAAAAATCACGTCATGCTGTTGCTGTATACACAAACAATTGGTGTTCATTTCAACTTTTATTTATCTTTGAAAATAATAAGATGATTAAATGTAAAAGTATGTGGGGTTATATGTTTACTGTAAGATTTAATTTATTTGCATTAATTAATGAAAATATAATTAACATAAATAAACAAAAAACATACAAGCTAAAATTTTATAAATAACTTTAAAATCATGCAGATATGAGTATGAGTATGTATGAGTCTTTTTGTTTATCTGTCTAATCACTCTCCCTCTCTCTCTCTCTCTCTTGTGTATACAATATAAATATTTAGATTAAGAGTATTTTTAAACAAAAATACAGAAGTGCTTAATAATTCTTAAGGACTGTCACTAACAAACATTTGAGACACATTCGGCCTTGCACATTTCCGGAGTAAACAAATTGGCTCTGCTTCAAACGTGAACGCCGCAGTTTCCTTTCGAAATTCCGTTTCGTTTAGTATCAATTTCGACACAAATTGCTCTAGTGCTCTTTGTAGTAAATTGAAAAACTCACCTATAATGAAGCCGATCGACACGTCATCTGGTAACCGTATACCTTCGCAAATGCTTATGAATCTGCCGCCACTTGAAAAAAAAAAAAAAGAAGAAATTAGGCATTGTTTGTATGCACTAATGCAAAAGTGTGCGTTGTGCACAGGTAAGGCGCTTTTAACCAACCTTGCAACAGGTAACATTTTCAGGGCTAAGCTACTGCTTATGCAAAATCCCGCTCCACCGGTGGCGAACCAAAATGAAAACGCCAACTGCAAATTAAATAAACATGTTGTGTAAACTGTTTTCAATGCACATTCTAAAACAGGTTTTATTTGTACTGGCACTGAGTAGACAATTATTTAACGTGCAAGCGATAACGAAAACGAAAGTGTTGAGTATCAATTAAACATGGAATATCAATGTTACAGTAAAAACTACTTTTGCATATTATTTTAAGAAGGTTTTTTTTATTTATGAATGTATTTATATCTGTTTACATAATATACAGGGGTCTAGGCTCCGAATATGATTTTGTCCCATTCGGTGTCGAGACCCTTGGTCCGTGGGGTCCTAGCGCTATAAGGCTTTTTAAGGAAATAGTAAAAAGGTTAGTCGACATCACAGGAGACCGAAGAGCTGGCAGCTACCTCGGACAAAGAATTAGTCTAGCTATTCAAAGGGGGAACGCTGCCAGTATCTTCGGAACCTTGCCTAAAGGGACTTCTTTTAATAATATATTTTAATTATTGTATTATATTTTTTAAGGTTTTTAGTTTTAGGTTCAATTGATAATAAAACAATATACAGGATTATGTATATTATGTACTCTCACGATCTTTAAACTGGTAGCTCAAAAAGAAGGTAGCTTATTTTTTGAAATATACTCTTGGTAAATTTTCTAAGATATCGTTGATATGTTACGGAAATTGTTGTGTTTTTTGTAAACATAAATTTAAGTTTGAAAACGTTTGGGTCTTGTATCTGTGTATTCAAATCACTATTAACTAACATTTTTAATCACATTATTATCTCTTACCTTGTTTGTTGGTTTCTTATACATTTTAACAGGTTCATATACAGACGTTCTTCCTAGATACCAATCTTCAAGGGGATTGTATTTTTGCAATATTTTGACAAGTCTGGGCACGTTCACGTAGTTGTCGTCATCGAAGTGGCAGAACCATCTGATACAAAAATTTCAAATATTGTTAATTATTTGAAAGATACATTTGAAAAATTTATTATTGAACAGGTCTTGCAAGGTACAGAGGAAATAGTAGAAAATAGTAGATGCAAAAAAGTATTATAAAATATGTATATAAAGGGCTGATAAATTATACACTTAGAAATTTTCGAATTTGGAATTTACTTAAATATAAAATTGCAAAAACTAATTACGTATCCAAAATAGCCGAATATTTAACGAAATTATAAACTCGTGTTACCAACCCAAAAAAAAAAAAAACATTAGACCCTTACAATTGCTGATATTTTTTTCCTCGTCATTTCTTTATTATTCTTTTAATAATTTCGCTACTTATTATTTCTTTTAATCTAAATGATTTTCATGTTATCATTAATAGAAAGAACGAGAAAGGTAAATAACTTGCAGACAAAAATTGTATATTTTTGTTCATATTATATATATATAAGATTACTAAATCAACAAGTTGTTTTGTACAGGCTCATTTTCCTTATATTAATATTTATTACTTATATTTTATATACAATTTTGTTTAAAAACCAGTTCAATTAAAATAATACCGAGTATTAAAAAAATAGCGTACGAGTAATATTAGTAGCAATGTTATTCTTGTCTTTCTAAATAATTACGATGTGTCGAAACAGCTTCGATGGCGTGAAGAAATCAATTGGTTTTATATAACTTCAATAATATATCGCTAATTTCATCTTGGTCGAGTCGAGGTAACGTTGCGGTGTAATTTAGCAGTATTACGTCGGAGGCAAATAACAGGAGCTGCGTATGCGCAAACCCAGACAAAATATCGCAACATCAAGTACGACAAACGATTTGAGACACTAACTTATAATTTCAAGATTGGCTTTCTCGGTATCCTGTTTGCGAAATTGCACCAGTTTTTAACTTGAACATGGTAATATTGACGATTTTTATAAACATACTGATATTATAAAAGTGAAAGTAACTCTGTTGTTCACGCTTTAACTGCTCAACCAATCATGATGAAATTTTGCATACACGTTGTCAGGGATACATAGGGTACCTTTCATCCAGGAAAGAAGGACTGTTCCCGAGGGATAATCCCGGGGAAATAACCGCATGTGTGCCGTTGTGTTTCGGAAAGTGAGTAAGTGATGCCAGAGCCCATTTCCTTATCTCTTCCTAATCCCTTATCCTTAATCCTACTAGGGCGGCAAGTGGATCGCCAGCCTACCTGACGACCTTTACATTAAAAATACAGTTAATACAAATTTATTCATATTGATAAATTTAAAAATTGATTATATTTTTTATAAGTAAAATAAATCAAATTAGTTTATTAAAAATGAAGCATTATTTAAAAAAAGATGTATCAGTTCATAATATTGTTGACTCATGACTAAAACTAAATATTAATATATAATATATTAACACTAAATCTTGATTGTTTGTGTTTGCAATATTTGCAGTTTCTCGTCTGTTTTGTTGGTTTTTTGTGGGATTTATTTAAGGTTAATTAAATTAATATTTAAGAATGTATCTATGAATAAAGTCAATTCTAAGCCAATATGCACATACAAATTCATGACATGACATATAACATTTATAAAGATGCTGTTCTAAAGTTCCTTACTAGGAAATTCTGAGAGAACTTTTAGAATCGCTTATTCATATATTAAAATTAAATTTAATAAACTTACTGTGTTAGTGCAACGTTTTATAGAGGATATTTTATTATATTTATTACTTGAAGAAAGTAACAAAATATTCCAATAAGGTCATGGAATTTAAAAGTCGCTACCCTCAATAAATCCGTCTTAAAACCAACAATAGAACTCGTGATAGCAGTTATAGTCATTGGGGAGCTCGTAAATACCCCAAAAGGGGATCAACGTCCGGATAGTTATCCCTGTGGGACGGCTTTTAGTCTTGGTTCGTACATAACTAACTTAAATAGCAGAACACGAGGAAAGTAAAGTTATTTGAAAAGGGTTAAATTGAACTTAACTGTTGATAAAACGAAACATATTTTAGCATTCCACATTTTTTTTGTGAATTCGCTTATTATAATTTTTTTTATTGAACTAATTTTAAATACTTAGTCACCTTTTTCGGTTAGTTTAAATTTTTTTTAAACTTAGTTAGGTATTATTTATTGTTTTCAAACATTTATTGAATTTGTTAGGTTAAAATGTCCGCTATTTATATCATACACCTTAATATTTTATGCTCGTTTAAAACTAACTGCGTCTATATTTTTCTTATAATAAAGCCTGGGATACTCTGGAACTACCAGTCGAATTTAAAAACGTTCTAGTTTTATATAATGTTCTTTTTAGTTTTTTAATAATTTTTATTTTAGGATCAATATATAATAATCTCTCTAGCTTGTATATCCTCGTATAATTTTAACTAGTCCTTTGAATTTTAGAGAAAAAAGTATCTATCACGCATGGATATAGACAACATCTTTACACAATACTACTGTTGCGGCCATCTTATATACTATCTGTTTCTTTCACACCATTCGTCTTACCTACACAGTCTTAAAACGCGTTCAAACAGTTTCGTCCATTATGAACATATCAAAATATTATATTTGAATCTTACATCCATATACAAATGACGTGCAAGATGAGAAATTCAAAGTAATACGTTTATCAAATATTCAGTTACCGATTACTGTGAAGGTCGGATACATAATCCTTTTACGATGGTTTGGCGACGCAGACACGTAGCGGCGTTTCACCTGGGGCAATAAAAACGTATCTTCGATTTTTCCGAGAATTCTACTGAGCTTTTTACCAAGATGATATATATAGGTTCAATTTTATAATTATTAAATAAAAACTAAATTTCAATCTTATGGAACTCTAAACTGCTACTAAAATATATTTAATAGTTTAGGATTCTTCTAATAATCGCCAGATTCAGGAATCATATGAGTCCATATCGCTAATAGTAGCCGAATTATGGTTTGATGTATTCCCATTCGCTATCAGACAGGAAATGAATGAATGAGTTCTAATATATTTTATAATATTAGTATAGAAGTATAGATTAGTTAAAGGAGAATAATCAGTTTTGTATAGAGATCAGGCCAACAGTTTATTTTTAACGATTGAAACTTGTAAAATAGGTAAGAAGAAATTATAGAAATTATGGATTTTGATACGGTTTTCACTAATGGAAATAACGATAAACGAGTCAGGTTCATGTATACATATATAATTTGCAGAAAAAAATATACATTAATGCGAAACTGGGGACAGCTTAGGTAGTAGGTATACATGTAATGTATAACACCCTCTAATGAAATTGATAAAGTTGTTGCATAATATACCTCACAAATAATATTCAAAAGTAATGTATGTATATTTCGATATTACATCCAACCAGATTTCTTCTTTCATTTCAATTCATTTCCTTTGTATTCGGCGAGCTTATATGACCCGGCTGACCTTATTCCCTTCGACCTATTGGGTCTCGTGTCATCCGTAAGCTTATTCGTTCATTCGTCAATACACACTTATTCCGGAAATAACGCCTACAAAAGACAGCGCCAACGGCCTTTTATTACGCAAGGTTGGTTCTTTGGAGCACACGGAGCGATGCGTGGGCATTAATGAAACCCGAGTGGACATAACGATTCTCTCAATTTGTGACAATCGCATGCGTTTGAATTTTATTAAATTTTATGCCGTGACAAATTGTTGAATGTTCACAAGGAAAAGAGTTCGCTTTAATATTAAGACAAGCAATCCGCTCCCGGCGTTGGACAGGTGTGTTTGTTTTTTGCAAATCATATAGGGGGAAGTCCCCTAAGCCCGGACGGCCCCTAAAGCCGGACAGAATTTGAATCAGAGCGAAGAAGCGCGCGCCGCAGTTAGGAAGTTTTTCCCAAGTGTATTGCAGGGGAGCCGGGAGGCGAGTCAATAGCCAGTGCTGGCTCGTCCGTCGTGGAGCGTGGTGCGAATATTGAGGTTAGTAAAAATTTTGTTCGAATTAATTTTTTGGGGTCTGTAAACAGTATTTAAAGTATGGGATGATATTCATTGTTATTAATTATTATTGCTATTATACTAATCTGATATAATTCATGCGTTTTTTTGTGATTTATAACACACAATGTGAATGAGAATTTTTCTTGTATGTACCTAAGGGTCTCTAAGTTCGGACACTATTGAAGTCCCCTAATACCGGACAGTTTTAGAGCAATTTTGTTTTTGTTGCATTTATTACCTTTGTTTTTTGTTTTTTCAGATTCAACATGGGTAAACCGAGATGTGAGAATACCCCCAAATATGAAATATTGAAAAAGGCCATAGATAAAGTGATGTCTAAAAAATTTTCCCTGAGAAAGTCATCTGAAGTCTACAATGTGCCAAAAAGTACGCTGTTCGACTATATTAAAAAATTAAAACGAGGAGGAGAAATAAAACTAACACTCAAAAAAGGAAGATTTGACCCAACTTTTACTGAGGAATATGAAGAAGCTCTAATTGCGCACGTGGTGGATATGTCAAATAGGTGCATGCCTTTAACTAGAAAAGAATTTCTGAAATTGGCTTTCGATCTTGCGGAGCAATTAAAACTGAACCATCGCTTCAATATGGCCAAGAAAAGTGCTGGTAAACATTTTTACTACGATTTTATCAAACACCATCCAGATTTCAGCTTGAGAAGGCCTGAGTCAGCAAGTCTGATGAGAGCTCTTAGTTTTAATAGGCCTCAAGTTGAATGGTTCTTCAACAATTTAAAGGATATTTCTGAAAAATATAATTTTGGGCCATCGGACATTTATACCAGCGACGAGACAGGGGTCAGCACTGTTCAGAAACAGGCTAAAGTGATGACACTCAAAAGTAATCGTCAAGTTGGCAAGTTGACTTCAGCTGAGAGAGGTAAAAATGTCACAGTTATGTTTTGCATGAGTGCTGCTGGGTATTTTATCCCACCACTATTTATTTTTCCCAGACAGAGAGTTAATGAAAGGTTGATGATTGGTGCTCCATCCGAAAGTGTAGCCTTGGCACAGCCAAATGGATGGATGAACACGGAATGTTTTTTAAAGTGGCTTCAACACTTTGTGAAATTTTCAAAGCCATCTCAAGAGAAGCCCGTGCTTTTGATCCTAGATGGTCATAGCAGTCATAAAGATCTTGCTGTTATAAGTTACGCAAAAGAAAACCACGTGCAGATGTTAAGCACCCCACCACACACGACCCACAGACTGCAGCCCTTAGATAGGGTTTTCATGAAGCCATTCAAAAATGCATATTTTGAGGCATGTGGGTTGTGGATGAGGGCAAACTCCGGTGCAAGAATAACAGAATATGAAATAGCTGCCATGGTATCGCAAGCTTTCACTCGTGTTGCACGTTTGGATATAGCAAAATCTGGTTTTCAATGCACTGGAATTCTTCCTCTGAATCCAAATGTTTTCACAGATTTAGATTTTCTGCCATCAGCTGTAACCGAAGTGCCTATGCAGTCTGATACTGAATGATTTTAATGCGGTTTTCACTAATGGAAATAACGTTAACGTTTTTATATATAATTTGTAGAAAAAAATTGCACCCGTGTGAAGCCGGGTGCGGGTCGCTAGTAAATTTATAGTAGGTATAGATACCATAGTACTTAGTAATTTTTTTTTCAACGAATGAAGCCAGAAGTATCTCTATGTTTTCCTATTTTAGTTTTATATTTAGTTTACTGTTAACGCAATATTATATAATTAATAATAATTATAATATAGTATCAACTACTACATAAAATTATTTCTAATTGTTTACTCAATGTAGTCGTGATTAAAAATATTGAGATAACTAACACAGTTTTATTTTATTAAAGTTTTGTTAAAAATTTTAGGCACCCAAAATATGAAGTTTCATGAGATTTTTAGATTAAGTTTGGCCTTTATATGTATTGTGAGATGTACAATATATTGTTCAAATACCAACATATAATTATATTATTAATTGAATAAATAATAACTACAACTTAAGTTCTATGGGAAAAAACAGAGATGTTAAGAAAACATTCGGCGGGGTGTGCCTATGTAAACGCGTGAAAATTATTGAGAGCCCGAAATAATATTGAACTTACTCTTCAAAAACCATTAACGTTTGTTGTGCGTATTTGAACATCCAACTACAGGAAGAGGTGGGTCTACAGATTACAATGATATTTATGGTTAACCACAGAGTATAAGCTAAATAATAATTTGTATTATTTATTTAATTTATTTTATAGATAGTGTAGCTTAAAATTTGACTATAAAGCGAAACTTTGTAAGCACACAGGGGTATTTTATAACATACTACTGTTTGCCCACTGGTCCGACTGGCCATAATCAATTCGAATGTGGAAAAACACATCGCATGTTTTATTGATACAACTAAAGGTGCCCAGTATAACTATTACACAAAACAAAAACAAAAAACTTATATAATTTCTTATAAAAATACTAAATAATTTATTTGTGTTAATCAACAATTAATCAATCAAAATAAAATTTTATTTTTGTAATTATTTCATATTTTATTTGTAACGAATATTGCTTTCTTTAATTAAGGCCTACATCATATTACATTACGTTCTTATTCTTATTTCAGTTTTAATTTTCATTATTATAAAAAAAAATTTCACTACTTTGCACCCTCTCTCTATCTCTCTCTTCTAATAAGTCTTAATAGTCAATTTTAGATGCAAGCGCATTTTAGTTTTCCGTGTAATAGACAATGATCAGTCTCACTAAACAAAGACCGCGTTCATTATTTACTTAGGCCTGCTTTTAAAAACGGAAGTTAAGAGCGTCTTGTTTTTAGTGAAAACAAAAACCTACTTAAGCTATGCTAGTTTCGCGTTCAATGACTTTTAAGTTCATTTATTTAGACTTAACTGTCTTTTACAGATTTAAGTGATAATTCAGTGTTCATGTCAGATTCAGTTGGTAAAAATCTAGTCTTTTCTTACCTACAATGAATTTTTGTTCATAATTAATAAGTAAAGTATGTTTTCGGTTTATATACATGTTTTAAGTTAAGTAAGTATATTCTAAAAAATTCTAAAGTATAACTTAAAAATTTAAAAAAAAACTGATCAATAAAAAGTACCAAACTTAAGTAAGAATACACTAATTTAAAAAAATATAAAAATAGTATAACTAGCAATTTTATTTTTAAAATAAATTTGCAAAATTTTTTAAACGCTCAATCAATCAGCGTTTCTGTTTACAGTTTAAAAATAGGCAGTGAGCACTTCTATATTTTGTCACTTCTAGGAACCATGATGTCATCTACAAGAAGAAATAAAGTGGAAAAAAATCAGTGAGTTTTGAGAGAGATTGGAACCACAAAAACAAAAGAAATTTATACCGTCCTCTTAACAGCTTTACAGAAGCTCAATGGGAAAGGCGCTGAATTCATTCTGTGTTCCTGTTCGAGTTTTAATGAAAAACGTTTGTGGTATTTTTTTTTAATATTTTTTTTTATGAAACATTTCAAACAAGTTCTTCATGGTAAGAGTTGTAGAGAGTTGCCAAATGTCCTGCTTTATTCCAATGTGAACCTCCTACTGTGTGTGTCTATCAAAGTAATATTAAGGCTATTTATATTACAATTAAAATAATCATATGCAATTTTCACTTTGTGCTAATTTAGATTTTAAGGGCACATTGCGTGTTGCAGTCATAAATTGGGCAGCCCGTCTAGCGGCAGTAATCACCCCCTTACAGAAAACCACCGTGAAATAACAACATGTGTTTTGTTATGTTTCGGTAAGTGAGTACGTAAGGGATAGATCATTTTATTCTACTAATATCGATAGCGCACTTATAACTCCTATAGCGTTGTTTATGTTAATAGGCGCACGGTATGAAGGCTTAGCATCTACCACCTAGTGGACCGTCGTCGTCAGCTTACATCAGACTCCAAACTTTACATTTAAAAAATTTGCGACCACATGTAAATTTGTACGCGACTGTTTTTTACCGAAATTCATAAATAGTTAAAATAAATTTATATTTTCCACAGAGGTTTTAATGGTACTGCCAGAACAAAATCATAATCTATATTTTCACTAGCATTGCTGTTAATAAGTTCCTTGCAAAAACCTAGTAAAATACTAGGAACATTTGAAAAGTTCTTAGCCTAACATGGTTAAAGTCATTGGTTTTTTTTATAACTACCCTCATTTTGTAGTTACATTATTTAGCAACAAGTATGCACAGTTTAGTTTATTCACAGTAACTCATTGTTCGTTTACACGTGATACCGTAAGTCAAGTCAGAGCTATTTTTGAAAATGGATAAAATTGAACATCGTGCAGTGATAAAATACCTGAATTTGAAAGGTTTAACTCCAAAAGCTATACATGAAGATATGTCTGCTACTTTGGGTGAGACCGCTCCTTCGTATGCGACTGTTAAAAACTGGGTGGCAGAGTTTAAACGTGTTCGTGAGACCATTCAAGATGAGCCCCGTAGTGGCCGGCCTTCGACTGCTTCCACTCATCAAAACAAAGAAAAAATCTGTGATTTAATTTTATCTGATCGAAGATTGACTGTTGAGGAGATAGCTAAGACTGTAGGCATCTCATCTGAGCGAACACATCATATAATTACTACTGAACTTGGATTCTCTAAGGTGTCTGCGCGGTGGGTACCGCGACTGCTTTCAGTGGAACAAAAACGCAACCGACTCACAACTTCTCGCGACTGTTTAGAGTTATATGAAGCTAACCCAATAGAATTTGTTGAAAGATTTATAACCATGGATGAAACCTGGGTTCACCACAATACACCCGAGACAAAAGAACAGTCGAAACAATGGAAAAGAGCAGGATCGCCCACCCCAAAGAAGGCAAAGGTGGTTTTATCGGCGGGCAAAGTCATGGCATCCGTTTTTTGGAATGCAAAGGGTATAATTCTCGTGGATTATTTAAAAAAGGGTGAAACAATAAACTCCGATTACTATTGCAACCTGTTGCGTCGTTTGAGAGAAGAAATCAAAGAAAAACGTTCAGGTTTATTGAGAAGAAAAGTCTTGTTTCATCAGGACAATGCGCGCGCTCCATGGCAGAAATCCATCAATGTGGCTTCGAATTGTTACCTCATCCCCCATATTCACCGGATTTAGCACCGTCCGACTTTTATCTGTTCCCAAAGCTGAAAAAATTTTTAGGTGGTAAACATTTTTTTACAAATGAAGAGGTCATAGCCGCCGTGGACGCTTATTTTGAGGAGTTAGACGAAGATTTTTTTAAAACGGGTATCGAAGCCTTACCGGGTCGATGGAAAAAGTGTTTTGAGCTCGGAGGAGAGTATGTTGAAAAATAAAAATAAACTCAAAATCGTGTGGTTTCATTAAGTATGTTAGGCTAAGAACTTTTCAAATGTCCCTCGTATTTACTATCATTAATTCATCATCTAATCTTATTAAAAATATTATGAATGAATTTAAATGAATAAACTCATCTGTATAAATTTCCTTTGTCAGTCTCAAGCGTTTGGAGAATCGGTCCTGAAAAACGATTTTTCACGATTATTACGCTCCAACAAACCCACTTTGAAAGATGGCCAGCCCAATCGCAGGCTATGTCTATACTCACAAAGCACTGGCTATAATTTAGGACCGGAACTTCAATGGTGGTAACTATTGTACATTCTCATACAATGCGAAGTTTCAGAGGCTACGAGCTCCGAGATAGTAAGCTCCGGATAGATGAAAGCTTAGTAGTTCCTGTTAATTGTAGCTGAAATCGACGAATAATTACCGAGTTGATGAATAGCCGTCATTAACATATGCAACAAATTTTGGTTTGATTGCGTTATAATTGCTAAGATGTCGTGTGGTCGGGCAACACGAAGCTGGGTTCTTGTCTTCACTCCTATAGTGCCGGATCAAAACGCTCCGGGCCTAATTATTCTTTTGCTCATAATTATTGTAATTACTCTTATAATTTCTGGTTAATATCATAGCATTAATTATGTCTGCAATTATAGTTCTTTTACTTTTTGTTTGAGCATCGTATCTAAAGAATTAACTGCGATCTATGAATCTTTATTTATGTAGTTAACTAGATAATAATAGCAAGCCGCCGCCGCCTTGGCTTCGCATGGGTGTTATTGGCTAATGGACATTTTTCTAAATACATTACATACCTAAATCTAGACCATAGGTCTAGATTTAGGTATTTACCTATATAGAAAAATATTATAATCGTATCACTCCTAGACAAATACTTCATTTTGATGAGAGGAGGTATAATGACACTGCGAATTGGCATTTCTTCGCGTCATATTAAACACACATGTAGTATGGCGCAATTAGCCCAAAAAACGGTCTAATCTCAACATCCAAAGTAGAAGTATTATTTCAGCTCCAAATTGTTCTATACAGTACACATATTGTTTGGTAAAAAGTTAACCATTTTTAGCGTCGGTTTTGGGGAGGAAAAATTGGGTTTTATCAGTTTTTCTTAAATATTTCGAAAACTATGCGGTTTAGCGCAAAAGTGCCTGCATCAGTCTTTTCGGTAGCCGAGCCGTCGTTCCACGGGTCTATTAATGCTTCAAAGTGGTAATTTCAATATACTTTAAATACAAATTTAGCTAGTGTAAGCAAAAATATTATTTTTGCAAGCTTAGTTTGTTTTACACGTTCGAACAACACAAAACGGAAAAATTTAAATAAAATATTACTTCTTTTAACGCGAGCAGAAGACAACTTTGAAATAACATCACGTAGGGGACGCCAGAGCCAACTCGCTACCCTATCACCTTGTTTATTAACGGCACTATGCGTTTGGTGTCTTCCTGTGCTGTTACTTTTATGGATTTGAGACTGTTAAATCAACAAATGAACTATCTGTCTGCTATCTTTTCTTAAAAAAATAATAATAATTGTACATAAATCTTAAATTTTTCTTAAAATTATTTTTTTTTTCAATAAAAAAATGTTTACATACCTACTAAAAAATATTAGGATTTATAATATGTAGAGATTAAAGTTTTAATTAAAAAAATAGTTTAGAAGAACTACAACTCTCTTAGTATATAATTTTTATATATCTCTGAGGGTTTAGCCCACTTAAGCCGTGTAATTTTATTTTTCGGCGACTTAGTTGTACATATACCTAAACTAAAAAAAAATAGATTTTATAGAAATCGCCTTCAAATTATACTATACAAAGAAGTTATAAGTTGCAACTTGGCATGTATTTTAGTTTTATATTAGTAAATTTGCAAGGACCAAATACCTTGATACCTAACGAAATATATTATTATTTATGGCATGCAGGCATTTTGGCTCGTTTGAATCTCCGCAGTGTGAAGTGGAAATTAAATTAGACACACAAGCCTCGATGTCTAAATAGAATTTCAGATTGAATCTTTGTTACGTGTACATTCAAAATATTTTTCAATTTCAGCACGTTTATATGTGTAACAATGGAATTTTGTACGAATAATTCGTTTAGATTGTATGCGCGGCTAAAATTTTTGTTACTGTAATGTCGTAATGGTAAAATTTGGGTCGTACGGTTGGGTTCGTTGCACAAACGTTATCCTTTATCCCATTAAGGTCGGCAAACACACAGGTTTTGCTTGCATTTACAGACAGTTACAGATAATTAAATGGACCATCAGACTAACAGCCGAAATTTATTATAAAAAATTAGAAATTTCATGTAAAATAGCATTATAAATGTCAAATTAAAGAGAGGGATAGAGAGAGAGAGAGAGAGAGAGAAAGAGAGAGAGAGAGAGAAAGAGAGAGAGAGAGAGAATTGTATAAGTTTGTTTAATGTGGAGGATAATCTCCGGAACCACTGTGCACTAAGTATGGAAAATACTTTCATTGTTTAAATGGTACATTATTTCAGAAGGAACATTATACTATTTATTACGTAAACTAACGGTAAATTATGAAGTTATAACTACACCAAGAAGTTAGAAATAAAATCCGAATTGTTTCCAAAAAGTAAGCTTGATTCCTATCTGTTTTCATCTAAAGCCGTGAACCGCGTTCGCTTTTTGCGCAAATACAGAATGTTTTCCCTTTTCTCGGGTCGAGGATTGAGTAGACAATGAATCACGTTTTTAAGGTGGAGGGTTATGCTGGCTTCACGACAGCCAACCAACCATTAAACACATGCGGTGCGAACGAAACTGCCTTAGGTATATATTCCTACACTTATGTACATTTTTTAATAAAGTGTTAATTTACATAAACAAGAAACATCAATATAAATTTATAGTGTGTAGCCCCAGGCAAATTAATAAAATCAGGGGAAATAATTCGTGGTTTTGAAAATTGGTAGATATACAGTTATATCTTACGAAAAGTTCTTGTGACGAAAATATATTGGTTAACACTTTCCTTTTTCATAACTTGACAAGGAATATTTTCTGGTGGTGATATAGCCATTAGGATAACTACGAAATCGAAATCTTCCCAACAACAGCATCTTACACATCTTAACTCTTTGTTAACTTACACAGCCTGTAGCTTCTAAAGTATTGATCGAATTATTTCCCCTGATTGCCCATATTATGCTTAATTTGACTGTACTAGTGGTTTTAACGATAAATTGGTTCATCTTTATCTGAACATGTATCAAAATTCAAATTAATTTTATTTAGGCATTTGTCTCGACTTGGGACAAATGACGAGACTCTCAATTATATTTGACATTAAAAATTTGTCTCTAGTATAGGTATCAAATTAATATATCTTCAAGTTCGTTGAAATAGGTACTTGAGACAAATGTCTAAATAAAAGTGGATATTATCCCTACCAGTGGGGATATATAGGTGGAACGGGCGGAAAATATCATCTTGATATGTTCGTAATATTGTTTAGCAAGTAATATTAAAGCAAAAATACACACATAGAGAACTGTTTAGTAGTGGCAGGGCACACTGCGTTACGCAGTTCATTTAAGCAGCCAGTCTGGCGTCAGTTACCATCCCTATACAGAAGAATACCGTGAAATAACAGCATGTGTGCCGGTGTGTTTCGTTGTGATGCCAGAGCCCATTTTCCTATTTCTTCATATCTCTTATCCTTAATTCTACTATAGTTGGCAGCACACTTGCAGCACCTGTGACGTTGCTTGTGTTATAGCCACCTTCTAACAAGTAGATTGTTACCCTTTTTGACAAACTTAACACGAAAAAAAAAACATTTCGCGGTGACCATAAAGGCTATAGAAAGTGACACGAAAAACGAAGTCAAAGAGAAAGGAAATAAGGCAAGAGGAGATGAAAAATAGCAACTTTTTTATAAAAGCAACTTCCACTTACTTCTTTCCACTTTCGAGGAACCTGTCATATTCCACTGACATTTTGCAGCATAGGTGTTTGCGTTGATGTGATGCCGAACAGTTTGTGTTTACCATGTGTCCGTCTAAACAAAAAATATAATAAGAGTTCAATAATTGGTCAACTAATTTACTTCATATGTAGAGGTACAATTTTATGTTTTCGAATTACCAAAAAGTATTTAAGTACTTACCAAAAAAAAAACAGTAAGTATATTATTTAGATCTTGTACCAAAGTATACCTACGAAATAATCGTATCTTTGTATATATTTGGTATATTATATATTATATTTGGTACAGTATTTAAATATTAAATTTACTATATTAATTATGAAGTATTTACATAGGTACGAAATCATCAAAAATTAAAAAAATGTTTAGAAATAATTTTCTCTGGTCATAAGCACTGGGAACTTCATTAACTGCGTTGAAATCGCATGTTAAATTCCGCTATATCAATTTTAGAGATTATTTCCCGAAATTAATAATCTAAACACGAATAAGTAAATGTGTTGAACTCACTTGTTTGATTTTGATGTTGTTTGTTGTCGGTGTCGGTGAAGAACCATGTCTGCAACAAAGGAAATAAACGGTTTAAAAGAAACACAATTTAATATTGTACGGGCGTTAGAACTGCCACGGGCAGAGTTGGCAATATCTCTGAGGAAAGAGCAATTTAGAGTTTCGGTTGCGAAGAGAGTCTGTGTACTCGTTGTGTCACTTTTATAGGACTAGATACGTTCGAGATATATAGGACGACTAATCAGATTTGTTAAAATACTGAGCTGGTATCTTCTTTTGTATCTACCTAGAGATAGGGAATATATTATATTGTAATACTGTGACAATACTATGAGATCTCACGGTGCTCACGGACGCATAGGGTCGTCGGTTTGAATTGTCGCCGGTTATTTCAGTTTATATTTAATTTGAAAATTATATTGGTATTAACTACTTTCAACCAATGGATTACAGTAGCGAAAAAGAGTTTGATAATTATATCAGTGAAAGATTTCGAACAATAAGTACAATAAAAGTAATACGTTATTCAAAATCCTTAGGAGGCGCGGATGAACTTAGGAGGCGCTATAGATTTTTAAAAGATATTGTTCTGTTTGTGCTCCTGCCACTGATTAGTGAAAATCTCGATAAACTAA
Source organism: Synanthedon andrenaeformis (assembly GCA_936446665.2). NCBI lineage: Eukaryota > Metazoa > Arthropoda > Insecta > Lepidoptera > Sesiidae > Synanthedon > Synanthedon andrenaeformis. The sequence goes on along the minus strand of OW387780.2, from coordinate 3,279,884 downwards.
CTAAAAGAGGCCTTCCAATACCTAAAAATAACAATAAATCAAATACAATAATAACATTGAACACTACGCCGAAATAAAAATAAAACAAACAACGACAAACGAAAAATATTATACACGTTATATTATTAGCATCTGTAATATAAATTGTTATATACTGGAGTGAACTATGCCGCAACAAATTAAACAATCAAAGGGCCGTATTCAACGCAGTGAGATCTCTTAGTAAAGAAATGCTCGAGTGTTGTCTATGAATGGGATGGCTTGCCAAGATGAACACACAGAGAAATAGCGTTCTTTGCATAGTGTTGCTATTTTACTAAAATAAGTAGGATCGTTTGTGAATACGGGTGTGTGTCACGCAAGGTTCGAATGACGGATAGTAGGGGAGCCCAAGAGGGGATTTTGGGATTCACTCGAGCGAGTCAGATTAAGGTATGGTAGATTAATTACATGCTGAAAAGTGTGCATTTTAATAATCTGACGATTTGAGCGTGACGAAAGGAAATGGAAAGGTCACAAAGTTGCATAAAAAAAGTCACCTTGACATTCTCGAGCGCGTCAGATTAGGGTGGGTTAATTACATGCTGAAAAGTGTGCATTTTAATAATCTGACGATCTAAGCGTGACGTAAGGGGTGTGCGAGGGTCACCCCAGTTTGGCATTTACTTTGGATGCACAATTTTTAATGTTCAGCCTTTCTTAAAACATCCAAGATGTTTAGATATAATATCTTCGTGGGTTTTGGAATTTATTCTCTTTGTATTATCTCTTTTATCTTGATATCGATTTGAATCAACATTAATGTATATGTAATAAAAGAAAGTCGCTGTCTACCTTTGTCTGTTTCTGTGCTTACTTCTTCTAAAACATTTAACGGGTTTTAATACGAATTTCACTAAGAAAGGTTTGTATTATATTTTCAGAAAAAAAAATGCATCCGTGCGATGCTTGGGCTAGTTAGTATAAATTTGGTTATTATGCCTAAGATACCTATTTGGTGTTGAATTAAGTAAGTACTAAGTACTTATATATAATAATAAACGAATAGTTCTGTATTATTTATTTGCAAGAATACTTGGTTACAGTAGGAGATATATATAATTTTATAGTACAAGTTTTCTACCCGAGTACAGGTGTGCAAATATTAAATTGTTGTACAAAGTAGTGAAATACATAAAGATATATACTATGTTATTTAAAAGCAACTGTCAAATACACAATTAATATTACCTACATGTCAAATTAAAATACTAGTCAAAACTCATAACAATTATAATCTATTTTTACAGTTCAAATATTCTCTTAGCATTATACAGACATTCTCGTTGCAACCATTTATGTAATTTTATTTCGTCTAAATCTAAATTAAAGCCTGCATTTTTCTTTCAGTCTAAAAGATACACATTTATGGTTCAACTTCAAGCATAATCCTAGTCACAAAATTAAAACATTTTCACACATTTATATATTATTTATGTATTAATATATCATTGATTTATATGTTGATAAGACCAAATGTCCAAAGTCAATCAAAGGTATCTACGATCAAATATGAAACAAATTATCTTAGTAGACGGTAGATTTCCATGGATAGCCTAAAAGTATTTAGTAATATTATTTTTAACTAGTCTAGCCTCTAGCATAGATCTCAAATTTAAATATTCAACAAGAAATACAAAAAATACAAAAATTAAATTGCTCGCAATAATCTATTCCAATATTCATTAATATACCTATTAAATTTCATTTTTATCCCTTATACAATTATTTATTCATTTAGGTCTGTTAAACCCGTCCATAAAACCGACATTGATATTTATCAAGGAATTCCTTAACAGAATAAAAACATTCCTCCAACAACCAGGCCGTCAAATCTATACAGAATTTATTAGAAGGCAAGCTAGTTATATTCTTAGGTAGTGAATTATAAATAAGAGGAATCATGTAAACACAATCTCTCTTAAATAACTCTAATTTGGGTTTAGGCATTTCTAGACAGATCCGTACACATTCTCTTGTCAATTTATTGTCATTATTAGCAAAAAGTTGTACATTCTGCTTAGCAAATTTTGCTGCTTCTAGTATATAAATACTAGGTAGTGTTAACAATTTATGCTTTTTAAAAACAGGCCTACACGATTCAGTCCATTTCATTGAGATATATTAAGAATATATTAAGAAGTAGTCATAAAATTTTAAACTTCACCCATTTTAATAACTGCTGCTCAATGCTTTGAAAGTAACTAACTTTGCGGAGAGGCAATTAAGTCATTTCCACGCTTAGTTACTTCGCAAGAGCTTTTTTATTATAAGCTGAAAAAGGAAAATATGAACGACATATAATTACAGCTGCCGACAGATAATAGCTGATAACCTTAATAAATAGCTGATATTTGGAATAATTTATATTAAAAATAATAATTCGATATTTTTTATTCAAGGACCTGAGGGCACTTTGTGAACATCATCAATGGAATGGACATTGGATGTAGGGAATCATAGTCACTTAGGAAGTCCACTGCTGGACATTAGCCTCTCCCATAATGTTCCAATAGTACCTGTCGCAAGCAGCCTGGTTTGTCCATTATTAATAGACGACCTAAGGTCGCGGGTCGACGCTGTACAATATAACAAAAGATTTATTTTATTAGCTACCATTTTCATGCCATTAAATTTATTATTACAAGTCTTTTGACCTAACTTTGAAAACGTTCACAAACAATGAACAGTTAAAGTAAAGTGAAAATCAAAATGTAACAAAATATTGTTTCAATTGTTTCCTGCAAACACTATAAATACCTACCTATAATACGTTTTTTTTTTTTTTGTGGTTACCGTCGCCTAAGGACACAAGCAACACCAAGGGGAGTGCTAGTGCGCTGCCTACCCTGAAGATATTTGTTAACCCCTCGCTTGAAGAAGCCCATATTGTAGCTAGGTGGAAACACCTCAGAAGGGAGATTGTTCCAAAGTTCGCGCGTCCGCGGAATAAAGTTTCTACCCAACCGGACTGTGCGTAGTGGCACCTTATCCAAGTAATGCGGATGAACTCCACATCTATGACGCGCAGTACGGTGGTAAAAACTTGGGGTAGGCATTAGTTGGAACAACTCATCAGAGCACTCACCATTGTACAGCCGGTAGAACACACAAAGAGAGGCTACATCTCTTCTTAAACTAAGGGGTTCTAACCGTTTTTGTGTGAGCGTTGGATCATTGACAATTCGAATAATTCGACGTTGCAAGGCGTCAAATGGATCTAGCTGGTATTTTGGCGCGCCAGCCCAGAGATGAGAGCAGTATTCCATATGTGGCCTAATCTGGGCCTTGTAGAGAACAAGGCGCTGCTCCGGTGTGAAATACCGCTTTGCTCTGTTTAACACGCCCATTTTTTTGGAAGCTAGAGTAGCCTTTTCTTTCAGGTGACACCTGAACTCGACTGTGTTCGAAATGTCCACACCAAGGATACCAATGCTCTTGGATATTTCGAGCGGAGTGCCCTGAATTTTAGGTGTCGCTACAAATGGGGCCTTTTTTGCGGTGAATGCACAGACTTGCCTCTTACAGGGGTTGAATTGCACAAGGTTCGAGCAACCCCAATTTGAGACCTCAGATAATAATGTCTCAATCGAAGACACAAGTCTGTCGCGGCTCTCCTGCAAGTCTGAGAGAGGAATATTAGCGCGGCCTTTGTAATAACGTTTGCAACTTGTTAAATAGGGGCAATGATTTATATTTTTTTCATAAATGATAACTTTTATTTTCGATAACCCAGATGATCAATGTTGATACGACTAGGTAGGTATTAACAATTATTTTAAATTTTTCTTGGTCGTATTATTGCTTCTAATGTAATAGGTATGAACAATTTAACAAATTAACTTAGGAACATCCTATAACTTTATTATTAGTCGTTAGTCTGAACCTTTCATGGATATGTAAACTATAGTAGGTAATATATATATTTTCTCAATTGTTACCTATATTTTTTATTTTCCAACGCGGACGTAGTCGCGGGTACCAACTAGTCTCTAATAGATCTGTTAAAACAAAACTATTGATTTAAATTGTCTAACATAACACTATAATATAATAATTGAATTATTAATAATGTTTTAACATTTGAAATGTTGTCTAATATGACTAACTAAAGCAGTTGCATTTATAATAACAAGTCACTCAACTAGCCGACAGTTCTTCGAAATAGAGTACAGGTAAGGTAACATTTCAAAATAGTGCTGATAAGCTCAAGTTAAAGAAACACGATATCCGGAAACCGACCCGTCCATTTGTAAACACGTTACATTAGGTACCTACCTACATAAGGTTGCCACACGCAATCAGAAAACTGATACAAGCATGGGGACCCTCCAGGGACCGAGGACAAACACGACATTTAATACCTACTTATCTCGTCGATGTCAATGGTAACAACTGTTTTAATTTTAAATTAGTTTTCTGCTGTAAATCCAAATACTTTTGAACCTACGTTAATACTATATTATACCTTTTAAGTTTATCCGAAAACGTACAGGCCATTTATTTAATTCTACATTAATTACTAAAAATAGTTACAAATTTTATACATATAATTCCAGCTTGGGTCTCCAGGGAGGTAACTAAGCATGCTGGCAACATTACCTCGTTGTAAATGTTGTAATCATGGAGTATAGAGGTATACTCTATACTCCATGGTTGTAATGGCAATTTGCTGACCGAGGTAATTAGCCAGCTCTGGTGTTGCCAGTTATCTGGACTAAGCGTTTTGACAAAATATATAAAAAGTATTAAGCGCTTAGCTACGGCTTGGCAACGGATTATTCAACACCGAAGGGAATGAAAATCTAGCCGGTAGCTACTTGATATAGTGAATGGTATTTATAACTTTACTTATAATTTTCTCAGTGTATTTATTAAGTTAGATCATCAACTGCATGTCCTACAAATAGCCAATGGTTGTACAAATTAAATCCGATAGGGCGAGTAGTTTCGATACAAAAGAGATAATGTAAGGCCAAGTCACGTGGTTGGCGCGCGCCTTCGTGCCACGCGCGGCCCTAGCGCAGGGTCCATGCACAATAGTTATTTATGCTAGTCCTTCGAGCCGGATTAACGGTCGATTATGCACGCTCCAGATTCAGGAAACGTGAGTCGAACGGGCTCGACACGACACAAGACCGTTTTCTATTGTTAACCTTGTACAGTAGTTAGTTTAATGCGAATGACGATTACAATATTTTTGAGTTATTTTTTACAATATTAAATTATTAATATGTAATTGATGTTGTGCAAAAAACACGGGATTTTAATTGTCATTTATTCAATTATAGCGTACTTTGTTCTATTTGCAATGCGTAACTAAATATTTGCTAATAAAGAAGAAAGTGTAACAATTTTTTTTTACAAAAATAAACATACTATAAACATTATTCTATTCCATTCAAAATTAATAATTTCAAAATAACTTATTATTATTTTTAATACATGAAGAGTAGCTGACTCCTAGCTGATAGGTGTGTGTAATATCTGCTGTGCCTACTACTCCTTCATTATTGTTATTGAATTTATGCTCCATGGGACGTACCTATAGTTATAACTTTATTAGTTTCAAGAAATACGAGCAATATTAAACATTTGAGTTGTAATATAAATAAAATGTTCATTAATAGTCTAATCAGAATATTCACTGTTTTATGATGCCTTTTATAATAAAATTTAAATAGCTGATGGGATAAGTTTATGATGAAACATATTATGTACCTATCTAACTTTAGAAGTGCTTACTGGGACCAATAGGTAAGGGTCCCTAATTGACCATTTTTTCGTCATGCCTGTTCTAAGATGTATAATTTTGGATAACAGCCTCGTATTAGTACAAATGTGAGGCGGTAATAGTCCAATTATCTCTACCAAGAATAAGTCGTTAAGATATGTCAGAGATGATAGCATTTAATTTTGTGTACACGCCTAGACCTTATTGGCTATTTTTCTAAATTTGTCTATTGATGTTTCAACATTTCGAAACACTTGTTTATGTTCAATGTTCTGTCTGTTTTAACTTTATAATAACAACCACTTTCTCCAATGTTTTGATGCAAGACGAGTGATAATGTTTATAAACATCGAACAGTTAGGTAAGTTTTCTTACCTGATCCCTCGCCAGTTGGAACCACGTCTTCAATATTATCGGCAATCTGGTATACTGGTAATGTTTTGTTGTTTTTACACTTATGAAAACATCATTTAAAGTTATATTTTTAATTTGTCCACTATCGTTCACGTTGGTTTTAGTCACCGGTTCTATCGTTAAGTCGGTAACTTGCACTTGCCCGAGACGATTTTCTTGGAAGTTAAAAGTCACCCCTCCTTGATAAACTAAAAGACTGCAGTAACCTAAAGCTATAAGCACAGCTGCAGCTTTAATCAGCCTACGCCCTCCCATGCCAAAGCCGGCGGGCGCCGCAGCACCAACAAGCTTGCAGAAGTCTTAACACTTTATCACTCATCTGTTGTTTCTTTGTTATCAAACACTATTGATAAAACAGTTCGTAAATATTGTCCAATCCCACACAAAGCATTCGCACAGAGAACGGTTAGAAACTAAATAAAAATGTAGCACAGGCAGGCGGTAAACATACGCCCGCGCCGCCTGTCGCCCCACCACGAGGTGTGAGCGACGCGACCGATATTACTGTCTCGCTCTAACGACATGGCTACCTCACTACCTGCGCGTGCTCCGGTCTGCGGCAACTAGCGGCAACAATGTTACCGAGTGCGGACAAGAAATTCATTGTCAGCTAAAATTGATGTATTAATTCGGCAAGTAAAAAGTGATAGTAGACACTTAACCCCTTATATAATAAAATAAAGTAAATAAAATTTATGTTAACTTATTAATGGATTTTAAATTATGATTACTGCAGATGTGTCCAGTAACAATAAATTTAAAAATTTAAAATTTAGATACCTGATTAAATATGGAATAATTTCACAAACTCTTCATCATCTTCCTGCGGCTGATATGATTATCACTTTTACTTATTTATAATTAAATCTATATATATATAAACTTTATTTATTAAGTGTTAAATAACAAGTATTATTAATTAAAACTAAGAAATTAAAACTACTCACTAGAAAATGCTATAAGTAAAAAAAATGCCCCAGGCCATCTCCATCTGGTAGAGTACCTAGCAAACTAAGGGCATTGCCTCGCTGGATAGCGAGGCTTATTCTTTGTGCCAAATAGTTGCCGGCTCTGGGGTCGCGGGTGGTTTCCGTTAGTTTTTTTGAAATTTCTCTAAAAAGTTTATGCGCACCCGGGCCCCATGTGCCTAAGGTTTCAACCCCAAACGGATCAAATATGAAATCTCCGCTGAGGTTCTCATACTTGCGCCGCTTGAGGTTCTCCGCATGGTTTGCGGCTGCGCCAGCAATACTAGAAGTGCCTTGGAGGTGGGACGGGGCAAGCGTATCGACACAAGTAGCATCCCATACAAGAGCCCGTCCCGCCTTCCAAGGGACCAGTGTCATTCCATCCGGTCTCTTGCCATCGTCGCGAGCCAGGCCAGAGGGTTCCAGTATAGCTGGCACTCCAGCGGTGACAAGAGCCCGGCGAATGAGATCATTTAAAGAGTGATGTCGAGAAATGCGACCAGCGCTTCGTTGGCAAGACAGCCCGTGGTGTCCGAGGCTGTCTACGTTCGTGCCACAAACACATCGATGAGGGATGACGTGGGGGGCACCAAGATGAAGGGCAGTTGCTAAACGGAAGGTACTTGGGTCCAGCAAAGTGCCTGTATTCGGTGATGGTAGTGCCTTTAACCAAAGGCCCGATTCCCACTTCCCAACGGCCAAAAGACGAGCATGCTCTGCAGGACTAGAAGACGTGTTAATAAGATTATTTTGCAACAGTCTGCAGAGAGGCTCATCCCAAAGCCTCTGAGAAGAGGTATTTACAGGTACGTCACTATTTGCACTCGCAATTCTCCAGGCATCCTTGGCCTCATCCATATATGGAACAGGTAGTGAACACGATGAGCGCTCCAATATTTTATAAATTAGTGTATGGTTTGCATGTGTCGAGGACAAGAACGCCGGTAAGGACACATCAGATGTTTTTCGTATGCCCAGGCCACCGAACCTTACTGGAAGCGTGGCTTGAGTCCAAGAGCGGTGATCAAATCTGATGTTCAAAATGGAAGAAAGCGTATGTCTTATAGTGTTATCTAGACATGAAAGGAGCTGGGGGAACTTCCAAAGTTGACAACACCGTAAGACATACGTAAATTTCGGAACAAACAGGCAATAACGTATTAAAGAAAAAGCCATGTGAGAATTAATTTTCAAAAGCCGGTCTAATATCTCACTAAAATTTTGTAATTTGGAATTTATAAATTCTGGTAGAGATTCGTCTAAAATCGGAGAACCTAAAAGATGTAATGACTTTTTATCAATGACAGATAATTGTGGCGCTATTTCTTTGAAGCTTGATATAACGGCGTCTCTGTCCACACAATTATCTGGCACAAAAAGTTCACACTTCGCAAAATTCAAATCTAAACCGATGTTTTGGAACTCATGAATTAAAGTACGAAAATCCGAAAGTACAATGGATGCATCGCTTCCCAGAGTCCCATCATCTAAATACCAAACGTTAAATTTTGAATTTAGAAGTTCGATGACCGGGTGTATGGCAAGACTAAAAAGTAAAATTACTTTACTTAATAATATAATTACTTACTTGCTTTGTTGAATTGGTGATGAAAATTATCCTCAGAAACCCCGAGTATTCTAGAAGCAATATTCTAAAAAATAGCAGCTCAAAAGTGGGACTCAGGTATATATACATACATACATAGTATATCCTAAAATTGTTATAGGTCTATCTATACAGATACAGATTGGAAGTTATTGCAACACTCACGCCCATAAAGCGTTGGCGGCGTTTGCTTCCCATCATTAATTCCAATATGTTCAGATAAATTGGTCACGACTAATTAGAATGTCAGATAGACCAATTAGTTTTTACTGCGCTACTTTTCAATGGAATATGTAGTAAGTCGCTCCAGTTGAGTAACAGAATGCATATAATAAATTTATAATGACTTACAATTTCAATTCAATTATAATTAAATCATTAATTTTTAAAGTATTCTTATAGAATCCAATTATAGAGTAGTTTAATATTTAAAGGCATAAATAATAATTTAACTTAATAATACAGTTTAGTAATAAAGGAGCCTATATAAAATAATATTTAAAGTAAGATTAATTAAAGTGTTATTGATAGGTAATAGGATAAATATATATTGACTCTAACGTTCTAAATTTTGACCATGGGGGGTCTAAATAGTATCAACATAATCCTAAAACAAATTCCGCTTGTTTGAACACATTTATTAAGTCTTGATTTAAGGCGTGTGTCAAAACTTCACATTGTCGTGCATTGACGCAAACAGAAAAGTTCAGTGGTGCGTTATTATCCGACGCCACAACATCACAATCTGTCGGTTACATGTGTAGACTTTTTAAAAATAAATAATTGAATCGTTTTACAAGGCAATGGCCCTCAAAATGGCTTCGCCCAAGGCTTTTCGGCTTAGTAATTATAAAGCAATGTTGCATTTTGTTTAAATTAGTTTCTGAGAGTTGCATGCAAATGTTATCCTTGATTAAAAAAATAATAATTTTATTGCTATTTTAAATAAGGCGCTTAACTTTGTCTAGAGGAGAGTTGAAGAAAGTGTTTTGCTGCTATTTTTGACAGTAAATAACAACTACAGATTCAATGTATAAATTGACAGATTAATTAAATTTTATTCTAGAAGACGTAATTTTAAAATAAAAATTATTCATTGTAGATGTGTATACATGTGTATACGAAACTCTTCGTAATAATGTGTATACGAATTAAAAAATACATAAAATTTACAATATTAACCATTAACTAACCACATCCTAGTCACACGTTTAGATTTTTTAAAGTAGAATACTTAATATATTTCTTATCCTGTTTAGATTTTCTCAAGATAAAAATTGGACCGATTTTAAAAAATTCTTTCACCTATAGAAAACTAAAATATCAGGGAGTAACATAGGCTATATTTTATAAAGTTTACGTAAATGACATCGCGTGCAAAAGTTAGTTGACTTTATAAAGTAAGTAATATCGTAATATTGCTCCTATATGATATATTTGAAAGTCAAAATTTCTTTGTGGGAATTCGCAAACATTCTTAGTTGTAAGCAGTGCATTAAAGGATTAATCAGAATATTACACCGGCCACTTATCACCACTTGCGCCAATGAACTGATTGGTGACGTCCGGACTCGGGAGCAGGCGTCGTCGTGTCGGTCTGCTGGGCGACTTTCCGTCCATTATTCAATTTGTATTATATTGTAACCGAAGTTGATCTCTTATATGTATTTAGTAGTATCATTCAAATGTCTTTATAAGGTACCATGCTGTTGCACGCGACTTCGTTCCGCGTCACTTTATACAATATAGCCTATGTTACTCTCTGATAACCTCGTAGCTATGATAGGTGAAATAATTTTTTAAAACGGTCCAGTAGTTTTTGAGTTTATTCTTTACAAACATACAAAAATACAAATATATTCTCTATATAACATTAGTATAAGTAGACTACGATAACATTAAAGCGAAAGAATTAAGTAATGTGATGATTAGATGTATTATACATAAGTATACCTACTTGGCTACGTCGACAACTTGGTGATCCTATCCACCAAAGATATAAGGCTCCATAGCTGGCTGATCAAAAGAAATCGTTTTGGTATTATTTGTTGAAGAGCGAATTGATATAAGGCTTCAACAAATATAAATTAGAAATAGCTGAAAATAGAAAGAACAGTATAGAAATAGAAAAATATTATATTATATCACAAAATGTTATAATATATTAAGTATATATAACATACAAACACAAATGTTATGTTACACAACAAAGGCTGTATTAATCCAATATTTGATGGTTGCGTTTGAACTAACTTTAATTAAAACACGACTTCGCTTTACCGATAGAACAATAATAGCACGATAATAGTCAATATTAGACAAAAGGAATTAAGCGTTTGTGTAAAGGATTTCCAGGGGAATGGAGTTGCACGATCTCTTTTCTTGCGAGATCAAAATAAGCATTGTCTTTACAGAAAAGTGTGAAACTTTGTTCTGGTCATATATAAGGTAAGGGTGCTCAAGTTTTTTTTTTTTTTTTATTTATAATTTTAACAATTTTAAGGGCTACTTTATAAAATAACATGTAAAACGATAAAACTAAAAACCACTGAGGTTTAATCTCGTTTTATCATTTGAAATTATTAATAATTCTAACTATATACTATTAATTATTATTAATATTATTATTAATTACATACAATTTAAAAAATATTTCTTTAATTTAAATTTAATATTTTTAATCGATATATTGTTACATAGATCTGAAGGTAGGCCGTTGATAAGGTGTGGGACAATGTAAGCGGTAGTCCTTTCGCCATATGTATTATTAACGCGCTGTGTACGTAATCGCTTTTTTGAAATAGCTCTAGTGCATACTGGGTGTTCCATCAATGTCGTACCCCCTAAGGAAATTACACTGTAATATTCACTGCAATTAAAATAAAACAAAATCTATAACACTTACTAAATCTTTATTTAATTGGTTTTCAATTAACAATTATAAAAACTTGAAATTCTTTAATGAAAATAGGTATTTTATTGTTTTTATTGATTAAGGCACCTAGTCGCCTAATTCGTACCTTAGTCGTACTTAGAAAACAAATGTTAGTAAACATATTAAAAACTATAAAGAAAATCACTTAATAATCACAGATCACATGAACAACTAAAAACTACAGACAATTTAGTCTGAGATCAATTTTTATAAGTATCAGACGAGATATTGCTGGGGTACGACTTAGGCTGTGGTACGACTTAGGCTGTGGTACGACTTAGGCTGTGGTACGACTTACGCAACCTTACCTTACCTACCTATTTCAGTACAGCCACTCAGTCTCATGATCTATTATTCTCTATCTATGACACCGTTCACCGAAAAGGCTATTGGGATTTTGTTAGTCAAATCAAGATCTTACTTGGCGGTCACCTCGTGGGCCTCGTGGGGCTGGGAACTCTTTAGCTTGTACTTCTTGGCTTTCACGAGATTTTTGACACGCGAGAAGGTGATAATATTTTTATTTGGAATACACTTGGTATGGATCATGGCGAACCAGATGGAGAAGGTACATAAATATGTACCCACTCCATCTTGTCATTCATTGTGTAGGAAATCGTTTGCTTTATATTTCCTCATACACTACTTAAGTAGATATATAAATATGTCTTGTTTTGTCTTTGTACAGGTAATCGCGTTATTTTAAACCGTCCAGCCAAGAAATAATTTAAAAAACCATTAAACTAGTTTCACTAAGAGGATTGAAATTTAATTCGACACTAGTCTGACAGTTGCTGTGACTCGATATCACTTGGATTAAATTAACTGTACATAATTCGGTTATTTCGATACGCGTGTCGTATAGAGGTTATTTTGAGATCACACCGTCAGATTAGTTCGAAATATTTCGAAGTGAAAATAATTATAACGAGATAATTAAATTATGAAATTCTTTTGGCGGCAGGATTTCAGTAGAGATTAAACTCGGCCACATTCAATATTCATTTGCTGTCTGGCGGTCAAATCGAAAAGATTTAAAATTGTTTGATTCTAGGTATTTTATTACTTAATTTGACTTAATCGTGATTTACTTGGAAATATTAACATTAAATTATTCACTCATTTATCTAGCGCAACCAATGCCAGTAACCATTGAAAATGTAATTATAAAAGTTATACAGGAATATAATTTATCCGAAGTAAATCCATAGTAATCCGAAGTAAACTTCAATACAGAAGTTGACAGAAGAAGGGTTAGGCAAAGCAGCATATCTTTTCATATATTTTCATCATTAATTCACCAAGACGAATCTCTAACCAGTATCATATTGCCTGTTTAAGTAAAAGATACTGGGACATATATGTCGTGCAGCAGAAGGGCGTTAGGTTAGATGAATTTTAAAGCGAAAACCACCAACGAAATTCCTGCGGACCGCCCACCTGCTCGGAGGATTGATGCACAGTGTATGGTGACGTCAATGAAAGCCCTTTAACCACTAAGAATAGTGGACGGTTGTTTGCTGATGTTGATGACGATATTGATTGTTGCATAATTTAATTAACTGCGGACTGCATAATAATCGAGTAGGTATAATAAGGACAGTTGAAAATTTAGTCAGTTTTTACTTTTTCAGGACATTTGTCATATTTAGGTTACATTGCTTTAACATAGTTATAAATTTTAAAGATATCGCACTTACGGTGCTACAACGTCAATTATGCAATTTTTGTTAAAATTGATCTGAGTAGGTATGAAAAAAAATAACTAAAAAAAGTCCTGAAAAAATTCAGGAGAAGTATAAGAACACACTTCTGAAAAATTACATCTTTTACAGAAGTGACGGTTTAGCATCGTATATTATATTAAAGAAGTATCAAAGACCTATTTTCTAGTTGACGAAGGGATTTCACTAACTTCCACAGATTTGTTTGTTGTGAAATTTGATATGAGTAGGTACTGTTACTTCGGTGGTGTTACCATGACATGGTAAACTTGACCTGATGCTGCAGCATCAAGTAGTCTGCTCCTCAGCAGTAACTCAGCAGATATTGCGTGTTTGGGCTCAATATAAAGTCGGAGGTTAGTTTATAGTTTATAATTAAGTACAAGTATTAGCAACACCGGTCGCGCTATGAAGTCAGGGCGGCTTGACAAGTTGGTGGTTGCCGGGTTACAAAAAAAAAGTAAATAGAAAAGAGAAGCATGTTTTCATTGTTACTGGATATATTTATTTTATTTGGAATAACTTGCAAAGTTTCATAACTTGTTATCTGGCTTAACTGGCGGTTGTGTTTATCATTAAATAACTATTTCATTGTATTTCAATACACTTCCTGGTTTAATTTAATAAAAGCAAGTTAATATTAAGAAAATATTTTATAGTTCAATCTCCAGAACAAGGAACACAAGACTATTTTCGAAACTGACTAATAGCCTTGATAATTCATTGTACCTTAGGAGGCAAGAAACAATGTAACTATTAAATTATCTCGAAGACTGGAATAAATGGTTTCGACCACATATTAATTGCTTATCAAGTGAAAGACGACATTAACTGCGGACTGCCTACGGTGTTTAAGTTTCTCGGGGCAAATCAATTAGACGTGTTCTCAGCGGGCTCTCCTGTTGTTTTAATCCCACTCCAGATACGAATCGCGTTTTACGAGTATTATTGTTTTGAGAATATCCGTTTACATTGAACAGTAAAAAGTCTTTAGTTTTTCAACCATTGTCTGAATTATCTACTTATTTATTTGACAGTAAACTTGTGTTACAAGAATGCCCATCAGTATAAATTCACATTAAAATTTAAAAAAAAAAATACAATTAATTTCATAATTTGAAGTAAAGTTTACATAAGTTCAACATGAATTAATTAAAAATTTATTTACTATACTAAGGCACGATTTCACCATACTCTGTTAGTATTTAACATCGAGGTTAAGTCATTTAGCGCTGTCACTTGCATACTGTAAACAGCGATGTCAAATGCTAACAGAGTGTGGTGAATTATTAATACATGTTAAACAATAAATAATGTGCCTACATATAGGTAATTCTTATATAATAATTCAGTATAATTAACAAAACCAATTAAGATAACATTATAACATATTGGTTTATGTTATGGTCGCAGTACACCTGATAGGGAGTAATGAGTGATTGCTGAACGCAGCGAGTTTTTGCAGTATATCAAAGGTAATGTTATCCCAAAGCAATTTGAAAAACGACGTATATTGACCACAATCGAGGTAACATCGGCAAAATTTAACATTAAACATTATAACTACTATATGTATAGGAAAACTTTATAATTTTTATCGAATAGCACTAATGAATTGTCGACATTTTTATTTTATCCTTAATTCATTTTTTTCTGTGTATTTAGATAGTTAGGTGTCCTTCAAACAACAAGAAAGGGTAATATTAATTAAAAACATCAGACATGTTTATGTGTATAGTATATAATAATATACGTTTTTATTTAGGGTCTTCAGAGCAATCGCGAATATTTAGAATTCTAGGCCGGAGCACGCCCACCTCGGGTCAGGCAAGAAATTGTTAGTTTAGGAATTTCGGAATGAGCAAGCTATGTTTATTGGCTGGCATTTCAATTTTGACCTCCCATTCGTATATTTACCGTGACTGTCCGCGACGATTAAGATAGGTATGTACATTTTTTTGCCAGAGCCTTTTTTACATATATAGGCAGTCATCAAGGCTATTTATTAGTATTAATATCTTAATATATTAAGTGATTTAATAGCATGTGTACTGTTGTGTTTCGGTGAGTTAGTAAGCCAATCCCCCTATCCCTATCCCAAACTAATCCCTTATCCTTAATCCTACTATGGTCAGCAGCGTACTTGCAACACCTGTGCCGTTGCTTGTGTTGTAGCTGATTACAACCTACTATCAAGTGGAGCGTCAGCCTGTCGGACAACCTTAACATAAAAAAATCTTCAAAAAGATATGTTATGCACGTAAGCAGCGTATGTATGGTATTCTAAAATCTCATGTCGATTGGTTCTAGCCCATTACTACGATATGGGTATCAAATGAAAGGGGTACAGAAGAACACGAATAAGACTGAAAAGAATACGAAAAATAATAAAACATTACAAAATTTTATATGCTGGTTCCTGAAGTCAATTAACAGCTGAATTTTTAGAAACACTCCCAATCATAACTAAAAAATAAATTAATCGTAAAAAGAACTTTTTAAAAACAAGCTTTAATCATTAAATTAAATCAAACCAATCAATTTAGTACATTTATTACACAATTTATTAAATGATATAATAAAACCTTGTCGCGAGATTTGCATATTTTATAGGAAACATTTTCTTTTATGGAATTACTTATAATAAGTATGTCAAGCATACGGTTGCCATCCGTCCGGGTTTCCCCGGATTTGTCCTAGTTTACAAGGTGTCCGGGGAGCGTCCGGGCGGGGTTTCATTTGTAGTCCGGGTTTTAAAGTTTTCAAATTGCCGCCGCTCAGCAATTTTTTTAAATAGTTTTTGAGTTTATTCATTACAAACAAAAATACAAATCTTCTCTCTTAATATTAGTCTGGATAAAAGAATATAGAAAGAGAGCAAATTGCGTTACGCAGTTATAATTGCGCAGCTCGTTATAGAAGGAGACCCCTTGATCGAGTGGTTAAGGTGTTTGCTTTAACTCACTGTCTCAGGGATCCCGGGTTTTTTTTCCAGCTTTGGAAATGAACTTTTCACAATTGGCTTTGGTCTGGATCTGGAGCCCATTTCCCTATACCTTCACAATCCCTTATCCATAATCCTACTGTAGTCAGCAGCGCAATTAAACCATCTGTGGCATTTCTTGAGTTATAGGCGACGGTAGCCACCTGCCATCATGTGGACTGTCAGCCTGTCTGCCAACCTTAACATTTAAAAAAGCACTGCGTTTAGTAGTCATCATTAACCACCCCCTTACACAAGACCACTGTGAAATAATCCCTTATCTTTAATCCTACTATGTTAGTCAGTACAAATGCAGAACATGTGGCGATGTTTGTGTTATTTATGGGTGACGGTACCCACCTACTATCAAGTGGACAGTCAGCCTATCTGATAAACCTCTCACGGAAATGTCACTTAAGCAAGTGCCCTGCCAATTTTAATAAAACAAGGGATTTGGAAGTGACAGCGAAATAAGCTCTGGAATTCGTAACTCACTCATTAAAAGACAACAGCACAATGATGTTATTTCACGGTAGCTTTCCGTGAGGGGATGGTTACTGCCTCCAAACGGGCTGCCCAATTTTGACAGTTAAGAGTATAATATTTTTTTTAAGTTTCTTAAAATATTTTTTTGGTCAAAAGATTATAATTTTTGTTTTATTTAAAGAAACTAAAAGTGTAAGACTGCTAATAGCTTCTAAAAACTTCAAGATTTTTTTGTGTTAAAAGAGTATAATTTTTGTTTTATTAAAAGAAATGAAAAATGTATGAAAAATTAGAGACTGTCAATAGTTCCTTAAGACTTTAAAAAGATTCTGTTTTGTTTCTTTAGAATATTCAGTCTAAAATTGTATGAAAACAAATAAAAAAAAGTTGATTTATAATAATTAAAACTATTTTTAATTTTACTGAGTAACTTAAAAAAACTTTTTTGTCATGTCCGGGTTTTAGGCTCCAAAATCCGGGGTTTTCATGCTTTTTCTCCTGGTTGGTAGATTTTAGAGATGGCAACCCTATCAAGCAACACTTAGTACGCAGGTAAATCTATTATTATAAATCTATTATTATATCATTTATTATAAATGCGAAAATGAGTCTTTGTTACGCTTCCACGCCTACTCAACGGATCATTTTAATAATCTATAATATTAGGGGTTAAAGTATGAAATTGCCGATTTGTACTGAAAAATAAAAATTCGTTTTTTTTTAATTTAACATATTTATTTAATCAAAATAATTACCATTATTATCTATACATTGCTGCCATCTAATAGGAAGCTCATTTATGCCTTTGCGATACAACTCTGGTGATCTAGATTCGACAAACTGTGTGAAAGCATTTTGCACTGCCTCCTGAGAAGAAAACTTTTTATCACGCAGAAAATTGTCCAAATCACGAAAAAAATGGTAGTCTGTTGGAGCAAGGTCTGGCGAATACGGAGGGTGACGAATGGTTTCTAATTGCAGTTCCTGTAGAGTTAAAACGGTTTCTCGTGCTGTATGAGGTCTCGCGTTATCATGGAGCAATAATGGTGAAGATCGATTCATAAGTCGGGGCTGTTTCACTGCTAGTTTCGCTATCATTGTTCGGAGTTCGGCGCAGTAGACATCTGCCGTTATTGCTTGACCAGATCGGAGAAAGCTATAGTGAATAACACCACGCTGAGACCACCAAACAGTTACCATTACCTTTTTATTGGTAAGCTTTGCTTTAGGACACTGTTGCGGCGTTTAACCTGGGGTCAGCCATTGCATTTTCCGCTTACGATTATCGTAAAGAATCCATTTTTCATCACATGTCACAATTCGATCCAATATTCCTTCATTTCTGTATCGATTCAACAAGGCAACGCAAGTTTCAACACGCGTTTCTTTCTGCAGATCAGTCAAATCATGAGGCACCCATTTTTCATATTTTTTTATTTTATTGATTTGACGCAAATGAGTCAATATTGTTGGTAAGGTAACGTTAAACCATGCCGCTAATTCCTGGGTAGTTTGGCTCGGATCGGCTTCCACCATCTCTTTCAAATCATTGTTATTCACCTGTGTGGGCGGTCTTCCACGTGGTTCGTTCTTCAAATCGAAGTTTCCATCACGAAAGCGTTTAAACCAAAATCGCACAGTGCGTTCATTAGCAGTCCCCTCTCCAAACGCAACATTAATATTGCGAGCTGTTTCTGCCGCGTTAGTTCCGCGTCGGAACTCGTATTCAAAAATCACACGAATTTTCGAAGTATCCATCTTTATTGTCTAAGCTGAATAAAAAAAACAACTGAAAGTTGATAATCGAATGTTGCACATTTTTTAAAAGAAGAACTACATAGGTACCGTATGAAAAAAGTTTCACTCAAAAATCTCAAACCATGAAGGTTCTATGTCAATTCGAAGTACCTATTACAATAAAACGGCAATTTCATACTTTAACCCCTATTATAAAAATGAATCCCTAAATGTGTTGCTAAGCGCAAAACTCGAGAACGGCTGGGCCGATTTTAATTCTGTCTTCACTCATGGATAGAGGGATAATCAGGGAAGGTTTTTACGTAAAAAAAAAATGCAGTATACGCAGTTACCTTAACCTAATCATAATGCTCCAAAGTGATTATACTCAGAGATATAGCAATCCAAAGTTACAATACATAGTCAATGAATTTCATAATCGCTGAATTGTCGGTTATCAGTCGTTAGATGTCTTGGTACAGGGTACTGGGGCGAGAACGATCGTAAATGTCAATGTCAAGTACTCCGACTGGACACATTATGTCTGTAGTAGTACATTGCTGGCTCGATTAATTTTGTTAGAAAATAACAGTAAATTTGTTTTTCATTTTAATTAATTGAAACCATATGGAATTAATTACTGATTCGTTAAAGGGTCTATGTTTTAATTTATTGCTCTTACTAGCTGGTGCCCACGACTTCGTCCGCGTTGAAAAATATTAAGTAGCCTATCCTGTGTCCCGTACGTCCAAATGTTTATCTACCAACTTTCATGAAATTCAGTTAATTCGTTTAAGAGTTATGGAGAAACATACATACATACATATATAGATACATATAATACCTACACTTACAGATTTATTATTAGTATTGATTACAGGCCACATCCTGTATATCTAAACAATTCAACGCATGATATAAACATAATATGAGAAAATAAAGGCCCTAAAGAAAAAGGGACGCAGACGAAGTCACTGGAAAAAGCCAGTAACTTAATAAAGGGATAAGGAAAAAATGTCGATTCTTTTTTCAATATTATATTTAGTCCTATACAAATATTATCTAACGATTTGGTAGGGCAAGGTTGAAACTTCTTAGTCGTCACCTTAAAGTTTATCGATTCGTCAAGCACAATCTTTCAAGCCTGTTCATGGTACATCGAATGTGCTAACTAAAGCATTTTAGAAATGATGAATTAAATTATCCACGGAAAAGCCGATCGTTTGCTTTCAACTTTATTGATATAGCAACGAAGCGGTTTTGTTTCAAAACAACAAATAAACTTCTTTTCCTAAAACACATACTTAGTTCAATTGTTAATAATTTTTGATTAAAATTTAATCGAATTGTACTAAGGTAGAGAAAATACATTGCTACAATTTTATTATTTAGTTGTTAAAATGTTATAAGTTATTATGCAATGTATTTCTGTCTGTTTCTCCGCTAACCTCTCCTATACCATCCAACGGATATTGATACAGTTTTCACCAATAAAAATAAAAAAGAAGAAAAGAAAAAAAAGCGATAAAAAGCGGGAAGTAATGTATCTACCTCAACACGTAATCTATTTTCAGGCTGTTGCTACTCGTTGAAGATAATAATCATTAACAAAAATGATTAAACAGAAATTAAGAAATTGCTGTAGGTACCTACTGTCTAAGTAAAAAGACATTTTGTCAATTAAGTTTTAATTTCCGGTGTCTGGACTATGTTGTTTACGTTTTTAGTTAACAAATAAGGTTCATTAATTAATATTTCTTATGACTAAGACCGATGAAATCTGTTTTGTGTATAGTAGCAGTAACGCCTGAAAAAAGTAAATAGCAATAACTTTAAGATAAACGTAGCATCATATACTGTTCAAAACTCTGCAGGCGCTTGCGACATTTTAATTTATTAATTTTAACTAGCGTCCCGCTCCCGGCTTCGCCCAGGGTGCATTATTTTTTAAGTAAAAACCTTCCCTGATTATCCCTCTATCCATGAGTGAAGACAGAATTAAAATCGGCGTTTCATCTGGGTGTTTATAAATCGCGTTGATACAAACGCACCTACACATCATCTTAATATACATACCTACTTTGTAGAACTTTGAATTTATTTTTTAACCTATAATTATTAAATGAAAAAGTTTGTGATAATGTGTGGACGTTTATTACTCTTTAAAAGACTTGTGACGTTGCTTGTGTGACGGTATTTACCTACCACAATGTGGAACGTTAGCCTGTCTGACGATTTTAACATAAAAAATAATAAGTAAAAAGAAAACATTTTTGGTAACATATTATTTCCCAATCTTCGAAATAAATATGATTGAATTTTAAATAGTGGACAACACTAGTATAATAAAAATAATTAATCATTTTGAAAAGATAATGTTTTATAAAATGTGACTTTCGAAGAAAGCTTTGGATTTATTTATCTGACTTTATTTCGATAATATATTTTTCATAAATAAAGTTTCAATCTAATGGAAAGACATATGAAGTCATTGATTTTACTTAAATGTAATAAAATCTAATTACCTCAGTCCAAAACCTATAGAAATGTCAGCTAATCTCTTATTTATAGCGTTAGAAGCGAAGGGTATACTTACGTGCGTGGGTTGCGTTGGTCGTACTAAACCTATCACGTTGAAAATATAGACTCGGTTGTTTCTAAAAGTCGAATGTCACATTGAATAAGATATTTTATAGGAATATAGGTAAGTAATATTAAAATTTTCGGCGTGGGTGCATATGTAATATTATATGAGGTGTTATAATGCAATACTTCCCACGTTCTACGTGAACTTTTCAAAGACAGACGAATGACTTTATAAGATTCCTTATTATTTTCTGCTACATAAATAGACACGAGAGTGCCGACTCAGACTTCAAACGACAAAAAAATTCTGCAAACTGTCAATACATAAATTTATTTTTTTCGCTTAAGTAAAACTTTCCTTGAATATTCGGCAGCGAATTTGCAGCACCTTTTTTTTTCTCTGTAGGAGGAGGAAATCCATCATAGATACCGATGCCAGTTACCTAAGGACTAAAACCTCCCCCTTTTCCGATGCCGATAGACAATAGATAAATATAGCTGCAGCATCAAACTGTATCCACCGATTTTGTTATCATCAATTTTCTGAATTTTCTCCCTCCCACTATGGAAGCACATTTAAGGAAGTCATAAAATAGGTACAAAGTATGTTTATTTAATATTAAATAATGTAGCTGTAAAAACCGAAACAATAAATGTATACTAATGAAATCGGATAACTAGGCTTATCATTATCAAACTCTGTTTTATAATAATTAGAGATTTAATTAATATAATTGGTTATGCTATATAAATACAAAATTCGATAAAAAAAATGCATAAATAAACGTCAAGGCTAGCGGCTCAGCCGCACTTTCGCAATTATGTTAATAATTTTAAGTTTGTTTTTTATTCCCCTCATATCAACGGGAGAAAGTGGTAAGTCGTGTTTTCTAAAATAGTAATTATATTAATTTATATTTAGTATCGTTGGCTGTCACAATATTTATTAATTTAAGGAGTTCTTTAATATAAACAATGTTTGGTAAATATTTGGTAATGTTTCGTTGTTTGGTATATCTACGCAGTAGGGATAAGTGGAAGAAAAATTTTCACCTATCCCTACTGGTAGGGAGGACAGAGGTCTGAAAGTAATTTGGTGTACCAACTAAACCATTACAGAACGAACTCTTCGACAACTCCAATATAGATGACATTTTGGTGATTTTATTCATTTTATTTTCAGATGTAAAATGGCCCGCTCTAAAATGGCCATCCAAATATACATTGCGAGCCGAAAAGCTTTATTTGAGCTCAGGGTGGACAAAAGATTATCAAGTTTGGTAAGTTGTGTCTTACTTTTTATTTTAATATAAGCTAACACGAAAAATACTAAACTACCTACTAGTTATACAGTTTATGAATAGAAAATATAGTCTCCAGCTAGAGTGTGTAATTTAATGTGTGAATTTTTAGAGCCTATACAAATTTTGTATTGCAAATGCCGCTTTTTTTTGTGTATATCTAAACCAAACTTTATGACGTAACCAACCAAACTTTCCTATTTTCCGACCTAAATTGAGATAACACTTTACCTTAATATTTACCTGTTCAAAATTCACAATTAATTCCCAAGGTACACAAAGTCTAGATCAAGGGTGGATGTATACAAAGGCGCTGTCAAAAGCATTGCGATAATGAAATCTAAACAGTATCGATATGGTGTTGAATTTAAGGTAAAATTTAAATGACATACTGAACATTGATATGTTACATATTACGTTTACTATTGCTGTCATACTATTTAAAAGAGAAAAACTATTATTTTTAGATACACCCAACTACAGAAAAGGATAAAGAATTCAATGAATTACTCTGCATTCGTGTCAATGGAAGTAGATTTAATAATATTGAAGTTACAGACATATTGCCATTAGTGGCCGATTTCGAAGTTATTGGTAAGACGATAGCTTTTATACAAATAAATGTCGGCAAATAGGCTTATGATCGTTTGATTATAGGTAGTTTATGCCATTTAGGAGCAAAAGCAGTACACCGGGATGAACGAAGTTACTAAGCCAACAGTAGCGCGAATCGCGCTGCTCTTCGACAGCGCACAGTATACCCTTGCGGATTGCCCAGATGGACGGTGCAGCGAACAGAGCTAGCTGCTGCCATTGGATTTGACTTTTTGCTACCGGCTGTAGTGCAATCCAATGGCAGCAGCTTCTGTGTGACTTTATCTGTAAGCGAGAGGCCTACGTCCGCCACCTTATCCCATAACACAGACTTCGACTATTGCCCGCCTACGAAGCCTTACGGAGGCACGGCGCACTTTGGCTATTCCGGTCAACAGCTTCTATGGTCTTACTTCTATCCTTAGCAAATTGTAGATATTATATGTCCTCAAGTATACCGTCAAATGCTTACCAGATTTAGTTTAAGTGTAAAACTGCATCTTGAGCATTGTAATAAATAAAATCTTATTTCCTAGGAACTGAAAATATCAGAGATGTAGAAACCGTTAAGTTTTATTCTAAAGAAGATGGCGAAACTTCGGAATCAAGAAAAAATCTATGGGTTAAATATGACAACGAGAAGAAATATTACATACCAGTTAGGTAATTATACGATATATATAAATTGTATTTTTTTTATTACAGTTGAAACTTATAAAACACTACTCACTAATAGATCTTCCGCAGCGAACTTAAATTAAAGTTATTGTATTACTTAAACAAGTAAAATGTTTTTAACAATGTGTCTTTTAAAGATATGAAGAAAGCACTTACGACACATGGCAAGGATATCTGGTTGACCACGTGTGGTGGGAGTATTACGACTTTGAAACGAATTTCAACAGCAATGTGTTCGGAGTTAAAGACTGTGAGTAGGATTTCAAACTATGTGTCAGAAATTTCTTGTTATTTTGCCTTGTAAAAGGGCTTTTCTTAGAGTACAAAGGGAAGAGGGTTCCGGGGTAACTTGCACAAGGGTTTTTCCATGGAGGTTGTAATTGTATCAAATTATACAAATGCCACAACTTATTTAATTCAATTGCTATGCATAAGTCTCTGTTTAAAGAGGTATGCACAATAATTCACTGCCGAAACATAGATTGCTAATTTTCTTGTACAGCCGGGGTAAGAAAATTCGTCCCCTCTACATTTGCTTGCACCTTGCCAAAATTTCATTATAAACGTCTGTCAGTTGTCTGCTTAGTGCTTTAGTTTTAAAAGTTACTAAGAGTCTACGACTTGATGAAGGTATGAATTTGTAAACTGATGAAGTTTTTCGTACCTCTAGTGTACACGAAAATTTCACTATTAAGGCTAGTATCCATTGCTTTTTAATGAAATGGAAGTATCAGAGGAGCGGCCTCAGCTTTAGTTGTAATCACGTCTACGATATCATTAAAACACCAGGGGCCTTAGCCAAAAACCAAACCAATGCAAACGTTTCGTTGCGTTCTTACGAAACGAGAGAAATAAAGCCCGGTGATTGGTTGTTATAACGCCCACATAAAATTTTGACCAATCGCCGGGCTTTCTTTCTTTCGTTTCGTAAGAACGCAACGAAACGTTGGCATTGGTTTGGTTCTTGGCTAGGGCCCCAGCATCATAATTTATGTAATAAAGTACGCTACATTTATATTAAGCACACAGTAGATAGATGATAGCGTTGGTATGGGATGCCACTTGTGCGGACACCCTGGCTCCGACACATCTATCCGGCTCCTCCCACTTATCTGGCTCCGCCGCCCTCAGCGCTGAGAAACTTAAAAAAGGCAAATACTCAGGCCTCGCGGACCACTTTGAATTTCTAGCGTTCGCGGTGGAAACGCTCGGAGTGTGGTCACCCGATGCTAAATCCTTCGGGAAAGAGATAGGAAAACTTCTAATCGAGAAATCGGGCGATCGGCGCGCCAGCTCTTTCTTCACGCAACGTATAGCGTTAGAAATTCAAAGAGGTAACACTGCAAGCGTCCTGGGTACTACGCAAGATTCGGCGGAGCTAGACGAGTTATTCTTTTTGGCCAATTAGTTTCCCCCACGCCCCTGCCTTCCCAGCATGCACATGGTTTAATTATTTATTTATTTTAAGTGTTGTTATTATTTCTTATTTTTGTTTGTTTAATTGTTAGTTAGTAAATTAGTAGATTAAAATAGGATAATTAAGTGTTTAGTTAAATCAAATTATGTAATATATAAATTTATTAATTTTAGCACACAGTACTTATATAGGGTTTAATGTTGAGAGATTTATCTAACAGTGAATGTACATATTTTAGCTGATTACAAATATAATATTATAAATATCTTATACAAACTATTTACCTATGCAGATTCATGTACCGATGAAGACTACAGTTATTATTCAAAAGTAAAAAATAAAGAGGCAAATGATAAGAATCTTATGGACCCAGACAACAGAAAACATATAAATACTGCTTTCGACAGGTAGGTAATACCACCTTATTATGGTGTAAACTTATGGTGTTAAACTCTAAAAAGTACTTCACTTTTTCATTAATATTTTTTACAGTTTCAAGCGGAAGTACAACAAAAGTTATTTAAACAAACGCGAACACAATATGAGAAGAAAAATATTTGCTCGCAATATACAGTAAGTAGAACAGAGAATACAGATGAAACTATGGGTTTATATGACACACTTAATACTCCGTATCCTAGTTTCTTTATTAAAATAATTCAGTTCACAATTTTAAACTGTGGAAACTATGTAATACCTAGTTTCATGTATATTACTGTTATTTTGTTTGTTTTGCATTTTAAAAAAAGCAATGAAAAATATTTTTCTAACGTCTTACTTATAAGGAAAATACATAACTTTTTAATATTATTTGGCATTAAGAAAAGAAATATCATGTTTTTTTTATTTAACTGAAAATTAATATTTAAATTATAGCTGAGTCAGTGGAAGTAATAATTTAATGTTTGCAGATTAATATTGGACAGGAACCGACAGAACCTTACGTATAAATTAGCCATAAATAAGTTCGTTGACAGAACTCCCGAAGAAATGTCCAAGTACAGGGGTTTACTAAGACGGACTAATAGAGAAGCTGGAAATATACCTTTTCCTTATTCTCAGAAAAGAATGACAGAAATGGCTTCTGATTTACCGGTAGAATACAATGCAAGGCTTTATGGGCTTGTGGGTCCAGTTAAACGTAAGGCTGTTGAATGTTTTGTATTCACTCAAACGTATGATTTTCGGACATTATTTTGAGAATCCATTGCTTTTCTAACATAAATATATTATCTGGTCCATTTGTAGATGTTTGAAATCAATGATTTTTTTAAATTTAAATATCGAATTAAAAAACTTCTTTTATGTATAGATCAGCAGGTAGGCTGACGGTCAAATTGGTGGTAGACGGGTAAATTACCACAATCATGGAATGCATAGTTTAATACAAGAAACGCCATTGACTTGCCCAAACGCAATAGCACACGTTCTTTTATTACACGATGATCTTGTGTAAGAGGATGATAACTGCTGCTAGATGGGCTACACAGTTTACGGCTGAGTAGAATATCTAGCACAATTCACACTGGGACTGTGTTCCCAGAATGCCCTACCACTACTAAAATGCCAAACTGTCTTAGATATTAATGAGTAAGTATACCGAATTAATTCAAATATATAAATATTAATTCAAATAATTTTGGAATTGAATAGAGCAAGAAAATTGTGGTTCTTGTTGGACGTGGGGAACGACAGCTGCTGTTGAGGGCGCCCTGGCTCGCATCAATGGTGGTAGATTGTTAAGGCTTGCCAACCAGGCTCTTGTTGATTGTGCTTGGGAGTAAGATTCTATTTTTTTTTTAATATGACAGAAGTTTTCATTAAACCCTTTTTAATTGAATTTAAATTCTTAACATTTAGATTCGATGGTTCTGGATGCGACGGCGGCACCGATATTATTGCCTATAAATGGATGATGAAATACGGTCTTCCTACCGAGGAAGAGTATGGACCTTATGCTGACGAGGTGAGGTGTAGTACTGAAAATATCTTATACTTTATTTCTTAGGTCTTAGGCTATTATTAGGTTCTTTTCATATTTTATATATTCGATAAATTCCCGATATTTTTTCAAATTTTAATATATTTTGTAGGTAGTGACTACAAAGCTATTTCATTGCTGTATGATAAAAAAAATGCCACAAGTAGTTTTGACAGGTAAAAATCTGAGGGTGCAAGGTCAGGGCTATATATGGTAGATACATTAATACTTCCCAACCAAGCTCTCAATATTTGCTGAGTGACTAAAGAAGTGTGTGTGTTCTGGCGTTATCATGATGAACTGTTAAACGCAGTGTACCCTGCCACTACTTTCCAAATCCAAACCAGAGCCAACTTTGAAAAGTTCCTTTCCAAAGTTGATCCAGCCGGGAATCGAACCCGGGGCCTCTGAGACGTTAGGCAAGCATCCTTACCACTCATCCAACGGCCTCGTCTATATGTATTATATTGTTTGTATATTATATTGTATGTGTATAAACTTAGGAAAAAAAGCTTTCTTTTTCAGAACGGATATTGTCAAATACACAACATGACAACGCTTTATCCAATTCGTGGATTTACAGATGTCACACCCTACAGCGAGTCAGCAATTAAGGTACTTCAGTCAAGTTAACATATTTTATATTGTTTGATTTACCTGCTAGCTTTTAAGACTCTCTTTTATATAATAACTAGTGACCTGCTCCCAGCTTCGCACGTATACATTTTTTTTTGCAAATTATATACACAAATCTTCCACTTTATCACTTTTTCCAAGAATGAAAACCCTATCAATACGTATCAAAATCCGTGAGTGGGTTATAAGAAGTTAGTTGAGAAATAGACCGAGTTTATTTTATAACATGTTATAGATATAGATATCATCAATACTAATAATAAATCTGTAAGGGTCGGTCATGGAGTAAGTTACTTTGTTTTTAGAGATATCGTGTTTATAGGCTCTGAAACTAAATTGACGATTTTTAGAATTTTTCTCTGTATGTATGTATGTATGTTCCTCCATAACTGAAACGAATTAACTGATTTTCATGAAAGTTGGTAGATGAACATTTGGACGTACGGGACACAGGATAGGCTACTTAATATTTTTCAACGCGGACGAAGTCGTGGGCACCAGCTAGTAGAAGAATAAATTAATATAAAAAATATTCTTAACCTCATAACTTTCTATAAATACCTATTATAAAGTGTGGCAGGCAGGCTGACGGTCTTTGGTAAGTGGCCACCGTGGCCTAGAAACACAAGCAACACCAGACTTGCAGCCTGTAGAAATTTGTTTACAGATCTCACGAAATGACTTAAGTACTTATGTGGCTGCTACACAGAAAAAATAATAAATATTTAAAACAAATAAATCTTGTATTATCTATAGCTTTATTATCATAACCACCGAAGCAACCACCAGCAGAATTGTATTATTGACGGTTATTGTTTTCGGATTTTGCTTACATTACGACTTGATCAATAAAGGCCCTTTGCTGAATCGTACTTCTACGCCTCTGATATTTATATAGAGGCAGTTGACCATTGCTTCGCAGAAGTATATTATTATATAGTTTTATTTATTGAATATTACGTACTCCTTCATACTAATAACTGCTATAATTGAAAACCCTCGCCGGGTAGAACATACTTTGTATTATACTTTCATGCGTTTAATACAAACTGTTTTTATTCTGCATTTTTTTCTTTAATGTTTTTATCTTCTGCAAAATTTTATCAAGTATCCTAGTATCTTTTTTCCACTGTTCTCTCGCGTATAGATAAGACGTATAGGTAAGGCATAATTGAAAGTGTGGATTCAATTATGCCTAATTGGGATTCATTATGCATAAATTGCCTAACATATTTACACAAACATTCATTGGTGGTGTAAAGTTTGTTTACTCACATTTCAATTTTGTTTTTCTTGTTAAAAATTAGCAAAAATTGTGTATTTAAAAACCATGTTTAATATTTTCTTAAAACTTCCATAAAAAAATTATGTATCTTATAAATTTTCAGTAATAAAGCTTATCATTACTTTTATAAAACTTTATAATATTAGTAGGCATAGACTATTCAAGTATTTTTTATTATTAACAGGTTGCTTTGATACACCACGGACCACTTTCGGTATCAGTGGACGCGAATGATGCTTTTGCGATTTACGCTGGTGGAATATTCTACGATCCAGTATGGTAATTTTTTTGTTATCAACTAGATACTACAACCGCATGATATGGATTAATGTTCATTTTAAAACTATACAGCATATTTTCAGTATTATTTTTTCAGTATAATTTTCTCTTTCTATATTATACCAATCGATATTGAAATCGTTGTTCGAAATATATTTCTAAGTATTTAAATCTATTTCTATTGGAAGGACTGAAAAATAAAGGCACACACAAAACAAAATTACACAAATTTTAGAATAGTAATAGTACTTTTAACGCAATTTCGACGTTTCATTATTTTTGACGCAGACTTAATTTCACAAATTTAATTCACAAATTTTTTCACTAATTCTTTATTAGCTCGCAAAACATAATATAAACTGATTTTAAATGAATGTTTAAATAGTAAATGAGTATTTTACTAAATAAGTATATTAAATAAATTTACAAATCATCTTAGCCGTAGAACGTTAACTGCTGGCCTCCCTCATAATTCTCCAATATTGTCTATGGGCCCATAATTCTATGGCGCCCATAGAATTAGAAACTGTAACTACTGATACTTGGTATTATTCCTACTTCTATGGTGACGCCCAATTTTTTTAAATTTTTAGACGACCCCTCGGGAACCTAACATTTTTCCAGAATAAATAGTAATCTATATGTTAAATGTTAAATCAACTATCTGTGTGCCAAATTTCATATAAATCCGTTTTGGCGTGAAAGAGTAACAAACATCCACATACATCGGATACATCCATCCTCACAAACTTTAGAGCATTTATAATATTAGTAGTATTAAAAATTTAGAAATTAGTTCTGTATGTATAAAATTTGTGTATTTTATTACTAATTACAGTAGTTCAACTAGACTGAATCACGAGGTAGCACTGGTCGGCTACGGGCAGCGTGACGGTGAATCGTTTTGGATTCTAAAGAACTCCTGGGGTCCGAGCTGGGGTATAGACGGATATATGCATATATCCACACGCAATAACAATTGTGGTGTGGCCACAGAACCTACTTATGTTGTGTTTTAAAACATTTTTTATATAATAATAAAATTAACTTGATACTACGGCGATTTTCCCTTCTTTTTCTTGTTTGCACGTGTATGTTAATATATTTAATATAGAGATGTATTTGAACACCAATTAAAATTAAAATGTGCTTGAAGCAAATAAGCTTTCTCTTTCTCATTTCATGTCACCAGAAATAAGTATAGTGTATTTTTATTTGGTTGAACAAAAACGTAAACAAACATTTCACGACATAGAATTTTCCAGTTTTAACCTTAAATATACATTAATATATACACGTATTTACACTCACAAACATAATCTTTACGATTTGTATCCAAAATTATTACATATTTTCAGAGGAAAATGCAAAAAAACTCGATAAAATCGTCACTTAACCAACAATATCAATGGACGTCACAGATATTTTGTCTATGGTTTTAGAAACGGGACATGTCCACGACCTGTCATTTGGAGTCCCATGAGGTGTTGATTCGTACATAAATTATCAAGTTCACAATTCTACATACATTTCTAAAGTTTTAGTTTATCATAATTCATGACAATTTATGGTATTATTTCTGATTAAATGGCATTAATTAAATAGATTACTTAAAATTATTAGTAACAGTTCGTATTTTATTTATTATTCTTATTAATAATAATAATATTTTATTCGGTTTTGGTTTTTACGGAGGTGCAAAATGCACCACTGCAAAATGCAGTGTTGCCATGGTAAAAGATTGTACTTTATTATTTTAAACTTTGTTAATGTGGTTTTAGTGTGTCAAATAACAAGTAAAAGGACAAAAAATTCATCACATTAAACAATACGAACAAGTACTACTAAATGAGTTACTCACTGAGTCAACTCTCTTTAATAGATATCTATTGTACAAATCCCACCTCTAAAACAGGTCAGTGAACCTGGCGACGCCATATTTGTTTACCTTTTTGTTCAATCAAATAAAAATACAAAAGTTGTTTTTTTTTTCGATTACGATATAAAAGAAAGTTTGTTATAAAAGGTTTTGTATAAAATAAAGTAATAAGAAGTTGTTTTAATTAAGAAGTTAACTTGATGGTTGAAAGCTACCGTCGCCTCTTAACACGAGCAAAGCCTTTATCACGAGCATATGGGATAAGGAAGTCACATTCAATCAAGTGAATCTTCATTATTACCTATAAAAAATATGTGTCTTACGTTGCTAAAAATAAATTTAGAATACCTAGATCTAAACAAACCAAAAGTGACATTAAATAACAATTATATATAAGTAACAAAGACACGCCATCAAAGTATTCGGAAGCCGTTTTAGGCGACCTACATTTCAAAGAGATAAAAGCGTCAGTGAAAACCGCAAAATTACATACAGGGGAAGCGCAAAAATTCAAGGGCGAAATATTCAAAACAATCTCTCTGCGCCTCCGTCGGGATTAAGAAAAGAGATTTGTATTTTTTTCTCGTAAGAATAATGGAAGCGGCCAGAGAGGATGATAAGGGTGAACGGCGATGAAAAACGCGATAATTTACCTTAGCTACACAATAAAAATATAGGGGCATATTGACTAATGTATTGATTAATACAAGTTCATGTCACTAAAATAGTTTCATATTCAAAAATTTGCTCAAACATTAAGTTACAGTATAAAGTTAAAATTCCTTTAGTTTTTAATAAAATACCGAGAATTGTAGGAATATAACTTAATTCCTAGTTTTAGTAATGCCACTTTTTTATCTAAAAGAATGCATCTTCTGATATATTTGGTAGAAATTAAATTTTCTATGGCTTCTCTTCCATTTTTTATAATTAGAATTTAAAAGAATTTAAAATCAAAAGAAAAGAATTTAAAATCACACTTTTAGTAGTGGAAAATGGGAATAAAATCTGATATTTTTCCAGACAGCTTTCGTTTGCAACTTCACCCGCGTATCTTTTTAAATTTTGCCTATGTTTATTTCTGATGTGTGAATTGTAATTACGTCTTAAAATATTTAGTAGTTTTTGCGTAAAACTGTGACAAACTTCCAGATATATATCTATGATTACAAACTTTCGCTTTTATAAGTAAGTAAGGATTCGCATTGAATAAATATTGTTATTGTTAATTCTGAAACTTTTTTTCTCGTTATCAGCACTGTAACTCTTACGATCGCGAACGAATGTTTGACGTCACGTTATGTCCTCGATTTTCCTATCAACCTCGGGGCGTTGGGTCAGCTCGGTTCCCGCCGGTTCGCAAATGTATAGCGCATGCGTTGAAATTGCGCCAATTTTGCGGGCAGCGGCCTCTGCCGACGGATGCTCTCAGTCCGTTGCAACCTCGCCGGAGGGACGTTACGTCACGTGACGCCGCAAACCTTCCGCACGGGACGGGAAAAATTTGAAAATGTTTCTCTGAAAATGGAACCGTGCAGACGGGTGCACGTACTACCTGCACATTTGCAGTTCAGTTAGCGTTAGGAGAACCTGTGTGTTGTGTGTTTATATTAAGTTTGTGTTAGGATTTTGAATGTTCATACACGAATATTATGTAAATGACGCGATAAAAATAGTATTTGTGTGTGTGTATTAAGATACGTTTGGGGTTGTGTGAGGGGGTTTGGGTGCAGAACCCGTCGTGGTCGCGGTCTCAGTCAAGTGGCCCAACCTTGACACGCTTTCGCGCTAGCACCCACAACCGCGGTAGCTTGTTTCTATTGCACTCTCTTTTGACATTTACGTAAATAGAGAGTGGCCTTTTGGTAAATAAGCTACTTTGCAGGATTCATTTATTGCGATCACCGATACGAATGTTCATTTCCACGAGAATAATTTCGTTTCATTCAATAAATTTACGACCAGCATGAGTGATTATTTTTGTGGAATGTTTGTAAATGTTTGACTGGAAATTAACAAGAACTTGGTGAAAATGAACAAGAAAATAATACCTTTGTGATCGCTTCAGATGCGTAAACTGAAGCAATCAAGATGAAAATTTCAAGAGGTAAGAGAAAATTCAGTAAAATTTATGGTTTTTTTAGACATTATGTAAAATGTGTGTCGTTGTTTAAAAATAAATTTTGAATTTATCCAAAATTTTGTCTTCATCAGATTTACTTACTTAATTTAGTCGTTTGTTCTTGTATCTATTCGAAAGATAAATATTACAATGTTTTCCTTATTAACATTATTTGTGCGTATTTTTACTTTCTTTCACAATACCTATAACAATAGACCAATGTCAGTTTAAATACATTTTCAATTACGCAAAAACGGCTGAACGGATTTGGATGAAATTTGGCACACAGATAGTTTATTACCTGGATTAACTTAAACTTTAGTGTCTCAAATCTTTCGAAACTAGAATAAAAAAGAATAATAGGAAAAATAAAATGTTATATTTGAAATAGAACTCAAAATGTGAGTTGAAAACATTCTGTAACTAATACTTACGAAATCATGGACAACTTACCTATTCTATTGTAATATACCTAATCAATATTTAGATGTATCTCGAGACGGGTCAGGATCCTATAGATCTAGACTTAACGACCTTGCGCTCGGTGTCACCTTTACGCCACCCTGTCCTCTGAACGGCCGTTTACCCTTAACTAAATCGACGCAGTTTAATCAAAGCACAAAAATAAAATCTTCATAAAACACTTCAAAGGAAATGTTGGTTTATACTTTCATTGGAAAATGTAATTTGTAAATGGCTTAGCAAAATTATAATTGTGTAAATCAACAGGAAATAACATTCTTGAAATCTAGAATGTCTATACTAATAAATAAAATTGAAGTGATATATATATATATACGGTACTACTTAAGTATACTTAACTAGTTTTTTTTTAATGTTGAGATCGTCTAACAGGGTGACGGTGCCCTTGATAGGTAGGTGGCTACCGTCGCCTCTAACACAAGCAACGTGACAAGTGCTGCAATCGCGTTGCCGGCTACAGTAGGATTAAGGATAAGGGATAGGGAAGGGATAGGGAAGTGGGCTCTGGCATCTATCCCCCAGTTTAGTTTTTTACGTGAATAATAGTGGGAGGCAATTCAGAAAACAGCAGCGATGACAGCAAAATCGGAGGAAGAGTTTGTTGCTGAAGAAAACATATAATTTATCATTCACATCCAATGTTTAACTACACCAATCGATAGTTAAAGAATGATTTTTTTTTGTATTATTCGAATTCGTTGGATAAATTCGTTGGCATTGACATACTTTGGTCAATGCCATTACTCGTGAAAGTTTTCACATAAAACATACAATTTTTTTTTGTCATAAAACCCGTTTCCTATTTTGTCTTCGATTCACCGGCAATACAGACTTTTGACATGAAAATTGCAACCTACACATACCTTCATAGGCTAAACGTCTCATGAATGACACGACATGAATTATGACGAGAGCCTGAGCTGTTGTGAACATTCCATATTCATGACGAGTGATGCCTCTCCAAAGGGCTTTAATGTTTTTCAGCGAAACATTAATAAACGTGTACTTAGCTCCGTGAAATGCTGCGCGACAAATTTAAATTCAAACAATTTTGAATCAATAAGCTCATGCATACACACACACATTTTCAAAATCGGTCTAGTACATTGAGTTTATTCATTACAAACATATCTATAAATCTTCTCTCTTAATAATATTATTAGTATTAGTGTTTGTATTGGTATTGGATTGGTATTGGTATTAGTATTGGTATTGGTATAGATTAGTATATGACTGTTCAAATCTAACAGAACATTTCATTATAAAATATTTCATTATGAAATGCTATTTTCATTCCTATTTATCATTCTAGTTTTATTGAACACTAGTTAGTGTTTTGGCCCGCGACTTCGTCCGCGTCCGATCACTACAAACTTCACAGGAACACCCGCTGCACTAATCCGAAGATTGTCTGAAAGTTTCATCAAAATCGGTTCAGCGGTTTTGGAGTCTATAGGAGACATAGGACATACATACATCGCCTTTTACATATAATAAGAAGATTAAAAAAGATTTAAAGACGTCATTAACATACTAGAGAAACATTTTGGGAACTGTGCATTGCAAGTATTTTTATATTAACAAAATTGTTTTAAAATAGCGACCTTTTGTGTAGGTATATAAAATGCAAATTGAATTAATTCTTGCTTAGGTATTAAGGTGAAGTGATTGCGTATCGTGCCAAAACCGAAGAGCCATCTCATAAAACGCGTGTGGGATTAAAACACGTATAAAACGCTTCGTTCCAAGGGTGGCGATATAAGCCCGAAATACGATTCCTTTTAATAAGAAAACGTGTTACGATGCCTCGGAATACGAAAAAAGGATGCTAGGTTCATTGAAAATAAATGATTTTTCAGTTTTTTTTCTTATAAGACTTAAACTTTTACTCTTGTTAGACTTGGTGGATACATAAAGTAATAAAATAACTGATTGCTAGATTATGATTTCATACTGCAAAATATAAATGCCAAATTGTCTACGATTACAAATAATTTATGATCGATACGAGCTCGTAATCCGACGACTCCAGATAAAATAGATGCTGCCATTGTATTCAATTTTATAAAATGGTGCCCGTCGTTGCATAAGTTAAAATTTAACAATAATAGTGTAACGTTCTCTATAAAATAAGTAACGTTGGATGTAGGTACTACTCAAATGGAGCGTTGTCAAGGTGTTTGTGTCCTAGCAACGTAATGAAAGACGAGACGCCATAAATGATAGTTTGCCATTTTTGTGATATTTACTATTTTTGCAATAGTAAATATCCAATATATGTTTTTGTTTTACAGTCAATTATTGTATTTTTTTGGAAAACTTCATTTATAATTTTTTTATTTAGATGATATATTCTTTTTAAATTTTTGTTTATAAAAAAAAATAAGCCAATGGTTTCTTGTTAATCTATCAATCTTTCAAACTTACCTATATAGCAATATACTTAAGTGCCCCAATAGCAGGCGCTGCCTGGGCCTAAAATTAATCTTTGAACTACAAGCAATCTTCTCCTCGGAATCTGTTTGACTGTGTGGAGCACAAATCATGATCAGTTGTTCTAACGGTGAAAAAAAGCATCGACTTGAATTTTATGTGTGAAAATACTGGCAATCTTCGAAGTCACGTAAAGTCCCAATAATCCTCAGTGAGCTAGCGCAGTGGAGTAGTTCATACCTCCTCTAACACAGGAAAAGCCTGGATCCCGTAGTGAGTCGTAATGTAAGTCACGTCTTTACGCTCTCTTCAATACTTTTGATGTAGCTTTTTTAAAGTTTGTTTTCTTAATTTAAATAATCAATAAGGTGAAACTTTTACCAATACCATCGTCGCATCTTAAGGGTCCCTTACGGCAATCGAGGGTCGGGATTGTAAAAGAATTATATAGTAAACGATGCTCCACAACCTTGAAAAAAATAACACAGCTAGCCAATGAATGTTACTTTTTGCTGAAACATTCGAATTTAAGATAATGCTTATGGATAAGTGTAAAAAAAATCCAGAAAATCACTAAAAACGTGTAAATCGCACTACCGTTTTGTTACAATTGTGTCGGTAAGTATCAAGAATTATTAAATGAATTTTATCAAATAATAAAGTTAAAACTATAAAAAAATAGATGCAATCTTCATTTCTTAATAAACTTATTCCTATTTTGTGTAAAAAAATCACAAACTTGCCCAATTTTTTCGCTCAAAATCTTCATATAAATTACTATGAAGGCTATTATTATGAAATCACGCTCGGGCCACGGTTCAGTCTGGTTCAGTCCAGGCTGGCGCAACTCAAAGGAAAGAAAATGATGTATGAAACAGGTGGATTGGGTAATGCCGGAATAACCCGACTAAGTCAAGGCGATTGCGAAACCCATTAAGTTATTAGACATCACCGATTCTCTAATTTGGCCGTATTATACATCAAAACCACAATAAACCTGTATGTATAAGTTACTCTATGCAATAAACCATCGGCGGCCATATTGATGTGTTGCAATATGGCGTCTTTCATTTCAACTGCTTTGTTTGTTTGTTGTTTATTTTCGGATTTTTCGGCAAGCAGAGTATTGATTTTTATAAAACTTGGCAAAATTTTAGTGTTTAAATACTCTTTCTTCGTAGTGTTATATTTGGTGCATCGTGTTTAGTGTTCTAGATGCCGAAAGTAAGCTGCGAAATATGTGGCCTAAGAACGAGTCGCATTGATAATAAAAAACGAATATTTTTGGCCCAATTCCCGCTGGATGAAGATAGGTTAGTACATATTATATCTTGCTGCTGTTCTAAAACCATGTATTTTCGAATAAAATTGTGTTGCATATGTGTTGCATGTAAAATGTAAACAATACTGCAGTGCCATTTTTTATCGACAATCGGCAAAAATTTCCTTTTGATTTTATTGCACTGAATGATAAGAAATGAACACATGCATACACCCCAATGTACCAATTGGTTTGTTTTAGTTTTATTTTGCCTTTCTTTTTTATTTATATGTATATTTAACTAAAAAATAACATTTATTATTCATTTACTTTCTAGGTGCAGGCAAGACTTTGAAAAGAAAAAAACAACAAATGAAATGCTGTTCCATGTATCGGAATCTCTGCCAATCCATTGAACGATGAAGTTTTCAGTGAACTCTCTCTCCATATTGCTAAAAATGCTGTAAGAGATGAACTCATGCATACACCCCAATGTACCATTTGGTTTGTTTTAGTTTTATTTTGCCTTTATTTTTTTATTTATATATTTAACTAAAAATAACATTCAATATTCATTTACTTTCTAGGTGCAGGCAAGACTGAAAAGAAAAAAAAAACAGCTGTACATACAACAAATGAAATGCTGTTCCATGTATCGGAATCTCTGCCAATCCATTGAACGATGAAGTTTTCAGTGAACTCCCTCTCCATATTGCTAAAAATCCTGTACAAACAACAAATGAAATGCTGTTCCATGTATCGTTCCAATCCATTGAATTACTTTATGAAATTATTATTACGTTATACATGACATAATCCAATTTTTATGTGTGTTACAGAACCTTCAACGTCGACCTTGGATACTGCCGTAATTAACTTAAAAAATAAATAGATCCTGCAGTCCTCAAAGATTTTATGTGAAGTTACTCTTGTGGCTAGGGAGCTGGGTGCCAAAATTTCTATATGATTTGTTCGTGTTAGGATGATGTACCATAAAAAAACATTAAGGACCGCGTCTGCCACCATGACAGCCCTGCGTTGTCAATTGAACGACGAACTAATCTCCTGGTATCAGTAATCCGGTTGTTCACGTCACTCGAACTGTTGAGCCTCCTCTTGTATCAGTAGTTCGGCGCTGGTGCTTTGTTTTCTAAGGTACTGTATGTACACATAAGGCTCTTATAATAATATCAAGGAACTTCAATAAGTGTCCATTATTCAACCTCTTTATTTAATTAGCCACTTGTTATCAATGTATTTTGTAGATTCCTTGTGCATCAAATGCTCTAAGTATGGCCATATCGATTGACAGTGTAACTCTTCCTAGCATTTGATTTACAATTTGATATATCTTTTTTATATTTTTAAAGTTATTATTAATATACATATTTATTCCTCTTATCTTACTTCGAAATGTAAAACAATCGTCATGTGTGTACATACATCAGTACTTTAGAAAACAAAAGTTTTTCACCAGCGCCGAACTACTGATACAAAAGGGGGCTCAACAGTCCGGGTGAGGTGTACAACCGTACTACTGATACCAGGCGGAACAAATCATATACCAAAATGGCACCCAGCTAACCATTGTTTTTTTCGTTCACTGCTTCTCTGCTACTCCGTCAGTCGGCGATAACCGTAAACTGTATGATAGTAATAAAGCGATGATTGTAATTATTTGTTTTTTTATTTGTCAATAAATAATATTTAAAATTATGTAAGGCCTTTTTTTGGGATTTTCATAAAACCATAGACTATAGAGTCAATTATACTATCGACCTTATTTATCGTAACAATAGCACATCCTTATTTTTATGTTCGTTATGTTGGCAGCATCGTACTTGTTAATTTTGGTTAGGTTGGTATTGGAGCAGTCCATCTTTGTCATAGAACAGTGGATTTTATTTTCATTGTATGGGAGTCCCGTCTCTTAAAACGTAGTGATTATATACTCTTTGGTTCAGTCGGCCATGCGCCTCCGAAGTGAGAGCACGTCGCTTTGCGCCGCACTGACAGTTCGTGATAAAACCGTGTACTTACACAAAAAATGTCAAATATGTCGTCTTTGATGTTGAAATTATAGCCCAAGAGCCCAAGGCCAGACCTTCGTTCAGTGTGACCATATATGGCAGGATTTCCACCCACATAAGAGACGACAGTAAAGGTCTACCGGGGCAACGAAAAAACAAAAATTTTGGAAAAACCCTTCCCCCCTCCCTTAAACCGCCCTGTCTGTCCGGCGCGACTCAGCCGAGTCGTGTTTGGGCTCATCGGAGACGTCTCGACGAGATAAAAAATTTGACGCCCCCCTCGGACCCCCTCAGCCGTAACTCAGAAACGGCGCGACTCAGCCGGGTCGTGTTTGGGCTCATCGGGGACGTCTCTACGAGATAAAAAATTTGACCCCCCCCCCCCCCCCCTCTAACCCCCTCAGCCGTAACTCGGAAACGACGCGACGCAGTGGGGTCGTGTTTGGGCTCATCGGAGACGTCTCGACGAGATAAAAAATTTGACGCCCCCCTCGGACCCCCTCAGCCGTAACTCAGAAACGGCGCGACTCAGCCGGGTCGTGTTTAGGCTCATCGGGGACGTCTCCACGAGATAAAAAATTTGAACCCCCCCCCTCTAACCCCCTCAGCCGTAACTCGGAAACGGCGCGACTCAGCCGGGTCGTGTTTGGGCTCATCGGAGACGTCTCTCCGAGATAAAAAAATTGACTCCCCCCTCGGACCCCCCCGGCCGTAACTCGGAAACGACGCGACGCAGTGGGGTCGTGTTTGTGCTCATCAGAGACGTCTCTCCGAGATAAAAAATTTGACGCCCCCCTCGGACCCCCCCGACCATAACTCGGAAACGACGCGACGCAGTGGGGTCGTGTTTGTGCTCATTGGAGACGTCTCTCCGAGATAAAAAATTTGACACCCCCCTCGGACCCCCCCGGCCGTAACTCGGAAACGACGCGACGCAGTGGGGTCGTGTTTGTGCTCATCAGAGACGTCTCTCCGAGATAAAAAATTTGAACCCCCCCTCGGACCCCCTCAGCCGTAACTCGGAAACGACGCGACGCAGTGGGGTCCTGTTTGTGCTCATCGAGGACGTCTTTCCGAGATAAAAAAATTGACACCCCCCTCGGACCCCCCCGGCCGTAACTTGGGAACGACGCGACGCAGTGGGGTCGTGTTTGTGCTCATCGGGGACGTCTCTGCGAGATAAAAAATTTGACACCCCTCCAACCTCTCCGGCCGTAACTTGGAAATAGCGCGACGCACCCGGGTCGTGTTTGGAATCATTTAAGACGGCTCTCGGGAAGGCGAATTTTTTAGAGTAGACCAAATTTCAAATTTTGGCAGTTGCGGTCTACTCGTAGGACCATGGTCAACGGTTACAGGTAGACCCCCGTGTTGGGTATCATTTGAAAGGTCTCAACGAGAATGATCAATTGAAACTAATCCCCTCTCACTCCCCCTTTTAAGTAAAAGTCTCCTACCCCCAATTCTTTACGAATTACAAAACAAAGACCCTAAACCAAACCAAAACAATTAACTATAGCAAATGACAACATCCAACTTACAACCGCGCCCCCACGGACTACTTGCAGATCGCCGCAGCACGCACGATCTAGTATTTAAATAGCGTAGAACTAAACAACATGCTCTTATTTATAAATTATGAGGAGACAAAGCACTAAATAGTATTTTGAACACTAAATAATAAAAATGACCAAATCTCATTTGCGTATAACGAAACGCATGATGGCGCATCTGTCAAACCTAATATCATTAGTGTCAAAAGATCACGCCAAATTTCAAATACCTATGTCGTCTTTGATCTTGAAATTATGATGTAAACTGCGCAACTAAAAAATTACTCCTCGGAACTATTTATCTCCGCAGCTAGAAACTTTACAGAAAGATTTCTATCAGGCCAGAAACCCACGGCATTCTCGGTGCATGCAAATACGAGATCCGCCTTATATTATTAAATCAATGGAAGAGAGGAAAGCAAGGGTGCAAAGCGCGTCGAAAGATTTGGAACCGAATGCAACTGATGAATAGAAGGTTTGTAAGGAACAGTATGCCATAAGTTCTAATCTAAGGAGATCCTAAGTTTTCTAGGAGTCAGATTTTTTTACATAATCATCATGGTAAATGTACTACATATGGAACGTTCTCGAAAGCCCGAGCGTAGCTCTGGGCGCAAGGAAAGTTCCACACACGTCCGCACTTTGAAGACGCAAAGCGTATAATGATTTTACGGCAAATTATACAAGCGTCCAATTAGTGACGACTTTTGGCAAGTTTTACGGTTTTATAGGAAAGTAAATCGTGTTCTTATACCCCTAAACGACATTTTAACTTACCCTGTGCATAACCATATCTATTCTGATTTATACAAACTCATGCTCAGGATCATATAATTGACTCCAGTTTGAAAATTAAAAATGCTTACAAACGTTTTCAGTACAATATATTATTTTTGTAATTGGGAATAACCATTTCATTTTGTATTGTGCAACTAAAATAATAATTATACACTAACTAGATCGTGCTTGCTACCGCGGTCTGCAAGCAGCCCGCGAGGGCGCGGTTGTGAGTTAGGTGTTGTCATTTGCCATAGTTAATTGTTTTGGTTTGGTTTTGGGTCTTTTTTTGTAATTCGTGAAGAATTAGGGGTACCTAAGTAAAAAGGGGGAGTAAAATTGGTCACCCTCGTTGAGACCTTTCAAATGATACCCAACACGCAACCGTTTATCTAAAACCGTTGACCATGGTCTACTGAGTAGACCGCAACTGTCAAAATTTGAAATTTGGTCTACTCTAAAAAATTCGTCTCCGAGATGTCCCCGATGAGCCCAAACACGACTTGGCTGCGTTGCGCCGTTTCCGAGTTACGGCCGGGGGGGTCCGAGGGGGCGTCAAATTTTTTATGTCGGAGAGACGTCTCCGATGAGCACAAACACGACCCCATTGCGTCGCGTCATTTCCAAGTTACGGCCGGGGGGGTCCGAGGGGGGCGTCAAATTTTTTATCTCGGAGAGACGTCTCCGATGAGCACAAACACGACCCCACTGCGTCGCGTCGTTTCCGAGTTACGGCCGGGGCGGTCCGAGGGGGGCGTCAAATTTTTTAAGTCGGAGAGACGTCTCCAATGAGCATAAACACGACCCCACTGCGCCGCGTCATTTCCGAGTTACGGCCGGGGGGGTCCGAGGGGGGCGTCAAATTTTTTATCTCGGGGAGACGTCTCCAATGAGCACAAACACGACCCCACTGCGTCGC
This sequence comes from Synanthedon andrenaeformis, assembly GCA_936446665.2. Taxonomy (NCBI): domain Eukaryota; kingdom Metazoa; phylum Arthropoda; class Insecta; order Lepidoptera; family Sesiidae; genus Synanthedon; species Synanthedon andrenaeformis. The sequence goes on along the minus strand of OW387780.2, from coordinate 3,237,044 downwards.
GTCGTTTCCGAGTTACGGCCGGGGGGGTCCGAGGGGGGCGTCAAATTTTTTATCTCGGAGAGACGTCTCCGATGAGCACAAGCACGACCCCATTGCGTCGCGTCGTTTCCGAGTTACGGCCGGGGCGGTCCGAGGGGGGCGTCAAATTTTTTATGTCGGAGAGACGTCTCCGATGAGCACAAGCACGACCCCATTGCGTCGCGTCGTTTCCGAGTTACGGCCGGGGCGGTCCGAGGGGGGCGTCAAATTTTTTATGTCGGAGAGACGTCTCCAATGAGCATAAACACGACCCCACTGCGCCGCGTCATTTCCGAGTTACGGCCGGGGGGGTCCGAGGGGGGCGTCAAATTTTTTATCTCGGGGAGACGTCTCCAATGAGCACAAACACGACCCCACTGCGTCGCGTCGTTTCCGAGTTACGGCCGGGGGGGTCCGAGGGGGGCGTCAAATTTTTTATCTCGGAGAGACGTCTCCGATGAGCACAAGCACGACCCCATTGCGTCGCGTCGTTTCCGAGTTACGGCCGGGGCGGTCCGAGGGGGGCGTCAAATTTTTTATGTCGGAGAGACGTCTCCGATGAGCACAAGCACGACCCCATTGCGTCGCGTCGTTTCCGAGTTACGGCCGGGGCGGTCCGAGGGGGGCGTCAAATTTTTTATGTCGGAGAGACGTCTCCAATGAGCACAAACACGACCCCACTGCGCCGCGTCATTTCCGAGTTACGGCCGGGGGGGTCCGAGGGGGGCGTCAAATTTTTTATCTCGGGGAGACGTCCCCGATGAGCCCAAGCACTACCCGGCTGAGTCTGCTTGTCCTCGCTGGTTTTTAATACCTGTGTTGGGGACATGCACCTAGAAACTTTTAGCTTTTATAAAATAAAAAACGAAGATCTGGCCGGCGTGGGCTCTTGCTCTATGCATACGTACGTGTGTGCGTGCGATGCGCGAGCCTCGATCGTTGTGAGAGTAACGCTAAAAACCTAAACTTCGCGCGGCGCGTCTCCGAAACCGGCCCTTAAAATAGATTAAAACCCCTATAAGTATACGAAGATATGTAGCTTATCTTGTACCAATTAATCTATATCGATTTTTTAATACCGTACTCCGCGCCACAGATGCAGAGTTCATCCGCGTTACTTTGGATAAGGCGCCAGTGTGCAGGATCCGAATTGGTTGATTTATCCTGTGGACGCGGTAACATTGGAGCAATCATCCTACTGAAGTGTTTCCATCTAGCTACAGTATCGGCTTTTTTAAGCTAGGTATAAACAAGTTACTGCAGGGTTGACATATTCCCAGCTTACCTTCACTTTTAGGTATGCGGAGTCAGACAAAGAGTATCCCCGCGCTGTACAGCCAATGTCGTGTCATAAAGATCCCGCGACTGCAGCCATCTACATCCATCTACGGCCACGCTAAAAAGCAGTCGGGTTTTAGCACGCTGCGGTGTTTATTAGACAGGCGTAACATCGCAGCGTCCCCTACGCTTCCGGGTTTACATGAGGATTTCCCAACGTAAAAGAAGGGTCGGTATTTTCACTTGCGTTGCTGTCCTTAGACCGTCAAGAGGAGTGCCGGCCTACTTATCACTTTTTATAACCATACTAAATATAAACATTAAATCTGATACAGATAAGACTTACAATATTGATAAAGAAAATAGTTTTACGAATTAAATAAGCCTTACCTCCCAGTAAAAGCTTCCGTCGCATATAAAGAAATTCGCTACGAAAACATCAACGTAATCCAAACAAACGACATTCGCGAGTGATATTAATGGTTTGGGCTGCGACGCCGACTTACTTAGTCTGGCAAAATCTGCTTATATTGAACACGTACTCAGTCGCTGTGTCTTTCTTATAATGTGAATGATTCTTATTTGGTTAAGTATACAATTGAAGGGATGAACATCAGGAGTTTTAGTCATTTTATTATGTATATGTCGTTGCCAAATCATAGAATTTGATCACTTCATGAAATAGTTAGCTAAAACTGGCCATATCATTGAATAACCAGCGTTTATCGACATGCCCAGCTAAAACTGGCCATATCAATAATCTAGGGTATCAAAAGTTTTATAAAAACTCGAAATAAAGACGAAAATTGTAGAAAAAAAAATTAGTTAAACGCTGATTATTCAATGATATGGCCAGTTTTAGCTGGCCATTTCATGAAGTGATCAATTCTATGATCTGGCCACGACATATATACTATATTTTTTTAGTACTTGTGGCGACCTCCTTTTAATAATATTTGGGAATTTACGTTTTAGTTGCCGTGTTATTCTTTTAAATAAAGAAGCACGGTAACCAGAGACTGTCGGCCTCCAACACTGCTACAGAAAGCACGCGACACAACTTCCCACAAACTTGTCGACAATGTAAGCAAACACTTTATTTCTTCATGCACTATCACACTAGACGACCAAATTTGATTTCCTTCATAAAGGATTAACTTTCTTTTCATTATTTACTCATCAAAAGAAAATATATTCTTTAAAACTAAATAATTTCACTAAAAAACTGAAATGCTATCTGCAGTTGACGTTAGCACGTCAAATTTAATGACATCTTTTGTCTTCGAAATCTATCTTGTCTCTGAAAGTCAGTGATGTTACGAAATTAATTTCAAGAAATTAAATTAAACTTAATATTTTCCAAATCCAAATATCAGATATTTTATTGAAAAATTCCAAAAAAAAAACCTTAAAAATGGGTTCTTTAATTTTTAATATGATTTAAAAAAACAAATTGTATTTTGTGTTTGTTTAATTTTAAAAAATTGTCGGTATAGTTTAATTAAAAATTAAAAATTGTATAGTAGTTCTATAGTACAATTTATTTTAATCTACAAATATCCTGAATATAATATATTTGAATCCAAATAATAGGCGTTATTTTTGCATAACCTCAAAAACTTAAAACTAAAGTCTATTTAATTCCAAACTTTGCTTGGTAATAATTTATGCGTTTATTAAAACTGATATCATTTATACAAATAATGGAGCTCAGGTTGACATAATGTTTACATAGTGGTAATTATCGCCGCCTAGGAACACAAGCAACACAATGGAAAATTTCCATACACAATATTTTGTTGTAGTTTTCTGTCAGGGTGGTTACAGCCGCCAGACACCCTCTTTAAGACACGCGAAATAATATTTATAACAATAAAATAAAACGAACGAATAAAACATTTTATTTAATAACAAATAAAACGAAGGCTAATTACAAAGATGCTGACGAAGACGATGGCAATAAATAGTATACTATAGTTAAGTTTAATAAGGAACTAAATTATGGTTTCTTTGAATCATTTTATTGATAATTAATAAGTAATAATTACACTGAATCACATCAGATTATTATTACAAATAACATTTTCAATAAGAAAACATAAACATTTTAATGAACCAATAATATAAAGCTTAAATAGTAGTTTTTATTTTTCAATTATTAATTATTTAAAACTTGGGCTTTTTAAGTAAAATTGTTGCTTTTAAATTAAAAAAAAGGAAATGCATGAGTTAGCGAAACCCGAGTCCTTCTTTCAATAAGCTTTTACAAAGTAATACAGAGCCACCACATTGTTAAATCGAATCCATACTTCCGTTCCACTTATCGCTTAGTTCAGGAAGCGGCCGACGATTTTACGCGAGGGTTTTACAAAAACTTCGCACTGAACTTTTTGTGTTGTTATAAAGATTGAAATATTGATAAGAACAGGAATAACGTTTAGATGTATACAAATATAGTTGCGAATAAACGCTCAACTGTCATAAGTCTTGAGCGCTGATTGGCCGAAATGAACGTTACTTACTGACGGATGCGCTGATTGACACCCCAGAATAAAGAAGCTATATATAATAATAATAATATTCACACATTCCACACAGCACCATCTAGTTCCACACTAAGCAACTTAGTGCTTGTATTATGGATACCAGACAGTTGATATCATACATAGATTACTTTTTTTTTGTAAATACATACATATTATAAATACAAACATCCATGACTCAGGTACAAAGATAAATGTTCACATAAACATTTGCCCCTAGCGGGATTCGAATCCGCGACCGTTTGGTTACCAGCTAGGGTTACTAGCCACTAGACCAAACGTGTCGTCTAACGTGTCGTGTCAATATCATTGACCAAACAGCGTTTCATTTTCTAATCTTCCTAAACAATTTGGGATTTTTGCAAAGATCCTGAAAGTACCTCGGATGATTACAAAATTCGTTGTTAGTTTCCTATTATCCGGTGATTTGCAATCGTACTAGGATTTATGCAAAAATCCGTTTTTTTCAGATACAGGCATGGATATTTTTCGATGTTCCGCACCATCTTTTAAAAAAGAAGTTACAAAGTTTCTGTCATCAGCTGATACTGATTGATAGTCGTTTTTAAGAGTTTGTATTTTGTTAATTATATGGTGTGCGAAAGGGTATATACAAAAAGTGTGTGTCTATTTGTATACTATTATTCTTATGATTTGTTTGGTTTTTCTTTTTCTTAACTTTATTTTGTAAACAGAAAATGTCGCCTTTTGTGTTCGTTTTTAATGCATGCTGAGTTATCTTATAACTGGAGTATACAATATTATATAAGATTGTTTAAATGTGAATAAGTGTATGGATTGTTGTATACTGTCTAGTCTTTTACCGTCAGTACGTTTGTTGTTAAAACTTGTCAACTTCTTGGTATATTTTTCACGCTGTTCACATTTAGACGGCTTCTCTGACTGTTGTAAATGTTCAAAGCTAAATATGAAAGGCGGACGAGGAAAGAGGAAACTTTTGGTGGAGTTATGTGTAATAAGGAGTTTGAAACCTTCCAAGTTGTTCGTGCCGAATGAAGAAACGCCATGAATATAGAGAGACGAGAAGCTAATCTAAATAAACCGTTCCGAAGAACCCTTCGAGGAAAAATATTTAGGAACATTTTCAGGGCATTTTTATTTTTCTCCTCTTCTTTTAATGCAAACAAAGTGTTAACAGATAATTTAACTAATTTAAATTTAACCCAAACAGTTAGAGAACTCATCTTTACAATGGTTAAGTGTTAGCCATATAAAAATGTAATCTAAGTATAGTCTTTATTATGAAACATAATATTATCGTTTTTCTAATCATGATAGAAATACGTGCCCTAAATTGAGGAGCCATGTTGATATGCCATGTCCATTTTTAAATTGACGCTTCGATGCACTTTGACTCCGGCCCTAAGTAAGTGGGATACCAGAGCATATTCCCTTATCCCCTCTATTCCTAGCATATTCGTAGGCAGTACACTAGCATCTCCTTTTGGTGTTGCTTGTGTTTTTGGGGTCGATGGCAACTACTATCAAATGGATTGTCAGCCTGCCTGCGAACTTTTAATAGCCCTTAAAAATAGTCAAATTTCTTAACCATCTTTCAGCACCCAAAATTGTACATGACAGGTACAAATTAAAGAAAAAATATCCCTGGTATAACATAAAGTAAAATATTAAAGTTGAGATGAATCATTCACCTTGACCCTGATACTTAAAAAGAGGTCACGCGCTAGCGCTCTCGTCAACGTTAGGTTCAAAATAAATCTGGTTGCAATTTGCTAAACAGCAAGTTAGTCTTGCTTACTTTCATACAACTTAAAGCTTGGAGGCCGCCAATTTGTACAACTTAGTACTTTAATTATTTCTGTGCCGGTTTCCCTTGTAAACTAGGAGGAAACTTTGTTGGAATAAAAAATAGGTATTGTTCCGAGTGCAGTCTCGCTTTAATATCTCCGGATATTGCTGAGGATTTATTTGAAAACTTAATATCACCTACCTTTTTATCCGTAGCAAATCCGTTGGCAAAGTTGACGTTTTTTATTCTTAATGCGTAAAAAAAACTATTCAACTAGATATTATAATAACAGGTACATCATAATTTATGTGATCTATAATATATTTTATCGATTTATTTTCTCGATAGAGAAGTTTTAATAGAGCATTGCTCTGTAATTTAGCTACTTGAAATTTATCTAAATATTAAGGCTCTTGGATTAAGGCGCTTGGAGTCGTCAATGGCGTTGGCTGTCAATTTACACATACTATGTTGTTTTAAAAGTATACAACACATTCTTAAGAGCGTTCATCAATTAGAATCACGCTGGAGTCAAAATTTATGATTTCAGTAGTTTCAGATGTTTTAGTTTGCAGATAAGATGTTAACGTTATATTATTTGTAGTTGTATAATCTAGTAAATAGCTGAAAAATATTTTACAGTGAATTTTCATTAGAACATTTTTAAACAGACCTTTTTTTAAACAAGCGGTCGAGGGCCTACGCAGATAAATATACAAGTTATTAAAAAAATGATAACACAATCTTTTAGAACATTAATGACTTCACATACTAGGTCCAAGAAAAAACAGAAAAATCTCAAATTTGATCCTAAAATAACACGTTTAATATCACGAAAAATTACGAAGTGACACTTTTGATTATACTTTTCTTGAATGAAAATTTACAGAAATCGTATTTTTTTTTCGACTATTATCTAATAAATGATATGAATTTTTGGAAAATCAATATTTTTATAAGTTTTTCCACATATAATTTTACTAATATCTCGTAGACCGTCGACCGCTAGTTTTAAAAAAGGGCTGCTTAAAAACTGTTCTAATGAGAAAATTATCCCAATATTTTAAAATATTTTTCAGACATTATCTAAATTATAAAACTACAAATATGACGTTAATATCTTATCTGCAAACTAAACACATCATGGCATTATGATCCGCCGGGAATCATAAATTTTCACTCCAACGTGATTCTAACTCTGTAACCCCCTTAATATTTTAGCGTGTAAATATTCCCAATAGCCCGTACCTGCTTAGAAGCAGTAGGGAATTTAAGCCAAAAAAATACTGTTTGGTTTGGTTAAAAATTTTTTTTTTAAATTGTAGAAGTTTTGGTAATACGAAAAAGAAATATTCACCAAATGTTGTCTAAACTTTGATAAATAATTTTTTTCAAGCTTTTTGGTCTAAAGGACTAGGCTCAAAAAAGTACACATTTGGCGGCACTGAGTTGAAAATTGAGAAGGAATATTACTACGACATGTAGTGACTTACCTACTTTACAAGATTACCAAGTTTCGTACACATTACATACAATATTGCTCCTAAGCTAAGGTATACAACAGAGTGGAGAGTAACAAGATTTCAAAGATTAGGCCCAATATTCTGAGACTTTGGAATCCCTAAGGTATGGGGTCCGATTATTGGCGTTTAGGGCCGAACCGTTAAGTTCGGCCGGCAAACGTTAAAGGCCCTCGTAAATTAAACCCTTGCCGTATACAGTAGATTACTCCAGTGTTCGCTCAATCGAATTACACGGGTTATTGCTCTTCGATGGCTCATTGTGAAATAAGAACAAAAGAAAAAGTATATTAAAACAAAATAAATTAATACATAATATTCCGGGAAAATTTCAGACATAAATTTGTCAGATTATATCCTGAAATACTTTGTAAAACCGTTCTTGCAATTTCACACATATTATCTCTATTAATACGAGAATGTAGCAATATTTTGTATGTCTTGTTAAGATGTAAATTTATGTTTATATTATACACATATTACTTAGTACCTTTATTTGTGCGTGTTCTAAATGAGTAAGTAGTAGCTGATTATTATTTTTATTCTTATGTAAAGCTTAAACTGACGATACATATGATGATAGGTGGCTACCGTCGCGTATAACACAAACAAGGAAACAGGTGCAGTAAGAAATAGGATCTGGCACCTGTTATTTATTCCAATTTTGACTATGAATTTTTGGATATGAAGACCAATTTTGTGATAACAAAACTACACTATGACGATGCTGCCATAAAAATAAAATGCCATATTAAAAATACCTCAAAGGTGAATGCAAAGACGTGAGATTTATAATAAAACGAAGACTTAAAGCATTAATGTCAAGACTTATAATTATCAACAGTCCGTGAAACGCTAATTAAAGTAATGAGTTGAGTAAAAGTTGGAGTCTCTTCGATGGGATTTGTTTCGGAGTGGGACAAAGTTAAATCTCTAAGCTATCAGATAATTAGGGAACAAGTAAATCTTATTTCAAATAGCATTGTTAATGGATGAATAAATTCCAAGAAAATCTGATACTCAGGTTGAGGCTAAACATATTAAAGTAATAAGTAATTCATCCAAGTAGTAACAGCCTTGTATATTGGATCTTATTTATATTATAATTATATAACGTTTAGTTACCTCTAAACATCTCTAATACCATTTTTACGGATATGAAGTTCCATGTACCGAGAGTAGGATCAAAGGGCCTACGAGACATTCGTCACATTCGCTTTTTACCACATTAGACATTCGTCATATTCGTTATTAGTCACATCCATTTTATCGTAATGTACATGATAAAAATCATTAACATTTTTAGTTTTTTATTTAACTAGACATTCGTTATATTCGTTATTGACCAAATGACCATTCACTAAGCCTATACTGTACTGAAGTTCTATAATAATTTCCATTTTAATTAGAAACCTCCTTAGAATTAACAGCACCCTTTTCGTACTGGAGAGGTGAAAAATAATATTTTACAGGTGTACTTTTTACAGTGAAATACGGTGATACCCGGTGATCAATAACTAAATAAATGCATCGGTCTTTTGAAAACCTGCTACACAATGTTTGCTAGCATTACTAACTACTAGGCACTGCTTTCAAAATCTTTGTACGAATTTTTTATTATTATTTGTAAATGTATATTTACATTATTTGTAGTTTTATAATCTCGTAAATGGCTGAAAAATATTTTAAAATGAATTCTCATTAGAACAGTTTTTAAACAGCCCTTTTTTTTAAACTAGCGATCGACGGCCTACGCAAATAAATTACAAGTTATATTTTTTTTTATAAAATAACGTTTTAGAACATAAATGACTACACATACTATAATAGGTCGAAAAAAAAACAGAAATATCTCAAATTTGATCCTAAAATAACACGTTTAATATCACGAAAAATTTACTACAAGTGATACTTTTGATTATAATTTTCTTGAATGAAAATTTACAGAAATCGTATGTTTTTTCAGCCATGTACTAATAAATTATATGAATTTTTGAAAATCAATATTTTTATAAGTTTGTCGCATATAATTTTACTAATATCTCGCTTCTGCGTAGACCGTCGACCGCTAGTTTCAAAAAAGGGTTTTTTAAAAATTGATCTAATGAGAAAATTATCCCAATATTTTAAAATATTTTTCAGCCATGTACAAGATTATAAAACTACAAATAATATGACTTAATATCTTATCTGCAAACTAAACACATCATTGGTTTATTTTCAGTCGGAAATTGTCTCCACCGTGATTCTGACGGATGAATGCTCTTAAACTTAATTCAGGGGTAGCCAACATGTCCAAAAAAGCAGCATAAAATTATAATTTATTTTCACTGATTATACCTACTCGTACATATTTCTTCTTTATCACGCAATATATCGACCTAATAATTTTACAATGAGGGTATTTTGGTTATATTGATAGTGTATTGACTATATTATATAATATAATGTTTTTTTTTAGTATTCACACAGACTAAAATTGATCTCGTCCAGGCGTTTCTAAGTATACTATAGTTTAAAAGAATAAAACATGCGATAATTGTAATTGTTTCTTAAATTTTAATAAATATTATATAATATTTATTCATTTTGTGACTCAAAAATAACCTTAAAATGAGTTTAGTAGGTATAGGATAAAAGAAAATGTGTACTTACATTTATTTCCGTCCTTGTGCGTTGTAATGTGTTTTGCTGGTTTTATTACTGTAGGAAGAACATTTGTTATTCCGGCCTTGCCCTAGCGAGGCAAGCGGCGGATTATTCAAATTTCATACTATTTGGTCGCCTGCTTGTAGTTTACTGTTGGTTTAATATTAGCAACTGTATATTTAATGTTATTTAAAATGAAATGGAAAGTTGTTGACTAACAAGTATGATACATAACAGTTTACCCATTTAATAATATTCAATTCCCTAGTTCCAACCCTAGCGTGTTAAGATAGGGACAGGAGGGAAAAACCAAACTCACCAGAAGTTTCTTGTGTTTAGTACAAAAAACAAACTTTGACATGTCTTTATATCTTTGTAAAATTGGTTATAGTTTTCAATGGTTTTGAATTGCAATATCAAAATACATAAATTCTTCTTTAATCTAGGTTTATCGCTAATAAGTTCCCTTGGGTTTCTTTGTGGGAAGTGTAGGTATCTATTAAGGTGTAGTTATAAGTCCATAGGTGTACTTATTGACACAGTTTCCTACCGTGTTAGCTGAACTACTTGAACACGTTTCGATTATAAAGGGAAGTTTCGCAAGGACTTATACCACGTGCGAACTGAACATCAAGTCCGGTTTAAGAGAAGATTAATATTAAGGCAAACAGTATGACTTATCTTAACTTTTATCTAAGACAAGCTGTCCCCCGTGACTTGGTACGCTTCGTTTTTTTTTTTAAATCTCACAGAAACCTAACAATTTTCCAGGATAAAAAGTTTCAAGTATTTTTTAATACATTAGTGAAAACCGCATTCAAATCTGTTGTCGTTTCTGAGATTAGCGTGCACAAAAGCACAGCCAAATTAACATAAATACAACGTGTACAAATTGTTGTTTTTTTTTATATTTATACAGACAGCTCGTTTACGATTTCATTATAGATTTTGTTCCTAGATTTGGATAGTCAAACTAATACTTATTTTACTCTTTTCTAAAATTCAAAACAATTTATACAGATTACAAATCAACAGTAAACTGATATACATGTTAATAGCTAAATAGCAATATAGAGAAAGCTCTCTACTTTTGTTAGTGGTTCTTTATTTGCTGAGATTTAAGCGTATTTTAATGTTGGTTTTAATTGTAATTTCGGTCTGAAACGCGATTTGTTGGAGAACCAAACACAGTCCAATAAATCATTGTACTGAAAGAATAGGCAGGAGGTATCTGTAGTGATGCATGTAGAAGTTGAGATAAGCGAGTTTTGAAGTCGCCTATCAAGTCGCCCCTTGTGCTGATGACCTCAAAAGAACGACTGGCTGTGAATGGATGCGGCGCGCGCTCCATTAAAAAACCTCTATCCGGCACTGAACGCTTGTGGACTGATGATGATTTATGTTGAATACCTTCTAATTCAACGTAAGGCTTGTGATCATATGTCGCAAAAAAGATTTAAGGGATTAAGGTCTGCTTAACCTGGTTAAACTTAATATTATTAGACATTTAATGCACAATCAGGTGATGATATTGTATTGTAGAAAATTGAGTGCTATAAGAAAAATCACAAGATTCGGTTGAGATTTATCAAACCATCGTTATACTTCATATAAATTTTATACTAGACGATTACTTCATTCTACTTGCCTTAAGATACGATGTCTTCACAAATTGACTTGAATACTTAGAATTTGCTAAGTGGTTACCTATCTATATGCTTATTAGGCCCACTGACACAGATTTATTGAATGTTACAATGCCGTTGTTATACTAAAGTAGGTATACATCGAGTATACTAAACAAACTTGTTTTTTATGAAGGAAAAGGTTATGGCGTCGTAAGAAGTGTTTCACACAGTCACAAATCTCCCATCTTTTTACTCTTAGTGTCACATGTGCTGAGGGCGTTCGTGAGTAAAAGCACACTCGAGTACTCTCAAAAATGCAAATTTCATCTAACATATTTTTGCCGAAGTTCGGAAAGCTTCCGTATGGGAATTTAAAGCTTTTATCGAAATATTTTTTAGAATAAAGAATCACGAGTATTTTTTTTGTGTAGAATTCAAAGTTTTTGTGTAACTAAATCTTTGGTGTAAGTTATTGGACTGTAATGTTCCAATATAACGAAGAGAAATTCAATCGATGATCATTTAAGTAAATATTTAATTTTTAAAAGAACTTGTGATTTTCCTAATACTTTTGCATTATAAAAGGTTGTCGCCTATTAGATTTTTCTTACGGTGCACTAAGTAGCTTTTGAAGAGTTTCTTAATAGATTCTCTTCAAAAGCTTCAACTAATGTTGGGCGCCAGTGTAGCCTACTGAGAAAAAGATGACTCCAAAAATGATGACCTGACAATTTTTTACATGTCAATATCATTTCAGAAGTACACAGTGACTCAAAAAACGAAAATGTGTTTTTTTATGTATTATCAATACTAATAATAAATCTGTAAGGGTCGGTCATGGAGTAAGTGACTTTGTTTTCAGAGATATCGTGTTTATAGGCTCTATACATGATACTGAAACTAAATTGACGATTTTTAGAATTTTTTTCTGTATGTATGTATGTATGTTCCTCCATAACTCTGAAACGAATTAACTGATTTTCATGAAACTTGGTAGATAAACAATTGGACGTACGGGCTATTTAATATTTAAAATTAATCAACGCGGACGAAGTCGTAGGCACCAGCTAGTCTTTTAAATAAACCCTTAACTTATCTACATATTTCATTAAGTATTTCTTATAAATAAAAATCGCTAAATAAAGGTGAATAAAGGCGGTAGTATTTTGTAGGGTAATCATGAAAAGATCGACGACCTCCCGTATCTGCGGTCTAGTACCCGTCTAGCGCGAAGAACGCCCACAAAAGTGTTTTTATGCACTTTTCCGGGGAACTAAGTGCTTCAAACTACATCTCTATTGTTCCCAGTTCACACGGTTCACATGTGCAAGTCTTATAACACACGTGCATATCTAGTACTGTACACATTATCATGCGTTTTATATATTAATGGTATTGTCACAATAACATGAACATATTTCACAGGTCTCTTTAATGTTTAATACCTATTATAGAATATACCTATGAGGGTGATAGGTTATTTTATTCATTTATTTATAACATAAAATTATATAGGTTATCACAATTATTACACGAAAGTCTCAACTATTGGTTTATTGAAAACTTGTCAACTGGTAGATGTTACAAAGGTGCGGAAATATCAAAGTCAGCGCGACATCTGTCGGACACTGTTTGGGAAGCTGCCCAATAGTTAGGTACACTAAGCAAACAAGATAATAATACCAACGTTTGTTGATCACACTGAATGGTGTTTATGGTTTTCTTGTTTGTGTGATATTATATTACCAAATTTAGATATTTATATTACCTACAAAAATAATTAGCAAAATAATTTTTACTTTAATTTTATAATATTATAGCTGTTATTACTCGCTGTTAATGTAGCTTTCTATAGGTGAAAGAATTTTCAAAATAGGTTCAGTAGCTTTTGAGTTTATTCATTACAAACATACAAATCTTCTCTCTTTATAATATTTCAACTACAACCACAAATATGGCAATTTATGCAGGTGTTTTTCGTGGGAAAAGTTTGGTTTTAATTAACAGACTTTTCTCCAGATATATATCTAGTTGGTTTCAGCTTGAAAGATGAAATATAATTTATTAAGATACGCGGATGAATTCGCGAGCAGAAATAGTATTATTTCGATGTCTGTTCTGCTTAAACACTATATGAATATTTAGACTTCTCTGGAATGAAAATAGATCTCATCTCAATGTATTGCGGGTGAAATACATGTAAGGTCTACTTAGACGATGTTTATGTATATCAATGCGGAACCTATATAAAACGTAGGTACATTGTATCAAAAGGGATTGCCATATAAGCCCTTTGCTACTTGTCGCCGTACCAACTGCTATAAATTTAACAGGGTTCTCTATTTTCCCATATCATTGGATACAGGATACAACTTCGCTATCACTGTTTACGAGAGAACATTGGAGCTTATTGGAAGAAGGCAGTACTAAGAAATGAAAAAGTATATATAAAACATGCATATATGTTGAGAAAACAACTTTATAATATAAAGTAAAAATTTGTCCACAAACTTTTTTATATTATGTGGCCGATTGTAGGTGGCTATCAACGCCAATTAAGTAATAAATGCAATGCCAAAGTTTGTGAATGCGCTACAGACTCTAATAAGGATTGGAGGTTAAGGATAATAAGGAAGGATAAGGTGAAGATATATAAAAAAAACATCATTTTGAAATAAAGTTTCGCTTCTATAGTGTGGTCATAAGCACAGAGCCATTTTTTTAATTAACAGAGTAGCCCCGCGTCTTCTTCTTCTAGAAGAGACAAATAAGCAGTCCTATTGGTAGGACGCCGGATTTGTATTTGAACCTGCCTTCGGGTTAGTAGTAACCGATCCATGTAGCTAAACGGCTATCATTAATAAACTATTATTTCCAATCAAACTCTGATTCGCGAATTGTCCCTCTAGAATCTAGAAAACAGTAACTTAAGTTGAAACTCGGCCATTGCGTTGACTATTTCTAAAGCGAAAATCGTTTCGCAATATTGCTACAATGGTATGAAAAAAATATGCAAATAGACTTCGCTCAGCCAAAACAATCCCGCCTTTTTGTAGATTTGCTGTAATTTCCACTGGGAATCTGACGCGAAATGCAAATGCCGTTCCGGTATCTGGTATGCCGTCTGTAAAAAGAGATATTCTTATATTATTATCGCAGCAAATGTAATAATAATTCTCAGAAGATTTTCACATTATTATATAAATTTTATCCGTTAAATAAATCAACAGCTTGCAGTTTTTATTAATAGATGCTTATAGAATATCAACATATGTTCTGTTGATATTATTTCCTTGATACACATATTAAGAGCTATACACTATATATATAATTATCTAGATCAATATAATATTAAATGTTTTATTTTAGTGTTGTATTACAATGTTTTATTTTGTGAGAAAAATTTTCGAAACTAAAATGTAGATAGCTTTTCACTGAGATATTTATCAATCACAATGTTATGTCATGTGACGCCTCTGATGGCTAACGGACATTTAGTTTGACGAAGCGACGAATACACAGACATAGTGTAGGTATAATATCGCTCAGTGTGCTTTCGCACCGATAACATTGTGCTTTTGCCTGACATGATGAATTCCGGTGGCAGATGGCGAATATTGCCTTTTGTGTTTGAAGATGGAATGATTTTAACTACTATAACTTATACCATCTTTACACTTTAGCAGTGAAAGTGACGAGTTCATTATCGCTATTAAAATATCATACTAGGGACATTTGAAAAGTTCTTAGCCTAACATGGTTAAAGTCATTGTTTTTTTTCATAACTACCCTCATTTTGTAGTTACATTATTTAGCAACAAGTATGCACAGTTTAGTTTATTCACAGTAACTCATTGTTCGTTTACACGTGATACCGTAAGTCAAGTCAGAGCTATTTTTGAAAATGGATAAAATTGAACATCGTGCAGTGATAAAATACCTGAATTTGAAAGGTTTAACTCCAAAAGCTATACATGAAGACATGTCTGCTACTTTGGGTGAGACCGCTCCTTCGTATGCGACTGTTAAAAACTGGATGGCAGAGTTTAAACGTGGTCGTGAGACCATTCGAGATGAGCCCCGTAGTGGCCGGCCTTCGACTGCTTCCACTGATCAAAACAAAGAAAAAATCTGTGATTTAATTTTATCTGATCGAAGATTGACTGTCGAGGAGATAGCTAAGACTGTAGGCATCTCTTCTGAGCGAACACATCATATAAGTACTACTGAACTTGGATTCTCTAAGGTGTCTGCGCGGTGGGTACCGCGACTGCTTTCAGTGGAACAAAAACGCAACCGACTCACAACTTCTCGCGACTGTTTAGAGTTATATGAAGCTAACCCAATAGAATTTGTTGAAAGATTTATAACCATGGATGAAACCTGGGTTCACCACAATACACCCGAGACAAAAGAACAGTCGAAACAATGGAAAAGAGCAGGATCGCCCACCCCAAAGAAGGCAAAGGTGGTTTTATCGGCGGGCAAAGTCATGGAATCCGTTTTTTGGGATGCAAAGGGTATAATTCTCGTGGATTATTTAAAAAAGGGTGAAACAATAAACTCCGATTACTATTGCAACCTGTTGCGTCGTTTGAGAGAAGAAATCAAAGAAAAACGTCCAGGTTTATTGAGAAGAAAACTCTTGTTTCATCAGGACAATGCGCGCGTTCACACCTCTGTGCAATCCATGGCAGAAATCCATCAATGTGGCTTCGAATTGTTACCTCATCCCCCATATTCACCGGATTTAGCACCGTCCGACTTTTATCTGTTCCCAAAGCTGAAAATTTTTTTAGGTGGTAAACATTTTTTTACAAATGAAGAGGTCATAGCCGCCGTGGACGCTTATTTTGAGGAGTTAGACGAAGATTTTTTTAAAACGGGTATCGAAGCCTTACCGGGTCGATGGAAAAAGTGTTTTGAGCTCGGAGGAGAGTATGTTTAAAAATAAAAATAAACTCAAAATCGTGTGGTTTCATTAAGTATGTTAGGCTAAGAACTTTTCAAATGTCCCTCGTATATAGATTACTAACAGAACATACAAAGAGACAGAGAAATTGAATAGACGATCGGATAAGCGCCGCGAGCAATGGATCTTCTGGCCGGTCTTATTGGAAAATTATGGGGCAGGTGTATGTCCTGCAGGTGTACGTTCTACAGCTGTGATGATGATGATGAACAGAACACATTGTAATTTGTAAACAGCCCGTTGGATGAATGATTAGGATGCTTACCTTAACCCCCTGTCTCAAGGATCTCGGGTTCGATTCCCGGTAGGGTCAACTATGGAAATGAACTTTTCACAGTTGTCTAAGTCTGAATCTGGAAATTAATGGCAGGGCATACTGCTTTTCGCAGTCGTTTGGGCAGCCCGCCTGGTGGCAGTAACCACCTCCTTACAAAAATACCACCGTGAAATGACGGCATGGGTGATGTTGTGTTTCAGTGAGTGAGTAAGGGAAGCCAAAGTCCATTTTCCTATCCCTTCCTAGTTTATTTATAATTAATGATACTATAGTCGGCAGCGCTCTTGCAGCATCTGTGACTTTGCTTGTGTTATAGGCGACGGTAGCCACCAAGTGGGCCGTAAGCCTATCTGACGACCTTTACATCAAAAAGAAAGTATTGAAAGGATGCTAATTTGTATGCAATAAAAGCAAAGACATGACTGTTGTGCTTATATGTGCACTGTATGGGTTTTAAGATTTATAAGCAACCTTACTAAAAATAGGTTTTACCATAGAGTTTATATAAGCAAGCAAGCTAGGTTTTACTCAAAAACAATTTTCTAAACTACTACCATACTCGTATTAATCGCTTTAATGTTTGTGCACTATTAAAAAAAAACTTGTTCTATATTACTCATGAGACTTGTTCTACTAAACATAAATTAATTTGCTGAAGTTAACTTTTTCACGCCATATTCCACTTAGGAAAATTCTTATTATACATTCTCTGAACTGGAGTGAGCAAAAACAATTAATAATAATTTAATTTTCTTGATGACTCTCTCAGCTGGAGTAGTTTACTAATGTTAAATGTCACTACACTTAACAGTTAACCTAATAACTTTGTGTACTTTAAAATTATTAACACTCAAGTAAAGTTTAAACTAATCACTTAACTGTTAGCCTGTGCCTAGTTGACGCTTACATAATTTGAGCTATGTTTCTAATAGAATTTTGGTTGGTGGATATACATGAGAATAAACAATAAATACATGCTTTTTTTATGGATCAGGTTAGCTTAGAAATGGCATAACTAGACAGTTAAAAATATTTATATGCATTCTAATATTATTATAAAGGGGTAAAATATGTATGTTTGTACGTAGAAGGTAATCCTCTACGTACTAATTCGATTTTAAAAGTTCTTACACCAATAGGTCGAACAGAATTTCAGGATGGACATAGCCCAAGTATTGCACGGGGGTTAAGCCACGGATACCAGCTATTTAAAAATAAAGATCCAACGCTTGGTAAAACTATCAGGCGTCAATGTATGTCAGGGGCCCTAGCCAAAATGCAAACGCAAACAGTCGTAAACGCTACGCTGGGAGAAAGCTTTGTGATTGGTCAAAATTTTATGTGGGCGTTACAACAACCAATAACCGGGCTTTCTGTCTTTCGTTTCGTAAGTACGCAACGAAACGTTTGCATCCTGGCTAGAGCCCCAGGTGTTCTATTGCTTTACATATATTGTCAGGCGTTATAGCTTTTAATTTTTAACTCAAACGAAGCTTCGGGCACCAGTTAGTATTTTCTAAAACAATAGCATGTTATTGTTAAACTGGCGCTCCACAGGATTCGTCATTCATTACTGTTTACGCGCATACCACATACATGGAATTGTTTACGCGTCTACGCCGTAGTTGAACTACGAGCCTACGCCATACAACAACTAAAGGAGGCCACACATTGGCTATGCTTAAACGATAGTAGTTCAGCGGTAGTTGCTAAAGCGACCTAGTGGTTATATAAACATTTAATTATTATTGTAAAAGTTAAATGTATCGTTTTCCTGTTCTGTTCTGTATTAAATTTGTAATTTAACGAGGATGTAATAACATTGAATATGAAGCACAATTATTAATAAATTTGTCGAACGCTTGGCGTTGCGTCGCTCATTTTGTCCGCTTGAATATTACCAAGTAACATCTCGGAAGATAATTTTCAATAAGAAAATTTCCCGGCTCTTGGCAACTGCGAAACTTTTTATTCCCCGAGGGTTTTAAATTGTGAATGGGGGGACATTTGAGAGCGGACGCTGTCATCAATCACGTCGGGCTTGCTTCGATGACAACCATTCATACTTTCCTTCTTGTATTGAACCCATAAATGAGCTAGTAATAAATTGTTAACTACTTTCAATGGGACATACTTTACGGATTTCAATTCAAAAGTATAATAACAATAAATTAGCCCAGATATTTTTGTGTAATACATATGAGTATACCACACATTTTATTTCTCTAAAGATTTAGAGTATATGTGGGTCAAGGATTTACAAGGAGTTTAGACATTGAGTTTCGCTACAACCTCGGGGTCTTCAAAGCTAAGGTTAATGGGCATTTACTAGTTAAGTGTGGTTCATCTTAGGCCGCATCTACACCTCACATCTGCCTTGTTTTAATAAAAAATTTAAAAAAACTACCAGCTAAGTCGCTGTTCATTAGTGCATTATAAATATCGATATGTAATATTTATTTAAATTTCTTGAATATATATGATCTGACTTGAATTAGATTATGAGGGAAGCTGGCTTCATACTTCTATAGTATTATGTTCTATAATCCACATAAATACCTTCGAATATTGTTATTCTGCTTACATACTGATTACTTCACAATCAATTGATCTTAATTTGTGATCTACTTATAAAATAAAAAGTAAGTCTAAAAAGTGCTGACCTCTTGTGTCTATCATTTCTGCAGCCGAACAATTGGCGAAAACTGCTTATACAGATTTATGTCTTGAAATTGTCTTGAATTCATTTGTAAATTTAATTTTCACTTTAATTCAAACGTATCTCTCGTCTATTTCATTACATCTCAGTGTGCAGATAACATGTGTCAAATGCGTCCCGGTATTTATAGACCCTTCTCAACAGTAACACGGTTCTCACCGATAAGACATTTGGAGCGATCACTGTCGCAAACGGAGAACTATACATTTACCTCTCCCGCATCTACCTAATTGTCTAAATACTTGTTTACTATATGCATAATATAACTAATAATAAATAATATATAATAATATATACATAACATATTGTTTTTCACATCATTATGATGCTGTTATACGAATCATTATTCGAATTATCAATTCAGTTCAACTTTTTATAAAAGCAAAGATGAGTAACACAAAATGGCCTAGCGCTGTAAAAAATAAACCACGCAATTTAGCTTCATGAAATAAAAAGCTGGCCGAATAAAAGTTTTATATTACACTTTAAAATCGTATTAAAATTTTCTGGATTGTTTTAATCCATGGATATAAAAAGTAGAAAAATACACTATTTATAATTTTGAACTGCCTCTGTTGTGTAAATTGTAATTTTGAATCTGGTATCTGGCATGCCAAGTCGTCCAGTGCCAAATCCGACACAATATATCCGAGTTGTGGTCTCATAAAAATATTTTGGACATCATCTTATAAGTTTGTTGTTTTACACATGTAGGTACTTACGGGTTGAACATACATTTGTGTTCAATTAATAGCATCACATTGGGTAAAACTCCTATGTTTCCGAGCTCATATAACCCAAATCTTTTCAAAGTTCGAGTGAATAGGCATCTTCTGGGTGAGCTCGCTCCATCATAGGCCTCATTTTCTTTACACAGCTAGCTGGCCAAAAGCAAACCTATCTCCAATAATAATAAAAAAAAGAAAAAGAAACACTCCTTACAAAGTATAAAATGTGATGTCGTCGAAATTAGGTGCTTCGAAATATGTAAAGGTCACGCGTGAAACTTCTCCAAGTTACTTACCTAGGTACTCTTGACTTTTTTTCTGTCATCAGAATTCGAATTCACTTCAAGTATCTCTTAATGCTCGTTTATATTCTTAACTGTGACCGTTAAACGTGACCTATTAACAGAGTTTCGAACATTACCAGAACTAGAGCATTTCTATTTATTACAACCTAATTTTGGTTTGTTCTGAAACCAGATTATTTAAATGCATTAATTATTGGTTTGATAAATAATAACGGCAATACAGATTTTTCTCTTTCAAGAAAAATAGTTAAGAAATTTTATTCAGTTATACCAGTTATATAAGTTTCTGTTATACCTACTACATATTGTATATTTGTCTTTTGTAATATTTAAAATTAGATTTCTACCAAGAATATATGCTTTTGTTAGCGCTTTATGAAAAATTTAATAAAAACCTATATTGCATTCCTCCTAGTTACCTAATGCTACTAGCATTAGGTCTCTAGGCGACGATAGTAACTCAAAATATACATAAAACAAACCCACCCCAGGCTTCGCGCGGATACAATTTTTTTCTGCAATTATATACACAAACCTTCCTCGTTGATCTCTTTTTCCATATTAGTATAAACCGTATTAAAAATTCATTGGGTGGTTTAGAAGAAGTAGCGGGAAACAGACAGACGTGGATAGCAACTTCAATCCGTTCTATACATATATATTATTTTAATATTATAAATGCGAAAGTTTGTTTGGATGTATGGATGTATGGATGTTTGTTACTCTTTCACGCAAAAACTACTGAACCGATCACCATGAAATTCTGGGATACCAGAAAGGTACCCCTTTCATCCAGAAAAAGGGACTATTCCCGAGGGATCATCTAAAATTAAGGAAACTAACTCCTGGCAATAACGATGTCTAGTTTATAATATGTAGAGATGCACCGACCTACCTGTATACTGTATCTGTAAAAAAATATACCAGCTAAAAAATCCAGCAAAAATCTTTAAAATGTTACACATTCACAATAGCAACACGACACCGTCATAGTGATTACATTCGCAATTTGTGTGATTGCCAATGTTGCTTCGAGACGCATAAAGTTGGATACTTGGCACGTTTACGCTTCAAGAAATAATTCAGAACATTTGAAGCATCTCACGAGTAGTAGTTACCGTACACCGACGCCACAGCTACAACAAAGCGAAACAGAAATTTAGTTATACGGGGGTTTGCGTTTGTGTTTGCGCTTTGTGTTTGAATATGACTGACGGCTGATTAACGCTGAATTATTTTAGAAAACAGACTATTACGTAATAGTAACTCAAATAGTAAGACAATATAGTCTCATATTTCATAATTCTATGTTAACGTACTTATTGTGCGGCGTTCCAAAGCTTCCACTTTATGAGGCATTCCACTTCCACAAAGAAATTAAATGGTTATATATTTTTCGTTGAATTCCAAAAAAGTCCCCAAAAACATTAAAAAATCACTAGATCTAGTGACAACGTCAAAAATACTTTAAGCAATAGGTATAGATAGATAGAGTCGTATCTTCTTCATTGCTGAAGGTCGTGCCAGCTCTGAAATGCCTTGGTGGCGTCGATCACCAGCTGTTTCCATTCCACCCTGTCCTCAGCCTTTCTCGTAGCCTTCGCAACTGTAGGCCCTGTAAGATAAGATAACAATAGGCATAATTCTTCAAAAAATTGTTAGTCCCCTCAGACAAGCAGATTTCCTCAATGACACAATCAATGTAATGAAATGAAAAACAAAAGGCAATAAGCGTGGCACTTTTTTCAGTAAATAGAATTTTCTAAATGAAGAATCACTGGCCACAAGCAGTGCAGCAATAAACTATTAATAAAAAAATAAAATTATGTCTCGATTAGCAAGTGCCAGCTATCAGAATAACTTTGTTAGCGAAACAGTGAACTAGGGAAGCCCGAAGACCCTGGTGACAATTCATATTCATGACTTGTTTGAATACAAAATATATTGCAAGTACTATTCCCACCAAATTAGGTCAGCAGACCACAGAATAACAACACACCTTTTTATGTAAATTTGGATTCATACTATCTCCACCACACCAAAAGATTCACATCACAATAAGGTAAAAGATAACGAAAGATTGTATTGCATTTTTTTTTTACGAAAAATAGTATCTATACAGAAATAGATTCAGTAGGTATCTTTTTCTCGTTTGAATGTGAATTGATTTTTTTTCATTTGTAATCATTAATTGACCAAATTTATTGTGATTAATAACAAAATAATATGTTACACAAAGTTTTTTTTTCCCACCTTAGAAATAACTATGGCTAAAACGTCTTTAGCAAGCCGTCATTCTGTATATTGCATTCATATGCAACATACAACACAGTTCCCCGCCACGTCTCTTTGCGTGTATGACTGTATGTTCGCGATACTCTCAAAAAGTTTTGAACGGATTTTCATGTGGATTTCAATACTCGAAAGAGTGTTAAACAAGAAAAGTTTCTATACATTACAGAAAAAAATTGCACCGGTGCGTAAAACCAACATTAGTATGAAATGTTAAAAATTGCTTTCCGATGGAATAGATTTTTACTCTAAAAATGTATAAGTACATCTAAATATAGCTACGGATTTAATAAAGCGTCAAGCAATATTTTCACATAATAACGTTATATTTACAGTGTTGAAAATCTGCTTCGCAAAAAGATTAGATTCGGTAAAGGCGGCCTCAGGCCACGCAACCATTACTTATTAAAGTGTAAAGATGGATGGAAGGGGGGAGAAACGAACTTAATATAATATTACACTAACTCACTTTTCTAATAACGTTTCACTGGCCGTGTCTACATCACCACCTTTACGATCGCATAAAGATTTAAACTTTATCATTTAATTAAAAGAACTAAACTCTGAGCTTTTGTTTCAGCAGCTCAAAGAGAAAACGGATAATTCTAAAGTTAAAGAAGGGTATATATGTCCATACTAATATTATAATTAAATGTGAAAGTACCTTATCACGTCTTAAGTACTCTTGAACTTTCTTGAACCGATCATCTTGAAATTTTACACGTGAGGATTAAATAAATGCATTATGTATGATCAGTCAATTGTGTTTATACAAACTTAATAGCAACATTGTGTTTTTGTTTCATTTCGAACCAGGCACAAACCAATTTGACGAAATTAGAAGCAAACCAATAAATTGCTGCGGATAAACAAAATCAAATGAAAAACCAACAATTGGGTCTTGGACAGCGTTTACACTGGTTTCTAATCAAACGACCGCAGCTTCTTCAATTATTTACTCTGTCCTCTATTAAGGTTTTCCTAAATATATTGAAGGAAATAAGAAATGTTTATCCATTTTTTTTTTCAGGTTACGGAAACATTGCATTAGGAACGGGATTTTTCATCTTCACATTAATCAAGCTAACAGACTGCGATGTTGTTACTGATGCACCGAAGCCTCTGTCGGTCGGATACATGAGAGATGTGTCGTACAATGTGCCTGAACCGGAGCCATTGCCAGTTCTCTATGGCAACGACACGAGATGCCGTGTGTCTGAATACCATTGCGCTAATAAGAGATGCATACCAATAAACCGATTTTGCGATGGCAGCAACGACTGTGGCGATTCGTCCGATGAGCCAAGACATTGTACACGTAAGTTATTTCAAATATTAATTCAAATAAATGTGAAGCAAGAAGCAAGTCTTATTGTAAAATACCAGCGAGTAGATACGTGCAAATGGATTTATTTTATTTTATTCAAACTTTGAAAGGTTTTGGGTACCTCATAGGTCTTGAGAGTTGAAAAAGATGGGGTTAGATAAAAATAAGCAGTGAACGCAAATATGTAAGCAGTTATTCATGTATCTATGTACATACAAATCGATTTTATATTATTAGTATAACTTGAAAAACGTGGCAGCATGTATATTACATCAAATAACGTTTTTTGTGAACACATTTAATGCAAATTATTTTTTGGTGTTCTATTTTTGTTACTAATTATCATAAGCAGCAGCTGATAACTTGAATTTTATTTTCTGTATCGTAACCGTAAAATCAAAACTATAAAAATGGGTGCAAAATATTTTTTGCTATAAAAATCATTACGGTGGCATAGCTGGTACATAAGGTGGCTAATTTGTCAAAACCTTCAAAGTTAAAATGAAATATATTTACATCAAAGCCTTAAAGTTAACGATTTCTCGTCGAGTGCAGAATGAAATGTTTTCCTTTCTTTAATCAATTAATTCAGCGGAACTCAGTGGTATGCCACGCCGAGCGGTTTCATTAGAATCCCAATGATTATGGCTTGACTTTATGTATGTATGTTATAAATAAAATTGTGGGCTGTACAACGTTTCTGTATTATGTATAATATGTTATAATTATATGTAACTCTATATATATTAGGTATAAACATTTAATGCCTGATGAAAATATATGAGCAATAAATGGTGAATAAATGTCTAGAAGAAGAGGCGTGGACGAAGTTTGTGCAGTTTATACAGACCAAATAATGTTATATAATTTGGCACATAGCTTACGGTGATGTCGCGACTTATTGCTAATCTAATCTCGGTATTACTATGTAAGTATAAATTTCGAATTTCGACATATTTCAAATAATTTTAAATCCTTGAAACTATACATCTAACATAAAATAATATCTACTTTTTTTCTAAAAATATTATGTATCATGTACAAAGAGACTTGTAAGATTCCCGATTAATCTGCAAATGATTTGCAGAATCATTTAAAAAAAAAATCGCTTATTTAAAAAATTTAAGAATAAATAAAACGCTTAAATTTAAGAATAAATTTAAGAAACGCTATCGTCACCCGACAGGTTAATCAAAATGTCTAACTGAAAAATATCATTCCCCTTTTTTTATAATTTGAAGCTTAGGCAGATTTTTGCGTTCAGGTTTTCCTTGATAAATGGCATTCTTCATTCGTTTTCATTGAAATAAAAAAGAAAAACGAACAAATGTTCAACGTAATTCCGTCAATTCATCGCTAAAACGCCTTTTATCCGATTAGGGTCACATCCCTGGACGTCAAGAACAGTCGATCGCAATTTAGTTTAAGATATAGGAATGAGGTTTACTGAAGATCTATCAATTTTCAACAAATTATATGATGATTTTTTAAGGGTTTTCTTATATGTCTTCTTTTGTCTTTTATTTCAATTTGTTTTACCGAAATTTAATCACAAAATAAAAAAAAATTATTGCAGTTTTAACAAAAAATATTTCCTTTTTCCTTATTTCTGATGTGGGGCAATCTCTAATATAATTTATATATATATTTAAGAAATAAAGGAGTGTCACTGAAATATTCTAATGCTTATTAAACCTTTCTAGGCAAGACAGCATTGAAACGAAATTCGGTATACATTCAGTCAAAAAAGTACCGAGAATTGATTATTTAAAAAGCCTACTTAAAGAGATTGTCGAAATTATTTTTGTAACTATGTCGGCACAACTGTCCTCTATACTCACGAAGAGTTTGAGCGCCATAGGTCATTTAGTTTATTAACAGAGCGCTATTTTGTCAGTTCCTGTCAAGTGTGTGTTGCAATTTTTACAATGAATTATTCATTGGCGTGTGTATAGTTTCGGAAGGAGCATATTTTGAAGGTGATACGATAAATTTGGATAAATAATATATATTTTGTGTTTTATGGGCCGATTCGCGGTACTTTCTTGACATAGTAGTACATATAAAATTATAACATAAAATATATGTAAATACATGAAGCAAATATCAGATGATTCAGGGTGTAGGTATAGCTAACAAGATATAAAAGATATCTATATAAGATCATACATATCAGATAACTTGAACCAAGAGTATGTATTAATTAGAATTGAATAAGGCTACACTGCACATTTCACTTATTGTACAAGGCCCCGAATAGCTTTTAAGTAATGGCGCATTTAGTTCTCAATATAAATGCAAACCACTTAGAAAATATAACTAGAGAAATCATTTTATTGTAACACTAAATGTAAATTCACAGCCGAGCGAAGAGACGGTTCACGACTAGACCTAGACTAGTGAATTTTAATTGAATTCGGGAGTGCGGACGCACGTTATTCGGTTTTTGGTAAACTTTGTTTGCGTTAAATAGTGGACATTTATGAAACTATATCCTATATAAAATTTTCATAAAATGAAATATAATAACTGATGCATACTTCGGCATCGTATGTTAAAGTCCAATATAGGATATGATTTTCTTTCAATTCGACCAAAAATTAATCGCTATATAGTAGAATATCAAACAATCAATGATATTCGCACTTTATTGAAGTAGGAATGTTGTTGAAAGAGCATTGATAACAGTAAGCCACAAAGTGAAGATAAAGAATGGATTTTATTATTATTAACATATAATTGTAATAATTAAAATTACTGCTCTACGTTATAATGTTGGACAGTAATTTATTTTTTAATCCACACCTGTTTTACATGTTTAACTGGAATAAATCGAATTTTATAAGCAAAAGTTATACTATTACGTGCCGTTAAAGACATTACCCACCTTCTGAAAATTAGAGGAGTTAATTCCACGATGTAGCGATTGTGGAAGTGGCAACCAATTCGAAGAATTGCTGAACCAATCATAAATGAAATTGATAATTTTATACATATCAGATATAAATTATCAATCTGATGGCATTAAAAAAATACAATGTTTAAAATTATAATTATTCATGTCTAAACCTCGCCTAAATATTATACTTAATATGCCGACTCCTATTAAAGACAAATAAAAATTAAATAATATCAAGATTCCGTATTGCACTCTACAAATTTTTATTTGCCATGAGATTCTGTCTACCAGAATTCCATGGATAATTTATAGTAGGAACTTTAGTAGAGTTCCTAGAATTGTGTACGCTTGCTAACTATAAACAACGTACCTACAGCGCATATTAACCTTTCCAGTTAAATATAGCCCTTATTAAACTCGCGTTATTATATTAAAGGGCAAGTCACAATGGCGCTCGCCTTGGCGCAGGAGAAGCTAATGGCTCGAGTGAGGCAGCTAATAAGATTAGGTGGCTCCTTAATTTGACCCGGCCCCGCTTCACTAATTTATCAAAATGCTCTGGTTCAATTTTAAATGATCTAATAACTTGGGAGGCGACTTTGATACTGCATAATATCGCAGAACTATTTCAGAGTAGAAGACGTCATTTTACACATAGTGGGGTATGTGTAATTATATACTAATAATATATTATAAAGAGAGAATGTATATTGTATATTTATAATGAATAAACTTAAAAAACTACTAGGCTGATTTTAAAAATTCTTTGACTTATAGAAAGCTACATTGTCAGGGAGTAACATAGGCTATATTTTATACAGTTACGCCGGAAGATGTCGCGTACAACAGCTAGTATACTAATACGCAGTGTCTAGTACCGCGCGTGCATTGCGCATGCCCCTGCGCAGCGTGAATTCAGATAGTTTTACAATAGTAATAATACAAAACCTACATAATAGTCAGAAAAGATTTTATGCGGCAAGCTTTCAAGGTACTGACGAAGTTTACTGCAAAAGGTACTCACGCCAAATGTGTTTATTAAAACATTGAATTATTTGACATTGAACATTTAGTCTGAATTTCAAATTTTAATTAATTTCGATCATTAAACATCCATTTTCAGACAATTAAGATTTTTTAAACTTTACAATTATAATACATATTTAGTAAAGAACGAAATCGATAGAAATTTTTAAGTATAAGTTGCACTTTAATATTGTGAAAACAATTCCTCAATATTTCTCGTTCATCGAACTTCTGAACAGTAGTAGTTTTAATGGGTCATAAATTATTAGACACAGGCTCTACGTTGGATTTTCATAATAACACATGATTGGCAAGCTGTGTTGAATGAGAGGTTACGAAAACAAGCCCAGAGGCACCGGATTGAATTCACCATTATTAAGTTTTAACGACGTTGGCCACAATACAAACCCCTAAGGCTATAAAGGATAATGGTCTCTGTGTCGTTCGTAATAAGACAAACAATCTCTAACAAAATCGCAGCTTTAATTTATATGGTAATTTTAAAGCTGTTTAATTATTTTTTTATAATAGCCATTGATATAAAAATGTGGTAATAAAATACAATTTACAAAGTAAAAATATATATAACGTTATGAACACGATTAAAATTATATCAATAGAAATGGCCCTTTTATTAATTTTGCTAATCGTAATCTATAGGTACCTACTTACTAATATTATAAAGAGAGAAGATTTGTATTTTTGTATGTTTGTAATGAATAAACTCAAAAACTACTGGACCGATTTTTAAACTATAGAAAGCTACATTGTCAGTACGTAACATAGGCTCTATTTGATAAAAAAAAAATACGCGAGCGAAGTCGCGTGCAACAGCTAGTAATATTATAAATGCGTAAGTTTGTATGTTTGAATATTTAATTTTGTTCTTCAATAACGTAAAACACTTTTATCCTGGAAAAATGTTAGGTTCCCGAAGGATTACTAAAAATATGAAAAATTGGCCGCCACCTTCGTCTCAGCGATAAAGATGTCAGATATTTTCTCAGGTTTCAAAAAGGAGTATTTTAATAATTACACAAAAAGTTATACAAACTTACTCTTACATTCATGGGCTTTATATTTAAAATTAAACTTTTCATATATTTAAATAATAGTTAGGTAGGTGCATTTTTTTTATTATATATCAAATCTCATTAAGTATAAAAAGAGAACTTAATTAAATTAAAATTATTCCTTTTTTGTACTTGTGGTATGGTTATAGCACAGATTAATAAGTAGTTACTACCGTAACAGATAAATCACTCCCTAACAAAAAGACCATCACAACTTTTTTAAATGCCTACCGTTTTGCCTCGCCAACTGCTTAGCGGAAAAATATACCTTATAGTTCAAACGTTGAGTTGTTATTGCTCTGCAGCCGCACGCGCCCGCGTGACATTGAAGTAATAGTAATAAAGTCAGGGCTACTACTACTGAGTTTTTCTAGGCCGTCCCAAAATACAAAGCTAATTAAGCCGCTAGTAACTATTTATTAAGTAATTAACTAGTAACTATAAGCTTACAACTTCTCAGTTCAAGTTGATCAGAATAACATGATTTTTAAGTTGTAAATAAGTACTAGTAGGTAACGAGCAATGATAAAAAACCTTGTAGGTACCTAAAGGTTTTCATATTGGTAGGTACTTATTCCTATTTCCACTGAAGAGACCAAATAAAAAAGCTTAAATTGTGTATATCATTAGTCCACAAATCCACACAACACAAAGTCGACCAAACATCCAGTTTTGATTAAATAGTCGGAGAGCTCGCTGCTAAATTGTTCTCGACATAAAATTATTTGGCGATACATTATTGTTCTATAGTGAAAAAAATTTTGAACAACGGCGGAGAGTATTTATGTAAAGTATGTAAGTATTGAGTAAAGTAAGTATTTGTTATGTTACTAAATAAAACTGTTTTTACAGATTTAAATTGTGTATTGCTTTATAACAAAACCCATCGTTTCGACACCTTTATAGCAGCCGTGGTAGTTGGGTTTATTAAAAATCAATACACAACTTAAATCCGTTAAAATAGTTTTATTTAGTTACAGGGAGTTGTGACAGATAAAGAAATGTTGTTAACTAAAATGTTGTTAAAGAAATGTTATTACGAGGCATAATACCTATTATTCTTTCCGAAATGTAAATCAAAGACACGGAACACAATTACTCCTGGCGGAGATCAAAGAAGAAAAAAATAAATGTGAATGCGCGCGCTCGCGTCGGTGGCAACCGCGTGAATGTGTACCTTGGAAAGTACAGCGGCGCGGAGGCACTTAGCGCGCGCAAGTACATGAAGTGAAAGAGGCCTGGTTATAGGCTCAATATTTAGTAAATAAACCAGGTTTACTTTTTTATTTTTAAATAATGCAATACTTTATTGTCGAAATAATTTTAATTTAATATATTAATTTCAATATTTATTGATTTTATGAATGTGTTTCATAAACTAATATAACATAGAGATAAGGTACAACCGATGTGTTTTTTTTTTGCTTTCATATGACATTATTTTTATAATTTTTTTTTCAGGTTTCAGAAACTTAAATGATTGATGTGATATTTTTTTTGTAAAAGGTGTTTGCAAAACGAAATATACTTTTTCAAGTCGACAAGCCGTTTTACGTGTTACGGTAATCAAAACTTGAGTTCGCGGTAACAGCTGCCTGAACACACTCAGACTAATTTACATGTACGAAGCGATGGCGAACCTTATTTCCCGACAAGCAAAGGAGTTCTGTCGTAGCTGCGCTTCTATTTTACCCAAGTTTGCAAACTGTTCAAATTTACTTTTTTACTGTAAAATAAATTGTGGTTTGCGAAATACTTGAGCGCAAACTTTTGGAAACCTACAACTTGGGGACTTTCTAAAAGAATATGACTAGTTTGCACGCGAGTTTCGAGAAATCGAGCGCTTGGGTATATTTTTGTTTTTTAAAGCATTTTTTAATTTTCATTTTAATGCAGAAAGCATAAAATTAAAAACAAAACAAAAAAATTCTAGAATAATTTCGTGATTACTTAATATCTATAACATAACTGCACTAGATCTTTACTTTCCTAAAGGTTCCTCGGAGCTTCTTGAAAAATGGGTTTTTAATGTAACCAAACAATAAATCACAACCATGTAATAAATGTAAAAATATAGAAAAATCGTACAAAAATGTAGATACAACCATGTAGGTATATATATGATTTTATGAAACTTTATATATGAATGTGTCTAGAAGCCATAAGTTGAAATGGGAAATAAGCGTCGGGCGCTGCGGGCGCTGCAAGGTAGCTATTGGCGTTGTGCCAATGTGATGCAACTAAAGAACCTCACTTCTTTAATAGCTTCAGTAAAACGGTGGTTAATGATAAATGTTATTAGTTCAGCGTGGCTTTTCAGTTTTCACGAGAAATAAAAATAATTATATTAAAAAAAAATTACAAACAATTAATTGTAATTTTAATTACTTTTTGCTTTAGAACACATCCGACGTGACTGCTTGACATAAAGTTAAGTTAATCTTATTATTGAGTTAATCTTTCAACATTTTTAGTCCAAAAAATTTCATGCCCCCACACCATTAAATATGTGCAAAAGCTATTGTTTAGCTTTTCGTTTAGACACTTCCCTGTAATATAAATTTATAAATATTCGACTGACACGAATAGATGGCTACAGTATGAAGCTCCTGAGTATGGTCACATATCAATTTTAGGAGTGTACATTCGCATAAATAATACAATAAAACTGTCATTCCTAATAGAGCTGCGTCGTAAAATGTAAGATACTCACTTATTATAGTACATTTTCTGTGAAAGTTTTATAGCTCTCTCAACCCTTTAACTGCAATGGGCCGGCGACGGTTGGCCGATCATAAACGTACTAGAAGGAGAGTGGCCTGACTAAGACTTATTCAACAAAGAATTACAATGTGTTTGTGATACCATTATCGAGTATTTGCAAGCATTGATTTACTTTAGATGCGTCTTCGTAGGTGTGTGGGAATGTGTGTGTGAAGGGAAAAACTTTGCGCAATGAGGTTCCAAGGACCTTAGAGACATTATCATGTCCTTGTATTAAAGAAAAGGTAAATTATCGCAAGTTTCCCGGTGAGCATAAAGCATTAAAGCATTAAGGCTCTTGAGCATTAAGGACGGCGCAAATTGGAGAACGGCACGGCAAAGTGTTTAAAATTGTTCATAGTATTTTGTACCTTAAATACTTTTAATAAAATTCAAATTTTATTGTATTATGATACGGAAACATGCGCAGCATGTTCTACAATGTGCGCGGGCTGTAAGCTTATTCTAGAGGTTGGGACGACCTTAGTTGCAAAACTACAAACCTATTTGGTTACTGGGTTCCGATGACAGTACATCAAACACTTATTTGATTCTTATGAAACTTCCTGAAAAGGCCAGAGAAAAAGATTATTCTGAAAAAAAAAAGTTTACCAGCCCCAGAAAAAAAATCTGTAGGCAGACAATTTCTATAAAATAATGAAATTGTTTTTTGTCGCTGAAACACCCTTTCAATCTTTTCAGCTACCATCTTGTTATCGAATAGGGCGCTCCCCGAGGGGATTTTCTACTTGATACTAGTGAAATCCTTCCGATAAAACCTCCATTTTATACCTGACACATACTTAAACTCACGTGTTATCTTTAAGTCTCTATATAAAAATAACTATATCGTGCCTAGTGTATTTTCTAAGATGAAATCCACATTTTTAATAGAATGAACAGACTATTATTTCCATAAATTATTATGAGCCTGTATTATAGATATCATACTTCATAGCGACAGTTGTGTGTGCTGTTCTCCTAAGACAGAAGGAACGACTAACATAGGCGATTTGAGACTAAGAACCGCGGTTGAAAACGACTGTTGCTAATTGAAGTTTATTTCCCACATGCGAGCAATGAGCGCTCTCATTTACAAGATATTTATATGGGCTAGCTATTTTTAATCACCGCATAAAAATACACTGTTAACAACATATATTAAGTTGCTTACGTCTGTTCATTTTATTAATAAGTCCTAAGTTACAATAGTAGGGTATATAACCCAATTAATTAAAGAGAGGGATTGAAAATGGGGGCTCTTCTATTTGACCTACCTACCTAAAACGAATTTTCCCTGATAGATCGATTTCTAGACCTAAAAAACCCCCAACCCTAGATTTTCGTCTGTATCGAGTAGTTATGAAGTAGCAAAAAAAAAAAAAAGTAATTAAGTTCGTTCGATCGTCGCTAGATGGCGTTAGCAAACCGTTCCTTTTATAACCATTCCATAAAAAAAACTAAAACGAACTTTCTCGAAGATAAGACCCTGGCATATCGATTTCTAGACCTAAGAAACCCCTAACCCTAGATTTTCGTCAAAATCGTTAGAGCCGTTTGCGAGATCGTCGTGGCATACAAGTTTTCCTCGTTTAGTATTATAAGATAAACAAGTCAGCGGGTTGCTAGTTAATTATAATTACAAGTTTTATTTATCTTAAAAAACTGTCACCGAGCTGGAGGACATTTATGTAAAAAACAAACTACCCTCTAATTTCAGAGAAATCCTTAGCTGACAGTTACGTTGATGAAAATCTGTATATTAGAATTATATTAGAACCATCATGAGATGGTTCTAATATAATCGGGAGATTATATTAGAACCATCTCATGATGCCAACAGGAGCAAAAAATAATAATAGGTAAAAATTACTACAGCCTATCCACGTTAATAATCCGCGTAAGTAATGGGTGCAATGCAAGTGCAGGGGAAAATATTCAAACAATTCAAAAAGTTATATTGGTAAAAAATATATTTATGTAAATGTGAGAATTGCATTAATAACAGATAGACAGACGGAAAGAGTTACTTTCACATTTATACAATTATGGATTCCCCTAATTTTTGAATTGTCAATGGTGTGATTCTTATAGCTGATAGCATGACTATTGTTGTTCAATTATGTTAACTGTTACACTAAACTGGGGCACTGTCTCCTTTTTTTTACTAGCTTTACATTTATTTTATTATTATGTTTTTGTACATAGTAAGTATAGACATATTTATAAAATTCATTCATTTACTTTTGCTGTTTTGTTTCGCAAGTAAGGATAGCCCATATTCTTTATCAAATCAATCCCTTTTGGGCTTGGGTGTTGATTGTGTTTATAGCCGACGGTAGCCATTTAACATTAAGTGGACGTTCGCCTGTCTGCCATCTTTTAATATACAAATACAATATTTTTACGAGGGTCGCAAATCAGGAAATTTTTCTTACAAGTACACGTCAATACCTTTGTCAGTCGCGCTTCGACAAATACCTACCAAAGACAGGTCTAAGAGAAAGTTAATAAAAAGGGGATCTAACCACATTTCTTCACTCGCACCATTCGGTCCTTTCACGAGGTGTAACAATTTTGTTAACTTTGTGTTAGTTAATAATGTAATTTACTTTTTAGGAAATTTTAAACAAATAGCTAATTTTCCCCAACTATTAGCTTGGAAATAAGGATAAGGAAATAATACGCGCTATTCTATAATCTCATGTATGAAGTCGCGGGCCTAGTTAGTATTAAAATAAATTTTTAAATATTGTCAAAGAAAAATTTATTTCAAAAACTGGTTGGTAGATTTGATTTGCTTTTATTATGTTAAATGACTAAATAAACAAATAAAATAAATATTAAGTGTACATGAAAGGAGGAAAAATATATATTCCTAACACTAGATCTAAAAGAGAACCAACGTGACACAAAGTTCCTGTTCCGTGTAGTCAAAGCTTCAGGGGTTGCATCGGTCAACGGTGATCCAGGCCACGGGTTCAAATCCTCGACACTAATCCGATTGTGTCTGCTACGATTGTACCGCAACACTCTGCAGGTAAATATACCTTTTATATCTCGGTCGATCGCGTGTTCCGGCCTTTAATTCAATTATAGGATGGTGAAGCTAATGAGTGACGTGTGATGGGTAATGGGTAAGGGTGTCTGGAAATATGCGATGTTCACATTTTACCGAAATGTGAACATCGCATATTTCCTGACAACCTGTTAAATTATTTCCATTTTCGTAAGAGAAAAAATAATTAATAAGAGAAAATTAACTAAGTAAATCGTAAGAAGAGAAATTAATTAAGTTAACGTCATCTTCAAATTAACGCAGTATGTATATCCAATAGCGATGAAAAATTTCAAAATCGCCTTGAGATATACCTTTTCAAGTATATATCAAGTCAATTAGTTAAAAAACCGCTTAGAATCTGTTATTTCGTTTGCGAGAGAAAAGTATAAAAGGATAAGCTTCTGTGCTAAAGGAAAAAATATAATATATGACTTTATGACTATTTCATATGACAAAAGGTCGCAAACAGGCTTGCAAGTGCTCTTCTGTTTTTATGGACATAAAAGTAATATAATACGATTATTATGTCTAATTCTCAAATATGATTAGCCTGCGATATAAAAGCTGTAATAATACGTAGGTACATATTATAATAAGTACCTATACTACATGGCTATTATTTTATAAATATTGCGTCTACAAAAGTTTATAAAATAAATTAATGAAGCATAAATAAATGTATTTCAAAAGGAAACAATTTTTAAACGAAAAGTTTACTGTCATAAAATTCCGTTCTTATTTGTTAAAAGGAAAAGAAATTTATATTGAACTCAGCTGTTGAGTTTCTAACAACACAGTCGCCATTTTCAATTGGATGTTTACGATCTCTGACTGTTTATTTATACGAGAATTTTATTGAAACTTATTTTGTAATGGTAGCGACCCGTCCCCGGCTTCGTGCGCATGATGCTTTTAAAAGTTGTGTCTATAGAATTCTCTGTAAGTCTGTTGTCCTAATGAATTGCCCGTTCATAATCTTTATATTTTATTCTCAACAATTAGTTTAATGACGCTCTAATGTCATTTCGTCAGGTCCGCAAATAAATTTCCGCCAGGTTATATGTCATACCCCTTTAAACAAAATAAAGGCCAGCAGGGGTATATTTCAATTGGGATTGGGATGTGATTTAATAACATATTGAGTGATATACGAGCAATTGTACAGTTAGCTTAAATGAAACAAGAATTAATGTCAAATACGTCCAGTGGCCGCAATAACCCGTAGTTGAGTGTCATTTTATCAAATCTACAGCAGTAGCAGACGGATGTTAATTTATTCTCTGGTCGTTGTCATGCAACATTACCCATATTCGACCGCGTTCGTTTCGAGTTGCGACCGTCCGTGAATTGTTGGTCGAGTTCGTCCGAAAATTATTTGTCTTTTTTTATTCAGTATGAGCAAATTTTACACGTTGTAAATTTCATGAATATAAATGTAGGTACTTAGTTATCTGTCTCTATTACACGCAGGAATAATTTACTAAGGGACTATTTTTATCTACATTAAACACCAATGAAATATATAATAGTTAAGATATATAGAAATAGATTAAGCAACTTGACTGTTGCTTGGCCTTACATAATTACGGAATCATTTTCTTAATAAATAAGTGGCCAAGACTAAATACACGAATAGTTGTATTGACCACAATAAAATTAATAAAAAATAATTTATAAAAAAAAACCGGCGGATTTTGATTCCGTTTTTACTTATGTAAAAAGCGATAAACGAAGGTTAGTGTTACAATTTGCAGAAAAAAATGCATCCGTATGAAGCCGGGGTGGGTGAGTCTCTAATATTTATAGTATAATTAAAACAGCTCTGTATTGTTAATTAAAATCGTTGGCGGTTTAAAATTTTCAGCAATGTTTTCTTAATATTTTCTCTAACTGAAATTTAAGAGAGATAGAACATTGAATGAAATTACATACTCGGGGAACGGCTTAAGACGTTGTGAGCTCTTGCATTATGTGTGAATTGTAAGAGAATAACGCCTTCAAAATGTAAGCCTTAAATCGGATACCGTTAAATGGGAAATATAAAGATTCTTATATATTCATTTAAGAGGTAACAATAAAAAAAAAATAAGAAAAGTTTAGGGGGATTTAATAGGAGCCTTGAGCTCGTCAATTATTACAATTATTATATTTTCGGCCCACAATTGCAATAGTTATTAAGATTCATAATGAACACGTCAAAACTGATGTGTTGTTCATGAATATTTCAAAAATTATGTGTTAAAAAGAAGTGTAGGTATTTAAATAGACCTATTCAAAGTGAGAGCTGCTCGAAAACAATGGGACGTGCAAGCGTCCCGCATCGTTCCACAAATGGACAGTGTTTTCCGCGTATCTAAATACTGCAACTATGCCAACGTTAGTCGTGATTCACAAAATCCCAAGTGGATCGTGTTATTTTAATATGGATTTTTACTAAAATAGAACAATGTAAAAAAAATCTCAATTATTTATACCTAATGGGCGTTGATCAAATATTAGACAATCATTGTCCCGATAGTCGTTTTTGCTAACGGTCATATAGCGAATAGCCTCGAGCAACACCTCAAGAGGCTCTCGCTAGATGGCTGGATATAGTGTTAAAATGCAGAAAGCGGTAATTCTTGGACACGGCAGG
This sequence comes from Synanthedon andrenaeformis, assembly GCA_936446665.2. Taxonomy (NCBI): domain Eukaryota; kingdom Metazoa; phylum Arthropoda; class Insecta; order Lepidoptera; family Sesiidae; genus Synanthedon; species Synanthedon andrenaeformis. The sequence continues at coordinate 3,199,560 of OW387780.2, read as the reverse complement.
TATTCTCAGGAGGTTCCTTACTCCTTACCTGCCCCGCTACTTGAAGCAATCTAGTGTTTTTATTTTTAGAATCTATCCTTGCCATTAAAGTCCCAAAGTCTGAGGCACATGACAGGACAGGTATTATTGAAGTTTCGAAAGAAGATTTAACATTCCGTACTCGGTAGGAGTTTCTAAAACAGACTTTTCTTTCTTTTTAGGAAACCCGGTTTCAAAAAAATATTAATAATTCCGTTTTCTTAACTGGTTTCGAAAATTTGGTTTCGAATGTGGCCGAAAGGGTAATATTTCTTGTTTTTGTTATTACATTGTAATAAAATTAAGATTAAAAATTAAAATAAATATGTAGTAAAATAATTATAATTTATTATATAATAATGTTTCATTATATATATTTATATATAGGTATCCTATTGTTTGCCTATACCGGTTTAATGCCAGATTTTCTGTTATTTATAGCTACAGTTTACTCTTTATTTATTTATTAATAATATATTATCCTTGATCTTTACGGTCCCTTAAATTCTATTATCCAAACTTCAAAGAGTATTTTCGAATTACCATTCTTCACAAAAACTGATTAATCCCAATCTGTAATTCGCCATTCTTGTTTGGTACTTGGACTCGCCTTAAAAGTGCTCAAACTCATAAACCCTGTCACAAGCCACCTCGAGCTAATTTCGACAAGTTGGCGAACTTATTACAAGTTAAATTGAAATTCTGAAAGACCTGCGACCACTCGACCCTTATGGGAGTTTCGAAGAAAAACTGATGTTTACAGGGGCCAAAGAAAATTGTGAGCACTTTTCAATTGTGAGCAGCAATGTAAAAAAATATTTTTGGTTTAACAATTTAAAATACTTTTTTATATATCAGGCAGGCTTGAAGGTAGGTGTTCGTTATCGCCTATTAACACAAGTAATGCCAAACGGTTTGCAAGTGCGCTACAATGCTTGAGTAAGGATAATGTAATGAAAGAGGAACTCTGTAATATATTACTCACTAACAAAAACCTTCTCAGTTCCCTTCTTGCACATTAAACCCATTAAATTAAATAAAAAAAAGTAATATTGATATTAGGTACGATTTTAGAAAAATTGTTTGGACTTTTCAATTCGCTTACTGGTATTTTTTATGTTAAAGTCGAACAGTGCTGTTATTTTACGGTGGGCTTCTGTAAGGGGGTGGTTACTGCCGCCAGACGGACTGTTCAAATGACTGCAAAACGCAGTGTGCCCCCTACTTACCAAAGTTTACAGTGTAATCAGCATTATCCAAGCAAGGAAATCTTGTGATTGCACACATACTCGTATATAATATATTCACGCACACACACCTACACTAAAATGCAATCAAGCAAAATTTAACCTTAAAATCAGAATATAAATAGGCTCTATCTATCTTTCTCATTAATCAGCATGAACAAACTCATCAATAAACAGAGTAAACTGACCTCCAATGTAAACAATCTGACTAGAGGAGTGCTCTCTGTTTATGCATATAAGGTAAACGACGTCACAGTATAATAACATCAAGTAACTTACCTATTTGAGAGTAATAATACAATTTTGAAGCTTTAATTTTTAATTTAGTTTACTCTAAATGTCGGTTTTATTAAAAAGTTCTACCAGTTTAACTGGCATCAAGCTAATTATTAATTTAAAAATGTCGTATCTATATACAGCTCCTTACTAAATTCAGGACATCTTTCTTTATTTGTCACTGTTGCATTTTTTTTTATCATAAACCTGTTCCTGTTTCGACATTAAATTTAAATTTAATGTTATTTAGAATTATAATTAGGTATATATTTAAAATTTACATTATTAATGAAGATTTTTTTTTACTTTTACTGTAATTGACAATTAAATTTAATAAGTTCTTGTTTGTACAAGTTTATATATATTATAGTACAAAAACCTTTGCAGTTTTTCTATACAAAAGTAAAGGTTTAGCGAACAAATTAAGTATTTTAAATTATAGTCCCTACTAAGAATTAACAAGAAAATGCAAAGATGGTTAGAGGCTGGTTAGAGGACGTAAATACATCGGTAGGAATACAACAGATTTAGGTTTATTGGGTCTATACAGTGTGGAAAAATAAGTCGAGCCCTGGATGGAAACTACCTTAAATCCTTAAGTTGGCTCATTTTACATAAACGAGACATTCCCTTATTTTTAAAAAGAAACAGAACTGCATTCAAAGATTTTGTAAAACTCGTTTGTCTCGCCCGGGACTCGAACCAACTAAAATAAAACTAAAAATAAACTAAAATAAAATAATCAACTAAAAAAAAAACAAACACTCGTTATTTTATTATACTAACCGATAGGATTATTATTCAGGATAAAATATCTAACAAACATTTGGTCTTAAAAATAAAAATGATCGTAAAATCTAACATTAACTTTATTTTATTATCAATTTGTTACACTTAAATTATTTAACTGATAAATTGTTCGAAACCGTGCAAGAGCTAACTAAGTAAGGGTTGCGCACTAAAACTTCTATACTGTGGACTAGAAAGCCTATTTGCATATTACAAGCACCTTCACCGCAACGTGGTCAGCGGTAATAATGCTTAGCTTACACAGTATATTTACAACAGTAATTAAAGATAATGACCCATTTATTGTACGTATGTTAAACTCTGTAACGCTTTGTTTGAATTTAAGGACCGATTAGTATGAAGAACGAAATTGTTTTGCATTAAATTTTGAATACTTTTTGTACTATATGTAGGTATTATAGTTTTGCAAAGTTTTGCCATGACTGAAGGTAAATATAATTTAAGTTTTTGTATTTTTGTGTTTTAGTAGCCACGTAAATAGTGTATATATCGTCTGTCAAACAAAAATCTGCTATGTGCAAATAGTATACTTTTGAGATATTAACAAAAAAAAAGTTTTCTTGAAAAATTTTACATGAAGGATTCTTTATAAAAAAGAAGGATATAAAAAAAGGTTGTTACAAGTAAAGTTATTTATTTGTCTTAAATTTAGGTACTCCATTATCAAAATCTTTACATAGTATAAAATAAATTCGCTTCCCGCCGTCTGTCCCTCTGTATGTACGCTTAGATCTTTTTAGTATAATAATATAGCGATTGTTTGATCTGTAAAATATTTCTGTAACATCAAAAGCTCACTCGTTAACATTATTGGATAATTTTACACGTTTTGCGGTGTTCAGTAGCTAGTTTAGTTATGGAAATTTATTTGCGGTATATGAAAACAGTGGTTTCATGTTAGAATTACCTATTGTTGCTAAACATTTTAACCGCAACCTCGTAAATATAAGCGCATGCATAATGTTGATGTAAAATTTCATATTACATTATTTCGCGTTCAGATATTATAATAAACGATGCAGTGGTAAGCGTTGATACACATTATGGCTTATTTATCAGGTCAACTGACGCTTATTATATCCTAGTATATAATAATAATAGTTTAAAAGTTATGAATGAAGTAATACAATGTAGTGGGATAATCCGACTAGTAGGAAAATGAGAACAGAGTCCTCACCTTTCAATAATGAACTCTTGCATCAGTACCATCTACTCTCACTGTGGTATTCTTGTAAGTAAGGGGGTAGTAATTGCCGCCAGGTAGTCATGTGACGACGTGACGCTTTACGCCGCCAGGTGACTTCTTATTTATGAACTGCGGCACGTAGTATACCTTGCGACAACAGTACGCTTCATCATTGTTCACAATTTCCTTAAACTAACACTGCTTAAAATATTTTTGGTTATTGTACTCACAAGTATTGGAATATTTTGGTAAAATTGCATTTGGGCTGAGTAAGGAATAATCAGGGAGTGAAATAAGAATTTAAGATCAAATAATTGCTTGGTCTAAGTAAGAAATACAAACAGGTCGAGTAAGAAAAATATAATAGTAGGATGAGTTGTCGTAGGAAGAGTACGGAACAACCCACTGAAACACCCACTTATTTATGGTTTTATGTTTAACTTTAAACATTAGTGAACGAATATTGTTACGTGCTAGACTATGTATGGCTAGTGGTGCTCAAACTGGAAATGCTGGCGATCGACCTCAAAACCGTTAGACTACAAGCGATCGACTCGGTAGATGCCGCAAGTATGTGTGATACATATACTTGCGTGCACATACTTAGTAGGAAGCGAGTATCATGGCGTAGGTAGGTAACATAGGTGTAGATCACTGGCAGAAGTTTCCAAATAAAAAAATGGCAGGAATCAAAGACTTGCACACCGCGCCTTTTCTGAGACAAATACGCGTTTCTTTGATAAAACTCTTTCACTGCAAGCAGTGGGTAATTCCGACATAAAAAATGTAATAAAGGTTATTCTGGCTTAAATATGAACTATGTCGATATCAAACAAAAATTGTGAATCGACCGATATATACCAATATTACCTGAGATCAACTCAAATAGCTCTAGCGATCGACTGGTCGATCATAATCGACCGTTTGGGCACCACTGGTCTAATGCAATACAACCACTCTTCTGAACTTTAATGACGTCGCTTCGGTTAGCTGGATATTGTATGTTGTTGCTTTCATATCAAGTTCTCTACGATGCTCAACTTTGCTATTTTCCCTTTAATGGCGTTTACTAATACTAAGCATTTTTGCATATTTTTTCATAAGTTCCGTTCTTACACATTACAAGAATAATATGTTACTACATACTTCTGTATTTTAAGCACAATAAACTGTTAGCTCATAAGCCTATAATTGTACGTTTATAAACTAAATTTAAGGTAGGTAAGTGTTTTCGGTGACATAAGCAAAATTCAGAACAAGCATAATTAAGATGTATAATTAGTCTAAATTGGTTCATGTCTAAATTTAGATTTTATGAAGCTAAATTGGAATAGAATTGAATGATCTGGATTCATTAGCCCAATAGCATGGTTTCTGATGTTGTTCAACTAGTTCTAAACATTTATAAACGTACATTATTGAGCTAAATTTGGATTTTGATTAATTATTAGTTATTCTATTTTTGGTATGACAAACTTTGTTCATAATACTTGAACTATAGAATTTGTTGATAGGAATAATCTTTGAATTTTGGATTCTTAAATATTTGGTGTTGCTTTTGATAAATATTTTAGATTGAACGATTTTTTTTGGACATACACCGATCACAAGCAGCCACTGTGGACACGTGGCCCTCATCAGATATGATAAGGCCATCTTATCGATGAGCTACGTTAAACTGTGTTGAGCTTTCTTACGATGTCCATATTTAGAGACCACGTTTCATCGCCATATATGTTATCACCGACAACACACATTGGTGTACTGTATCTAATTAATCTAATTTATATGTAAATATAATCAACAAGAATTTTACATGTTGTCTTATAAATCATAATTTTCGTTATACAAACAACAATTTTAAAGGTTTTAAATTTTAAAGCTCTACAATTGGTACAATATAATAAAACAAAATACAGCCGTAATTACGTACCAAAGAAAAAAATTATCTGAGAAATAAATGATGAAGATACTTCACAAATATGGTAAATAAATGAAAAATTCGACTGCCAATCTTCCCGAAAAGCAGCCCACTCTGTGCAAACACCATTACCGAGTCCCTGGCTATAAACCCGCCAAGATAAAATGAATGGTATCTTAGCCCGTAAAATTGATATCGAGTGTCTTTTTTATGTGGTCATGTAAAATTGTACGTTTTCAAAAACAAGACTCATAAATATTGTTTCAATTTCCGCATTTTTTTCTTTCAATTAAGGGATCCTCGTCGGCTTTCGAGTCCCGTAAACATTATTTATTTTCAAACATTTTAAGATTTGAATTCAAATTAAAGTAGTAACTCGATTATCTGGCCCTCAGTTATACGGATTCGCGATTATCCGGACTACCAACCGCGACTAATTATGTATATTAAATACCTACAAGTCGAATTTATGCAAGCACGTTAAACGTTACAAGCATTTTTTTAGTGATCATATAAAAACTCATATGGAAATAGAGTGGTTGTCAAATTGTAACTGTGAACTAAGGTAGTCAACAAACATGTAGTGAGGCAATCGTGTTTGAATTGGAAGTGACCTGTTTGTTAACAAATACCCTCATCGATCTCGTTACGAAGCGTGTTGGAAAGCAGAGAATATTGCACCGGAAAACCGCGTGAAGTGGTAATAGTTCGTCAACATTTTACTTCATCCTAGTGAATATCAAGTCATAAGTTTATATAGATCCCTTACAAGTACCTATCTGACAATTATGACTTCATTTCCTTACAAGCGTCCAGTGTGGGACACAAGTAGGTATTTTATATAAGTGCCACCACACTTGGTCCTCCTCCCTCCGCATCCAGTCACTGTTAGCCGATCTCTTGATGTTATCAATCCAGCAAGCATAATGGTAGGTAGACCTATGGGGCGTTTCGACCTTGTCTCTAAGATAGGTACGTCTACTCCAATGCCCATCCGCTACATGATAGATATGTCGCGAGCATTCCCGCTTTATCTGACAGATTCTTTTGGTTATATACGCATATGTAATTTGCTTATACAGCAACTAAGCACTAGAGAACTGATTTTCTGGTTTTAGAACTCTTATAATTTTAACTGTGTGAAAATAATGACATAAAGTCCTTACCTGCTGACTGAAACACAAGAGCACACGTTGTTATTTCACGGTGGTCTTCTCTCCTGGGAATGTTTGCTGCCACTTGGGCCAACTGAAAAGTTCATTTTCGTTTCTGTCCAGAATCAAATTCGGGACCCCTGAGTCTAAGAGCTAAAGCAAGCACCTTAGCCACTCAATCTCGTGGAATTACATTCATCATTGTTTCATTATTAAATGTAAATGGGCTGTCTATTTATTAATAGTTAAAGCACTTCGAGTGCAAGCGTTAACTATTTTTGATATCTAAACTAAATCTAAAAATTGGTACCTTTTATAATCAAAATTCAGAATGAGAGTTAGTGCCAGTATTCTTGAGGGATGCTCTCTTGAAAATGTAAAAGCAAAATATTTACATGTTTTGCAAGTGTGTAAATTTAACACGGTTTTAATTAAGTTAGCGTAATACTAACGCCTACACTGAAAATGTGATATCTAAAATTACATTAGTGCGACCAAAGTCAGTCAGTTCTGTTAATCATCACTCGAAATCTTTCTCCCATGTCGCAATGTAGAGCGGTTTTTTTCTCGTACGCCAAACTGCATCAACAGAAGTACTCTCAGGCGGTCGAGTGGCCGCGTTGCGTCCCACAAACACTTTGACACACTACTGCTGTCCTGGTACTTTGATGCGGTCAGGGTTAGCTTCATTGCAGGAATTCAACTTGGGCCTGAATTATCTTTTAAAATTAATTCTTTCAATCTCTTATTTAAATTTGTAGAAAGAACAAAAAAAAAAATGTGTATACAGTCCACTGAATTTTCACAACCAGTTAGTGAACTGGTTGTGAAAATTTCTTTATGTTCCACCTAATAAGTAACTAATCAGTATAAAACTTTATCTTTAGGTTACAATTGAAAATAGTGAAAAATAATCACTTTCAGACACTGCAGAAACATTAACAGAATTCTACAATCCAATGAAGATCAATTATACCATTATTAAAGTTTCTTTATGCCCTAACTAGTAAGTAACATAGTAATTTTAAGAAATTTTATCTTTGTTTATCTTTAGGTTTTAATTGATAGTGAATTTATTAGTAATAATAGTTTATATTATTAATTTATAATAGTGACTACATTATTAACTACCAATAAAGCTGACTCCATTACTTGTCATTATAAAACTTGAAAATATTAACTTGTAAGATAACTTTTCCTTCTGTTCCCATACTTACTCTCTATACCGTCCGTCGTTCAACCATCATAGTATCGCTGCAATCAAAGAGAGAGCTTTCAGCGAAATGTCGGATACCCGAAGTTCCGTATTCCAACAAACGCTTTTGTTCTAAGAATTTATTATGTTCTAAGAGCAATATGCATACTGAAATGTTTTATTTGAGAGCAATGTGCATTGAAATGTTTTCTATTCGCCAAATTGGCATCGAACAAATAAGAATAATTGTAACCTAATGTCGGATTCTGAATCTGTTAGAAAAAATTTCGGGCAGGAATATTGCACGCCATATTATTCTAGGTAATTAAACTGAGTAAAAGCCGTTTTGGTCGACAAGTGTTTGAGTAAACATTGTTGTAATAATTTTGTTTATTGTTTGACGGTTAAAGTTCGTGCTGTGGCATGCTGAAATGTTAAATGAACACGGTGGAGGTATAATTGCGACATAAAGGCCGAACGAATAAAGTTTTACTTTATGGGACTTTGTGAATCGTGCTCACGCTCTGTACAAGTGAGTTTAATTTTTGGGGATCTGGTTGATAGATACTTCTACTTTATGAGTTTGTGGGAATTGTACTATTTTGTTATTTATGGGATTAAAATATATGTTATATGCAATCGTTGTCTTATCCTGAACTAATTTTTCTCATCTATTCTCATTATTATATCCCACAAAAATGTCCCATTTGGGACATTTTGGTATAATAATTTCAAAAATAAATCCTTTTATTGTTCCCAAAATATCCCACATTAATTATCTTTGTGGACATTTGGCAACTTTCTTACATGGACGGTATGAAAGAGTTATTCTAAAAAAGAGATGCCTACATGTCTACAATGTTATGGTGATTATGTTGTGATTCATCTAGAATTTTCTGAAGTTAAAATTTTATAGTTATTTACGAAATAATATTTTACATATTTTTAGAATAGGTAAAATATTTTCAAAGCGAAATTATATTAATTAATTAATTTAATTACAGCGGCCACAGATGGCGGCAGTTATCATTGTTTCACTCGACTTCATCTGCGTAACTTTATAAAATATAGTCTGAGTTACTCGCTGTTAAGTAGCTTTATATAGGTGAAAGAAATTTTAAAACAAAAATACAAAAAAAAAATACTAATATTTTCTCTTATTAATATTAGTATAGATGTAGATAAATCTGAATATAGTTCTAAACTTTTCAAGTGTTCAGTTTCTTGCAATGAATTTTAAACATTTTCAGTAAGACACTAAATTATATGTCCCCATAATTTAGTTTGTACATCGATTGTTATCCAAATACGTTGTTAAAATGTCCCAAACCAATATTTATTGTTTAGCCAATCTAGTTAAGAGCTCTACGCTCTCCAACTTTCCTTTCTCCAACGATGATACAAGTTACTGTCACAAAGAGAGTTGCTTTGTTTCAGTCAGTAATTCAGGTCATTTGTTCTGTACATAACAGATATTTTTCTTAGAAAATATTCCGCATACCCAAGCAAATTTATGGAGCAATATATTTCATTTTGTTTTCTTGCATTTTTGCGTTCAGGTCCGTTCTTGTTCGCCTGTAAAGATACTTTAAATTTTGCATCTTTGTTGCGTCGTAAATTTAATAAATTAAAGAAAAACGATATTAATGGGTCCCGATGCTCAACTTCCTGCAATAATGTGTTTACTTTAGTCGTTTAAGTAAATACTCCAAGCACATTTAAGATTTTTAAGTTTTATTCCGGACTAACGACCCGCTCACGGCTTCGCACGGATGTAATTTTTGTTTGAAAATTCCTCAGTTTATCGCTTTTTCCATTAGTGAAAACCATATCATAATCCGTTGTGTGCTTTAGAAGAATATTTTATAGTATTTAATAATATTAACATACGAATATATGGATGCAGATAGACAATTTAAAATCTCTTACATAGTATTGATAGTATACTATGTAAGAGATTTTAACATAACCTACCTAGTTGACTTTTCTGCAATAAATGTTCATTGAAATCACATAATATCTTTGACGAAACATCATTAAGGGGACTTAAAAAAAAAAAACTTTTTTCCTTGAATGTAAATCGGTATATCGGTCTGGCGATCAAGCAATACGGAATACCATCATAAAATATCAGTACTTTTCTTATGTCATATTTCTGTGCATGAATAAAGGGGGTCAAGGAAACCCAATTCATCTATCCCTAAATTTCTCTTATCAAGACCACCACAATTGTATTGAACTTTCTCTTACCTCTTATCCCATCAGGTACGAGAGCACATTGCAGCTACACGATATTCCTTGTGTTTTTCAGCGTATATATCAAGTGATTAAAATATATACAACGGTTAACTGAATTTATTTGTCCACAGGCTGTAACAAAACTTACTATGGCGATATTGGACGGACGTACGAGTTGGAACTGCATCGTCCACGCGAAGATCTCGTCCCCTACATTTGTCTGCTCACAATAACAGCTGCAGGAGGAATCCATGGCGACTTAGTACAGGTAGGGTGAATAGACTGTAAGAAATTTGTTCATTGCATTTATTTCCATTTTTTATTATTATGGAAGACATTAATATAGTATTTTATAGTCTTATGTGGTACCAGTTTACAATTTACAGTTGGTTATAAGTAGTTGGAAGTTTTGTTCAACGAGAATTACAGAGATAGGGTCATGTTAGGTTTTTTCACGTGCCTATTTCCCAGACGATTCATCTCGCGTACTATTTTCTTTATTTAAAAAACATATAATAAGTATTATATTATTACCTTTTTCGTCTTTCTTAAGTTACAATTTGTATTATTTATCCATCAAGAAAAAATATTTATTCATAATTTTTTTTGTTATAAGTATTTTTTAGAATAAATAAAAAAAAATTACTGGTACTATACTATACATTTTTTACATTTTATGTAAAAAATGTATATTTTATTGAAAGTTTAGTCCTATGCATATAATATAATATACCGTTGTTATTATTATATTATTACACGTAATTATCTATCTCTATATATTATGAAATATACATATTATAAAATAAATGCACTTTCTCCGCTAACTTCTTCTAAACCACTTAAACTATTTTCATAAGTTTATCACAAAAGTTAAAGAGCGATAAACGAAGAAGGTTCGTGTATATTAATTGCAGAAATTACATCAATACGAAGCCCGGAGCGGGTCGCTAGTAGGTAAACAAATAAGTAGGAGTGTCGCATTTGTACCGTTACTTAGTATAAAAAAATATTATATATCTACAAGCTTACAAGCTCTACATCTACAAGCTCGGTCCCAGGGTCTCGCTAATAGATAAGTTTAGGGAAATAAACGTACTTACTGTAGCCTCACAATACATTTTTGAAAATCTTTTGTTTGCTCACAGAAATATTAGCACTTTCAGTAGAAATAGTGATGTTCATAGTTTGAATACTAGAAACAAGCATAGGCTTCAATTGCATAAAACTCGTCTTCACACGGTTAGCAACTCTTTTATGGGACAATGTATACGCTTCTACAACAGGCTTCCTGCTAATATACAACAATTATCTACGAATAAATTTAAAGTTTATATTAAGAAAACCCTGTGCAAAAAGGGTTATTATAGAATATTAGATTATATAAATGATGAACGTCCTTGGAGTTGAATATGGTGTTATATAGATTGCTAAGTATTGTTACATGTTGTTGTAAATTGATTGATTGATTTATGAAAAGAGCAACTAGGGGGTTTCTTGCCGAGTTCTTCCCCCTAGAAGCAGCTTTCCGAACCGGTGGTAGTTTGTAAATGTAAAATAATATTGACGAGGGTAAATGTTTTGTAAAAAACTTACATCTAATAAATGATTTATTATTATTATTCACATATATTTATTTCCTATCTTAATTTTAAATTTTTACAATATATATATATAAAAACAATAAATATTATAAAAACTTAAAACTAGTTTGCCGCTGGTAGCGGGGCAGGGCCCAAACTACCGGTGGTTAGGGCTGCAGACTGAGGAACCTCCTGACAATACGCGCCGTGTCAAGGAGTACTGCCTTCTGTATCTGCCCCTTGATCCAGCCATCTAGCGAGAGCCTCTTGAGGTGCTGGTCGAGGCTCTTCGCAATGAGTCCGTTCGCCGTAACAACTATCGGGACAATGATTGTCGAATCGACATCCCACATGTCGGTCACCTCATGAGCCAAGTCCAGGTACTTACTTAACTTGTCCTTTTCGGCTTTCACGAGGTTTCCGTCGTGCGGGACAGCGACATCGACAATTACTGTCCGGCGTTGAGATCGGTCGATAACCACGATGTCAGGCTTATTGGCGACAATATTCCTGTCCGTAATTATAGAGCGATCCCAGTAGAGCGTGGCATGACTATTTTCGAGAACTGGTGCAGGAACGTATTGATAATATGGCACCTCGGTATCTACAAGTTGATATTGAAGAGCAAGTTGTTGGTGGATAATTCTGGCTACTTGGTTATGTCTGTGCAAATACTCTCCGTTAGCAAGATGAGAACAACCGGAAATAATATGTCTCAGTGTTTCTCCGGGACGGTGGCATGCTCGACATATGTCGACCGTACCGTCCTTGAGAATATATTTCCGGTAGTTTCTCGTCTTGATAACTTCGTCAGCTATTGCACAGACAAAACCTTCGGTTTCCCCAAAGAGGTCACCAAAGCGTAGCCAGTTTACCGAAGCGAGTGGATCTACGTCGGGTCCGGTGAGGGCTCCATAGAACCTCCCATGCAACTCCTTGCTTTTCCATATCTCCTTGCGGTCCTCGGTGCTTAATATTATTGGTTTTTGCCAGTTCTCGACAGATAAGGAGAGTGGAGTGAAGTGTCTATCAATTGCCACAACATCCTGATGTATCCCGCACTCAATGTTAAGGAAATATTCCCTAAGGCTGCATATTTCTCGGTTATGGAGGTTCTTGGCATTCAAGAAGCCGCGACCCCCCAATTTCCGAGGAATATACAGTCTCATAACAGACGAGCGCGGGTGTAACATCCGGTATGTGGTGAGCAGTTGACGGACCCTTCTGTCCACGGCATCTAGTTCAGTCTGACTCCATCTTAGTATGCCAAAGGAGTAGGTTAGCAAGGGCATAACCCAGCTGTTGAAAGCTTGCACTTTATGGCCCCCTGACAAAAGACTCTTAAGTACTTTTGTCAGGCGGCAAAAGAAGCGATCCTTCATCATCTGTTTCATGTCCCTGTCAACGATACCCAATGACTGTGACATACCAAGATACTTATAGGTTTCGGTTTCAGAAAGAGATTTAAAGGTCATCACATCATTAAGTTGTAAATTGGAAGAATTTACAACTTTACCCCGCTGTATATGCATGACCGCACACTTATCCGTACCAAATTCCATCTTTATAGAGTTACTGAAATTTTCTGTTATTTTCAGCAACTCCATTAGATCTTGGTGTTTTGGTGCGAATAATTTGAGATCATCCATATACAGTAGGTGAGAAATGACCTCTCCCTCTCTCCGTAACCGGCAGCCTAGAGTTGAATCTTTAAGCAATGTGCTAAGGGGATTCAACGCTAGGCAAAACCAAAGTGGACTCAGGCTGTCGCCTTGAAAGATGCCTCGCTTAATCCTTATCTGGTCCTGTAGGCCAGAGACACTCCCTCGACTGCCCGGTTGATGAAGAACTGTGGTCCACTGCGCCATGCATGTACTTAAGAAGGATTTCAGAGTTGGATTAATCTTATACAACTCCAGAATCCTTCTCAGCCATGAATGGGGCACTGAATCATAGGCCTTCTTGTAGTCAATCCAGGCTGTGGACAGAGTTCCTCTGTTCCGCCTAACTCTTTGACAAATGGTCATGTCTATGAGGAGGAGCTCCTTAGTACCACGGGACCCAACTCGACATCCATTCTGAGCTGAGGCCAAAATGTTATTAGAATCGATGTGCTTATTAATTTTTGATCTCAGAATGGATGTGAGCAGCTTGTATAACGTAGGTAAACATGTAATGGGTCTGTAGTTCTTAGCTTCCGTGGTACTACCGGACTTGTGGAGCAGGAAGGTGATGCCAGTTGTCAACAAACAAGGTAGGGTACCGAGGTCGAGGGCTTTTTGAAATTGCATTGCCAAACATTCATGTGAGCATCGAAACCACTTAATCCAGAAGTTGTGCAATCCATCCGGTCCAGGACTTTTCCAGTTCTGGGCCGTTTGGATAGCACAGCTAACGTCATGAGGGCTGATGGTAACAACCCCCATGGGTTCGATGGTTTCACACGTCTGCTTGACAATGTTTATCCAATCGCCCTCGGTGTGTTCGTCGGACACCGACCAGATGCCACGCCAAAAATTTTTCATAGCGTCTGCATCTGGTAGCTGTTCAGCGTCCACACGTGTATCGGCTCCATCCCATTGCCTGTACACCTTCCTTTGGTCACTTCGGAAGAGGCGGTTCTGATGAAATCTGTCCACACGTTTTTTGTATCGGCGAATTCTGTTTGCCCACGCATAGACTTTCTGTTTCAGGAAGTCAATGCGTTCAGTGACACAGGTCATATAGTCTTTAGGTTTGATGCCTGTGTCTGCAAAGGCCTGTGTCACGAAACGCATGACCCGAGGTCGATGGTTTCCGTTCCTGAAACAGTGCAACTTTGCAATGAGAGTTCTGAACGAGTCGATACGCTTCTCGATACGTATCTGCCACGTCGGAGCTCCCGCGGTACGTCTCGGAGCCTTGTCAGATTCCGGGAATCTGACGTGAGCAACTTGACACACCGCGATAGCTCCACAGTATAGTATCGAGTGCGTATCAATTATATCTTTGCTGGTCTCTATGTACGGAACCAGCAAAGCGTTCATGGCTCCCATTAAGGCAAAGCTACGTCTATTCGCGGGCAAACGTGGTAAGCGCGGTTTACATTCACGTGTGGCATGATATCTCAAAATCGTCTCCTCCAAAGTCCTCCCCAATTGCTCTTTTACCTCGGTACTTACTTGCATATTTGCGCAACCTTCCGCCTCGTCAACGCGATCCCTAGGCATCGCTGTCGATGACGGATGATTAGTAGGCTCCGATGTCGGCAGCGTAGCATCTGAGATCACGGGTGATGTGGTAGCTACGCGAATAGGCAGTGAGTCCAGGCGTAGCCGATCAAGTGAGGACTCGTCTAACAGCTTGCACCGTTGGATAGCCCGCACCTGATCCGACAGTCGTTGCGCGGAGACGGTGACGGCTGGTTCAAGGGCCTGAAACAGAGACAGCATCCTGGCTCGGTACGCAGTCAGGTTAGTTCCCCCTTCTGTAGCCCCGTAATAGGCGCGCATGCAGTTTTCATTTATGGACTGAGTCCATCGCATGCGGCGCACTACACCACCGGTAGCGGGGGCCGGGCGCGAGGCAGTTTGCCTCGCAGGCCCCAAGCGTGCCGGCAGCGGAGGTCGTCCTCGTCGCGCAGGTCGTGGTGGCGGCGAAGACGGCTTCGGCCCGTCATCGTCACTCGACGTGCTCTTGTCGTCGGCAGTCAAAAATTCCTCCGCCGTTGAGCACGGAGACGACGAGACGGGCTGTGGTGGGGGGCGTGCGCTACTTCCATCCGCTACGGGTCGTCTTTTTCGCAGTTTCATTTTCTTTAGTTATTATTTTCACTTAAATTTTGCGTGTCTGATTTGTCATTTTTGACCAAAATATTTTGTTGGTTTTTATTATTATTTACTCTTGTCACGTAAACGACTTATTTTCCGGAAATATATTAGATAGTAATTTTTATCACGTTTTAATTAAAATGAAAACCTATTTACAGGTTCCTGTCACGTTTAATTTCGCCCAAGAGTGGGCTGCAAAATCTAGAATTTTATTAACTCGTCATATTAAAATTTGTCTGTGAACATTTTATGTCATAATTCCGTCGGGAGATATGAAAGTCCGGGCAATGCAAGTGCCAAAATATGAAAGGAAATTGTAGTTGAGCGTTCTCAATTCTCATGGACCTGGAGCGTTCGAAATATGAAAAATGTGCTGTTAGAAAAGTTGTTTATGTCTACCTTTAGTGTCATGTATTTGCCACAATTTCAATAGAAAACAGTAAGGATAGTCATTAAGAGAGATGATGACGCTTTGATTTTTTGATTTGGTTTGAACCGCTTACAAAATACACAAGAAATTAATATTTCCTTTGACATAATAAGGTCGGAGAACTTAACAAATTCTAGATGGTTACTTGGAAATCAAAATTAAACGATCGAGCGCTTCTATAGGAAATTAGGAACATCTATGTAACTGAAATCATTACGTCATATCAATTGCTAATATTAGATATCACTGTAGTCCTGCCGTTAAAGAGCGTTTAACCCTGCCTCGTTTAACGCTCTTTCCATTAGTGAGAACCGCATGAAAATTCGTTCAGTAGTTTTTGAGATCATTGCGAACATACATACAGACAGAAAGTCGCGGCATGGGACTTTGTTTTATAACATGTAAGATTGTCTGAGTAGTTTAACTTCTGTTGAACTATGTGCACCGCACCTGCCGCCTCCCTCGCGATCTCCCTCTATTCACACCCCAACACCTAAAGGCGTCCAGACTCCTTTCAATTTAGCTTTTGACACACAATCTCAGGGTAGGTGGTCAGACGACACCGCGCGCTCCATTGAATTTGTCTCGTATTGTTACTTATAATGAAAATTCTTACATTTCATTTCGAGATTATCTTGCTTATTTTCTCGAGTTTACTTGTTAAAAGTAGTTTGATGTCTATTCGTAAAGGTAATTTATACATATTGCATTCTTTGGTTCAACATTGCGAAAAGTTACATATAACTACTGATATCTTGTATGTTAATTTACTTCACTATGCTAGCTTACTGGAAATGTAGAGATTTCATACATGTGTTTGGAGATAATATGTTTTAGTATTCCTTTTATTTCCTTTGTAATGTATCCTGCAAAGGATTTACTGTAATGAATTCAAACATTTTCATGTTGTACGTGGCTCAACTCGCTCTATCTTTCGATTTTAAATTTCAGAACTAAAGTGTTGTATCAACTCAAGCTTAAGTAAACGTATAAACGAGAAAAATATTTTTAAATTACTATTCGCAGTATTCGCTATCTTACTGTCAAGTTTCATCCAAATCTGTTTAATGGGTGAAACATCTTCAAAAACTTTAATTAATAGCGTAAGTAAGAAGACATTATACATACATAGTTACGTAACTTCAAATTATATTATTATTATGTATGTTTTTTATTTAAATCCAATCGTAAAATATAAATTATACCTACATAAAATTTCTATATTTTTTCTTCCTTAGAAATGAAGCAAAACATTTATCACCCAGCTGTCGCTTCGTGTAAAGCTAGAGGTTTATTTTTACATTTTTATTGTAAATTATTTAAATTTAACGTGCGGCACGATACCCCAGTTTAACAATACATATTATATTGTAATACTGTGACGATACTGTTCATAAAAGTGTTTTATATAATTTGTTTTACTTTACTTAATTATATAATAGTAACTGATTTTTTTACTGTCCAACGTTAGAAGAACTATGCCTATACGATTATTTCATAGATTCGGAAAAAACATTACCTGGTAGCATTCCTTTGGCTTTGGCTTTGTACTTGAATCCTATAAGGCCAACGAGACAACGCAAATATGTAAACAAACTTTCAAGAATTGTCAATATGGCTCCCTATAGCATGAAACAGATAGCGCGCGGTGGCGGGCGCGGTCGCGAAATATCAAACACACAGCATAATATGCCAGTGTTCACGTACACGGCGAAAGTAGCGGGCATGCCAGCGAGAGCCGTGCGCAGCGTGCTCGCGGAAATAACAAACTTGATGTTGTTTGTGTGTGTTCACGTCGAACTAGCGGCAGAGCGCGTGATTCACTCGCGACGTCAGCTAAGTTCAACCAGTTTGAACTTGTCGCTAGGAATTATGGCACATTTGCATTATGTTGTTCAATACAAAGAAGTTTATAAGTGTATCATTAAAAATAAAAGATTGTCGTCCATCTTTGGCGCAAATCGCGCAAACGCCTGGCGGCCAATGTGAACACGAGCTCACCACGTCCACCGAGACCGCGCCTGCCACCCCTCCCGCGCATTCAACGTGATCAAGCACTGAGGGAAAAGAACAGGGTCGGATTTATTTACATTATTTGCGTTGTCTCCTTGGCTTTACTGTAATTGGCGTTATAAGTTTTGATGCAACGCTAACTACAATATAACTGCTCTTAGGACATTAACTGCAAAAAAATAAATTGGTCTGATTGTTTCGGTTAATCTCCGATTTGGACGGAACTTTCACTAGCAGATAGCTGATGTTATAAGGAGTAACTTAACCTACTTTTATTTAGGAAAAATTAAAAAATATATATATTATAAGCAGTTTTCATTACCGCACGCGGACCACGCGCACGCCGCGTCCAAGCGTGGCCGGGTTCAGCTTTTTCACCACAAGCAAATTTCTTGAATAAAGAAGATTTTTTCTAGAAATAAGAGTGAAACAATTGCCATAAATATAAAATATCTATTTAAAATTGGAGAGCAAAGTTGGACTTTGGATATATTTTTCTACATGAATAAACTCCCTGATTGATGACCGCTTAATGTCTAATGTTCAAAAGTTGCAAGTTCATTTCCACCGACGTTAGCTTCTACCTCAATCAGCACTAGTGTAATAAAAACATTCTATAGATTAGCCAGTAAGTAATTTAAATTTAAACTTAATTTTATTAAAGTCCATTAGACTATTAGTTTGTCAATATAAGCTATAATTAAAAATTATAAATTAACCCCCAACTTTCAATACATAAATACAAATGAATGATTTTATAATTAATTCCACTAATGGTGTTATGAGAACTTTTGCATTGCGAAGTTTTATGAATTAGATTTACTTGAAAGATTGAAATTTTTTATATTCCAAATAATCAAGGCTCGATAATAAGCTTGACTTTATAAATCAGTGAGTTCTTGAGAAGGGTGTTAACTAGAGGGTCAAATTGATGAACGGACGATTCCTCCAACTTCATTACTTTTGATGTGCGTTGCCCTGAAATTAACCCTCTAAATTAACCAGTGATAGAACTAACCGCAAACCAGGTTAGATCAGGTTCAATTGAGACTGCGAAAGTGAGTTTGTATGTTTGTTACGCTTTTACGCCTTAACTACTCAACCGATCATAATGAAATTATATACACGCGTTGTCAGATACAGAAAAGGGCTTCGATCATCCAGACCCTTCATCCAGAAAAAAAATACTGTTATAAAAAAATCAACGCCTGACATAAATATAGGAGCAATAAAGATTGAATAAATTATTGCTCACATTTTTTTTCTGAAGTTTACTTTTTTATTTTTCAACGCCCAAGAAAAAGGGGAGCTGACGAAGTCGCGGGAAAAAGCTAGTAGTATATAGCTAGTATATTATATATTTAATTTCTTACAATTAAAAGTTTTGTTTTATAATATTCTTCAAGGCTATATTTCTATCTCATACTCCAAAATGAGATGTTATAGAAAAATCTGTTTTTATTAGATAAAAACAGTGTCTTGCTTATTTTTCAAATTTTGGAACAGTTTATTTATACATAACCCACAACAGCCTGCTATAAATAAATTATAGGTACATATAAGAAAGGACAAAAAGTCATTACTGTATATACATACACCCCTACACAAGTCTCACAATAACTGACATGGTCGGTCACGTAAGGTTAGGTCAGGTTATAATTCTTCAAGCATACACTTCACTAACTTCTCGCGCGATTACCTACATACATACTGTAAGTCTCTTGGCAATATTTGAATAAATATAATAATGAGCAAAGTATTTTTTTTACTTGTACGATAGAATTTTTAATATCTATTCCACTTTGGCTGGAAAGTTTTTAATGAAAGTTTGTGAACAAAATACGTTGTCATTCTCATTGTCATGACCTATTTGGCTCCATTTAGCTGGTTCTTGCCAAGAGATGGCTCGGGGGGAATATCTGTTCGAAATCTCAACGTAGATTAATCTATCTATATTATGTAAGATGGACAATTTTGGAGTATTTTTACTTAAAAATTCCTTTTTTTAAACGAAATTTTCTAGATTGGTATTTAGTGTAAAAAAGTATATTATTAATTAAAACTAGCATGATGATGAAAACAACAATATATTTTATTTTTATTGTCTCGATAGAAAGAATAAAATACATTGGACATATAGCCAATTAAATATGAAATATGTTGGCAATGAATGCCGATACCAACCTTATAATAATGAACTAGGAATGATCACATAGATGTTGTACGGTATAAAACATAATAGATCATCTTTATAGGTATTGTATATTTTAGGATACAATGAGGACGACGTACAATTTTAGCAAATAACAAAGTAATTTTTATAAATAGACGACGCTAGCTATTTACCATCAATAGTACAGTACATTTGATAGCTTTATTGCTGAAAAAAATACTAATTCTTTTATAGGTACTGCATGAATTATCCAAATGCACCTTTTCAGAAATAAACAACGTGTTATTTCCAGCTTCCTTCATTACCTATAGCGCTCACGTAACGTTACGTTTTCCCGGTCTGTTTTCCATTCATTACCCATTTCCCCGTTTAATTTCCTCCAAGTCCTTTATAAAAGGAGCATCGCCCTTTAAATTTGCATGTAATTAGAAAGACTTTCCCATTACTTATCAGAGTTTGATACTGTTTTCTTTTATTTTATTGCTTTCCTATTGTTCTTAGTTTACGTAACGTTTTCTGTAATTATTAGCAAAAGTAACTAAAAACAGATTGGACGTTTCTGATTTATACAACTTTGTCTGCATAGTATTTCTTTTTATGTTAAGGTCGTCAGACAGGTTGACGGAAATAGTAGGTCGCCTATAACACAAGCAACAACACAGGTGCTGCAAGTGTGCTGCCGACATATTACTGTTATTTCTTTACTGCTGCAGGAACGCAGTACTTATGCATTTTTTTGGGAAATTATCTTGGATACCCGGCAGTGTAGGGCACACTGCGCGGGGTTATGCAGGATTTGTACGGGCTAAAACCCAACGAATTTCTAGCGCGGTCGTTGAAATTCGGGGTCGCGGGGACTTTATGACACGACATCGGTGCCGTCAAAACGCAGTAGGTATTCCCTGCCACTACTCAAAATTTATTGTTTTATTTATGTTTTGTCGAATGATTGGCAATGTTATAATTTTAAGAAGCTAAAAAAGCGTGTTTGTAAAGGTCAAATGTGTACAATCTGAAGCAACATTTCACGTGTGGAAAAGAGGCGCGTTTATCCCTCGTTTCGAAATAGGTCAGCTATGCTGTCCAGTCAGCGACCGGAAGCAACGTTTGTTTCATCGCATCACCGATTTCCTCCATGTTATATTACTCACTACATACAAATTTAATTAAACCTCAGTCGACTACTGTCTATAGTGTGTGTAACTACGCTTCACACATCAACACTTAAATCAACACGGAAACGCTTTCCGCATCTGTCTGTCTCTTCCATAACTCCTCCTTTTTTTTGGAGGAGAAATGACGTTTACGCGCTATCCCTAGTCTACGGGTACAGTCGACGAGAGGGAGTGTGGGACTCGCCCGGCGAAGTCTTATCGCCAGAACAACGCCAGAAATACTCACTAAAATCCCCACCATCAGCGGTGATGTGTGGGTCCGAGATCACAGCGAGGCCTCGTCCTCAGATCCCTACACACCGCTACGTACTCTGCGGACCCAACTCAGGGCGAACATACCCTAACTCCGTACCCTAACTCCTCCTAAGCCACGCAACGGATTTTGATGAGGTTTTCATTATCAGTTAGAAATGAAGATATATTATATTAAATATATAATAAAACCTAATTAAGTTTTTATGTAAGCAAAAAAGAACAATATTGTTCAACCAAGTCGCCGAAAAATAAATTTACATGGCTTACGTAGACTAAACCTTAAGAGATACATAAAAATGATGTACTAGATATTGTAGTCTTTGAAGTACACCTATATTAGGTACCTGTTCTGCCTGTATACTTACCATATCCACTGCCTGTCAGCCGACAATTATCATAAAAAATAAAAGAAGCTTATTGAGCATAAGCTTACTCTGTGTACTGTGTGACGTATAGATAATTAAGTAACACATTTGGTTATGAAAACCATAAGTTAATTTAATGATGCATTTTTTATGTTTCCTCTTTTAGATGTGTAAATATAAATGATGGTTTAATTATTGCATGGTTAGCTTTTGTTATGTATGAACTTTTTAAAAAAGAGACAAAATCTTTAAAAAATGTTTAAAGTAAATGGTACTGACATACTTTTTAAATTTACCTAAATGAAGAATGTTTTCTAACCGAATGTACAAAGAAATACCAAAAACCTCTCAGAATAACTTTATGCTTTCCTATCTTTTGTATTTTTTCATCGTAAAAATATCGTTATTTTTCTCGTTCTCTCCGCGAAGGAAAGTTCTGAGAATTTGAGATAATATATATTATTTTCACGATGTCGTACGTAGTATGTAATAGTTCAAAGAATTTGAACATAAGTTATAAAACTTTTGATTTTTAATAGTCATTTAATAGTTTCGCAGTTGTAAACTGAGCACTAGCCCATCTGTAAACCGAAGACCGAAGACCACCGTAAAATAACAAGCGTAAAAATAACTGTTGTGTTTCAGAGAGTGAATAGGAAGGGACCAGAACCCATTTCCCTACATATATGATAGTATTTTTTTAATAAAAAAACATGTAACCAAAGGTTACACTTCTAAGATATTTCGATGAGTGTAAGACGCTATATAATACCACATATAGTGTGATAATAAAAACGTAACCGGTATAATATGGAATGGATAACAATTAATAACAATTTTACGATATTTATGTATTTGTTAGAAAAGTATGAAGTTGATTCATAGGCTTAATATTTAATGTAATTTTCGGGACGATCGAATACGCAAATGGACCGTACCGGATTGAACGCCGCCCGGTCGGTCTCCCCCAGCCTCGTTTATAGACATGTTTTATGAAAACGTCTTTCTAAATTGTTCAAACAACAGCTTAATCAAGCAATGCATACTCTATGTTTCCATTCAATATTTTATTGTTTCGGAATTTTATGTTGACAATTTACAAAGATTAATATTAAATTGTTCCTTTTTATTTTAAAATTTAAATTAAAATTTTTGACGTAGGTATCTACTATCTTTACCAAATATATGATCTTTACCAAATATCTTTACCAAAAAATAAGTATGAGTATTCTTTTTGTTAAAACTTACGAAACTTGAGTTTTAATTAATATGTACCGAAATTAAGAGCAAAGTTAAAAATACTATATATATTTTTAATTCCTCTTCCTTTACTTCTAATCCTTGTACTAAGGTAACCTACGGAGAAGAGGTCAGTCATTCTATTTAACATTACTTTAAAATATTTTTTATTTTAAAAGAGACAACACAAGAATAATACTTGCGCGCACTAGCGACACTAGAGACATGTACCTAATCACATAAGAGCATATATACATATATACTATAATACGTTTCATAAAAATACACGCTTTTTGTCTATATTACTGATATTTAAAACTGAACAAATATTACTACCACTCCTTACTATACTTAAAACAATATCGTTGATGTTACGTGAAACGATTTTTTGTAATATTACAGTGTGTTATAAAAATACATTCGAAATTCGGCATTCAGCCACGAATCTTATTCGACCGTGACGGAATGTTCGACGGGCAATTACCTCGTGATAATATAGCCCCGCTGGATACACGAGGACATGGCATCTTTACTATTATAATTTACTATTAAAGCATCGGTGACCACAACACATTATATTCCGTAGGCTACAACGATTTGACTAACAGCATTGACCGCACTCATATAAAGGACTACTGAGATATAATAGGTCTGTTATCGAACATTCGCATTGAAAAATTTTCACTAACGTCTATTCAAATCGTACCAACGTTAACGAATGACAAATGTCTATAATAAAAATATATTTTTCTTTTGGATAAATTTCACCAATCACCTTCGCCTATAAACGCAAACAACTCCAAGAAGTAAATGTGCCGTCAACACTCTTAGGACAAATAAACAAAATGGGAATAGGAAATGGGCTCTGACATCCCATATTCACGCACCAAAACACAATAGCACTAATGCTGTTTTTTTCACATTGGTCATCTGCAAGGAAATGTCGCCTTGCGTTAGAAGAGTTTAAGGGTCCGTAATTGCCCCTTAAAATGTCACCTTAGACCTTCCAACTTCGAGACTCATTTTCTTGGAAACTGTACATTTGTACAGTTCTGTAATATGAGACATAATTAGCACGATGGAGTTCCTTTACATGGATAAATAAGCGTGCATAATAGGATTCTCGACTCGCTGAAATGTAACCTGAATAGTTAAGCAGCTAAGAGGTCGGATTTGGCAGATGCTCAGCTCGAAATTCGTGTCAGATAACTTTTAACTTAGCAACTGTGAATTATTAATTAGATCCCACAGAATTTGATACCGGCCACTAAACTGTCTTTGTTGTTTACGATGCTCGGATTAACTTTGTTTTGTTTATCCTATCCGAGAATAGGATACGTAACTTTTGCTATAAATTTTACTATACATAACAATATTTAATACTTTTAATGACATTAGCAGAGAAAACATGAGCACAAAATAGCAACCAATTCGTATACTAACATAAAACAAAACGGGTAGCCATCCAGATTATAAAGTTTTGTTTCTTCGGTGATATCCCCTAAAGACTTTAACCCTCCTAAAGGAGAGTTAGCGGAAAGTGTATTTATATACGTCATTGTAAATACTAGAAACAAGTCGTAAAAAAGAAAAAGAAATTATTATTATTTATAGTAGCCAGCTTTAGTTCTTCAGTGATCAGAGGATTATTACCAATGTTAGATAATAATATTAAAACGTATAAAAAAAATTCAGGGACATATATTTTTTATTACATATATTAATGACAGTTCATGTATGTACAAATTGTACATGTATTATGAACGTTTTTTAGAAATATGTAAATGAAGTTGGTTTCACTTCATTTAATTTGAATTTCCCGCGTTGTAGGTACGTAGGTAGTTGTTTATAATTTTAAAAGCGGCTACCTACAACGCGGGAATAACACGGAGGTATAATATTATATGATTTTAAAACGAGACGTGTGAATAAATAATAAATAATTTAAAGCATTAAGAACATAGAAATAATAGCTTTAAATGTTGTTTCTCTTTCAGGTAAGATTAATATTTAGTATGGTGAAATTGTATAGAACAGAAAATGTAAAATTATTGTGTTTAATATAAAAATATAATTTCTCTTTCAGAGCAACGCATTTCGGTTTTTTATTTCTACAATATACAAAATAATACTTATTACAAAACAACATTTGTGCAGCTATTTTTGAACAATGGAAAAATTGAGATTTGAATTTATAGTGAAAACAGATGAAGACCCAAAATCAAATGTAATTTGCATAACTTCAACAACCGATAGTAGTAACCACACCTTTTTGATACCAGAAAAACTTCAACCGGTGAGACTACATGATACTATTACAACAACGCAAGCTTTTCAAAACGTAAAAATTACACTTAAAAAGAGACACGAAAAAAGAAAAGTATGGATTTCTGTGGATTCAGATATAAAGGATACTTATATTGATGCAGATGGAAATATGCAATTTAAGGGATATTTGCTAGAGGAGATCATACCAGAAACTCATCAACAAAGTACTTCTAGTGGAATTTCAGAAGAGGTCCTTACAAGAATTTTGGAGAATTTTACTGAAACAAAAAAAAAACTTAACATTAGCAATTTGGCAGAAAGAATGGTATTAGAAAAATTCACTAGAACCACCTCAAATGTATCACAATGGATGGCTATTTTTGAGGCAGAATGTAATCGTGTGGGAATTGAAGAAGACAGTAAAAAAATTGAAATTCTCAAGGTATTTTTGGAAGACTCATGTCTTGACTGGTATAGCTCAATGCTCATAAAACATACAGTAAACTCAGAATGGGCAACATGGAAAGAAAGCTTTTGTGCAACTTATGCAGACAAAGGGTGGTCATCAGTCAGATATGCAATTTTGTTCAAATACAGACAGGGCTCATTAATGGAATATGCTTTAAGAAAAGAAAAACTTTTATTGGAAATAAATAAATCAATGGATAAACCTACTATAATAGATTTAATCGCAACAGGCCTGCCAAATTTTGTAGCGGATAAAATTAATAGACACGATTTAAAAGAAACAGAAGATTTATTTAACCATATCAGAGGCTTAGAATACTTAGTAAATAAAAATAAATTTGTGAGAAGAATGGAAAATGATGAGAATAAATTTAATAGAAAAGATGGAAGATACAAACCTTGCAAAATTTGTGAAAAGGGAAACAAAGGACAACGGTATCATCCTGAACATTTGTGTTGGTTCAATAACAATAGTAAGGTTATATCAAAAACTGATCATATAAGGTATGTTAACAATTCAAAATTAGAAACCGATTTAAACGAAATAAATTCAAAAAACTAGTAATTCCGCCATTAATCAAAATTCCATTATTGCTAAATGATACTTTTGAAACAATGGGTGTTTATGATTCAGGATCGAATGTTTCTTTAATAAATTCAAAATTATTATCCTTGAAGAAAAACCCAATTAATGATACTAATAAAAATGCAAATTTAAAAACGATTAATGGCGTGAAAAAATCAATTGGAATGGTCAACTTAAAGATAAAGATTTATGATATTGAAAATAATGTTAATGTTTTCGTGATTGAAGAAGAACATTTTGATTACGACTTCTTAATTGGATTGGATTGTATAGAAAAATTTCAACTTACTCAAAATGAAAAACTAAAAATTACACAAAATACCCACAACCTAAAAAACGAAAACATGAAAAAGAAAGATGTCTTAGAAGAAATTGAAAAAGAATATAAAGTGAACTTTAATGAACACATAGAAGTTGATAACTTTAATATATCAATAAATAAACAAGACCCTTATAATAAATCAGAAATAGATAAATTGATATGCAAATACAGATCCCTTTTTGCTAAAGATAAATATGATATTGGGACGGTGAAAGGTTATGAAGCACATATTGATTTATTAGTAGACAAATATTGTAATAAAAGACCTTATAGGTGCACGATTGAAGACAAACAGGAAATAGAAAAACAAATATCAAAATTATTGCAAAAAAACCTAATCGAAGAATCCTATAGTCCTTTTGCCGCCCCAGTAACATTGGCTTATAAAAAAGAAGAAGGAAGAAAATCAAGATTATGCATAGATTTCCGCGATTTAAATAAAATTGTAATTCCTCAATCACAACCCTTCCCATTAATTGAAGATTTAATGGTTAAAACGAGGAAGTGCAATTATTTTTCAACGCTTGATATAAATTCTGCTTTCTGGTCTATCCCTCTTAAGATTGAAGATAAACCAAAGACGGCCTTTGTTACTCAAGAAGGACACTTTCAGTGGACTTGTTTGCCATTTGGTTTGAAGACGTCTCCGGCAATTTTTCAAAGAATTTTAAGTAACATTATAAGGAAACATAAGCTGTCTGATTTTACTGTAAATTACATAGATGATATTTTGATCTTCTCTAAAACATTTGCAGAACATATGAAGCACTTATCTTTGTTATTAGAAGCAATTTTAGAAGAGGGCTTTAGGTTGAAGTTCTCAAAATGTAATTTCGCACAAAATTCGGTGACTTATTTAGGCCACGTAATAAAAAATGGTACAATTACACCACTGAAGGATAATTTAATCGCTATAAAAGATTTCCCAGTACCAAAAACACAAAAAAACGTACGACAATTTTTAGGAAAAATAAATTTTTACGGAAAATATGTACCAAATTTATCAATTATATTGGATCCCCTACATAATCTATTAAGAAAAGGACAAACTTTTATTTGGTCAGAAAAGTGTCAAGAATCTTTTGAACTAGTAAAAAAACTACTCTGCTCAAAACCTATTTTAGCAATATTTGATCCAGATCTACCGATACATGTTTATACAGACGCTAGTATACAAGGAATAGGTGCTATTTTGAAACAACCACAGCACAATGGCGAAGAAAAACCTTGTGCTTATTTTTCAAGAAAATTAAACTGTACACAACAAAAGAAGAAAGCTATATATCTAGAGTGTTTAGCAATTAAAGAAGCAGTAAAATAATGGCAACATTGGCTAATGGGAAAAAAATTTACGGTTTTCTCTGATCATAAGCCTCTAGAAAAAATGAATATAAAAGCTAGAACAGATGAAGAACTCGGAGCCCTTACTTACTACCTATCTCAGTTTAATTTCGAAGTGATATATTCTCCAGGTAAATTCAATATAGAAGCAGACAGTTTGAGCAGAAACCCTGTATTAGAACCATATCAAAATCAGGAAGAAGATTTAAAAATAATAAATATGATAAAAATAGAAGATATTCAAAATGATCAAAAAATAAATAGAGATATAGAACGAAGTAAAAATAAACTACAGTTAAAAAATAAAGTATACTATAAGAAGATTGGAAGAAATGAAAAGATTATATTGACAGAGGAATTCAGTAAAAAACTTATTAAGAATATACACAATAGTTACTGTCATATAGGAATACAACAAATGAAAAACAAAATTACACCATTTTACGTAGCGAAAAATCTAGCATATAATATAAAAAAAATCTGTGACAATTGTGAAATCTGTATAAAAAACAAATCTAGAAGAAAATTTAAATTTGGAGTAATGTCTCACCTTGGTCCTGCTACATATCCGTATGAAATAATGTCCATTGATACTATCGGCGGATTTGGTGGCTCACGTTCTACGAAAACATATCTACACCTTCTGGTAGATCATTTCACGAGATATGCCTATATTTCAACTTCAAAAACGCAAAATTCTGATGATTTTATAAAACTGGTTCAAAAGGTGACAAAAGAAAACAAAATTGGCATGGTTCTATCCGATCAATATCCAGGTATAAATTCAAAAGACTTTAAACAATTTTTAGAAAAGGAAAATATTCCCATTATTTTCACTGCGGTCAATGCACCATTTTCGAATGGTTTGATTGAAAGATTAAACCAAACTTTAGTAAATAAAATTAGATGTACAATAAATGAAAGAAAAGAAAAATTAGCCTGGACCACTATTGCTCACAAATGCACTCAAATGTATAATGAGACGGAACATTCAGTCACGGGATATTCCCCAAAATATTTATTGGAAGGAACGAATGTTGATATTTTACCGGATGAATTAAAAAAACAAAATATATATAATGATTTACTACAAGACAGAAAAATCGCTTTAGAAAATACTTTAAAATCACACAATTATAATAAACAACAATTTGACAAAAATAGAAAACAATTCTTATTCAAAGAAGGAGACTTTGTGTATGTAGAAAACGGAAATCGATTGAACAGAAGAAAATTAGACGAATTAAAAATTGGCCCATATAAAATTTTAGAAAAAGTATCAAACTCAATTTACAGATTAAATACAGGACATAAGACATGCGAATCCAATCTTTTCCACATAACAAAACTTGTTCCGGTTCCGGGAATATCGTGACTCCAGGGGGGGAGATGTAAATGAAGTTGGTTTCACTTCATTTAATTTGAATTTCCCGCGTTGTAGGTACGTAGGTAGTTGTTTATAATTTTAAAAGCGGCTACCTACAACGCGGGAATAACACGGAGGTATAATATTATATGATTTTAAAACGAGACGTGTGAATAAATAATAAATAATTTAAAGCATTAAGAACATAGAAATAATAGCTTTAAATGTTGTTTCTCTTTCAGGTAAGATTAATATTTAGTATGGTGAAATTGTATAGAACAGAAAATGTAAAATTATTGTGTTTAATATAAAAATATAATTTCTCTTTCAGAGCAACGCATTTCGGTTTTTTATTTCTACAATATACAAAATAATACTTATTACAAATATATTTATAACTCTTTACATCATCTTCATCACCAGCCTGTGTCTCTCCACTGCTTGATGTAGGCCTCTCCTAAGGCTCGCCACCACATACGCTCTTCTGTTTTTCGCATCCAGTCATTTCCTGCGAAACCCTTTAGGTCGTCTGTCCTTCTGGCCGGAGGGCGTTCAACGCGGCGCTTTCCAATTCGTGACCTCCATTCGAGAACTTTTCTACCCCATCGATTATCCGCTCTGCGACAGATGTGACCGGCCCATAGCCACTTCAAATTGCTAATTCTCTTGACTATGTCGACAACCTTGGTTCTTCGGCGAATTTCAGAAATTCTGATAAAAAACACCAAAGAAACTCTGAGCATAGCTCGCTTCATAACACTTAATATGTGCACATCTATAAGAAAGTTTTTATAAACATATTTATGAAACGATTCTTTGGATATTCATGCATTTGACTTCACTCTGCATTTGACTTTAAGTAATGCGCATTATGCATTTTACTAGCGGAAATGTTTTACATAAAACGTCTGTCCTTATTTATTGTAAGAATAAATTGCACATTTTGTTGAGTTCCTCTAATTTACATGACGCATGCGCCCAACGAGAGAGATTAGGGCTAATCTTGGACCATAAATTAGCGAAGCCTCTGGAGATTCCGTCCCGACTACTGCAGTTTGCATGCCAACTTTAGGTAACCTATTAGCATAACAGTACTACCTAAAAATTTCTAAATTGGTCGAAGACCAATTTGTTGAGGTAATAAAAATTAATCGTAAATAGAATCAAGCATAATCCTAATCCTACTATTTTATCAATACTAATAATAAATCTGTAAGGGTCGGTCATGGAGTAAGTTACTTTGTTTTCAGAGATATCGTGTTTATAGGCTCTATACAGGATACTGAAACTGAATTGACGATTTTTAGAATTTTTTTCTGTATAACTCTGTTCTGTTCCTCCATAACTCTGAAACGAATTAACTGATTTTCATGAAACTTGGTAGATAAACATTTGGACGTACGGGATACAGGATAGGCTACTTAATATTTTTCAACGCGGACGAAGTCCTGGGCACCAGCTAGTTATAAATGTGAAAGTTTATGAGGATGGATATAGGATACTTTTTATGCTGGAAAAATTTAAGGCTCCTGTGGGATTTTCAAAAACCGAACTACAGTGCGGGCACAGTTAGTGCGTTCATAAATTAAACATAGAAGCATAGCTTTAAACATTTGACATAACTCTAGAAGTAACAATGCACATATTATTAAATTGTATAGATAATAAAAAAAGAGTGAACGAAATTAAATACATGTTGTATTACTATTTGATGAATCAGGTAAATTGATTCCTTAATTGAGAACTTGCTTTTATTTCAATATACAAAGGACATCGTTCTAAACCAGGCCATTTGTTCTTAATTTAAATATTGGGGAATTTTTCAGATTTTGCTAATGGGGATAACAATCGATTTTTTTTTCATATGAATGTCTTAAATGTCTATGAAACCCCATTACCAAATTATACGATATATTTCCACTAAAATCTATAATTTCTTCATACCTAATGGTAAGTACAAGGATTGATCTTGATATGAAACTGATTGATCTTTTTAAACACGCGTTTTATCTACTTTATTGTAATTGAAATTACGCCAAATAGCTAGATGTAATAAATTTCATAATGGGATTTTAATAAAATAAACTGAAAAAATAAAATAGTTGCTGTGAAAAAATAGTTACACTTGTTGAGATCGTGTTGTTTTTACATTTGACGCGTTCATTGAAAAAGAAATCTAGAGCAACCTAAAAAAACGAATGCTCTGAAACCTATTGTGCTTCAAAAAAAATAATAATAAATTACTCAACTGCCACACGTATAGACCATATTTTTCTTTTGTAATCACAAGTTATTTCAGAGTGTAATCCATCACGCGAGCCCAGTGCGGATTAATGGATACACGTGGCTAAAAGTTTTTCTTTCTCTGTTGAAACTGGCTACGTTCTAACATCATTTTAATTTGACGCCTTCCAATTTAATTCTCCTTTGTATATAGTAACTGTAGAGTAAAATGTTACTGAAGCATATATTTATATCTACAAAGTATGTATATCTATGATTCAGTCAATAATTATTAATAAAAAAACATTAATTTATTCATAATATATAGTATATTCATGTAACTTAAGATTTCTAATAATAAAACACACTTTTAGAATGTACATCTAAGTATATTAAACTTAAGCAAATAGTGCTTTGTTGACACCTCTAGTCATGTGTTGAAATCCTTGTTGAATATCATTTGTAATATCCATAGGCGGGTTATCGTCAGCAATTATCCACGTGGAGCCGCTTTCGCCTCGATTTATCACCTCAATTATACCTGTCACTGCCGAAGCCACCCTGGAACACAGATTATTGAGATTTATGAGAATCCGGCCGTTTCTGTTAACACTTACCAATAAAGGCTCTGTTCAAGAAGTTATATTCGCCCACAATATCTTTCTCACTGGTGAACATAGGCGACTCATTTTCTCCAAGCAGTAGGTATTGTTTGAAATACAGTTTTAGTCACAGTATAATAAAGAGTACTTAGCGTAGTTTAGTGTTGGAAGGCTTGAATTTTCATTGAAAACATTTAAAATTTCATAACATATCTACATTTATACCTTTTCTGTAAGCTTGTTTGTAATTGTAAGGATATAGACGTGTAAATGTGCGTGTATGTCGCAGTATTTGGAAGACAAGCTTGATTCCACTCAAACTAATTGCATCTATACAATGTAATTAAATAAATATCTGTTTGCTCGCCTAAATAAGCAATTAATATGACATTTACTTAAAGACTGACGATACACTTGATAGTAAATCAAGTGTTGGTTATCATAGTGGCTGTAAGGGAATAGAACAAAACATTGTAACTAAACAGCACATTTTGCAGAAGATTGCGGAAAGAAGTCTGCAAATATTTGAAAGAAAATTTATAAATAACAAAATAAAAGTCAAGACAGTAGAGAAAACGTCTTTGATTTAATTTTTTTGACAAATAAGCTATGCATAGTAAAGGTACAGACAGAAATACCAGATCAAGTAAGCAAGAATCTAGTTTAGATTCTCCTGAAATGTGAAATCTATTGGTGAAAAATGAATGTGTCGCAGTATTGCAATAAATTTGTGAATTGATATTTTCAAGAATTTATTCACTTTACTTGTGGGTACTATAAAATGTTGAAAAACTGCTTTTTCAGTTTCTCACCTACTTTCGAGGTGCACAGAAACTTGTCTCATAAAAATATCGTGGAACGTTAATTATCTAGAATAATAGTTCATAGAAAACTTGCTAAGTAAAGATAACGTGACAAAGATTTACTTTTGCCTCTCTGGAGCGCGCGAGGTGAGGCACTGGGAGCAATCTTTGTCAAACTTTTCCAAGTTGTGTCGATGCAGGATAGCGGTGTCTGTAGGTCCCAGACACACTGTCACAACTCGAACTTTACTCTTCTCGTAATTTTCCTCTGACTGCAGAATAAAAACAGCATTTATATTATAATAACTTGGAACCTCCTCACGCAATTGCGTTCCTAGTCGTTGAATTTTTCAACGACTCAAGAAAAAAAACCTTTTGGCTGGTAACCTGGAGGTTTTCAGGAACATTCTTTAGATATGCATTATGCATTATAGGGTTATATATATATTATTTCAAATACAATCTCTAGTGCTATAAAAATGAACACAAGTCTGTCAAACGTTATGTCAGGTTTAAATTCTGAAGACATGTTTACGCGAACTGTTGGTACATATGTCTAAATGAATGACGTGTTCTTTGCTAAGGTGTTAGATCCCTCTAACTCAAAGGTACTTTTTTAATTCAATTCTAATAAAACGATTTGGTATGATAGTATGTTTTTTTTTAATTTAAGTCTAACTTTTAATACTTTTAATACGCATTCATCATTATCATTATCAGCCCTGAAGCGTCCACTCGTGGACATAGACCTCTTTGATTGGACCGCCTACCAATTTGTAATTGGCGTACTAGCATTTAAACTGAAATTCTACATATTTACGTGAGAATATGCCTAATAAATCTTGAACACGTGTCACTTGAAACACATATTAAAATTAAACTAATTAATTAAAATAAAAAGGGTATTAAAAATATCTACTCACCCCTATAGAGTTGCTGAATTGCAGTACAGCTGTCTTAGTTGCAGCATAAAGGGGCAAATTACTTTTGTTTTGGAGAGCTAATAGTGAGGACAAGTTTATGATGATGCCTCCACTGCCACCTTGGTCGACTCCCATTATATTTAAAGCTCTGTATGTGCTGCTAACAGTTGCTGTCTGAAAGATTTTTTGCCATATTAGAAGCTACGTGTTTATAGATCCGCTCAGGCCATCTGTTCTATAAGTTCAGAACTTATAAAACATAATTTCGGCTTCGTCATATTTCTGAATTAAAAATCCACTGTAACTTCTACTGAGATTTATAGGGTCCAATTTTTTAATCTATAACTTAATGTGTCTTACTTAAATTACTTAGTAAATTTTATACAAATCTGTTTAGCAGTTTATGCGTGATGAAATTACAAACATCAGGCATTCTGCTTCTTATTCTTAGAGTGTATATTATATAGCCATAGTATATTTTGAGGCAGTAAGTTTTTCTCAACTGGCTTTTATGCATTCTGATTCTTAATCATTGAGTGCTTAATGTTAGTAGCATTTTAAATTTATATTAGTATTAGATAACATAGATATTAGTACAACTATTTAGTATTGAACTGGTAGGACTCCATTATGTCTTCACAATATTTTCTAATAAAATTTAAAAAACACTCAGTAATGCTGGCTCGACAGAGATTCGAATTAAGAATCAATTGCTTAATTAATGTACTTGACGAAAGCGCATGTGCGATTAATTTAAATATACATTGTACAATTTTTTGTTTTCCTAAATAAAATGAAATAAAATCATTCAACTCTGAATTAAATTCTTAAAGTAAAAATATCTAATTTAAAAGTCAATAAATTCACTTACGAAGTTTATGTCGATGAGTTTCTTGTAGAGTGTTTCATCAGTAATCAACACGCCGGCATTGTTTATAACAACATCCAATCTTCGGTATTTATCGAAAACTTGGTTATACGCTGCGGCTAGTTGGGTATCGTTAGAAATGTCGCATTTTATAAACTTGGCTCTTAGTGCTCCGAACTTGTTCGAGAGTTCTGCCTCAAGGGTCGCTCCTTCGCGTTCAGCAACATCGAGAAACGCGACATGCTGGAAACGGGAGAGGGTTTTACTACTGAATTCAATTTAGTAGTTGCACGATTGGAGAAATTTACTGCGTTTATGTTTAACTAGTTGTGCCTCGTGGTTTCAGCCACCGTTTATTTATAATTCATATAGGTACATTTTATCTCTTCTTGGTAATGCTCGGTGTTTGTCGGACGGCCGCAATCGGAGATCGATTTATTGCATCGTCTACCCATTCTATTTTTTCGTTTTTACTTTTTTTAGTTTTGTTTCTTTTTTTGCTTGGCTTTTAGTATGAAATAAAATAGTAGATATTAAGCGCGTTCAAATATTTATAAAACATTTTTATAGATACATTTATGCCTAGCGTTGATAACTGTTTGGTTAAAACAAAATAGTACCAAATTGAATGGACTTTATTTTATACTAGCTTCTCATCTTCTCTTCTTCTCTCTTTATAATATGAACCAGCTAGTGCCCGTGACTTTGTCCTCGTTGAAAAATAAAAAAAATAACACTTAGTTGCTATATAACTTGTGCTTCTGCCAAGTACTATACATATAAAATATCTACGAGTATAACACTTGGGCCAAGCGTTAGTTTTTTATTAGGTATATTTTAGATAATACCTTAGGAACAGTACTTTTCTTCTAGATGAAAGGTATACTTTATATATCTTATATTTTATATATTTTATATATCCTTTCCTGTATCCCTGACAACGTGTATGCAAAATTTCATGATCATCGGTTGAATGTAAATAAGATATTAACGAATTCGAATATCCTTGATCATTTAGCTATCGAGTGGTGTAATAAATTTTGCTTTTCTAAATTGCCTCCCACTATGGAAGCAAATTTAAAAACGTAATAACATCAAATCAACTCTAGTACAGTGAAAACATTACCCCGACATCTTCGAAAAGCAGTTGTCTGACAATACCTGCGCCGACACCCGCAGCTCCCCCTGTTACTACAAACACTTTGCTATTCAAACTAAAAGACATTTTTAGACACTCATATATTTCAACACTACTGTATGTTTTGTTATGTTTACACCTCCATAAAAAACAGAATATATATCAAAAGAATTTTATGCCCTCAAACATCAAATCAACATTGCGTCCACATTAATCTAAATTCACAGTGTGACTGTTCCTTATCGTATGGCCAAAATGTATAGTTTGATAAACCATAATGTTATGTGCTGGTAATAAATTGATTAAATTGTGTAATAAAGGAATAATTAAGATCTTTACGTGAGTTACATGTCAAATAACGTTTCGTTATATGTGTGATTTTATTTATGTTTGGGAAACAGTAGAAAAAAAAAACCAAGTTATTTTCTCTGTTGATAATGGTTTGCCGTTTGAAATCATACAAAGATAACAGAGTTGTGATAATGGCAGTCTAGTTGTGATTATATTGGTACCTATTTTATTCTACAATTTTTATTTTTAAACCTAGTATTGAGATTTTGAATAATTGCTGTTACGGGTTTTTCTCTCTCTCTGTATTTATTAATTGTATGTTATTTAAGTTACAAATAAATTCATTCATTGATTGTTTTTATTTTTAATAAATTTACTAATATATTTATATGTTATAATTGTTTAAAATCTTTATTTCTTTGCATTTTTCGCGGAGGTAAAACTGCGGACCAAGTTGGTAGATGGCTCTAATGTGCTTTTTTTGTAAAATTAAGATATTATTTATGTCCGCAGTGTTACCCCGCTTGAAGAATCTTACATAAGAACATTTTGAATTATAACCATATATTCTATATGTTAGGGTTCAGTATTAAGGAAAACTAGAGGTCATTTCCAATTATCTCTCATTCCACCTGAAGGCAAGCAGCGACTGCACATTGACATAAAAAAAAATGCAACTGAATCAAGAACCACTGAACTATTATATTAATCATTAATATTCAGAACGTAAACACAAACTTCAACAGAATCTCAAGCCCGCACTTTAAATTTATATTCATGAGATTCCTGTGGATGTCCTTTTAAAGCGTATCCAGCTAGAGGCAATCCTCATTTAGTTTGAAGCGGAGGACTCTTTGAACACTCAAGAACAAGGCCCTTCCCTAAAGCTATTTGTATTGTAACAATCACACAAGCATCTCTAATGCTTGTGTGAATCTTGATACGGTTGCCTCAACTCTTGGAAACTTGACCAAAGTTCTAAGCAAACATTAGTTACGAAATCTGCTGTTCTGGTGATAACCTGTTGTAGATTCACTAAGTCCACGACAATTCATTGTAATTGATACATAGTATTTTTTAGAAGATTACCTACCAGTTTTATATGGACTAGTTTTTGCTCGAAACTTCGTCTGGGTTCTTTATAAATTATTTAAAAAAAACACCCGTAAAAGATTTTTATAAATCATAGTCTATGTGTATCGCATTCACAAACTATCGCATTTAAAATATTAATCGGATTTGTGGATAACCCAATGCAGTATTATATGTATTTGATTTTTTTGTACTATTAGGAACGGTAGACAGGCTGATAGATTACTTACTGGTAGAATAAAACCCATGCATACGATAACAAGCAACGCAACAGAAGATGCAATATAAGATACAGTAAATCTCCCGTTCTGTTATATCCATAGTTCTTTAGTGATATTTGAGAAAATATTATTGACCTTAAGCTAAGACAGCAATAAAATATTTCAACAATTGAAACAAAAGTTGAGTATAATTCAATTTTTGCTAATACTTTGCACAAGTTAGAGACGTTAGAATGAATTATTGTCCCTTGGAATCGAATGGATAAGTAAGTAAGTTAAAACTTTCTTTTGTTCGCATTTCATTTCCAGTGGATAATAGAAGGACTGCAATAATTCACAATCAAGTTGCAACTTTTGTATTTTTAAAGATTATTTTCGTGAAAACTTTACAAGTAATGTCAAGTTAATACGGAATGAATGATTTTTACCTTAAACCGTTATCTTATAATCTCTTTAGTCAGGCGTAAAAAGACATCAATCTTGTAGTCAGGCGTAAAAATACTAAGAAATATGGGCTTGTGACTTTATCAATCGCTGATAAAGTATTGTATAAAAGATAAAAATGAAATTGTGATAAAAAAAAATCCTATAAGTATCAAATTTATAAAAAATTTGTAAGTACAGTCGGGGTAAGAAAAGGTTCGTCACCTTAAAGGCTTTGCTTGCACCAAGGCAAATATCAGTCAGGCCAAAACATTTTCAACGTCTTCAGTAGTCTGCTTAGTGCCTTAGTTTCAAAAGGTGCTAAGAGTCTACAATTTGATATAGGAATGAATTTGAAAACTGACGAAGGTTTTCGTACCCCGACTGTACCTATTGTTTTTAATAATTCCTATCATACAATACAATATTTATATGCAGATTGGTCGTTTGGTTTTACGACGATTTCTTTCGAAGTTACAGCCTGTTAAAAATCACCAAAAAATTTGGATTTTTTTCCTCTATCCCTTAATTTTTGCGACTAGTGTATATCCCGAATTATATGTGAATTATTATGGAATTGTTTTCATATTGTTTGGCGACTACAATTGGGCGACAGATTTACTATTTTGCGGAATATTATATAAACCTATTATTTATTAAAACCTATTATTTAACAAATTCTAAACCAATGACTCGGTCACCAAGAAGGAGGTCGCCGAGGCGATTGCTTGGGTGGGCACTGCTCACCCAAGCAATCGCTTACATAAGCTTAAATCATACCCTTAAACAAGCTCTCGAAAATATAGTTGTGCAGTCTCCTTTTTGTAAAGGCCAGTTAATTTATTTATTTTGTAAGTCATATGTTATTTGTTAATTAGTTTATTTGTTTTTCTCCCTCTTTTTTTTCCGTTACTTCTTACCTATTTGTATGTTTTTCTCCCAGCTCCAATATTCTGTAGTGACTTGTAATTTATAATTATGTTTTAGTAATTTAGGGGAAACTTTGCTGATTTATATTTTTCTTGTATGTATGTATGTGTACTCGTATAATGTGTAGTAAGTTATTGTATGTTTCCCTAATATAAATAAAATAAAATAATAAAAATTAACAATTTGAAGAAATGTTTCATATTAGGTCCCATACGGAGACTTCTCTCCTTTAGCCTGGAGCCCAAAACGCTATTTCAACCCAACCTTGCAACCACAAATTGTGCAAATTGATAATTCATCTCACATAGCAATTAATGTGAGATGTAGCCTCTCTTTGAGTGCTCTACCGGTTGTACAATCGTGACTACAGGGCGCCATAGATGTGGAGTTCATCTGCATTATTTGTATTATAAAGCGTTGCTGCGCAAGGCCCGGATGGGTGGAAACTTTATCTCACGGACGAGCGAACTTTGAAACAATCTCGCTTCTGAGATGTTGCTTCCTAGCTAAGTATAACATGGGCTTCAAACATTTTATAAACAAATTCTTGCAGGCTTGACAGCGTACATGCTGTCACAGACTGTTAATCACAGGCCTCTGGTGTTAATTATGTTCTTTGTTGGCTGTGTTTGTCTGTATATTTTCGTGTTGCTTAGTTTGTGTGCTTAGTTGCTTAGTGTGGAAGTCATCGTTAACATACTGGATATTTTAATTTTTTTGTATTTTCATCTAGGCCTGAGTACACTTCATGTTGGTCCGAGACAAGCCAAAGATGATGTCGCCTTTGAGGTCATTGAAGTTGTAGTATAGATACAATGACAAAACATAAAAAAAATATTCATGAATATACCTTTTTTTTAAATAACACGTAGTTCTGTCGAACCAGTGTAATATTTATAGAATTGTATAACACTTCACATAATGACTAGCGTAGACACCTCATTTCACTTCGAGGGGTTGCGAAGAGTAGCGACGAAAAGCGCTGTCAAGTATACCACCCATTCACTATACAACAAAAACCCTTAATGATGGTCCGCTGAGGAAGCATTTTATATTATTTTTTAAAACCTACATGTTTTCAACCGGTATCTTCTTCTTCTTATATATAAAAGGCGATGTGTGTATGTATGGTATGTCCCCGTATGTATCCTATAGACTCCAAAACCGCTGAACAGATTTTGATGAAACTTTCAGACAATCTTCAGATTAGTGCAGCGGGTGTTTCTGTAAAATTTTGTAGTGATCGGACGCGAACAATGTCGCGGGCAACAACCTTAGTATGTACATAAAAACTTTTTTTAACATCACGCATCACAATATTAAAATTGCATAGCGTGCTAAAAAGTGGAAACTTGCATTCTTGCCATTACTAAAATTATCCTGAAATTTCAGCTATAATTTCATTCCTGCTTTGGGTTTACTCTTACGAAAAATTTCGTATACGAATCGAAATTTCGACATAAGGATTACTGACATTTATTTTGTACCTACTCTCGGCAAATAAAAGTTAAATATGTCATTGTTGTACATTTTTATATTTCAAGTCCACCATTTGGTTTATAATATTTAAACTGACATTAACATTCAAACATTCAATGCTTTGGGACTACACCATTAGTTAATATTACTAACATAAAAGTTTTCTGATGAGTTATTAAAGGCAAATATGTATCTAATATTAATAAGCTATTATTTCACCGAAACATGTACAAAATTAATCAAAAAAGCGTTCTTCCAAATTATAAATATTTAGGTTTTTAAAATTCTTAAAATCATTTTTATTTACCGTAAGTAATCGCTTCATTGGCGTAGATTTACTTGTTGTATTATATTTTCAAGTTTGCAATTTGCAAAGTTTCAAGTTGAAAGAATTGGCTGTTAAAAATATTTGAAAGTGTACACTGTCAATTCTAATAAATAACATATTAATTTAATTAACTTAGATGGCCTCTGTTTCGAGATAGCATTCAACTAAAACTGTTAAAATCAAAAAGACGAAAAAACACTAGTCCGAAAGTCGAATTTTCCGACTAGTGTTTCGTATGCTGTTGACTAAGTAGCCCCCTGCCCTGGCCTGCACATTCCTTCTTTATTAACACAGCGAATACGCGAAATAATTTAAAAACGTAAACAAAGGAAACACTTCACAATGAGAATGCGGTCGAGGCGTAGCATAGTCCTAGCGCGAGAAAATTGTGCGATTAAAGACTAGTTCACACTTTGTAACTTCTAGATAAAATGATTCTAGATAAAATTCTCAATGTTTTAAAACATTTTTAAAGTTTAATTAATCACGAGTTTTTGATTATATTTTACAGCAATATAGTTTATTAAGATACGCGGACGAAGTCGTACGACCTACTTATATAAATAAAAAGTCTAATGCCACATGTATCGGTACCCATATAAAGCGCACGCAATTTTGCCAGATTTTTTTTGTTGTTTTCGTGATTATCGGGACAAGGTTTGAATTTAAGAAAATTTTTGGAAAATCCACGGGAAAAGTAGGAAATTTTATTGAGTCAGCTAGTATAAAAATAAAAGGCAATATAAAAAGTAATATAAAAACAGTCTAAACTATGACTTAATAAAACAAAATAAAAAAGAAGTAGCGAGTGTTGTGCCGGGCGTTCACTGCATAAATAAATTTTCTTGCGGTAGGGCGGCAAACTCGGCCTCCCTTTGTCCTTTTACGCGGTGCAAAACGTAAACAAATACTTGGTAACATGTTTTGTTAAGTTTTGAAGTATATGTTTTAAATTTTTATTAAATACGATAAGCGAATAGGTATAAAAATTTAATGTGAAACAAATTAAATTGCGTAAAGTGTATTTTAGATTCTAATTAATAAATTGCTGGTACGAATACGAAATTGATAAAGAAGTTTAAAAATAACTGTTTAACATCACCTAGATCGTCTTCCTACATTCTCTTCTAAGCAATCGCAAACAAAACTAGTCCGCTTTCATCTTCTATTCTTTCATCGAGCTATTTTCTTGCAAAATTTCATCAAAATTGGTTTAATGTTTTAACCATGTAGAAGAAATATACAGACAGAGTAAGACTTTTGACTATGTTCGGTAGTTCGCTACCATCATAACAGCAGAGTAAAGAAACCACATACTTACTAAGAAACAAACACTGTAAATCACAATATTCGTATGCGAACGCTAGTTGCGTATGTGCTCAAGAAGTTTTTGATACAACAAAGATCAGCTTGAAATAGTTAAAAAAGATAAAGCAGTTTAAAAATAATTGTTTAACATTAACTAGAATGGTCTAGAATCCAGATCATCTTTCTACATTCCAATATAAGCAATCGCAAACAAAACTAGTCCATTGGTTGTTGTGCAAACAATATTGCTCCACCAGTTACTTGGTGTATCGATTTAAAAAGATATACATCTCGAAGCGAAGGCTCACTTCAATGAACTCCTTGTGAATTTGTTGCTTGTTTCGCATCGAACTTGCTCGACTGGCAAACTGTATGAGCGTAAAACGAGAACTCATTGGAAAGTATTGATTCTTTTTTAAAATAATTGTTTATAAATAGTTGTTACTAAATATTTCGTTTACAAATTGCAAGCGAGCTATGTAGAGGGCAATGCTCGGCATTTCTTCGTGGCATTATTATCTAAAATTCGGAGATCCGTTAGAAAACCAAAGTGGTCGACAATGTCCTCACAATCTTTTCATTTTAAGTTAAAGTCGACAGACAGACTGATGGTCCACTTTGTGGTAGGTGGCTACCGTCGCCTATAACACAAACAACTCCACAGTCGCTGCAAGTGCGCTGCTGATTCATAGTAAGATTAAGGATAAGGGATTAGGTAGGGATAAGAGCTCTAGCTTCAGTTGCTCACTCACCGAAACTTCGGCGGTTACTGCCTCATGCAGGCTGCCAGAATGAATGCGAAACTCGGTCTGCCCTGCCCTTATAGGGCAGCATGTCCAGCGGTAGACGTACAACAGCTAATATGGGGAATCCCACCCGCAAAGTATGAATGAGGAAGTATAATAGAAAGAAACAGTATGAAGAAAGAAAGTGCGAGCAGAATGAAAGTGAGAACTGGAATGGAAGGATTTTAAGCAAACATAGGTTACGACCTTGAGTCGGAGGGATTAGAAAAAAAAAAAAAATCAGCTAATATGATAATAAAATTACTATATAAATAATGTAGTGATGAATCGTTGACCTAAAATCATTTCAATAATTCTAAAAGCAATTACAGTAATCCTCGAAAACAATAAATAGGGGAGGGTGTATGAGAATCAATTTCGTAGCTGCTAATTGATTTTCTATTTGGCTGTAGTGCGAGCGACATTATTGCCATTATTATTGTTATTATGTCTACATCAGCATAATGGCGTGCCAATATTAAAGCTATTCTCATGATTTACGTGAACGGAATTCTATAACTGTAACCATCAATCAAAAGCTTCGTCTAAGCTTCGGTTACCTTTATCGGTTACTAAGAAGTTACGTAAAATGAATACTAAGAAATCAATACTCATGAGAATAGGAAAAATATAAACGAATTATAAGTAGTTTAATAAGGTCTTTGTTTATTTATTTTTTTAGACTATAATTAAAAATAATTAAATTATAATTAATTATAGGTCTTGCTTTATATATTTTTTTTAACATGGAGCCCATTTCCCTATCCTTTCCCAATCCTTCATCCTTAACCCTACTATAGTCGACAGCTCACTTGCAGCACCTGTGGCGACGGTAGCCACCTACCATCAAGTGGATCTTCAGCGTGTGTGTAGACCATAACATAAGAAGATATTAAAAAATGGAACACCTGCCACTGTTGCTCGTCATCTTTTTACGTCTTTCATCGTAGTGTTTAGTACTGGCAAGGCACACACTATATTCTACAGTCATAAACTGGGCAGCCTGTCAGGCAGCAGTAACAGACAGTGCAGAACACAACCGTGAAATGTCATCGTATGTTATAGAACTGCTATGGGGTGCATAGTCTTAGCATCTTAGCATTTAACATATCGATTTCGCCAGCGCAATTGTAATGTCGTTGCTTGTGTTATAGACAACCACAGCCACATACCGTCGCCTGTTTGTGTTGTTAAGAGTTGCAAGACCACCCGCCAAATGCTTTATTTTGTTTATAAATTTTTATACAGAAAATATGCACTTATGAAGCATAGGAAACAAAATATTAAGATAGCCAATTTCCAGCCGTCACCATTAGCACATTTTAATAGTCCTTAATGGATACTTTTAATTTTGTTTACGGCTATATGATATACAATTTTTAGTTGTTAGCTTGAATGGCAGTTGTGTTTTAGTCTATTCAAGTTAGCTTGAACCGTTCGACAGTAGTTCACGCAGCAACACTAGCTTGAAGGAACTCCATTCAAGCTAGTGTTTTATAAAATGTTTTCATTTTTCCGAATTAGTGAATTGATATGTCTAGATGTCTAGTTGTTGGAGGCTGGCATTTAAATTTCATCAGACTCGCTAGAAATATCCCCAGCGGGGAACTAAATCGTATTTTCTGCTCGAACGAAGCG
This sequence comes from Synanthedon andrenaeformis, assembly GCA_936446665.2. Lineage (NCBI taxonomy): Eukaryota > Metazoa > Arthropoda > Insecta > Lepidoptera > Sesiidae > Synanthedon > Synanthedon andrenaeformis. The sequence continues at coordinate 3,155,073 of OW387780.2, read as the reverse complement.
AATATGTCGAGACATGTGACAGTATTTCGGAATTCTTTTCTCATGACTCGTAATAACGTTCACAGTTATAAAATAACATTCACGATATAAATAACATTTTGGGTATATAATTTTGTTGTATAACTCGTTCACATTATATAACGTTGTTGTATAACGATTTACGCTGTTATTTTATTGTGTACAGTCTTTTTTTATCGCAATATAACAATCTCGTATGTCTACAAATGGTCTCGTTTGCATTATGAGTTAGGTACAAATAAAACTTAAAGTAGAGAAAGTTATAACAGTTTAGAAGACTCTCTCATTGAAACACAACAGTACAGAATGCTGTTATTACACGATGATCTTCTGTAAGAGGGTGGTTACTGCCGCCAGATGGGTTGCCCAAATGACTGCGAAGCGCAGTGTGCCCTGCCATTCTAAATTATCAATATTGTTATTTCTTTTTTTAAAATTATAATCAGACTGTATATAGAACAGAACTTTAATTGTATTTCCGAATTTAAATTACGAACGAATTGAAATTCCTATGCATTACTGAACAGAAGCGAACTCTGCTTTATATACAGAGCACAGAAACCAAAAGTTCAACGATTCAATCACAAAGGAGACGTCACACAATAAAATAACGTCGAAATATACTTTCAATTGGCAAAGGCCAGTTGAACAGATGTGAGTTCAATAGTGCGGATAAAATCAAACTACCTTTGTTGCATTGCTGAATAGCTATACATAAATTCTGAGAACAGAATCCTTATCGACATTTTATCCCCTGGGTACAAGGCCTGGATGCAATTTGCACCCTCAAATTGGATTTCCAGTGTTGCCTAGTTTCAATTCGTTCAACTGTATCTAGGCTAGCTAAAAGTTACAATTTCATCTATAGCACCGCTTTTAACTCGTTCACTATAGGATTCTATTGTTTCGTTAAACAGTGGACAGGAAATTTTGTTAGTCACATTTCGAAATAATTCTTGGAATGAAAAACACTTTTTCATAATTTCGCAATTTCCTATCTGGAATCAATATTTTCTGTTTTAAAACTTCTCTCACTGGTTAACCACAAACCGCGAATTGGCACATTGCTCTTTCATTGAAAACTGTATATTTTAATCTTTGAACGTTCGCTATATGAATATAGGATAAGAAATGTTTAATCATTGAGTGTGTTATGTTTAAATGGTTTTATTTTTATTAATAGAAAATTATATGTTTATGTCTACAAGTAAAAACTTTTTTATGATAAGGTCTGAACGCAAAAGTAAGCACGCAGGCACGATTTACTCTTGTTACCGTCCAGCCTACATTGGTCGGACGGAGAAAAGGATGAGAAGAAATAGGAAATTGGCTGGATTAATGGATATATACCTAGATGTTTGTTACTCTTTCACGTAAAAACTATTTATTGAACGGATTTGGATGAAATTTGTCACACGGATAGTTTATTACCTGGGTTAACATATATGATACTTATTATACTGGAAAATGTTAGGTTCTCGAGGAAACGTCTAAAAATATAAAAAAGAGTGCGCCACTGTCGCCGTGGCCACGCCACCATCGTCACAGCGATAATGATGTTGGGCATTCTATTACTCATACTTTTTCAAAGCAGACGAAGTCGCTGGCACCAGCAAGTATATAATGGAACTAAAATATTTCACGATGGTCATCTGAAAGGAATACTGTCACTAAACAGAATACCCAGTTTATGATCGCATGTTTCCTGAGAAATAATCAATAAAATAACCAAGTACTTTAAGTGTAATGTAACCTTTTTATTTGTTTCAGGTCCTGTTCGATACTTTCACACTGGGTCGTTTCACGTCGTTCACAGAAGACGGCTGTCCCGATGGATACATGCAGATTCAGGAAGCGAGTCGTCCACAAGTTGGGGGATCCTGGTGTGGAACCTCATGGGGGCCATCAATATATTATAGCGAAACGAAATCAATTACATTAATAATAAGACTCTTACATCTGTCAAAAGAGCAAAACAACTACAATTTTGACTTTCGAATGGCCTACAAGGTGTTAAGAAGAGAACACGCATCTGTCCGCTATGGCGGTACCCCACCACCAGGTAAAGATCTTAAAGCCTTAACACTTAACTATAAACATATTATAATATCTACTGAGCTGTTGCTTATCTGAAGGAATTGATATATTTTCAGAACGCCCTTTCTTCAAACTTCGACCAATACCTTACCCCGTAAACATCTCACGCGGCGAAGATAACGTGGCGAGAATGGGAAAAACTGAATATTACCTCGGGGAGCTGATCTCCGGGACATATTGCTCTCGGATCTTTAGTGATTGCGATCGTAAAAACTGTAGGTTACAGTCGCCAAATTTCCCTGGTGTCTATCCAAGAAATTTAACTTGTTACTATGCCGTAAGACAACACGAAGTGCCTCAAGGAAAACACGCCCTAATAGTTGTGAAGCAACCGAATGGACAGTTGGTTTCAATCAGAAGTCAGAAGGCATTGTATCCTACATCGCAACAAGAGCGCGGAAACAATGGACGTGAGCTGAAAGTGTGGCAACAATGCGACGAAGTGCAGGACTATGTTACAGTTTATGATGGCTATACAACCAGGGACCCGGTTATATTGAGATTTTGCGGTGGAGGCGTTTCGGTTCCAGAAGCAATTTCAAGTGGCCCGGAATTGTTGGTTGAGTTTACGACCTCGCCATTCGGCACATTTTTGCAGCCCGCAACGTTACAATCGCTCCACGGTTTTCAATTAGAAGTTGAAGTAAGTATATATCTATATATTAAAACTTAAGTGTTTATTCGTTTGTTTTTTAAGTTTTCACGCTTTAACTACTCAACCGATCACGATGAAATTTTGCACACACGTTGTCAGTTGTACAGCAAAGGACGGACATAGGGTGCTTTTCATCCAGAATAAGGTATTGTTCCCGAGGGTACATGAAAACAACAAAAAAAATCAAAGCCTCAGAAAAAGGAGCGTGGACGAAGTCACGGGCAAATGCTAGTCTTCTAAATAAAAGCATTATTTTACTTCCATTCCTTCAGTGTAACTACAAGCAATTGCAATAATAATTTACTCTTAGCTTTTCTGAGATCATTTGAAGTTTAAGCTGGTTGGATTAGGACTCGTTAGTATAATCTAACTACTAGATTGCTGCGGTTTAATGCAAATATAAAGATCTGGAGTCGTTAAGGAGCAAACTGGCGAACTATGGTACTTTTATTTCAACATATACCCTTTAGAAAGATGAGAGCATTTTGGGGCGCTGCCAGAGTGCAATTAAGTTGAAAGTTCCGAATTATTGCTCCTATAGGTACGCTTATCATCTTATATGAGAGGTATTTTACAAAAATATTTATGTAATTTATAAAGTCTACGTGCACAGACAATATAAAACTGTATGAACGACCAAACAGAATAAATAATAGTATATATAGTAGTTACAATACAATGTGAACTCTTTTACTCTTTGAATGCGAATGCGAATCGTTCCCTCGTGATTCATGTGAATAGACAAACCGAGAGGTTGATTGAAAAATGAAGCTGGCTAAATGCTTGATCTCCTCTCTGGATTTACATGTCACTGGAAATAAATCATTATTTTTTACCGATGAATAGGTAATGGTCTTTTTTAAGTCTTTTATCGTAGCTGTCCTGAGATCTAATAATTGCTGAAGTTCAAATTACACTTCAGAAATATTCTTATGAGAAACTTTGCTCATAAGAATATCCTACTAATATTATAAATGCGAAATAAGAATAATGAAACAAATGCGAAAGTTTGTGAGGATGGATGTATGGATGTTTGTTACTGTTTCACGCAAAAGCGGCTCAACAGATTTGGATGAAATTTGGCACACAGTTAGGTTAGATTAACATATACGATACTTTTCACCCTAAAAAAAATATAGGTTCCCGAGGAATCTATTAACATTATCAATGTCGTTAACAATGGTGGCGCCACCGTCATCATATTTTTCATTTTTCGACGAGGTCGAAGTAGCGGGCATCAACTAGTACTTCATGTAAAGTGACAGTTCTTGCCAGTTTACATCTTGTTACTTTAAAGTAAAATATTGGATAGGTCTGGTAATGTTGATCGGTCGTAATTTGAGTCATTCGCACATAGGAGTAAAATTAGGTTAATGGAGACATATATCATAATGAAGTGTTATTTAAAGTGTTTCGTCCTCGCTGTACAATAATAAATCAAGAAGTGCCGTGGAGGCTTCGCTTGGGCCTCTGCCAAAGTGTAATTAGTAATGTAGGCAGAAACAGTTCGGTCATAATGGAGCAACGAACAAACTGTTACCCACATCCACATTGTTTCAACTTATGGAATTAGGACACGACCCCGACCTTTTTGCAGGGAAACTATTGCGTTGGAGTAAATAATCTTTTCCAATATCTCCAGCAAACATGATTCTGTTGATACGAAATTTTATCAACTTTCTGTTATACACTTGTATAGTTTGTAACTTTTCTATAATACTTTTAATTCATATTTGTGTATATCTGTATGTGTATATATTTATAAATAATACGTTTATATATTTTATAACGAATAAGGTTAGATAGACTTTATTTCTTTTGCTACACAAAGAACCTTCAAAATTCTTAGTTCTTTACCACTCTCACTAATATAACACGCCCTGGAGAACCAAACTATCCTTTCTCATTCTCTTCTATTTTTACTAAATTTTGTATTTAAAATAGTCAAATTACCTTACAAGTAGATACATATCAATCCTCAATCTTGACTAATATTATTAATGCGAAAGTCAGTTTGTTTGTTACGCTTTCACGCCTTCACTCATCATTATCATGAATCATGAACCGATCATGAAATTTTGCATACACGTTGTCTAGGATACAGAAAAGGGGCTTAATACTGTTCTAGTCTTTCATCTAGAAAAAAGTACTGTTCTCGAGGGATAATCTAAAAATAAAAATAAAAAATTCCACGCCTGACAAATATATATGAGCAATAAAATTTGACTAAATGTTTTATCACCTAAGAAAAAGGGGCGCGGATGAAGTCGCAGGCAAAATCTTAGTCGTTAATATTCCATTAACATTACTAAGAGGTTTATCATTCTATTGTCACATGATAAATTGATTCTAGGTCAGATTTGTTGATCAGCAGTCGCCGACATATGCGAAGAACAAAAGGGCTTGCGAATTTTGGATCCGAGGGACCGGCAAGGGGATTTTAGAACACCCACAACATTCACTGCCTCCTAACACCACATGTCTTTATCATATGCAAGGTATTGACACATCGGGGCCGTCGGGGAGAAATATTTTATACAGGCGGCCGTCATTTTCAGCGCCAAGATTTAGAGTGTGGTTTTCTGTATTGAAATTTTATGTGACAAACGCGCTGTATCCCAACTTACCGGAAGACGAATACTGCGGAAGCCATTTAAATATATGGGATGGTCCAATGAGAATATCTCCGGGCTGTAGTGATATATTCTGGTGAGTTTTAGCCTTTTTTTTTTCATAGAAGTATAACATAATTTTGCATAACTATTTTATTTTTGAACACTAAGTAAAAAATGTAACCAATTTAAAATAGCCACGTCACTACTGTGGAGTTCTTAAATAAGTTTTTTGTTTATTTACAATACAAATAAATTTACATATTTGGGATTATCATAATTATGAGGCAGTGATAGCTCGTATTATAGAACTTTAGGCTGCAGATTAAAATCATGGTTGAGCCTGCATCAAAATTAATGAAATTAAAATACACATTGGAATGAAAACATCTTGGAAATACTAAAATTTTCGAACACCAAATTCTGGCATTCCCCACTGTGGATTAATTGTCAAAACCTTCTTTTTATGTAAAGGTCAACAGGCAGGCTAACCAATGATGATGGTATGGGGCTACAGTCGCTTATTAATTGACACAAGCAACGCCATAGGTTCTGTTGAAATTATGGGGAGATATACATCTCATACTCACTCACCGAAACAGATCAGCACACATGCTTTTATTTAACAATGTTCTTCTGTATGGGGGTGGTGACTACTGCCTGACTGGCTGCCCAATTAATGATTGCAAAAACGGTGTGCCCTGCCTTTACTAACCTTTTCACAAAGTAGAAGATTTGCTCATAAGTGGGAAATAATATAATATTGCATTTACACAATCTGATGCAGTAATTGTATTCATAATATATTTTTTACAGTGATAAAGAACGCTCTGTGCAAATGTCAAGAGCGACATCCCCTCAGTCTGTGATCGTTGGCCGTCCACCAACAAACGCAACGTTGGTTGCAAGATTTTGTCGTGAACGCGCACCGAGAACTTGTGAACACGCGTTATTGAGGAAATCCAGAGCATGCGCTAGAACTGAGAGCTTCCTTTCAAAGGGAGATTCTTTGACTCTGGAGCTAAAACTTACACAAGGAACGGCTTTGAAGTAAGGCATTATTGTAATTTACATTTGACTACAATGCATGTGTAGAGCTTATAATATACATTGTATAAGTCGCTTTACGTGTCTGTCTCTATGGCCTCTAACTACTAAACCACGCAAGCAAAGGATCTTGATGCTGTTTTCATCATCAGTTAGATCGTTTTTCAGAGAAGTTTTATATAAATTATATAATAAAATCTAATTAAGTTATTAGCTATCTGCCTCTCTTTACCGTAAAAAAGATACTGTGTGGATATTATAAACTCTCATCGTAGGTCCCACACAAATGGTCTCAATTTTTTCAATCGTATTCAAAATTTTAATTCCAGTCAAGTTTTATTCTAACGTTCTGTACATTCATTTAAAATTTTGCAGACTTTTTCTCGTTATTATTATGAAAACAATTTGCTTGTTTGCCTGTTTATCGAAGAAAGTAATAAAAAACTTTTGCCATACTAAATTTGTGTTCATACAACGAAAACATTTCAGACCAGTCCACTTCAAAGCGCTCTACGAGTTCGTTGATCTTCATCAAGACGGCGAGCCGTGGGGTCGAGGGGCTTGTTCTAGACGTTTCGCCTCCCGGTCCTTTCCAGAGGCACCGCCGGATCCGCCTGTGACTTTCTCGTCGCCCAGGGACGTGTTTTTGTACGGTCGAGGTGGGGCACGAAATATCAGGTACGAATTACACTCCCCACTCAGGTAACTAATGGGCCGTTTATTAAGTCAGACAGGTGATTCATTAAGTTTAATTGAACTTTAATTCATTTCAATTTCATTCTTCTGTTTATGTACTAATTGGTACTTCAGTCGTTGTAAGCAACAATGTTACTTAAGTAACAATTAAGGGTACGAATGTTTTTAAAAATAGATAAGGATATTTATCAGGACCAAGTAGGTGTAAATATGGCATCTATTAAGATGTCGTTTAATTTAAAACTAAGTGAAGGTAATGACATACATAAACTTAATACCCATTATTTCACTTGTAAGTTAAATAATGTTTAAATGGAGTAAAGTAAAAATTATTTAACTAGTGTAAACTAAAGTAACAAACAAGTGCAGTATAAAAAAATTAATCATTTCCTTGACTAAAAATTTTCAGGCAACTTTTTCGTGATATATTAGGTACTTAATATATTAAATTTCAAATAAAATACATTCAATTAAATACATCAAATAATTCATAAAGATATATTATTTCGAACTTTTTTTATCTATTAAACAGATGGGTGAAGGACGACGTTCCTATTCGGATCTTAGCTTAAAATTTGCAGAAAAAAATGCATCCATGAGATTAGAAGGCGGGTCGCTATTATCTACCAATTAAATTGCAAATTAAAAATGATGGCTTAAATATTTAAATTAATAATGGTTTTTTTTATCATGGCTTTCTTTAATTTCAGTTGTACTTATCGGTTCGAAGCTAATCCTGGCGAAGTGATCAGATTGAGGGTATGGGGCGTTCGTAGCGGTGGTCGTCTCTGCCGGTCTGTCCATTCAGCTCACTCTCCGTGGTATCGGTGTGCTGGTGATCCGACTGCAGCCGTCAGGATCTTCGACAGGCTATGGCGTGACAGTGGACCCGGAGTACCAAGGGATTGCTTATGCAGGTAATATTTTTAAGTCAAAATTTCAGTTACTAACCAATCTGAACGAAATAAAGTGTTATTATATACGCTTTTAATTTCGCTGAATCAATTTTTCGAAGCTGCTTATTGGGAGTGGTGACAAATTTGTTCTAAACAATGTCTATTCTTTCACTAATTTTGAAAATATAATTATAAATTTATGAAGTTAGCTAAAAGAATGTTAAAAAAAATACACATTATTTATTCTCTTTTAATTTATTTTATGTAAAGGTCAGCAGAGAGACTGTCTGTCCACTTGTTGTTAGATGACTTCTGTCGCCTATACAAGGAAGGCCTCAAGTTTATACTGAGACAGAGCCCTAACACAAGCACCTTAACTACTTTGCGAATGGGTTCGTCGTCAACGGTGTAAAGGAATAAAGAACTAACACAACAGCACGTGTATTTTTATTTTATGGTGGTCTTCTTTATGAGAGTGGTTACTGCCGCCAGAAGGGTTGCCCAATTAATTACACTGTCAATATTTTATTGTTTTGTTTTTGTTTAAGCAATATAGTGGCATATTGATTAAATACAAATAATAATAATATATAATTTTCAGTGATACGGGAGATTACGAATTCACTTCATCAGCAACGGTAGCGGAACTCAAGTTTGATGTTGTAAATATGTCTGCGAGCGATGACTTCCGTTCTTTCGGATTCGAAGCCTCTGTGGAGTTTATTAGATTAGAATCCGTTTGTGAGAGTAGTCACAAGGTGCACGGCCCCAGTGGAGAGCTCAGGTTGTCATCAGCACAGCCTTTCACTGACTCAGTAAGTATTTATGCCAAAAAAGAGATATTTTTTAATACTTGAAGAATATTCATTACTTATTGTGTCGATGTGCATTCATAATAAATTTAAAACGATGACTGCAATATTAAATCAACACTTCTCCTGCTAGCTGTTTGAGCAGCTTCATGACATACCTTTGCATTTTTGTATCGACCTCAATATTATACAAAACAATATGAAACTTAATTAATTTAAAATAAATATAGTGTCGCTATCATTTTATTTTAAGAATCAAACAAATATTCTAATATTTTCAGGAACGCTGTGAACACCGACCGTGGTTAATCGATCCTTCTCCTGGACGCTATCTTTACCTTCAAATCCGTGGCACCATCTTAAAGGAACCTGAGCTCGATAACTTTACACTTCTCAATAATATCACCGTTACGCCAGACCTACAGCATTTATGCAGGACTCGAAACAGAATAGCCGTTTACGCTGGAGGATTGTCGCCCATATTCATCTGTCCAAACCCAATTGAGGGCCAGGTTAGTACAATTTTTTTGTAAGTAGTAGATAATTACAACAGTTCTACCACAAGATTCCCATCCTACAAGTACAAATTCACTGATTAAAAACGTATTAAAAATAATGTAGGTATCTGTTTGGCAGCAATAAACATTCCTTTACAGAAGACAACTGTTAACAGCATGTGTGCTGTTGTGTTTCGGTGAGTAAGTAAGGAATGCCAGAGCCCATTCCCCTTATACTTCTTAATCCCTTATACTTCTTAATCCCTTATCCACTGTAGTCGGAAGCGCAATTGATGCACCTGCTGTATGTCGACGACCTTGACTTAAAAAAGTATATTTAGTATATTATTTTTTTATCTCCAGGAGAATGAAATGGTTGAAGTGTTTTCAACTGGCTGGTACAAAGAGATAGACGGTCTGGCGCGTCACGTGTTAGCGCCTGCGCCAGCTGCCGACAAATTCGACCTCGACTGGCCACGCTCGCTGTCAGTTGAACTGATCGCGGTGGACAGTGGATCTTACTACGTCTCATGGCTTGAACTTTCAAGGAGGTAGGCTTACTCTGATGTGTAATAAATAAATGTGCGCGTAATAATAAATTTTATATATTATAAAGATATGTATATTGTTTTGATGTAACTGTAAAAAAAGCCCGCTTGAACAAATGTAGGTAGCATTTCGTTTATCTACTCTAGGTATTTTATTAAAGAATCTTATCATTATATAATGGACCCAACTGGACTTATTATTAAGGTTCAATGTTTTATCAACTCTTGTCTAAGGAGTCAAACTTTTCCAGACACCCAAGTCCCCGAGGAGGCGTGTTCGCGCTGTCTGGCGAATGCGAGTTCCGCTGCGCGTCGCTCGACGCTTGCATCGAAGCTGCGCTCTGGTGCGATGGGATATCGCAGTGCCCGCACGGAGAAGACGAGAGATTGTCGCAATGCTCGGCATTGCTGAGAATGCCCGCGCACTATGCGGCTGCCATGATCGCCTTCACGGCTCTCATGGCCTTCGCTGTTGTAAGTATTCATATAGCCAATTTATTCGACGTGTTGGTGTTATTGCATCATTTAGAGTTTGACGGATGGCTTGCTCAGATGTACGTTTATGTGCGCAATAAAAATCACGAAGTCGTCTAATAAGTTGCACGAGTTCATGACTGATTTTCAAAGTAAATCTTGATAATTTTGGTAGCGTTGTTCAAGCGTCAATCTATTCATGATGATTTGCCAGAGTATACTGATCATAAATGTCAAAAAGTGAGCGCAGTAGGACAGTCCGTTTGACAATTAACCCGTTCAATCAGGCTTTAAAAAACACCCTCTATAACACCGTTAACCGTTATTTACACCTTTTAAACATAAAATAAAATTTAAAAAATTAAATGAAATAATAAGTAAAACAAATCAAAAACCAAATAAAAACCTCAAAGGGTAGCGCACTTTGTAGCACATGTGGCGTTGCCTGTGTCATATATAGGTGACGATAGCCACCTACTATTAAGTGGACCGACTTAATATCTGTCGAACTTTAACTTACTTAATCGAAGATATTTTGAATTTCAGGTAGCAATGGCGAGGTCATGTCGCCGTCGTAGGTCAGCGCTACAGCAACGTCTCAAGAGCCTTTCTTCGGACACGGCCATATTCGACGAAAAAGAAGTGATTTGCTGACCAAGCGAGGACTCTGTGCGATACGTGGAAGTAGACAGAGTCACCACTGTGTGACTCGCTTCCCGCGCAGAGTCCAAACGGATCACGTATGTTCTAATGTGTCTTTGATAGTCTGTTGGTTATGTCGAGACAGAAAAAACTACTGACTCCTGCTGAAGTAAAGATATGTTTGAAAATGTTGCAATTGTTAATGATGTACACGTTCGAATGTTAAGTGTCGATCTTACTGGTCACTTTCAGTGAAACAATTTTATGTAAGAGTTTGATTGATATGCGCCTTCACGGCTGGTTCAATAGTTACTCAATCGTTGAGACTAGTGTTAAGATTTGTAAATAGGATCGATAAAAGTGTAGGGTAGTGTGATTTTATTGCGAAATTTTAAAAATTTTGGACCAACTGAAGTCGATTGATGGCCAACTTGGCGATGTTAAGTGTAATTATTACATAAAAACGTTTTAGTGAATGTTTCAATTAAAATTTTCTCTCACTACCGTATCTATCCTATCTAGCCTCGTCTGAAAAGAAGGAGAATCATTGTAAATGAACAACAGGCTGTTCAGTAATAGAGTTTTAAAAAATATATTTTTCAAATTTCAAAGAGAAAATATAACTTCTTCATGCTTTACTATCTTATGTGCATGTGCATATTCTCATACATTAAAATAAATAGATTTTAAAAATATTTTATGCCCAGAAAGCATATCTAAAAATATTTATTGAAACCAAAAAAGAACATAATATACTTTTGTTTATTTTAAAATATCTATACCTAAGCACCGAGAATTTATAGTATGAGTTTATTGAATATAAAAATTCATTATGACTCATATTTTCCAAGGCGTAAATTTGGCAATAATCCTGTTCTAGAAATCTATCAACAAATAACTATTTTATCGGGTTCTTAAAATTTCTATGGGTTTACTATCGCGTTAAAAGAGTTGCGTGAGTTGAATTACGAGTTGAATAATTTATGTAATAATTATTGTGGAGGAAAAAATATTTATGAAGTATTCTATTAATGTCTATCAAAAATATCTCAGTTTTTATATAAAAGAGACTTATTAAGTTCAAACATAGCAATTCTAAATTTTTTCTCGCAATAGTTTGAGACCCCTTCGGGCACTCGCTTGCTGGAGTTGCGGGGAACCGTTCAGGTTTAGTTAAAAAATAAAACTTATAAAGATAGTTATTCCAAATTTTTGTCACTGTGAGGAATAACCATGGTCAGTTAGTTTTTTTTTTCAAACGAGATCACAACAAAACCATCGTATTAGTTACGAAATCCCTTTATAATCCGGTAAAATTAAGAAAAACCAAAATTTAGATTTGCTGGCGTCAATATCTTAATTTCAAATTCACGATGTATTCTAATAAATACAAGTAGCAAAGTGAACCAAGTACATATGTATACAGGCGATTGTAAAGTAAACGAATTTTTAGTATACTTTATAGCAGTATTTATTTAAATTTTTCCAAAAAATAATTTCACAGCCAATCCAGCAGTAGTTAGAAACAAGTGTATATATTGTTTTTGAAAAATCATAGGCTGGACATTAAAATGATCATTTTCAAATTTTTACCTATATGGAAACGAATTAACGCACAATGTATGGAAACTGTATTTGCTCGAACGATCCGTGAATTTTGAACGCAATATAATGTATTTTTTAGCAAAAATTGTGTAAATATTGAAAAAATAAATAAATAATCGTAGCACGTCATCTCAGAGTACGTTGTAAAGTAGAGAGTAGATTTTAGCGAAGATATCGTTGCGGCAATAATTGTTTATTGATGTATACCTATTCATGGTGTGTATGTATGTATGTATGTAAAATTTTATATATAATTCCGACCTGTGTTCTAAAAATATTGATCTAAATTCGTATACGTGATATGAAACTGCCATTTTTTGTAAACTGTTGTAACGTGTTCAAAATTTTTAATATTACTTATTGAGTTTAATTTCTAACGAATGTTGAGTTTTTATCAATTTTATTGAATATTAATTGATATGTGTCTGTATTTCTAATGTTATTACAATATATAAATATGATTTTTATATTTTATATATTGAACATTAAGTCAATATACATACAAATATCCATGATAACATATTGTCTTCAATATATAAATATCATGGAATACCTATCCAAAAGAAATAAAATTCGATGTAAATAATATTAAAACTATTCATATCCTAGATGTGTACTGAGGTGATACCTAACAATATGTTTGTTTCCCAAGGAAATTATTAAAGTTTATGATATCGCGTTAACTATTAGAGTAATTTGTAGTGCAATTTTTAATTCTATTAGTGAGAACATCATACACATCTTTTAAATCTTATTCTCGAATTTTTGAAAATTCTCTTAAATTACATAAATCTATCTATATAGAAGCGAGAAATGAAACATTAGTTAAAGAGGCAGTACTATTTTATTATTATTAAAATCAAACTTTATTTTAAAATTAAATATCAAACAGATAATATTTCGAATTACTCTGTCTTGTACAATTCTCATTTCATTGTTATAATCAAAATATGATTATTTTATAATTAAATTTTAGTTCTTTACTTACTTAAAAGCTTGAAATATCTTCCCTCCGATACTGTCTAAGAAGTTTATGTTGTTCTCGTTAATAGCCTATTTAATTTAGATCTAAAAATTTGAATTTTTAGATAGGATATGTAAAAATAAATAAAGTAATATTAAAACAAGTGTTCTTGAGTATAATGTGAAAATTGTAAGTAACCAAAATTCTGTTTGGTCACAATTGTATTATTTTCTCCTTTATTATTTGTATTAATAAATTTTATATTAATTTTTTTTTTATATGTTAGTGAGTAATATTATGTAGTTATGAAGTTATTAGGTGAAATACTTAGAGAACGTTTCGTATATCGTCTTCCATTTGTATGGCAGTACCAGATTTATTTAACTCCCATTTGTTTCCAAGTTTACACTCAATTTGGAATATGTTACGACAACTATAAAATTAACCGAATCAAGTCATCCTGGAGGACAATAATGAAGGATAATAGCTGATTTAAGCAGAGATACCTACTTCACGTTTAAAAACAATTATTAAGAAGAGTTATGATGCTAATAAAAAAAGTTTTTAAAATAAATTATTTACTGCATGCATCTGAAGTTTTACTTTTTACAACTTTTCACTATTAACTACAGGTACTGCAGAACTATTTTGTGAGACGGTTACTATAGAATCAAAATCGGAAAATCGGAAGATAATCGGAAAGATGACAAAAAGAATGATACCCTGAGTTTCTTTCGAGGTTTCTTTTCAGGATCGTCATCATCTTGGCTTTTTTTCCGAAATCCTGGTAAATTTAAATTATTAATGACGACCATAAGAGTTTCTTGGATAAACCTAATTGATAAATATATTAAATATTTTGATTTCATTTAATTTTGAATCAGCCGGCAACAGTTTACTATAGAAATGTTATTTGTTTATTTAAACTCACTATTAAGGTATATACTGGTTATATAACGGAAGTTATCTGGCCAGCAAGATAACTTCTACATTCCCTATTACAGACTGTGTGTTATAAAATTTCATTGTTTTTATTTATGTTAAGGTCGACAGACAAGCTGACAGTCCACTTGATGGTAGGTCACCTATAACACAAGCAACGCCATAGGTGGTGCAAATGCGCTGTCGACCAAAGAAGGATTAAGGATAAGAGAAAAGGAAGGGATGGGGTAATGGGCTCTGGCACTCACCGAAACAGAACAGCACATATGCTGTTACTTTACCGTGGTATTCTGTAAGGGGGTGGTTACTGCCGCCAGACGAGCTGCCAAAATGATTGGATACACTGCGTTTCTCAGCCCAGAGACAACTTGCACAAGTCCATTTCCAAAGTTGACCCCGCCAGGAATCCCCGGGACACCCTTACTACTCATCCAACGTCCTCGTCAAACGTATGTACGTGATGTACACTCTTTTTTTCTCAATATCGATATTAAAATTCAATTACAAAAACCACATAAAAAAATAAGCATTTATCAAAAAAAAAAAAATTATGATTTACTGAATTTTTGTAACACATTCCGACATTATTCCGTAAGCAGCCTTTACGACGTGAGTGATCTCTCTTGCTGGTTCGTCACACTCAATAAGCCAGGTGGAACTGGTTTCTCCTCGTTTGTATGCTTCTATTAAACCCTTAGCAGCTGATTCCTTACTGAAACAGTAAACATTTATAATTATACTAGCTGTACCTAACTCGCGACTTGACATACAATTTGAAAAATAATTTATAATAATCTTATCTATATATATATATATATAAATCTCGTGTTACGATGTATGTTCGCGATAAACTCTGAAACTACTGAACCGACCTTGATCAAACTTCATAAGTATCTGTTATTTGGTCCAACTTAAAAGATAGGATAGTTTATATCTCATTTTGTTTATTATTTTTTTGCAAATTGTTTATTGTATGCGAGTTATAAATTACCTTACACCGCCATCTGTGAGTTCCATAGGATTCTCACAGATGGCGGTGTAAGGTAATTTATCGGCTGGATTACAAAAATGCACCCCGGGCGAATCCGGGAGCGGGCCACTAGTATATATATATAAGTTATGACGTTCGACATCTTTATCGCTGTGATGACGGTGGCGCCGCCATTATTGTCGACAGTGGCGTGGATTTTTTATATTTTTTTTTAAGGATATATATGATCCTATACTTTATCCTATATCTATATCCTATAATGTAGGATAAAAAGTTTTGTATCCTATACTTTTTATCCTACATCTAATCTAGGTAATATAGGTAATAAACTACATGTGTGCCAAATTTCATTCAAATTCGTTAAAAGAAAACGGCCGTTTTCTTTACCTCTGCACTGGCACGTCAACCCGCAATTTCCTGTAAAGATTCTCGGCAATATTCTTGTCGTAACTGCCCAAGTTTTCTGCTGCAAGAAGCGGAGTTTCGGTTGCACCAAAGCAGATGGTTAACACTCGCACTCCTGTTAGTGTATAGTAATCTTCACTCTGGAACAAGCAATAGGTAATCATGAAAAATAATAGATGGACTGACGAAATAAAATTTTAAAAGTTTTTTTTTTAGCATGAGCATTAACAGAAAAATATTGTGAGAAGTTAACGTGTACTAAAAGGCTAATAATAGTAATTTTTGAATATATTTCAAGTTCAGTCAATCAGTAGTAATGTCTAGCATAATAAACTTTCGGTCATACTTCCTCATTCAGAGACCATCAACCATCAAAACTTATTTTTTGACTTTTTTAAAAATTAAATAGAAACAGAACTGATATTTTATAATTCACAATTTTCCTATTTAGGTATACTTAGAAAAAATAATTAAAAATAAGAAAAATTACTTACTCCAATGCAATTGCTAAATTGTATGACGGCTGCTTTCGTAGCAAAATATATGGGCATCACTGACAATTGTATTAGACCAGCTATCGACGATATATTAATGACTGTTCCTCCTTTACCGCCCTCGTCTTTACGCATCAGTTCAAGGGCTTTTAAAGTACAGGTCACAAGCGCAGTCTGGAATAAAGTAAGTATAAGAAGAAAAAAAAATAACAAAACTTAAATTTAATTAAGGTGTTTAATTAATTAAATTAATTGCCTGCAATAACCGCGATAACGATCATAAGAGTTTCTTGAGAAACCTAATTGATAAATAAATATTTTGATTTTGATTTGATTTTTGAATCATAAACAGTGTAAACACTTTGATACAACTTACCACATTAACATCGATTTCTTTCTTGTAAGTTTCCAAACTATCATTCATTATACCAGCATTGTTAATAACCGCATCTATATATCCATATTCATCACTGACATCTTTGAATACGCCGAATAGTTGATCATCCTTAGTGATGTCGCATTTATAGAATTTCACTTTGTTATTTCCGTGTTTATTGTTTAATTCTGTCTGTAATTCAACACCGCTTTCTTCGACCACGTCTAGTACAGCCACATGCTGGAATCAAATACGAAAAATGTATTAAATTTTGAGTTTTTTTTTATGTAACGGTCGTCAGCTCGTCGACATGCTAATCCACTTGATGATAGGCGGTTTCCTATTAACACAAATAACGCCTCAAGTGCTGCAAAATTAGGAAGAGATAGGAAAATGGACTCTGCCATCCCTAACTCACTCACCGAATCACAACCTTCAATTTGTTGTTAGGGAGCGTTAAAGTATTCCCCTCCCACCCCCGTAAAGCATCGTAAAGCAGTTATTACAGTATTTAATGTGTAGGAAACCAATCTAAGAAATCGGAAGGTGTAATCGCAGTTAGATCAGATTGGATCCAATTTAGATTTTATCTATTTTCAATTCTATGTCTTCGATTTAGAAATCAATTTAGTGTAGGTAGTGTGATCACTAGTTCACTACTTAGGTTCCTACAAATTGAAAAGTGTAATAATTGCTTAACGTTTTACAAGACCCCCCCTCGTAATACTTGAACGTCCCCTTATGTCACAGTGGTCTCTTATGTAAAGTGATGGTTACTGCCGCCAAAAGGGTTGCCCAATTTATGACTGCCACTTCATACTTTTAAACACTGAGACCAGAGTCAACTTTGAAAAATTCATTTGCAATGAACCCGGGAACCCTGAGTCAGAGCACTAGTATCTTTATAACCAATTGTCATCTTAACCGGCTATGCTTTGTAGTTATATTTAATTCTAAATATATGTTTTGTAATAAATTTACTGTTTAACCTATTAACGGTTTAAAATTGATTACGAAAGACAATTTATTCAGTAATCTTATCCTTAGTGCTACTGTAGTCGCCAACGCTCTTGCAGCATCTATGGCGTTGCTTGTGTTATAGGCGATGATCACCTAGCATCAAGTGAACCGTCAGTCTGTCTGCCTACCATAACATGAGAAAAAATTAAAAAAACAAATAAATTTAAAATGAAGTATAAACTGGACATTTATTATATTTTAAAACTTTAAAAAATATATTTTTGTCGTATTTAAGCAATGGATTTACCTTAACATCTTCATCCATTAACTGGCGTACAAAGGAAGCGCCGATGCCACGAGCGGCACCCGTAATCAAAACAACTTTATTTTTCCAGTCGTAAGCCATTCCTGTCGGTACTTAACACGTTCGGTTTATAACTGATTAGGAATTTAGGATTACTGACACAGTTCGTTCCGTTCGTGTCGCGGTACTGAAAGTGCTAGCTTAGTACTACGCGGCTTATAAATGCTTATAAGCCGTGCATCGGCACTCGGCACTTCAGCAAAGTGATGTATTGCCTAGGATTAATCAACAGTACCTTCCTGTTATCAAATATAAACAGATAAGTAACACACAATATAAAAATGTTATCTATAATCAGTAACTTACAATCGATCGTTATAATACCATTATTATGGTTGTTATTGTTATTTAAATTGCTGCAAATTTTGGAGATAAGAAAATAAACGATAAAATATTTTTAAAAAGACAAGATATATAAAATATAAAGCTTAACAGTTTAACGCTGCGCGCGTACTAACCGTAGCAGTATTTGCCCCGAGAATTAAAAAGTGCATTTAAAAAAAGCATATATAAAATATGCCTTAGTATTTTATAGTGATATATATATATTTATTTTCTTACATAGTAAGCATTGAAATTTTATGTACACGTATTGTTTTTTCAACGAACGGTCAAAATAACTCAAAATATAAAGCACAAAATGCATAATTTCATTTTTTTGGATGTGCATAGGTAAGCGCTGAAACTATTAGCCTATTGAACACAATAAATAAAGTTTTAAATTCAGAATTTCCTGGAGCAAATGTTTAAAGGCAACCTTTTATTTCTACTTTATTATCGGCTATTCTAGTAGGAGAGCCCAAGAGGGATTTCCTCAAGCGCGTCAGATATTGCCAATGTATATGCCCCACGTGTCTCCGATAACGGATATGTGTTAATCTGCCCGTTTGGATGGTGGGGTTGGTGGAGGTTGGGGTTAAAATTTAAATACTACTCGAGCGCGTCAGATTTTTAGAGGGAATTAAGTGAACCCAAACTAAGCTCCCATTTAAAATACAAACGATTCGGATGAAACAAGCTCGTGGCAGCTTTATGAAAATCCAAAAAAGATTTTTGGCGATTACCATATTCAAATACTCGAGTGCGTCAGATTTCCATGCAGACGGTTCAGCCTTAATTCCTGATGGTGCTGATTCTTAATCTGATGGTTATTTGGATATTTTTTCTTAATACAACGTCTACAAACTTTTGAACGCTTGTAGACCTCACCCCACCCTTGAAAAGGGAAACATCATATAAACTTTTTTTCTTCCTACCACCTAATCTTTAAAATCCAATAGGTCCCCACGACGCTCGAGTAACTCCACATTTAGCATCGTGGGCTCCCTTACCATTCGCCACGGCGGGCGGTTGCCGTGAAGTTTTAGTGTTGTTGCGCCATTTTAACTATGTCGTTGACTGAGTGGGAGTCTGTTTCAAACGAACCCGAGTATGAATGTTTATTTCAGAAAATCATAGCAAAAGTACAGAAAAGACCAGCTTTACACACTTCTTTGCGTCAATATAGTGATAAAAAGGCGAAAAATAAACTTTGGGAGGAAGTTTATCTACACGAAACCTATGACAGCCTATGAGAGAAAGGAAAGGTAAACTTATGTTATAAAAAGTGTTTATTTATTACAAATAACTCATAGTCGTGAGTCGTGATCCTTGCACACAAGAATCTTTTAAAACGAGAAATAACTGGATCCTAAATTTATAAAAACTTAAACATATCTAGAATCATTATTTACTTCATTCTTGAAACACATTCCGACATTTTTTCGTAAGCATCCTTTACGACGTGTGTGATGTCTCTTGCTGGTTCGTCACACTCAATAAGCCAGGTGGAACTGGTTTCTCCTCGTTTGTATGCTTCTAGTAAACCCTTAGCAGCTGATTCCTTACTGAGAAAGTAAACATTTATAATTATACATATATATGCTTTTAGCACTCCACTAAGGATGAAACTACTAGATATCAATTGTGTGAAAATATTAATTAAAAAGATAGTCGCATGGACTAAGGCATGCCCCTATCTTGTATTAATAGCGTACATATTTGTGTTCATTGGCATCGACTTTGAACTCTATTTAGTAACATACAATATTTAAATTTCTCGAAATTGCTTAAATCAATGTACCGTGGTGGCGTGAAGGGATCCATCCATCTAATATTATAAATGCGAAAGTTTGTGACAATGGATGTATGGATATTTATTACTTTTTCCGCGGCTTGCCACACAGATAGTGTTATTACATAAGTGTAGAATACTTTTTATCCTAGAAAAATGTTCTGTTCCCGAGGGGTCGATTGGACGATAGACTTGATTGTTAAGCGCGATAACAAAACAATTTCAATTTTTAACATTGAAATATGACAAGTAGGTAACTAGCTGCTTTAGTTTTTAATTACTATGGAACATCAAATAGTATCAATATTGTTTGACATTTTCACAGAAATTATACAGATTAGCGACCCGCTCCCGGTATGCAATTTTTTATATACACAACCCTTCCGACTTTATCCCTCTTCCCATTAGTGAAAACCGTATGAAAATCCGTTGTGTGGTAGCGTAGCAGTAGAAGTAAGTACTTATTTAGAGGAGAAAAAGAAACGCGTAAATTTTTGGCGACTTGGTTGCAATATACTGTTTTTTCTTTATATTTATCTTAATGGGATTTGAGATTTTTCATTAAGTTTTTTACCTCTGCACTGGATAGTAAATCCGTACATTTCTGTAAAGAGCCTCGGCAATATTCTTGTCGTAACTGCCCAAGTTTTCTGCTGCAAGAAGAGGAGTTTCGGTTGCACCAAAGCAGATGGTTAACACTCGCACTCCTGTTAGTGAATAATAATCTTCACTCTGAAACAAAACAAGCAATAAGCAATCATCCGAAAGTTTATGAGGATTGTGATGTATAGATGGATGTTTGTTACTCTTTCACGCAAAAATGGTTACATGAATTTGGATGAAATTTGGCACACAGAGCCCATTTTCTTAACTTTTCCCAATCCCTTATTAATCCTATTACAGTCTACTACTACATAATAGCAAATCACAACAATGAGTTTGTATTGTACCAAGTGCAAGCAGAGAGGGACGGTCTGTATCTTCTTAACTCGTGGGTGAGTTCATTTTAATATGCGACAAAGAACTTACCCACTAAATTTTTATTATACGTTTATATGCAAGTTATTATTAAATTGAGTATTGATTTTCAATTCAATACGAATTGAAACAAAATACCTACTCTTCGCACTGTACCAGCGTTAAAGTTAAAAAGATGTGGCTACCGAACCATTTGATTGGAACATAATTCGTAGAATTTCGTAGATCACATGTATGTAATAAAACTAGTAGATCACTCCCTCACCCCAATGCAATTGCTGAATTGTATGACGGCTGCTTTCGTAGCCCAATATATAGGCATCGCTGACGTTTGTGTTAGACCAGCTATCGACGATATATTAATGACTGTTCCTCCTTTACCGCCCTCGTCTTTACGCATCAGTTCAAAGGCTTTTAAAGTACAGGTTACAAGAGCAGTCTGGAATAAAGTAGGTATATGGCAAGCTATAATTAATTAATAATAGTCATTTATTTCCAAAATGTTACATCTTTCTACAAATGCTTTATAAAATGTCCCTCAATTCGGTGTGCCTTTTGGCATAGACCTCTCCAACTACCTCCAGTGATCTCTTTCTAGTGCCACTCTTGTCCAATATGGCCCCAAGGTCATACGAATATCATCTTCCCATCTTATTATTGGACGCCCCTGTTTTCTAACACCATCTCTTGGATACCATACCGTGATTTGCTTGCTCCATTTATTTACTATGCTTCTTAACGCCCAACCCAGCTAAAATTAATAATTATAAAATAACTCCTGATTTTCTGTTGAGCTCAAACACGCTGTATCTGCTGTAAGTTGCTAAGGAATATCAAGTCTGTTTGATGCTGCTATAAATAATGCAAAGAAACGTTGGCGTTGTACTAGTATGTTAATAGTACGATAGTTAACAGTTAAAAGTATAGTTCTTTTAATATTTCTACTTAAAAGAAATTTAAAAATTAGATATCTATTTACATGTCCGTACGGCATTTTCGTTTAAAAACACACTCGACAATAGATAACATAAAAAAACATTGAATAATTATTTGGGTTAAATTATTCATTTAAAAACTTATCAGCGAGGAGATCTAGAACGGGCCATGCTACTAAAACTTTATATTTTTTTATCTCAAAAAAATATCTTTATATTTTTTATTTACATATTTTTATTAATTAATCAAAGTAATTAGGACAAAAATATTGGATACTTGTGAGATTCATTTATCTTGAATGGGTAATGCCATATCCAAATCTAAAATTTATTTCCTATACTTAACTGCTGGATTATTCTAACATTGAATAAACATTAAATACTTACCTACTGACTAAAATATTTATATGGACTAAAAAATAAGACGTGCTTGCTTGCTTGTAGGTATAATTTTTACTAATGTAGGTACAACAGAATTATTTGTTTTAATACTACATTCAATTTTTATAATCTAATTAAAAATATGTTGAAATATACCCAAGTACTTTTATGTATTTGTTAATTATTTTTTTTACGTTTTTAAGAAAGGATTATTTGGACAGCGAGAGGTAATCTCTTTCTTTTGTTATCTTATCTTTTCAGATTGTTCATCTTAACTATATTTATAAATTGTTTGTCTAATCCAGACTGACTATCAACGCATAAACAAAACTACTAAGTCTAGAAAGCTGTTTATTTTTTCGGAGGCACCACCGTCGTCACAGCGTCAGGCGTTAAATATATATTTTCTCATCTTTATATATCCTTATATATATATAAAAATTACGTGTCACATGATTGTCCGCGATGAACTCCCAAACTACTGAACCGATTTTGATAAAATTTCGTAACTATGTGTAATTTGGTCCAACTTAAAAGATAGGATAGTTTATATCTCAATTTTTTTATTATTTTATTTTTTTGCAAATTATATAATATTATTAACATAGCGCTATCTGTTGGATACTTACTCAATCCAGCAATTATTTGTTATAATTATCTGTGAGTTCCATAAGAAACTAACAGGTGGCGGTGTAAGGTAATTTATCGGCTGGATTAAATAAAAAATTGCAGCGGATGAAATCGCTGACACCACAACTAGTGGTTTCATGATCAATATTATATGAAATTAGAATCGGAGCTTTCGTTTAAATATTACAATGTTTTAAAAAAGCTAAAAATTAAAAAAAAACCTCGGTGTGAGAAAACAGCTAGATAGGGCTTAGTCCCCTATATATTATAATACTCTTTGGCTTAGTCTATAAGTTAACTACACATTTTATTTTTTGTTTAGTTAATAGTATTACTTTTTATTTAATATAAATTTAATAAAAAAAATTAATAAGCTTACATTGCTTTTATAATACCACCTGTGCGCTGGTATTATAAAAGCAATGTAAGCTTTATTGGATGCAACTTACCACATTGACATCGATTTCTTTCTTGTAAGTTTCCAAACTATCATTCATTATACCAGCATTGTTAATAACCGCATCTATATATCCATATTTATCACTGACATCTTTGAATACGCCGAAAAGTTGATCATCTTTAGTGATGTCGCATTTATAGAATTTCACTTTATTATTTCCGTGTTTATTGTTTAATTCTGTCTGTAATTCAACACCGCTTTCTTCGACTACGTCTAGTACAGCCACATGCTAGAATAAATACGAAGAATATATTAAAAGGAGCTCGCATCAACAACTCACTCACCGAAACACAACAGCAGATGTGCTGTTATGCTGTGCTGAATCGCAGTGTGCCCTATTACTACTTTTAGACACAGAGACTAGAGCCAACTGTTGGAAAGTTTTCCAAAGTTGACTATTTCCAAGATCCAAAGTTCCGGGAATCGAACAAAGGCTACCAATCGACTAACGGGCTCGTTAAACCATGGTATAGTTTTTTTTTATTTTAGATATTATATAACAAACTTCACGTTAATTTTTTTTAAATAATGTTGGCACCAAATACTCTATAGGTATTGAACAAATAATGTTACTAACTGTTTAAAAGACAATTTATTAGATAATTTAACTTAACAAATTAACATACCTACTTATCCTAATTTATTATAAAACAAAATCCCCTGCCATGCGGATTTTCATGCGGTTTTCACTAATGGAAAGGGCATTAAACGAGGAAGGTTTATGTATAAACCTTCCTCGTTTAATGCACCTTCGCACAGGTGTATTTTTTTTTGCAAAAAAAAAATACACCTGTGCGAAGCGGGACTGGTCGCTAGTTCAGAATAATATACGATTTTATCATATTATTTAAATAAAAGAACCAAACTAAACACGTATTGAAATAATAATATTAGTGTTATTCTGCCACTGGAAATAAAATATGAAAAAAAATGTGAAAAAGGCACTGAAACGATTTGTTCTTTTCCTGTTTATATATAAATTTTAATATTAAAATTAAAAATATAAAGATATATTTTTATAGATTTTAATATTAATATTAAATTTATATATTTAAAATTTTGTTAAAATAGAAAAAAAATGATCAATTCTAGAAGCATATGAAAATGAATAATATTTTCATGATGAAAATATTAACTGTTAAATACACAGGAACTTGTTTTTCGGCTGTATTGACGAAGGACGAGGTATGTACCTAACAAGTTTCTAATACAAATGAAAATAAACTTCAACTCTATTGGTTTTAGGTGGATAATAGTTTACCTTAACATCTTCATCTATTAACTGCCGTACAGCGGAAGCACCGATGCCACGAGCGGCACCCGTAATCAAAACAACTTTATTTTTCCAGTCGTAAGCCATCCTGTCGGTAACACGTTCGGTTTGTAACTGATTAGGAATTTAGGATCACTGACTCAGCGGTACCGAAATCGCGGCTTTTAAATGCTTATACGCCGTCTCGCCGTGCATCGGCACTACAGCAGTGTGATGTATTGCCTAGGATCAACCAACAATACCTACCTGTTAACAGGGTACAGACTAGCTGGTGCCCACAACTTCATCCGCGTTGAAAAATATTAAGTAGCCTATCCTGTGTCCCGTACGTCCAAATGTTTATCTACCAAGTTTCATGAAAATCAGTTTATTCGTTTCAGCGAGTTATGGAGGAACATACATACATACATTCATACAGAAAAATATTCTAAAACAAAGTATAACTTACTCCATGACCGACCCTTACAGATTTATTATTAGTATTGATAGTAACACACAATATAAAAATGTCATCTATAATCAGTGATTTTCAATCGATCGTTGTAATGCAACGATTTATTCTTATGGTTGTTATTGTTATTTAAATTACTGCAAATTTTGTAGATAAGAAAGTTAAGTAATAATAAGCGTTTAGCCTATTGTGATAGGTGTATACAATAAAATTATAAATTCAGAATTTCTTGGAGAAAATGTTTAAAGATCTAACTGTTGTAACTTTTATTTCTTTCTTTCTTAAGCAAATATTTTTTATTTTTTAGACCTATTTTGAGCACAAAAGATTAATAGTATAAAATTTAGATTTTTATTTAAAGGAATAAATTGTAGTTTTTTAAAATACATTAACAAACTAACGTTGAAATTCAGATTAAACTACTAACAAACGACCATGTCCTTAAGGGAAAAGCCTCAAAATAAAGATTAAAAAAAAACTACTAACAACTAAGCTACAACTGTACCAAAATTATGTGCGAAGAATGTCTTCGAAAAAAAGGAATGTTAAGAAGGCAAAAGTTTAAATTTAAAAGTTTGTGAAATGCAGTTTTAACAGACTTAAAAAACTCTAAGATACTTACCTAAAATAGTGACTCTCTAACTTTAAAATAATGCGACCACAAAGGTCGAATGTTAACTTAACTCCTCACATTATTTTACCTCAGTCTCAAAACTGTCATAATGTAGGTTTATCATATAACATATTTTTAAAATACAAAGGAGATTACGTACGTCAACGGTCTTCTATAAATAGCATACAATATGAAGAAAAGTTATTGAACAGTTCGAATACTTTGAATAGTTACTTCACCTTTAAATACTTTGCATAAAATTGTTGTTGTGAGAAAGAGATCTACGACAGGAAAACATTCATTGAAAATTTCTATAATAGCTTATCATAATCATATCTTTCTTACGTGAGCTCACTGCGATGTAGACCATAATAGAATAAAAGATAGGAGGAGGAATAGGAGGAAGGGGTGGAGAAATTGGCTCTGGCATCCCTTTTTTTATTAATAATAACACGTACCCTTGATATACAGCTCAGGGACCTTATGGTACTATAATTTACATTGTATTTATTAATTATATGGTTACCTCTAATATAATTTAAGTTTATGTCAATAAAATATACGGTGTCGCTGCTGAAGCTAGGCCGCTACACATCAGATGGGACCTGCGAGAGAAAAATAAAACCAATTTTTTTTTTAGCTTATTCAAATTCGAAAATATTATACAACACAGCCCGTATCTGAATTTTTATTGTTTTTTTTATTACTTTTTCGACTATCTTATAACAAAATTGTAAAAATTTATATTGGGTATTTTGTTCCTTAATCAGTTTTGACGCATTTTCCTCTATGATTTGTTTCATTTCCTGTTCTAGATCGAACCTTTCTAAGCTATAAATGGGGCACTCGAATATCACATTACCAACCGTCTCATAAATTCCATGCTTAACACACATGTTGTTATTTTATGGTGGTCTGTTTCTGTCGCCTGACGGACTGCCAAATGACTGGGAAAAGCAGTATGCCTGTTTTATGCAAGCCCCTGCCAGTACTTGCAAGATCCAACTTTTGAAAAGTTTATTTCCAAAGTTGACTACCGAAAATCGAACCCGTGACACGAAAAAATCCATGGAAAAAAGACAGCGCGTTAAGGCACACCTTAACCACTCCGAGCGATGGGCTCATCATGCATCGTCATGTAAAATATCCTTCGCATATTTTAAATTCGATAGTGTTTGGGAATTAGTTACTTTTTCATGCAAAAATTAGACTTATAAGTATAGTTACCTACCTACTTCATGCTCAGATATTTATTAACATAATACTAAGACTAATTTATTAACATAAGTAGACGAAGTTGAGGGCAAATTCTAGTATATGTTTGCTTTCGCTGCCTTTTTGTAATTATTTTGAACCCTGGGCACAGCTATTTTAGAAAAGAGGCCTTTAAATACAATATACATATCTACCTATATATATAAAAATCTCGTGTCACGATGTATGTTCGCGATAAACTCTGAAACTACTGAACCGACTTTGATCAAACTTCATAAGTATCTGTTATTTGGTCCAACTTAAAAGATAGGATAGTTTATATCTCATTTTGTTTATTATTTTGTTTATTATTATTTTTTAAATTATATAATATTATTAACATAGCGCCAGCTGTTGATACTTATTCAATACAGCAATTATTTATCTGTGAGTTCCATAAGGTTCTCACAAATGGCGGTTTAAAGTAATTTATCGGCTGGATTGCAAAAAAGCACCCCGGGCGAAGCCGGGAGCGGGCTACTAGTATATTATAAATTGCTTAAACAAACTGTTGATAATAAATATTTATTATGATTTGTTATTACTATGTCTGTGGCAGCCTATTATATTGTAGGTAAATATATATTATGCTTCACTGTTTGCCACAATCACTTTGAATGCTAGTCCCCATGCTAGTCCCCTGTAGCTTGGCTTGGCAGGACTTTACATGTCCTTGAAGTATATTTTATAAAAAACACTGGTCTTTTATATATTTTATAACATTTTTATACATTATGGTTTCGCAATAAATGAATTGAATTTAATTGAATTTAATTGAAGATTGCTAATCTCCTGAAAACGATGTCTTTTTTGTGAAGTTTCTTTCACCGTTAAGGCATTATTGACTCAACACGATAAAAGGATGAGTTAGAAAGTTACCAACATTAGACGATAACCTTAAATAAAATTATTGTTGTGAAAACGTTCCTACAGTGCACAGTTTCGCTAATGTAGCATTTCCGACTGTACGAACATATTTGCAGATATTACTTACCTACATGCACGATAATTTATTTCTCTACCTGCTTAATTTACCGAGATTCTGTTCGCTATACGCAGTTACCTAGGGGCCTAGTCAAGATGCAAACGCTTCGTTGCGTACTTCGAAAACAGAGAGAAAGAGCTAAGAGAAAGCTTGGTGATTGGTTGTTGTAACGTCAAAATAAAATTTTGATATGTATCGTTCGATCAATAAAAGTATTGGGATTGGGACTCACTATAAAGTGGTTTAATTAACGCACCCGAAGTAGAGGGTGCTAACAATAGGTAGTTAGTTACATTTTTTATATTGTACTAGCTATCAACAGCAGAAGCAGAATATACATGTGTGGCTGAAGCCGCTAAAGAAGCAATCCACCTAAGGCGTTTGATAAACGGTATATCAGAGTGGAAGCAGCCCTTCGTGAAAATCTTAAACGATAATCAGGCTGCTATACAATTGACAAAGAACCCTATGGTGGGGGTCAAAAACGAAGCATATCGACACGAAACTACATTTCATAAGACAGTTGAAAGAAGTTACCTACAGTGGAATATTACCAAGTGCTCGCTTGGAGGCAGATATGCTTACGAAGAGTTTGCCCGGCCCAAGGCTCAAGGAATTGAGATCCTCACTTGGCCTAATATAGGTAGCTATTATGCTAGTGATGAGGAGGAATTCTGTTGGAGTCTACATCACGGAGCATAATCTATGGTTTTAGAAAAGTCCGTTACTATAGTGATTTTTCTTAACAAGCTAGTAACTCCGATTGTCATACTCTATCTTGAAAATATTTTTGTTTAAATGTAAATAAATAATAAGCCCCAAGTTCTTATAAATATATAACATATATTTAAAAATATAATAACATAATAACATGATTTATAAATATATGTTAACATATCAGCTATGTGACAGGGTAGCTTGCTAGATTACACTAGCGATCCGCTTATTTTTTCTGCAACAACCTTCCTCGCGTAATGCTCTTTCCATTAGTGGAAACCCGTTGGAAATCACACTAAAATCCGTTGCTTAGTTTAATAGATCTAAGCGTACATACATACAGAGGGTTTTTATACTATGTAAATATATTATTTATTTCGTAAGGTTTTCGATTTCGAAATTATATTTCTTATATTCCTTTTGTTAATCATATTATTAAAGTACTCCGTGATGCTGGCCATCACCCATTTGTCACTTATCTCTCATTGATCTGATCCACAGATTATTATGTTATTATACAGAGAATCTGATCAATCAATTCAATGTTGAAATGTGTTCTTCACTGAGTAAAGAAACTATTAGTCATTGGTTTGGTTCTTCTGTCTTCAGTCATTGTATCAATCATTGTCAATGTCAATTGTAAATTCTGTGTTGCCAGATTGTGTAACTAATTTTTCTCTCATTTTCCCCATTATAATCTAATGATCGGGAATTCCAGCTATATTTTGACAAATTACATATAAATTTAGCAATACTCGTAAATAAATTATAAAAATTACGTAAATTACACAATACATTCTACCATTTTATTAATTAATTTCTGGTGAAGCAGTGCAACAGAGGTGCAACACCTATTCTACATTTCTGTATATTGCTTTATCTCTGTTTCGCATTGAACGTTCACCAGTGTTGCCAACCGTACGATTTAAATAGTATTTATACGACCTTTTTCGCTCTTGTACGATGTACGATCGTGTACTCGAAATCGTACGCAAAATATAAGATCTTTTCAAATCTCATGTCATAAAAAAAAAATTAAAAAATTATATATTGTGTTCATTTTGTCTATAACAAACAAGATACTTTAACGAGCCTTGAGCTTCTTTGTATTTTTATGACCGCATTTATTAATTTTTATTCTCTGTCCCACTTTATGGGAATTCCCCGGTTAGCGGTCAGGTTACCTCACAGATTATTATGTTATATAGTCGGGGTGGGTTAGTTCTTAATGAAAAGAGCTTTGTTTCGGTAATAAACTTTAATAAAACACTCGCACACCGTACAACACACCCAGATAACAAGCACATCCGCCATCTTACCCTCTATCACCTACTCACCAAAACCAAAACTACCATGGCCAACCAGTGGCCATGTAGCAGCGCGACAATCAACCGCCATTGGTCGGCGCGAGGCGGGAGCGCAAACGTCCTAGCGCATTGGTGAATAACGGGCGGGTGCTTTTCCCCTATTGGACCTCTTACGTCCAGGGAAACGGGAGCGTTCGGAAACGTCCGCTATAGTTATTTGTTTGGTTATTTGCAACAGTTTTTTATGTTACCCCGGTCACTGACATGCGTGCAAACATTCTTACATTGTACGCAAAGAGTATATAATCACTACGTTTTAATTGTACGAATCTTTGCACGCATGTGAAGGAACGTGACATTCATTCGCAAACTCAGCGAGTAGGCAAATGGGTTTGCATACTCATATGCGAACGCATTGAAGGTGAAGATGATTTTAGTGCAGTTTAGTGTTTGTCCAATCCATGATCAAATTCAATTTACGCCACTTAGTACACGATACGAACTCTGAAAATGGCAAACGAGACATCCGTTATCTACGCAATCGTACGCGCAACTGGTCGCACGAATGTGTGGGAGACTACGCGAAGGTTTGAGGTTCGCGCGCTTTGATGTGCGTTAAAAAACCGACACTGCATGGAAAAGCGCGAATGTAGCAAAAACTTTGCAGTCATTTGCAAATGTCGTCCTACACTTGTGGGTTCGCGTATTCGCGCGAATGTGAATGACCGGCAAAGGCTCTGATAAGTTTATTTTACTTGCGTTTATATTAATTGGCGGATAATTTCTGTTCTGTTCCTAATGTCTGATAGTGACTAGGTAATGACAAATCTCTTTCCCTAAATGTTAAATATTGTTAAGATTGAAATTAAGTTGATTCAAACTTAAATTTACATTACATTTTTAAATAATTTATAAAGAATAAAGTTGGCAACACTGACGTTCGCTCAGTGTGTGTTGGTTGTGTGTTGGCTGGTTGGCATCATTGGCAACTTGACAAGCCAAGGCATTGGCACCTAGAATAATTAATTAACCCCCCAAGCAAGAGCAACTTTTCTAACTTAGGCTAGGACAGGAGGAAGTGAAGTGTAAACTCTATATAGTCTAGTATTTACTTTCTGTGCAAACTTGTGACATCAAATATTGTTGCGGCATAGGTACTGTGTCTGTGGCAAGTGAAGTGAGTGAGTGAGCGGTACAACTACCTAGTACCTACTTATAATTAGGTAGAAATTATTTAGTGACTGTGAGTGGTGCCGTGGTGCAATTTAACGCACATTTACTTAGTCATCATTAGCAATTTTCTGTAAACTTGTTCAGGTTATAAGTAATATATAATTTAAGAAACATCTGTCACTATGAATCCTTATCAACAAGTGAGTACCTACCAACTTTGTTTTATAATACCTATAATAATTGTATTGCTAATGTTATGTTTATCACAAAAATGTAACAAAAAACATACATTTCATATTTCATTGGTTTTTATTTCGTTTTAAGGGACAATCAGGATATCCTCAACAGCAATACTACCACAATATCGGATTTAGCAACACTGCCCCACAATCGTTCGGAAATCCTTTGCCCATGCCCGGGATGCCAACAATGGGTTATCCACAGCCACAAGGTTATCCTCAGGCACAAGGCTATCCCCAACAAGGTTACCCTACTTCCGCTCCCGGTTATCCCACTCAAGGATATCCTCAAGCTCAAGCTCCCTCGCCGGCAGCAGGGTATCCCACTCAAGACTATCAACAGCCAAGCCAAGGATATCCTTCAGCAAACACTGCTCAATCTTATCCTACACAAAGTTATCCAGTATCTCAATCTAGCTATCCTACAGCTCAATCTAGTTATCCCCAGTCAAACACAAGTTACCCACAGGCAAGTCAGGGTTATCCGCAACAAAGTATTTACAATCAAAGTCAGGCCTCAAACATTCAAGCCTCAATGCCAAAGGTATGTTCGTTCATATATTGGATCACATATATTTGTTATTAACTTCTATCTTTTAATTGCTATATTTTATGCTGTTATATTTTTGTGATAATCAAAACACATTTATGCTTTTCCTACTACACATAGATTAATCACTATTACTTATAAGCTATTTATTTTAAGAAAGTATATTTTAATATTTTAATATGTGTAATAATATGTGATGATTCTGTGTGAATTACAATAATTGTGCTTAATTTATACATTATTCATTTATTATATCACGAGTGGGCAATGGATAATTAATAAAAAAAAAAACTTATTTTAATCATAATTAATTACAATTGAATACCTCTGGTTTGTAATGTTGGTTAAGGAGAAACTTGCAAGAAACCTCATGTAAGTAAGACAGCATTTTTCTTTTTTCAAATAGTTGATCAACACTTAACTATCAATAATGGATAACTATTATCAGTGGAATAATCATTATGTGGGCATTAACTATAAATATGCTCTTTTACATCTTTTACAAAATATGTCAACTAGAAATTTGTCTATTGACATTTTAAGAAGATGTGGAAGAAAATTTTTTTGTTTCTCTTTTTTTGTTTTAATTTTATTCCTCATGTTAAAATCCTTACACTGTTCTCATTATAAGGCATTTGGCATTAAGAGAAATGCAAGTATTGGATTCTCTCTAAGAAAAATCAAGTCAAATGAAACAAGTAAAATCATTATTTTTGAGTTTATAAAGTTTGTATTCCATTTTCTGAGAGTAACAATTAATAATTAATTAATAAATATTAATTAATTGGTTGTGAGAATATGATTTTTTTAAATTGTTATAACTAATTGTTAAATTGTGTTTTTCTATTCATATGTTTCAACATCTCTTTTTCTCAAACTAAACCTACCTATACTCAATGCTTATTATACAACCTTGTATTTAAAGTATAATGTTTGGTTGACAAGGATTTAAAAATGGGCTTAGTTTCACTAATAACTGAAGGACTACAATTCCGGCAGTGATGAATGCGAGATTTCAGAAGATTGGTTGTGTGAAGGAAATGAGTCACTTTGACCTTGGTCTCCACACCAAAACTATTCCTTCCTAATGCTTATCCACCTGCCCAAAATATTTTGAACCATAAACTTTAAGAAATTTGTAACTGTGCCTGTCCATACCTTTTTGAGTTTTTTGGAAATTATGATAAGACAACAAACTGTATCAAAACCGTAAAGTCAAGAATTAGGCATGTGACTATAATCACGATTTATTGCCATAACTTGTCAGCAAAACACAGTTACGTTCATAAAGTTTAGATTGCAAATTGTCTTAATGTGCATGTCCAGATAGTAATAACTAGGCCTCTAGCCTCAGATATTTAAATATGATGCTTTCAATAAGTATAAGGTTAGGTATAATTTGTGAGCTTGATGGGTTGAACAATTAGTAATGTGAGGAATGATTTTTTGAGATTTGATGAATTATATGAGTAGTTACTGTTGTATTAGAAATAATTATTTTTGGCCCTTAAAATGTAACAGAGTTTAATTTTGAAATACAATCAAAATGTAAAATTTTATTATGAATAGTTTCCATTTTCTAAATTCATCACTTTTATTGTGGCTCAACCGTTCTGTGTCACACAGTGAATAAGACTGGCTGGTATGGTATAGTTTAAGACCCGGTGACTCTATTCAAGAAGTAGTTTACACTGCAATTACATTGTTATGCTCACTTTGCCTCGCCACATACATATAACTGTGACCGATGATTTAGTCTGCATTGGGCCTCACTACAATGGATGCGGTGTGCGCAAGGAACACTCCAACAAGTCCCTATGAAACCACACCTTGAATTACAAGTTTTGTTATGGTTTTGTGTAGTGATGTGACAGTCATAACAGTGTTGTTCTATAAATTTATTGTTTGTGTGTCAAGCTCTTTACCTATGTTGTGTGATTAATATGTCCTCTGTAAAGTCAAATTCAAGTATGCGCAATGCCTATAGAGCCACAATTGGCTTACGGCGTGGATTTAAATCGTTTCGTTATAGGGTGATTATGGATGATTTTATTCTTTACGTCGTGTCGTTATTCGTGATTGTATTATGTGTTCATATATGTTTCCATAATTGTTATCTGTATACCGGAACATGCTTCATTGCTAGTGCTAGCCCACTAAACCGAGTTTGACCTTGAGCAAAAATCTGTAACGATTTTTCCTTTTTTTTTTATTAATAACTGGCTGGTGCCCGCGACTTCGTCCACAATAAAAAATAAAATATATAAGCCATTACATTTTTGCCTGAAATTCTATTCTAACTATTGGTGAAAGGTTTGTTGGAATATATCAAAATAAATCTGTCTCACTCTAACAAGTAGATTGAGAGTCTTTCTCCTTTACACATATAAACATTAGGTTTATTACAATAGCTCTTTGTTTCATACAATAGTCTTATACGTTTGACTTTGAGCTTCAGAGTTAGTTCTATTCAAACTGCGCCCCTTAGTAGTAGATACGAACACACCTTCCTGATATACTAAAAGAAACTATTAAATAATATCATTTCATATAAATTCCATCTTTCATTGCTTCCCATAACCCCAATAAGGTTTTTTTAAATGTGATGAGTACCTACACAAACACACAAACTTTACCTCTTTATAATATTAGTATAGATAAACCATATCCAAGATTCATTTTGAGGATTAATTTTAAATACATACATGGCATATCCATTAAATTCAATGCTTATTCAAATTTGTTGAAAACAAGATACAGAAGGTTATGATTCTCTATGATCTTATACAGATCTTTATCATAATATAATAGTAATTAAAAGTCATTCAAATTGGCTAATACAATCTTTCTGCCTCATTTGCTTCTTTCACTTTTCTAAGCCACACTAACAACTATTTTTATACATTGATTTTTATTCTCATTATAACAACCATTACAGTTAAACAAGGCTCTTAGTAATAGTTATCCATTAATAATAGGTACCTAATAAATTATTATAAGTAAATAGTGTCAGTCAACTGAGACATACACAAACAGCAGACGCTAGTTCAAATCTACATAGTTTTGCTTACACCTAGTCTGGCTTTTCGATTTCATGTATGTTCTATAATGATGATCACTGGCATCTAATATGAACTGTACCATCTAGTTATTATCATGTGGCAACAACTACTATGAACTGTCATGATCACTAAGTTGAAGAATTTCTCTTCAGTAAATTAGTGAATGCTCTTTTGACATGTTTATATGGTGAACAAGTAAAGCAATGCATGTTTGAACAAAAGTTTGCCTAATGTAATGTACATCATAACACAAGAGTTTTATACACAATGTTATAGTATATAAATTTATTTCAGTCAAACCCTACTGTGGTACCAGTAAATCCCTTTGACCCACGCGATGATGCGGCCATCCTTCGCAAGGCCATGAAAGGCTTTGGCACCGACGAAAAGGCCATCATACAAGTGCTCACGCGTCGCAGCAATGAACAAAGACTGCGTATTGCTTTTGAGTTCAAGACACTTTATGGGAAGGTAAGTCCACTCTAACCTGTCTTCAGCTTTCTTTATAGCCCTCGTAGCTGTGAGGCCTGTAAGTAAAGGTAACAACTTGATCTGCTCATTGGCTAGGAGACTGGACACGAGACCTCTTGCCATGCACTCTTCCAATCATCCCCAGTTTCTCTGGGTATCTACTTCCCTGTGTGCTATATGCCCCAAGCATTTTGCAACAGTGTAAGGGACAGGGTGTCCCATACACCTTCATTACAGCTCTATTGACACTCGAACACATAAACCAATAGTCTCTAAAAATCTCACGAATTTCGAGTTATCCATACTTTTTTTTCTTTTCTCTCATTTCCTGTCATTTCAATTCATTCCATACAAATATTATTTTTTAAATTTTTGTTTACTGACAAATATTCCTAGAGAGTTTAGCTGTGGAATAGAATCGACATACAAAATTTAAAAAAAAGAAACATTAATTTATCAGTGGCAATTTAATTATTATCCAACTTTGATGTCTTATTACATGAAAACTATGTATTCAGAATAACTACCAGTGCACTTAAAACTCCATTTAATAAGGATTCAATATTGGTAAAATACCCATGGCCAACATTATTATGAAAAATAATACAGCCATTTAAATTCTGAAGAACTATTATTACAGAGTTCATGAGTATATCTGATGAGAAGTCATTTGAAGAAAAGTGATGGTCGATAGACAATGTTGATTCATTTGGTGTCATACTACTAATATATATAACAGGCTAAGTTTGTAGTTACTATTATAAATAATTTTAAAGCGTTAGTTATCTGAAAACCAATCTGGAAAATTATACAAATGAGCTCCAAAAAGACAATAATCGTCAAACGCAATGTAATAGAAAATGAATCCCATATTTTACAACAATCACATGAGTTGCTTCTGTTCTGTTATGTTAGCGCATTACAAACAATGTCTGATAAGAATCTACATCAGTCACGGCCATGTATGTACTTATAATAAGAGAGAAATAAAATGAGGTGACATGACATACTTAGTACCTATATTTAAACCAAAGCAGCATTTTTAGGATGGTAGATTGTTATTGTTGTCTATAACTACACAAAGTAGATAAAATTGGAATAGGACATAACTATTATAGGTTGATTCATAATATCAGCCATCCCTTAAGGTATGAAAATATAAGTGTTTAAGAATTTGTAATGCACTTGGAATACTTTTTAAGTATTCTTAAGAATATTAAATTGAATTTTAAATTTTGTGCATCTACCTTTCGCACAAGCAACAATATATTACTTTTTGCACTAATTTCTAATTATTATGACTATGTGATAATATTGATAAGAGACCAATTGAATTTATTGCTTGTGAAATATTTTAATATAACTCGATTTAATATCCCATCGATTTTGAATCCATGTTACAAATAATAGTTGATGCGTTTTTAAAGGGCTATATTTAGGCAAAGAGACTTATTTAGGTAGTTAATATAACTGACACACTGCTCCCACAGAAGGGCGTCAATGTAAGGCGTGCCCTAACCGATCGTTACCACATTATGGTATTGACATGCGTTTTTCCATACTACGTCATCGGAATAGGTATAAAATACACCGTAATACTGTATTCGTAATACGGGAATTGCTTTGGACTGCGTCCAAGTTAGAATATTTAGAGATACAAATTTTCTGTAACCAATTTTGTTAAGATAAGAATTTGTAACAATACCGTTCTTTATGTTTTTTTTTTAACATAATATACATTCAAGCGCTATAAAAATATAATAATTAAGTTAATATATTTTTGTGCCTATTTAAATTGTTATTTTTTTTTCTAAATTCATGTAATTCTTATGATAGGTATTTTATATGTGAATTATAGAAACACCGAGCACTATTTCTTCTTGGTGTATAAAGATCACTAAACAATTTAAACATTACATACATACCTTTCTTCCTAGTACGTATTTTTGCTCAAATGGACCTTTTTAACTAGATACCACATTTTTATCTGTCTCGAAGGACCAAAGTATGACATGTACAAGCAATATTGTGAATTCTTAACTTAAAATAATAGGTTTATTATTTAACGGGTAGACGTTTATAAAACGTTATTATTTTGACAGGATTTAGTGTCTGATCTGAAGAGTGAAACCAGTGGGAAGTTCGAAGATCTTCTTGTGGCGCTTATGACGCCCCTCCCACAGTTCTACGCTAAGGAGCTCCACGATGCCATCGCAGGCATTGGCACTGACGAAGATGTCCTCATTGAAGTTATGTGCACCATGTCCAACCATGAGATCCAGGTCATCAAACAGGGTTATACTGCCAGTAAGTAATTTTCGATTAACATGCCTACAAGTTAATTTTTTTCAGTGATTTATTTGTAGAGGTATGCATGAGGGTAAATAAAACATCGTGAGTTAGGGACACTGCATTCGGTGCCGTAAACTGGACATCCCCTCACAGAAGATCAATTATTTTCTTTCACTAAATAAGGAATACAAGAGCTCATTCCTTATGGCGTAGCTCTAGCCTTTTTTCTTATGCTATCTAGGTCCGCAGCAGACGTGATATCCCTATAGCGTTGCTCAAGTGTTAAAAGGCCAAGGTAGTCTCCCACTATTAAGTGGAATGTTGCATGTCAGTCAAGTCGACTGTCACAACAAAAAGAAACATAATAAAATAAATTGTAATGTGGCTTTTACTAGGCCTTTATAACTCGTCTGTCCATGGCTTTATGGTAGGGGATCCCAAGAGGGGATTTACTCGAGCGCGTCAGATATTGCCAATGTATATTCCCCACGTGTATCCGATAACGGATATGTATTAATCTGCCGATTTGGATTTAAATAACACTCGAGCGCGTCAGACTTAAAGAGGGGATGTTAAGTGAACCCAAATTAAGCTCCCATTTAATAGACCCCACCATCAAAATCCAATAGGTCCCCACGACACTCAAGTGACTCCACATTTAGTATCGTGGGCTACCACTAAGAGTTTATAATGACCGATCTCGCTAGCGATGTCAAATTGTAAATTTTTCATATAAATGTTTTACTAAATTCATCCCAGACCTACAGTGTCAGATACCGCACACTGTTCTTACTGTATGTAGTGCAGTTATTCAAATGACACAACCTACTTATTTGTAACGCTCATGATTCCTTCGTACAAATTTAACTTGCAAATAGCTCGCATCAGGTAAATTGAATAAAATCGCGCTATTATTTGTTACACGGATACAAGCAATTGCATAATATTACTATCGTATTAATGCTACGAGACTGTTTGAAATCTGAATAGATTCCAGGAATGTGGGGAATCGTCCTTCATGTTGCAAACTTGTGGACACTAATGAATTGCTTCCTACATCATATTAGATATTCCGGAGATGCATTCAGATAAGAGAATAATTATATTATTAGATGTATGTAACTATATATATGGCGCATATCTGCGATATTGAGTATATATGTATTTAAGTTAGTATAATCTCTAACTTACTCTAACTTTCTTCCTTTTTTCCATTATCGATATAGTTACCGTTAATAAATTTAAGTATTACGTATATTTGTAAGTTTGTTGTTTAAAAAAAAAGGTATGGTACAGTTCTGTAAGGTTGGGTTTATGGCTTTTTGTGTGAACAGTGTTCAATGTACCTACTTAAAAGAAAACTGTTTCATAAAAAAAGTCTAACTAGACCTTGTATTAAAATTTGTCGGTAGCGTGTTGTAACTTTGTGATAGAAAATTCAAATATTGTCCTTATACCCTTGCTATAAAGCTTACTTTCGAAGTAAACATTTAATGTTCGTGGCGTTATTGAACTTTACTAGAACAGTTTACATGGGAATTACGTGTCGCTCTAATTATTATAGTGGAGTCATTCAACTCAGACTACGCAATATTAGACCTTATATTCAAGTTCATAAAGAAACATGTGCTACACTTTATACTAATATGGTGGTATAGAAAACCTTTTTAATTCAAGGCAGTGTTTAAACTTGCGAGAAACTTAACTTGACTAAGTAACCGGTTTTGGCCTCAAAATGAACATTAACCGAGTATCTCATTCATTCATGACTGCTAGTTACGTAATCAAAGTTGACGATAAGTTCGGGGGCCGAAAAGGTTTGGACATTTGCCAAATATTTTATGCCTGCCTCGAAAAACGAAATCCTTCCCTAAACCTAAAGAGAAATAAAAGATATTTATTGTTTGAGTTAGATTAAAGATGTATTCTTGTTTCTAGAATAGGTTTTTTTGTTTAGATGTAGAGTCATTGTAGCGATATAACAAACTATTTCAGTTTTGTTTGTAAACGCGATTTGTAATTGGTTAATTCTGCCGAAGTTTTTCAACTCAAATTACAAGAAAGCTTATATAAGTATATATATTCCAATCACATATATATTTAGAATAGGAAAATAAAATTAATAAAATTACATCTGAAATTATATTTTTTCAAATATGTATATTGCATATTTTAATTGTTTCTTAACTCTAACAAATTTTAATCAAAATCGCAGGTCTACATCTGTAGCCACATTCAACAATAATAGTGAGAACTTTATCAAGACCACACATCCGATTTTGCTATAGTTTGTCACTAAAATTGAATTATTTTTACTAGCGGCCCGCTCCCGGCTTCGCGCGGAATTTTTACTGCAAAATATAAAAAAATACAAATCATACATCTCTTTGGATTGTTCGTGATCCTTGGTATTTTTTTATTTGTAATATTTTCCTCATAGCAACGTTTTCCTTTTCCAGTGTATGGTACTTTACTCGAGGACGACCTGCGCGGTGACACATCAGGGAATTTTAAGCGGTTGATGACGTCATTATGCATGGTGGGTATTTTTTGTTCCTTCTTTATTGCGATATGTCTGTGTGTGTGTGTGTGTGTGTGTGTGTGTGTGTGTGTTTTATTTAATCTATTAGGATTCGTGACCTTTGCACGTATTTTTTTGTATGTTAATTTTTTTTTGTGTTGGAACAATTAAATTTGAACCTTAAAACTTAAATTTCAGGGAAACAGATCTGAAGATTTCGGTGTCGACCAGGAGAAGGCCAGGGAAGACGCGAGGAGTCTGCTTCAAGCCGGTAATTAAATTTATTTTTAATCCTTTTAAACAATCCATCCTGAAATAGTTATAAAGTTATATTTAATATCTATGCGCGTCCCTTCTCTTTGACCTTCATTCATTTGTGAGATAAGTTTTGTTTCAGTTTTCAATTTCATCAAGAGATTCTTTATACATTTTTGTTATCACTTTTTACCTTCCATTGTTTTGTTTCTTACCTATTGGTGTAATCACTAGTATGTGTTTAGCAGACTA
This sequence comes from Synanthedon andrenaeformis, assembly GCA_936446665.2. NCBI lineage: Eukaryota > Metazoa > Arthropoda > Insecta > Lepidoptera > Sesiidae > Synanthedon > Synanthedon andrenaeformis. Next base: position 3,114,066 of record OW387780.2, on the reverse strand, counting down.
GTGTTTTAATCTTAAGAGCTCTTAGTTTCTCTCAAAGTTACCTATATTTATAATACTATAAACAATACCTACAAAAAAATAATTGTTTTTTGCCAGATATCAGAGTCCCTTGTAAATGACGTCAACGACTAACAATTTTATTTCTAAAATCTCATCACAGGCATCAAATCAATAAAATTTTATTATGATTTCATTTAGGTAAATAAATATGATATTACTTAGTTATTTTTAGAAAAGTTGACATGCCGCATTGCACCCACGTAAATCTACGGTCGCTGTTATATTTATAAGAAAGTTAGTAGTTACTCTCGGAAGTATACATTTTTATGTTTCTCTCTCATTGTATTGGCAGTTTTCCATTACAATGAGCGTATCGCTAATATCAGAGTTCCTAGTAAAATGTTCGGACACAATGTTAATGACTAGTTGTAACATTCATTATTCGGCTTTATGACTCACACTGACTGACGTATGTATATATGAGATCTGATTACTCTGGGAAGTAATGAGTAATCCAAAATATTATGAAACGTTAACTTTGACGTCACATTCAAAGAGAAGTTTCTCAACGGTGACGTCACAGCGCGTGAATGATAAATGTAGTTTGTATTTTTTCCATTAATTAGTCTTCCTATAAATGAAAGGTCCATCAAAATCGGATTATGAGCTCATAGCAATATTATAAGCTGAAAAAGCGATTAGGCAGACAGACAGACACTTCAAATTTATTTATTTTTTATAGATTTTTTTATCGCTTTTTGTTAGAATACACCTTTTACTTCTGTACTAGGTTTTAGAAGAATTTAATTTCTTTGAATCATTTTCATATTTGAAATTTGTTTTCTCATTTGAAATGTATTCGTAACATAATTTTAATGAAGTTGTTTTCAGTTATTAAATTTGAACTATAAATTGAATGGAATGTTAAAGAAAGTACGAAAGTTATAATGTTAATAAGGCGAGGAGGTCGAAAAGTGACAGGTTCTGGACCCTCTAGAAAATTCAAAGGTGGTGTTCGATCGAAATGAATTAAATTAAAAAAGTTGGTCATATTAGTTCTAATTTCGACATTTTTTCTCGTCACTTGGCGTTTTTGATTAAAGACCGAATACATTTCCGTTTATAATTTCGGCTGTTTGGTACATTTGTTAGTATAGCATCAACGCATACTGCGTTTCGAAGGCGTCAATTTTATAATCTGGCAGCCTTTTAAGGGCACCCTCTTACAGAAGACAGAAATTTCGATGCGCGAAGTGTAGTCTGTTCTGTAATAATGTACCTTTCAAATTTGATAGAACTTTTCAAATAGGTACAGTGGTCATTGCAAAAATTGATTGGTTGTTTGATGATTTGCAGGTGAGCTTCGCCTGGGCACAGACGAGTCCATATTCAACGCGATCCTCTGCTCCCGTTCGTTCCCGCAGCTGGCGGCCATCTTCCAGGAGTACCACTACCTCACCGGACACGACATCGATGACGCCATCAAGGCCGAATTCTCTGGCGACATCGAGAAGGCGCTCAGAGCTATCGGTGAGACAAAAACTTGCTTGCCTGCTCTTAAGCAACGATTAGTCGAGTTTACATAAAGGAGTGATGTGAAAAATGAATTTGCAGTGAAAGTGGTCCGCAACAAGCCGCTGTTCTTCGCGGAACGCCTGCACAAGTCGATGAAGGGGCTCGGGACCAACGACCGCCAGCTGATCCGCATCATGGTGACGCGCTGCGAGCTGGACCTCGGCGACATCGCCGAGATGTTTCAGAACAAGTACGGGGAGACGCTCGCCAGCTGGATCGAGGTCAGTTGTGCTATCTGTTAACACAGTCGAAAACAAATGTATTTGTTAACTATTGACAAAAATATACTAATTAATTTTCAACGAAATACTGGTTATTCACTAACCAGATATCATATTCATTTTATTTTTTTGTTTTTCATATTAGAGTCTGACAGTCCACTTGATGGTAGGTGTGGCTACCGTCGCCTATAACACAAGCAACGCCATAGGCGCTACAAGTGCGCTGCAGACAATGGAAGGATAAGAAAGAGATTGGGTAAAGGGCTCTGGCATCCTTTACTCACTCACCGGAACACATCGGCCCATAATTATGCTGTTATTTCACGGTGATCCTCTGTAAGGGGGTGGTTACTGCCGCCAGGCGGGCTGCCACTACCAAAATTATCCTCAAATATACCTCCAGATACGTTTAAAGTATCCATCCGTGTGTCCACCTGAGGTCACCAGAGGGTTAAAAAGATCACAAAACCTTCGGAGTTTGTTAATCACAAATTGTTGGTTTTTTATATATTAGAAAACGGTGAATAGGTTAAATAAACTACATCAAGATGGTAAGACAAGATACAAAGAAGATGGAATAAGATCGGCAGCAATTTATTGATGTAAATGTTAATTTTTTATGATGGAGGAGCTGTTTGTAGTCTTCAATCATATGAAATGTATAGATTATTTAAAAAAAATTACAACACATGAAACCTTTCGCTTTTAGCTCAAACTAACAATAAATAAATGAATTCAAAGTAGTCATTTATTATATTTTTATATTTTATTTCAATTATACAGGGTGATTGCTCCGGCCACTACAAGAAATGTCTCCTGGGTTTGCTCGGCCTGTATTGACAACGTTGAAAACATCTCGCCTTAAGTTTCATAAATTTTTGTATTGATTAAAATTTTTTAAAGATATTTCTTAGTTTCTAAGTTTTATCTCAAATAATAATCTCTGATAATTTTATTAGTCTAAAAATCTTCGAATGTTTCTTGTGGGTGGATTGCACATCTGCCAATGTTTGATCTGTTGTATCATTATTGTTTGGTTTTTTAAAATATATTTTTATATAAGTATCTACATGTATACTATAAAAAACAATTCGTCCCAATTTTACATGCGCCTAGTGTAAGGTCTGAAAAATATAATACATATATGAAAAAAAAAATATATGTAACGAATATTTATTTGCTTCCACTGTAAGTATGAAAACGTATTGTGCCTAATTATTGTATGTGCATTTATTATAAAAATAGTATTTGTAATTTTCAAAAAAATTGCTGTAAGTTGGATTTTATTTTTATTCTGAGATTTAAAAAAAAAATCTGAAAATTATTAAAAAAAAATATTTTGCTTGTCAATTGTAAACGATTTGTGTATTTTAGTCTATATTTTGAATGTAATCTGTGAACGAAATATTATTTAGAGTATTCTTTTTTTTTTTTCATTAAAACATATATGTATGGTTAATATTATAATGATTCTATTTTTAAAGAAATTTCTATTAAATCTAGCCTGTAATGTTAGATAATTTTCATTTTTTTTCTAAGATAAACATACCTATTTTGCATTTAGTGATTTTTATAATACTGGATAATATCATTCATCAACCTATATTCAATGACTATTTTGCATTTATTTTTGCAATTTGTGTTACATGATATCTTTATTCAGATTTTTGCATTATTATGACACTCATAATTTATATATAAATTCGTATCCGAATAGTGCTGAAAGAAAAATAACGTACTCAAACAAAATAACCTATAAATTTAGTATTATATTGTTCTGCCAATTTATCTCATAAACAAATCTGATTCTGCATTGAATAGGTTAACTTAGAATTACTAGATATTTGTTATCTGTATCAAAATACATAATTATTTTTTCTACTACATCACAATATCGTTAATAAGCCCACCAAAACTCAAAGTTCTAAGTGATTTGCCTAATAATTTTTTAATGAAATAAACACCTTATGAAGATTAAGATATAAGCCATTTTTGAACATCAACGTCCATTTACATTAACTGCCATTATATTTGCCTGTACACAATAATATGCCTTGTTACTATATTATTAACTGAAATTTAAAGTCTTTAATTGCTTTTAAAGCCAAAAATATTTACAAAAAAAATGTATTTTTATAATATACAATGCTTCTATCGATAGAATTTTTCTAAGTGATAAAAAAATTGTTGAAAACTCGAAAGAGAAAAAATGTGTTGTAAACTAAAGTTTTTTTAAAAACGCATTGTTACTACACACTTAAAGATATTTATTTTTAATACAATGTTGTCCATAGGACGCAATTCAGTATATTATTATTATTTACTAAGTGTCGTTTAAGTGTGTTTTTTCAATTTCAAATATTCTTATTAAAATATAATTCGTTTCTCAATTCATTTCAAATTGTATAATTAATGATTTATTTATTAAATGTTTTAATAAATGATGTATTGTTTTATTAAATAGTTGTCCTAAGCACTTTTTTTATTGAACCTTTTTATAGAATCAGACAAGACAATTTAATGTATACTCAATTTTTTTAGAACTTGTCGACAATGTAAACAAACCTTCATGTACTATCACACTAGACGACCAATTTTTCCTTCATAAAGTATCAACTTTCTTATCATTCTGAACTCAATCACAAGAAAATATACATTAAAACTAAATAATTTGACTAAAAAGTTAAATTCTATTTGCGCTTGACGTAAGCACGTCAAATTGAATGACATCTTTTGTCTCTTTCAAATCTATCTTGTCTCTGAATGTCAGTGATGTTACGAACTTCATTTCAAGAAATTAAATTAAACTTAATATTTTTCAAATGATTTATATTGTATTATATATAAAAAATTTAAAAAAAGTGTGTTCTTTAATATTTTTATGTGATTTAAAAGAGAATATTGAAATATATATAGTTTTAATTTTATGGCCAGGTTACACCTTTAAGCCAAGTAAGAATATTGTGCGTTTACGGTTGACTTCGTTAGTGATTACGTATTTCGTGTTTAGAAGATTTAAAATTTAGAAGGGTTACTTATAGTGTAACAAAACAACTTATCAGTTTAGTTACACCAAGTTTAGACTTTCTAAACTTATTTACCCTACACACTTGGGTACGTAATTTCAGGAGCCACTTATTTGATAAATTCTTTCACTAGTTGAAAGGTTCGAGTCAAATGAAAAGTTCATTTTCCAAAGTAGACCTTGCCGGGAATCGAACCCTGGAACAGGGCGTTAAGGCAAGCACCCTAACCACTCATCCAACGGGCTCATAAGTAAATTTTTATGCACTTTTGATTTTCATTTGATATCAACACATATATGAAAAATAAATGCTTGACATAAATGCCTACACGTCATTTAGTAGGTAAAGGATTTTTGGAAATTTACTTCAAATTGAAAATTGTAATTCATAAAAAAACAAGGCGATGAGACTACCAAAACTTACTGCACCATATACATAGCTATCTAAATCATAGTAACACGAATATCTACAACTTATTTAATCTTAACAACAAACATTCCGTTTGTAGGTAGAGAGAACCCTTATTCTACAATATTTATGGCGGGTCCGCGAACCTCAGAAATTAGTTTTACAAGTTAATTTGCTTAGACTTCACATTCTATTGTTTTAAGGCTGTATACGTTTACACAAGATTCAGTATTGTTGCTCTTTGGTGTAAGATACTATTACAACAAGATGCTATTTTGTTGTGACATAATAAATTAAGATTTGCTATGTAAATATACTATTACAGTTTTAAACGTGAATATGTCTTTAAATTTGCTTCCATAGTAGGAGGTATTTTAGGAAAGTGATGATAACAATATCAGGGGAACACAGTTTGATGCTGTACATCCAAAATTTAATTACACCACTCCATAGCTAAATTTCGATATTATCATATTGGTAGATATAGATAGATTATCATATAGATATGACTCTCATAGAAAACATTAGGTACTCTTAACGTAGATAAAGTATTCATGTAAAATACACGGCCGTGTTCACACAAGCCACGCCCCAATTTTTTTGTTAATTAACGTCCAGATTGAAATAAGTCATGATGGGCAAAGTGCTCGAAAGTCAATACGCAATTGATCCAAATGAAACATCTAGTTGATTACCTTCGACCTTGTGGGCAAAGACAGATAAGTAATGACGTATTGCAATCTAGAATTTATGAACACAATTTTTTTAAGAATTGTAGAAAACCTAAGCCTTTTTTATATCTGTACCTCACCCTCCGGAGGCGGTTAACTTAGCATGATACGTAAACACCATAGTATGTACATATTTCCATATTACATTAAAAATTGCATAGAATGTAAAATTACTTATACATACATTAGAGCATTTACCTACACGCGGAAATGCTTGTTTAAAATAAATTTTCAAAAAGCAGCTGAAATTTTTAAATCACGCGAGCTTCTCGGACAACCATTAGCAGACCATTCTAGTTCCATTGAAAGCGGTTTTAATTGCTGAGAGCGATAAATATTCTAGTCCATTTTCAAGCTTAATTTTAAATCTAAAATGGAACTAGAATTTAGTGAATTTTTGGAATGTAAGCGTTGTCCTGCCTGAATTTTACTCTACTTTGTTTGTAATGCAACAACTAGCATGCACCAAGCCCCTGTTAATAAGCTCAAATAAGTTAGTCTTAATTATATTTTATTATACTTTTTCATAAATCCCATTATTAATCTTTATAGTCTGTCTGTCTGTATCCGCTAGCTCCTCCTAAACCACGCAATTGATTTTGATGCAGTTTTCACCATCAGTTCGATATTTTTTCACGGAAGGTTTATATATATAATAAAGCCTAATGAAGTTTTTATGCAACTACAAAAAAACAGTATTTTTCAACCAAACTCGCTGACTGTCTAATTATAAGGGAAGCGTTAGTGGTACATTTCCTCCCTTACCTACAATCCTTATTTTACTATTAATTAATTGTTTCTCGCATTTAATTTTATAGTTTATTATTGTTATTGGTATTTTGTCTTGTGGTTTTTAATTATGGACTTGAGATGTCTGACAAAAAAACACCTAAATAAAAAATTAAATTAAATAATATTAATTAGTCGTAATGTACATATTTAAATTTCAATTACGTTGCTTATGTAAAATTAATATTTTGATTTTTTTTAAATGGTCAAGGTTTCAGTTCAGGTGTTCGCAACATTTTTAAAAATAGATCCATAAACGCAAATGTTTAAATAAAACTCGTCCACTCCTTTTACGACGTATGCGAACATTGTTGCACTTCCGAACAAGCAATTGCTCCGATTTTATTGCACGATATTTTTCAATATGAGAGAGAAAAGTAATTATTACGAATTCATAGGCAGGACGCGAAAGCAAAATGACAGATAAACATCCGTCTTTCTGTAGGTATTTATTATTAATTGCCTGTAATGTTTTTACTGGAAACAAATATTATAAAGGGTCAAATTACATAATTGAATTCCATAATTTGTTTGTTCCAACTTATCCAATATTCCATATAAGCTTATCCCATTAAAAAAAATCTTTCTTAGGCTGAATATTCTACGCGGGCGAAGCCGCGGATACCAGCTAACTAAAAATAAAGATCCAACGCTTGGCAAAAGTATAATGTCAGGCGTCACATTGCTTTAGATACATATTTTGTCAGGAGTTAAATATTTTTTTTAGCAACGCGGAAAAAGTCGCGGGAATCAGCTAGTATCCATCTATAGTTGAATACAAATAAGTACGAGACATACCTACTATTAATTCTATTATTAACATTGATGGTTAAGTAACAGGAAGTAGATTATTTTTCTTTTTTGGAAAAAGTAGGCTGACAGTCATCTTGAAGATGGAATATCTATACAAGTTATCTACAAATAGCATCTGGCGTTTGCAAGTACGCAATAAACTTATATAGATAAGCGACAAGGTGAGAGGATAGGGAAAGTAGGTTCTATTAAGAGGCTTGCTCATGCACCAAAACACATTACACATGCACTTATCATCTCATAATGGTTTTCTCTAAATTGATGGTTGGTTACTGCCGCCAAATGTCATTACTAAAAGTTAGTGTTTAATTGAGAATAAAATTGTATGTCGCAGGTAAAGCCCAAAACTATCCAAATGAAATCGCGGGCAAAAGCTAGGTTTTCGTAATGCGAAGTCGTAATAAGTGCATACCTAATACAAAGTATTTTTTGGATTAGAATTACAGTTAATCCAAAAAATGTTATTCCCTCTAAACATTATTTATAAACGAGGCCATTAATCATGAAGATTTAAGAACATTTTAATTGCGAGCATTATGTCGTCTTATTATACTCTCAAATAAATCTTAAAATGAAAACTTTTGTAACCAAATAAATTGTTTACTTTTTTTATGTTAGGTAAGGTAAACTTACAGGCTGACGGTCCACTTGATGGTAGGCTGCTGGCTACCGTAACCTATAACACAAGCGGCGACACAATTGTTGCAAGTGCGCTACCGACGTTTCAGGATAAAGTAATGTGCTTTGATATCGCATACTTACTCACTGAAACACCACAGCACACATAGATACTGTTATTTCACGGTAGTCTTATGTAAGGGGCTGGTTACTGCCACCAGACGGGCTGCCCAAATGACTACGAAACGCTGTATCTCCTGCCAGTACTTAAAATAATTTAAATTAGGTACGGATTATATTTTATAAGGGTTGGCAGCCATGCTGAGGGTACACATGTTAGTATAATAACTATCGCCTATACATAATGTATGTAGATCTGATAGGATATAAAGAATAAGAAAAATTGGTAAGATGAGGGAACTCTGACTTTCTTTATTCACGCACTAAAACTCACTCACAACATTTATGCAGATTTTTTTTACAAAATAAGCAAATGTTTAAATTTGTAACAATGTATTTTTTACAAACTAATAATATATCAAAAACCGAGGATATTTGGTCATTTTTTTTTATTTATATTTACCTTATTACATTATGAGGGCAACATCGACCTTCATAGACCACATTAGCAACTAATCATCAAGTGGACTCTCATTTCACCTATCAACCTTTATCACATAAGAAGGTTCAACACACTGCTTGTTTAACATAACGTGTACTCGTCTGCTTCCTGGTAAACCTACACTTTTTCCTGAACTAAATAGAGGATTATTATATTTTATATAATAAAATGATCGATCACAGAGAATTATAATAAGGCTTTAATCAAAACAATATTAAGAAGCCTCGCCAAAAGGCGGCGTGATGAATGAGGCATCAGATATGCAAACAAAATGCAGCCAATCACTCTCGGCTAGTGATTTTTGTAAAGAAAATTTGAGTTCGACAGTAGGGTTGTCAATCTCAATTCTTGTTATTTTAACATAATTATTTCGTTATTACTTAGTCGCCGTATTTCTACGAGGAGACTAGACAAGTTACAGTTTTTTTTTTTATTTTTATGTTTAGGTCGACAGAGAGGTTTATGGTCCACTTGTTGATAGGCGGCTACCGTCGCATACAACACAGTGCCCTGTCGACTATAGAAGGATTAAGGATAAGGGATTAGGAAGGGATAGGTAAATCGTTTTTGGCATCCCCTACTCACCGAAACACACTCACACGTGCTCTTATTTCACGATGGTCTTCTGTAAGGGGATATTTACAGAAGACCATCGTGAACCCTGATCCTTTATCCTAAAATGGCTGCACACTTGCATATTTGTGTTAATAGACGACGGTAATCATCTACCATCAAGTGAAACGTCACCTTGCCTGCTGAACGTTACATCTAAAAATTACCTGTTTAATTAATCTGACGTTCAATTTTGTTATAATTAAAGGTCTTATTTGGTGTTAATTTTTTTAATGTGCTGATTTCGGTAATTAGCATATTCTGAATTAACTAAATCTATCCATGTTGCAATCGGTAGCCATACTGTGACAGAATCCCCTAAACCACCAGTTAATGAGGTAAGCGCATCCTACTCCTTCAGCACTATACGTCCTTACCAGCCCTAACACTAAAACATACAGATTACGCTGCCGGTGGTCTAAGATTTTATGCCTCATAATTATAATGCCTATGGCATATCGCGGAATAATTCGTTTCAATTAAAGTTTTTTGTGATTTCCCGCCGTCAAGAGTTCTTTCGCTTTATACAACTGAATATATTTTAATAGTTCGAGAGTATGGTTTAAAAATGAAATAAGTATTTTAATATATTTTTATCTAAGACCTTCTTACAAATCAATCGACAACCGTAACAGATAATTTTCAATTGTTTTTGCAATCATCTCTATGTATTAGGTTAGTTCTCACCACGTTCTCACAGTGAAGAAATTTTGGTTGTCTCAAATTTATAACTCCTTAGTTTTTTAATATTTCAGATGTATTGTAAATATGGAATGAAGAACTAATTTTCTTCTATTAGGGCACTGAAATTCAGCGAGATCAGACAATATCTTCTTGAAGAAAAATGCCTAAAATTGAGCAAAATTGTCACTTTCCTGTGGGGCAATTTTCCAAAACTCTACCTTTCTATCGAAATAATACCTAAACACAAATCAAAGAGATTATATCTAATCACAGTCACAATCAATACATCTTTGCTAAAACCTAAAAATAAATTACGTACCTATATCCCTATATTTATTCGAATTTCCATCGTAGAATAGAGGCGACACGAATTGTGTATCACTAAGAATTTTTAAAATCGGTAAAGTAGTGTCTGAGTTGATTCATTATAAACAAAAATAAAAATCTTCTCTCTTTATAATTTTACTATAATAGAAGAGCGAGAGTTATACCATACAAATTTTCATGCATGTGAATGAGACGGTTTTCACAAATGTGGACACATCAAAACATATTGAAATCACTCTTTGATACATTGCACGTTTTCTGTTATTTTAAAACGAAGTTTTATACGAATACCAAATTTGATTTTATGAGCATAAATTTCAGAGGTAAGCAAGCTACGTCTTCAACGTCTAACGAAATGCAAATCTTGGTTTTCATAGTTTTACAAACAATATAGCAAGTCCGTCTTGGTAGCTGTCGTTTAGCAATTATATATTTTAAAAATCTAATAAAGTAGTTTAATAAAATAATTTAAAGGAATCAAAAAAGTGTTAAATAATTTTCCTAAAAAGTGGATCGTGGAATCCACATTAATTATTAAAATATTTTATTAATAACTTTTATCGAATACCTAATTATTTTAGTGGTGTAATCACCAATGGGTGATTATTGATTTGAATGCTGCAACTGTATCCGAGAGTAAAATATAATAATGTTCAAAATACAAAAAAAAAAAAATTATAAAAAAATACAATACAAAATACATACCTATTATTTAAAATATTTCAAGCATCTAACGCAACAAGAAATTTCTTTGCTGCGGCTTCGTTACTTACTGCTTCATATGTAAATATAATCATGAAGTTATTGTCAACGATAAATACACAAGTACTTTGAATATTATAGCAATTTATAGCAGCTCAGCAGAATACTTTGTGAGCATTACATTAATTAAACCTGGGCATGTGTGCAGACGAGAAAATCGCTGAATTAATTACCCTAACTGTGAACTGTAAGTATAATGAAACTTTTAATATTTTCATATATTTTTTTATGTTAAAAAAATCAACAACAAGCTGGTGGTCCACTTGATGTTAGGTAGTTATCGTCGCTGCCGACTATAGTAAGGTAAATGTATTGCTTAAGTTCCTAGGATAATTGTTGAGATGGACATAATAGCTTTGTCGACCCATAATCAAAGACCGAACCAAACCGGTGGTTACTGCTGCCAGACGGAAGCGCACTTGCAGCAGCTAAGTATGTCGTTGCTGTTTTGTTATAGGCGACGGTTATCACCTACCATCAAATGGACCATCCGCCTATCTGACGATATTTACATAAGTAATTTTTTTGCTTTTTGTATATAATTTTGGATAAATGAAAAGCACATTTGAGGTGCTAATATTAGGATTTTTCTCTGTAAACTTTTCTCATTGTCAGTGAACGTGATTTTAAAAGCAGAATTTCAAGAGTGGGCTCCATAAAACAAATTGCTCGTGTCTAATGAAAGTAGCCCAATTTTCCGCTACAAGAGTGAAATAAAGAACAGAGATAATTTAACCCCTCCATGGGTTGAGTTGTGGTCACCACTTTTTTTGGTCAGTCATTCGATACAACATAATAATAACACAAACGAAAAACAGCATTAGTATTTAGTATAAATAACAGCACATTTATGCTTTTATTTCACGGTGTTATTCTGTAAGGAAGTGGTTACTGCCACCAGACCAGAAGTGGGGCTGCCCAAATGATATGTGTATAACCGTATAACTTAATATTTATAACTAAAATGGCACATTAATAAACGGAGATACTAAATATGGTTTATAATAAACTATAACATAGTTATAGTTAGTAGTTCATAGTTAGTAGTGGTGTGAAATACTGTTGTAACAGTGTTAAACAACTGTTCTACCTGGCCAGTAATGACTAATTTGCAAATGCACTCAAAAGGGAATTCCGCTGAAGCACGAATGTTGCAAAGTTGGGCATTTCGTGTGGGCACATTGGCTGGAAAACTGTTAACAATGTGTTCAAACATAAGCATGAATCCGGGCTTAGCTTTATGATGCTCTGTATTCGTCCTCAGTACCCAAGTTACGATAAATAACTCAGGTACAGCTAGAATTTTATTGAATATTTTTTTAAACTTATTTTAAGGTTATTTGAACACTTGAATCTTAATTGAATTCATAAACTGCTTTTTGCTCCCTCCAACTTTTTTGCATGATTACATAGGTTGTGCAACGTATATTGATTACATTGCAACTATTGAGCTGTCTAATCTGTTTGGCATATATTCGTTTCATAAAGAGTTGCTCTTATAAAAAAAGCTTAAAATATCAAATGCTTTTCTCACTTGTATTTTTGTATATTTGTAAATATTGAGATACCCAAGAGGCATATATTTAAAAAATTTATTCCAAAATCAATATGTTGTAGAAATATCTAACTGCAATAATGTTGCTGTTGAATTGGCTTGTTGCAGAATTAATCCGCTTTTAGCAACTATGTCTATTGTACCTATGTGTTTGACTTCGTAACTTCCATTAGACGAGTTTATGAAAGGATGAAGTGACCGAGCTTTGTTTTCACTGTGCACATATGTGTTTGTTTTCCTTTACACTTCGCATTAAACATTTATTTTTTGTACGCAAATGCAGTGAGTGAAGTAGGTCGCGAACCAGGCTTTGTTTGACTCAACACGACGCTGGGTCGAGTTTGATTTATGTTTTGTCAACAAGTTGTTTTGTGTTAAAATAATTATGAACACCTAGATTTTTCTTTCTCTACCAAGAAGGTCTAAAATGTCTTCATCCAATGATGTTTCTTAATAAGTTATAATAAGTTATTAAGAAACATCATTTCATGAAGACATTTTGGACCTTTTTATTAATAATAACTTTAACCACTTGTCATCAGCCTATCACTCTTAGCTACACTATCTTTTTCTTGCGGTACCCCTCAAACTAGTGAAGATTGGCGATCAGCCTGAGGCAGTCCTCGTTGTCTTTTGTTCGTCGGAACAGCTCTACTGCGTTAGTTATCCCGGTCCACTCCCAGATGTTTCTCAGCCACTTCTTCCTTCGCCCAACTTATCTCTTTCCAATCTGCATAGACACTATACAGATAACCAATGTACATACTACATTATGGTATTTTATTAAATGTTAATGCAGGTGCACAAGCGGATACCCATTTGGTTACCCACTTTAACCGTCGTCAAATTTAAGAGCGGGTTGCTAGATACACATAATAATCTTTAGCCACGTTTAACCTCGGCTATGTTTGCTAATAAAATTTTACATCACATTAATTTTATCACTACTATTATTATTCATCTTCAACCTTTGTGCATTAGTGATTCTCATTATATCCGAAAAAATGATGAAATATTTTATTGTGCTTATTTGGTAGGCTCGTGTTGTATTGTCTTCAGTATACTTGTCTACGTATAACACGACTCACATTTTTTTATTCTACATTTTAATTTCAAACCATCGGGCCATTTCACATCATTGCAGCTATCTGCTGTCGTCTCAGTTCTATTGAGGCTCGTCAACGTAAATGAGTATTTTTAGGAGTCATAGTTGGCTCTGGTCTAAATGTGGCAAGTTGTGGCAGTGCGTTTTGCAGTTTTGTAAGCAGCTCGTCCTGCAGCAGTAACCACTTTCTTACAGAAGACCACTGTGGCTGTGTGGTTACATTTCGGTGTGTAACGGATACCAATCTTTATCTATCTCTTCTTAATCAGTTATTCTTAATCCTACTATGGTTTACGGCCTAAAAACTTAAGTGAGATTATGGATAACATTTTACGAATATTTGCTTACATATTTTGGAGCTGATACGGTGGTATCTGACTAAAAATACTAAAGTAGTATGCGTAAAAAGAATACAGCAACAGTTTACCCAAAAACACTCAGTTTATAACTGCGAGTTATATAGTACCATCCATCAAAGCTTACGCGGTCTATTATAAAATTAAACAGGTTGTCGAAGTCCCATTAAAAATTCAAGCCTGTTCCTATAAACTTGTTTATGATTGGTTTATAAACAAATATTATAAGAGCTACCAAAATTCCCGGCTAACTCAACAATACAACTTATTACTTATAATTAATCATTCATTATGTTTGTAAAACGAATTTCAAGTGCGGAACGTGTCACGAGCAGTTCAAGGAAAATTGAAACTTGTTAATTTAAATTGGGACCGTTTAATCCAAGACGAACTAACTTAACATCAACAGCGAAAGAAAGTTGGAATGTTGCTACCTGGAGGTCAAGATTGTAAATGTAATACGAATATTCTGAACGAAATTTCAACAACAGGGAATCACTTTTATCAGAAATATGTTATTCTGACTTTCATTTTCTTATTTCAATTTCAAACTTCTTATTTCTTACTTTCATGCGATCATATTTATCGCACATATCTGATCGAATATGATAATGCGAAGTGAACTTATTTTTACAAGCGATCCATATCAAAATATCTCAAAGTTGTATAATATACAACTTAGACATTTTGGTTTTAATTGTGATCCATTTTACATTTATGATTATCAATATCTACACTGTATAACTGACGCTTGCTTCTAAATAATTCCAAATAATTAAGAAGTTTTAAGTATACGCAGGGATCACTGCTTTTCGCAGTCCGCCGTGAAGCCCGTCGTTTGGTGACAGTAACCACCGCCTTACAAAAGACCACCGTGAAATAACAGCATGTGTGCTGGTGTGTTTCAGTATGTGAGTAAGGGATGCTTTTCTTACATATTTGGAATTATTACATTTATATCAATTACATATTATATTGTATCAAGTATTATACATTGTATCAAGAGCGCAGGACGCATACCGCGACACGCCAGTCTGAACGACATCATTCGTCGGGCGTTTGTTAGTGCCGCCGTCCCATCAGTTTTAGAGCCTAACGGACTAATGAGAGACGACGGCAAGAGACCAGACGGCATGACTCTTATTCCCTGGAAGTTAGGAAGACCCCTGGTATGGGATGCCACATGTGTAGATACCCTGGCTCCTTCTCATCTTTCAGGAAGAACGTCACAGACTGGTGCTGCCGCTTAAAAAGCCGAAAATCTCAAGCGGCGCATATATGTAAGCTTAGATACATGTTTGTGCCGCTTGCGGTAGAGACCATGGGTCCGTGGGTGCCAGCCGCTCATGAACTTTATAAGGAGCTGGCAAAACGGTTAGTAGAGGCGTCGGCTCTTACTTTGCCCAGAAGATAAGCATATGCATTCAACGGGGCAATGCAGCCAACATTCTGGCCACTTTTCCGTCTACCAAAGGTTTAATAGGTTTAAATTATTTATAAGTATTTTTTGAAAATAATTAGTTAGTTTTTAAGTTTTTATGTTAAATTTGTATTTACATTTATTGAATCAATAAATTTGTTGATATTTTATGGCGTCAAACATGTTATTAAATTTACCAAGCGTCCATGGACATAACAATTTTACTTCTACAAAAACTTTTTGGTATTACAATTCAGAAGTCTGTAGGTAATTTGTTTGCGCTGGCAGTACACAATTTCTAGACTTGAATGTGTATCTATAAATAAGGGGATAATTTAGGGGATCCATACTAATAACCTACCAACCGATCATCATGATATTTTGCATATGCATTGTCAAGGATACAGGAAAGGACACAGGTTACCTATGTCATCCAGAAAAAAAGGACTGTACCCGAGGAATCATCTAAACAATAGTTATAGCAACAATGGTCAAACGTTATAATGCTTATTTATTGCTTATATGATTACTAAACATCGATGATGAATACGATGATGATTCTTTTATTTCATTTAATGTGTTATTATTTAGATCTACTACTCAGACAAACTTATAATAATATTTAATAATGATAGTAAACCATGCCTCACTCAAAAGAATCATGAAAAAATATTTGAAATCGTGACTTTTTAAAAAATACCATCACAACTTTTTAAATAATAACAATAACCGTGTCTTTTTGGAGTCACCGGAATCTGCAGAAAACAGACAAGTTTTTGTGATATGTGATCAATTTTCTACAAAACATTTTTTTTTACAGTATTGAACAAAATTTTGTCAAATTTCATTTTTTACATTAAATGTTTATTTATTTTTTAAATATGTTTATTTGCTACAGTACAATATAATTCCTGGAAAGGCACACCTTTCTATAGCATACTTAAAAAAATTACGAATAATTTTTTTATGATTTTTTGTCGCCTTTAGAGTACAAGAAGAAAAAAAAGTAATAAATGATTATAACTTTTGAACCATACAAACCATTGAACCATATATATATATACTAGGACTTTGTTCCTAGTAATATAAAGTATAATATAAAGCATAGAATTTTGAGAATAGAATTGAGTCATAGAATTGAGTTTTTCAGGGAGCATAGAATTCAAAAATGGTATTCTTACATTTGACCTTATTTGTTTGTAGAACGCAAACCTAAAACCTCGTGTTACCGATTTTTTGTGTATCCAGAGAATCTATAAAATCGCCACATTCACTGCAAAAAAAGAAACAAATGTAAGAACAGATCGCCTAAAAAATTCAACCCCTCCGTAGATACATCAATAAAATAATAAAATTCATTCATAGCCGCTCTGCTGCAAAGAAGTTATGAAAATAAAATTATTCTCGGCCCACTGCGGTCCCTTTTGAAAGACGTCCGTTGAAAATCTCGCTTCCAAATATTTGAGAAACAATCGAACGAACGAGTGAGGTCTGTTCTAGAAAACCCTTGATTATTTATAGAAATTCTGTTATTTTGTTACAGGATTGATATAATTATTTAGCTGAGGCCGTCTGGCAGCATTCCCTCCTTACAAAAGACTACCGTGAAACAAATATTATGTGTTTCGGTAAGCGAGTAAGGGATGCGAGAGCCCATTACACCATCATTTATTTATCCCTTAATCTTAATCCTTCTATGGTTGGCAGCTCACTTGCAGCATCTATGGCGTTGCTGGTGTTATATATAGGCGACGGTAGCAACTTACCATCAAGTAAACCGTTAGCCAATCTGTCGACCTTAACATAAAAAAAAGCTATCCAGTGGTGTAATTAAATTTTCTGGTGGAAATGATAGAGATATGTGGCTACAGCATCAAACTGTATCTCCCGACTTTGTTACAATCAGTTATCTGAATTGCTACCCACTATGAAATAAAAGACGTATTTTACGTTAAATAACAGAACAATAAAATTATAAATGTGAGTTAAACTTTCACTCGGTGTACTTTTAAGTAGCAAGTTAAAGTCGATGCTAATTGCTAGTATAATTATGTACAATTAGCTAATGTTCGCAACTTCGTAGTTCGCTTTTTGTAAAACCCACAGGAAATTAACATTTTTCCACAATAAAAAGTATTCTATAGTTTAATCCAGGTCATAATAGATACATCAGTGAAAACCGTATTCAAATTGGTTAAGCCGTTTCTGAGAAGCAAAAATTCTAAAAAAAAAAACTTTTTTTTTACCTCGGTTAAACATAATACAACGTGTATGTATGTTTTTTTATTTGAAAAAATATTCAAGGAAGTAAAAACCGTATTCAAATCGGTCAAGCTGTTTCTAAAATTAAAGTGTACAAACGCACAGAGAAACATACAGACAAAAATTTTAAAAACTCTTTTTGACCTCAGTTACATAAGTACAACATGTACAAATATATACCTATTTTTTTAAATATTTAATGTGCCTACAGACACGGCTCGTTTACGATTTCATTATATGTACGATGATATGATGATGATATTCAATCTTTTTGATTGTCTTAAAAATCTCTATTATGTTAACTGCACTTTGAAATAAATCTCAAAACTAATTCCGCTCTGTGATTGACGAATAAAATTTAACGAGACAGTGACAACGATAGAGGCGGTGAATTTTGATGAATTCTTTAATCGTTGTTTCGATTGTTGGAGGGGTGGTAACTTTCTTTATTGTGGACAAGTGTTTGATGAACGTTCCAGATGTAGGTTCTAGCAAAAATAACATTGGGACGAAAACAAACGCCAGCGTCCAATTTCGGTGTTAAATGTTATTCTTAGGAATAAGAAAGCGAGCCAACTTGACGTCATTTATTAGCAAAATGGTTTCTCAGTGTTTCTTAAAGAAAAAAAAAACAGTATATGTTGGACATGAAATGTGATTTATACAACAACTAAGCGGTTAAACTTTAATTTCTGTTAACTTTTAATGTTAATACTAGATCGAATCCGAAATAGAGATGGAGATAGATATCGAAATAGAGATTTGAATAGGTTTTAACTTGTGTTTGTAATTTTTAAATATTTAATGACACGGGGCGCAAGCCAGCTGTCGCATTACTTAGTGCCTAAAATTTATATTACTTACTAGCTTTCTATAGGTGAAAGAATTTTCAAAATCGGCCCAGTAGTTTTTGAGTTTATGTAGGTATACATACAAAAATATTAGGGGTTAAAGTATGAAATTGCCGATTTGTACTGAAAAATAAAAATTCGTTTTTTTTTTTAATTTAACATATTTATTTAATCAAAATAATTACCATTATTATCTATACATTGCTGCCATCTAATAGGAAGCTCATTTATGCCTTTGCGATAGAACTCTGGTGATCTAGATTCGACAAACTGTGTGAAAGCATTTTGCACTGCTTCCTGAGAAAAAAACTTTTTATCACGCAGAAAATTGTCCAAATCACGAAAAAAATGGTAGTCCGTTGGAGCAAGGTCTGGCGAATACGGAGGGTGACGAATGGTTTCTAATTGCAGTTCCTGTAGAGTTAAAACGGTTTCTCGTGCTGTATGAGGTCTCGCGTTATCATGGAGCAATAATGGTGAAGATCGATTCATAAGTCGGGGCTGTTTCACTGCTAGTTTCGCTATCATTGTTCGGAGTTCGGCGCAGTAGACATCTGCCGTTATTGCTTGACCAGATCGGAGAAAGCTATAGTGAATAACACCACGCTGAGACCACCAAACAGTTACCATTACCTTTTTATTGGTAAGCTTTGCTTTAGGACACTGTTGCGGCGTTTGACCTGGGGTCAGCCATTGCATTTTCCGCTTACGATTATCGTAAAGAATCCATTTTTCATCACATGTCACAATTCGATCCAATATTCCTTCATTTCTGTATCGATTCAACAAGGCAACGCAAGTTTCAACACGCGTTTCTTTCTGTAGATCAGTCAAATCATGAGGCACCCATTTTTCATATTTTTTTATTTTATTGATTTGACGCAAATTTATTTTATTTTATTTATTTATTACTATCTAACACGTATTTACATACAATATGATGACAATGTCTGTAAACCATTATTGGTTTGTCTAGACATATTATTTCACGCCAACACAACAAATTATAACTATAACAATATTACAATTCATAATAATATAAATATGCCTAACTAACGGAATAAGATGCAACTCAGTTGTAATCAAAAAAAAAAACAAAAGAAAGAAAGAAAAACCGGTCGAGCGAGGCATCGTCACGCTCTGTGCGTGTGCAACTCGCTACACAGGGTGCTCCAATCTATGCGGGCATGTATTTTTAGATGATAGCTATTTAGTTTAAGTAATATTTTTTTAAGGTACGCTTTATGTTTTTTTGTGTTATTTCATTTTTTAAATTGGTAGGTAAATTATTTATTAGACAGGGAATTATATATTGCGAGGTTCTTTTGCCATACTCATTAATAAATTTTGGTTTATGCAATAACTTATTAGTGACGCTTCTAGTGACTATTGTGTGACTTTTTACTACTTGAATTTCCTCGCGAAAGTATTGTTCCATGAGTAATGTATAGTCAACTTTTTTGTGAATAGGAATCACTCCACAGTACTTAAATAGTCCCATGGGATCTTCACTATATTTATTTTTAATTTTCAAAGGTACTATTATTTTTAACAATCTATATTGGATGTTATATATTTGATCTAGGTACGTTTTATAAGTGCGGCCATAGCTACTTAACCCGTAAGACAATATACTCTCAGCTAAGGCTTTATACATAGTCAACAATATATCACCTAGTACCTTGTATTTAATTATATAAAATTTAGCTAATATTGCTCTAAGTTTATTACATACTTTATCTATGTGTTTCGCCCAATTAAATCTGTCATCAATTATTAGGCCCAAGTATTTGTGTTCAGCCACTTGCTCAATATTTATGCAAGCATTAGTAATGTACTAATGCTTGCATAAGTATATGTACATTTATCGTGTGGAGACAGACATGACTATGGGCTACCACTTTAATTTCACCAGAATAGTAATTGTGACTAGACCGAACGTGTATAAGTTTTGTTTTATCGGCATTGAGTACCAGCCCAGAGTCATGCGACCACTTACAGATTGCAGTGAAATCCATTTGTATCATATTTTGTGCGGCCAATGGATCTTTGTCGGCTGCCAATAAACAGGTATCGTCAGCAAACTGATAAATTTTGCAGTGCTGGATGACATTAGTAAGGTCATTCACGTATGTAAGGTAATGCAATGGGCCAAGGACCGATCCTTGGGCTGTTCCCTCAGTAACGTTAACAATTTCACTGAGTGTTCCTGCAACTTTTACTTGGAAACAACGCTCGCTAAGGTAATCTCTACACCAGTCCAATAATCTGCCCCTAATACCACTATTTTCTAACCGTTCAATTAGAAGGTCATGCCGCAATGTATCAAAGGCTTTTCCATAGTCTATAAAGACTAATAATACATGCTTTTTGGCGTTCAGATAACTGTTAACCTCATCCGTGAAGCGGGACAATAATTGCGTTGTACTTTTTTTAGCCTGAAACCGATACTGTTGACCAGAAAGAATGCCATTGTTTGAATAGAACTTTTGAATTTTATTACATACATACTTTTCAACAATCTTGTCTAAAACGGGTAATATTGTAATAGGGCGATACATTGCGCAATCATGAGTGCTGCCACCCTTATAGATAGGACGAACAATACCAGTTTTCAGATCTTTGGGGTAGCGTCCCATCGCAATGCTGGTATTAATGAGCCGTGTAATAGCACCTACTATCCTATCTGATAACCTCACTATATCCATCGCTCGAATGCCATCAGCTCCTGGAGCTTTATTAGGATTAATATTTTTAATAATTTTATAAATGTCACCTTTTTTTGCTACCGGGAAAAAAATTGATTTATCTACTGGCCTTTCATAGCTGCTTTTGTTCATCAAGTTACGAGTGCAATTAGGAATAATCGATTTTACATTATATTGGAATTGATTCGCGAAATTATCAGCCAATTTTTTAGTGTCTTTTTCATCAAAAGCTTTTGTGATAAAATCATCAATTGAGTTCACTACTTTACCTGAAATTTTATTTATTATTTGCCATAGTTTCTTAGGGTCGCATTTTGATTTATTAATTTCTGTCCTAATTTCTTTTTTCTTATTTTTATATATAATTTTATTTACTTTATTTCTTATTTTGTTATATTTTGCTCTGAGTTCTTTATTACTGTTGTCTTTCAGCCATTTTGAAAATAAGTTGTCCCGTTTTTTAATTAAGTTTGAAACATTTTTATTGACCCATTTAAATACATTGCGTTTTGAGTTACTGATTTTATGTAGATATTTAGATTTATCATAACATTCATCAAACCGTTGCCTAATAAAATTATATATCTCATCGGGACACTCCATAGATAAGGCTAGGTCCCAGTTCACTTTGTCCAATAATTCTTTAATTTTATTATTATCAATCCGAGTCACATAAATAGGAACACCCGTGCATGCGAGTTACTCACTAATGTCGCAACCGTAACCCTATGATCCGCCAATACGGTGCAAAGCGCGGCGGTGTACACGTCCCTCATGCGGGATCGTACAAAAATATGATCAATGCAACTTTTAGTTATTAATTCATTAACTATTTCAATTCTAGTGTAACTTTTGATACCGCATGAAAGGCCGTACCCGCTCATTATGTCAGTGTATGATTTTTTGACCGGGTTTGTTATTTTTAAATTAATATTTATGTCCCCCAAAAAGACCAAGTCAGTGTCTGCAAACCTGTCTAAGATTCTGTCTAACTCACACATGAAATGTTGTTTACTACAATTGGGTGGCCTATACACCGCACACAATCCCACAGAGTACGAGTTCGTAGTTAAAGTGCCAAGTAGGCATTCAAAGTGTTGTGAGGTAGCTTTTATTTTAGTAAATTTGTGGCTATTTTTAACGTAAACAATTATACCGCCACCTCTTTTATGATTTCTTAACTCTGTAAACATTGTGTAGCCTTGTAAATTATACAGGGATTTGACATTATCCGAAATATTAACTTCAGTTAATAACAAACAATCGATTGATGAATTGGAAATATGAATAATGTGTTCTACTTTCGAGAAATTCTTGATTAAAGATCTTACATTTACGTGCAAAAATGTTATATTCTGACTGTTACTAGGAATTATATTTTGAAAGTCTGTAATATCTACACAATCAAATAGTTCTGTAATATTATAATTATCTATATAATCCATAATAATTAAGTTTAGATAAAAGTTAAATATTTAGTAATAAAAATAAATAGGAAAAAAGTATATTAAATAATTAAATGCTAATTAGGGAATATTAATCTTACTTTGGATTTGACATTAGATTTTTGATGTCACTCTTAGCTCTAATTTTATATATCTTAGTGTTATCATTCTTACGTGCTAAAATTTTACCATCTTTAAACCAAATATATTTAAAAGCATTTTTCATCTCCTGCTTAGCCTGCCACAGTAGATTTTTATGATATGTAGACAGCGCCTCTCTAATATAAATTCTTTCACTTGCTTGGGAACCAGACAATTTTGGCAGAATATCCCCTGCAGTGACAACGGAACTACGGGCATTAAGTATCAGCTGTTGTTTGGATGATTCATGACGAACACGGACTTGTACTGACCCATATCCGTTCTGTCTAGGGGGTAGCGTTTTGATGGATAATACGTCTTCCTTCCGTCCTCCGATCTTTGCGAATACACACTCCACCACTTTAGGAATATCCAGGTCTTTCATGTCAGGAATGCCTGAAATTTCTACTTGATCCGCCAGTAGCTGCTGTTCCATTTCATAACTACGTTGTTCCAGAGACTCGATCTTCACTAGGTGCGACCTGTTTTGATTGTCCAGGTAGATAATTTTCTTTTCCATCTCTTTTACTTTGCTAGTTAATGCATCCACGGATTCTGAAAATTCATCCACCTTTTCGCTGCAATATTGTAACGATGTAGAAACAGCTCGTATCTCTTGCGTAATAATATTCCTCACTTCTTTTCTTAGGTCCTGTAGTAATTGTTTTACATCAACTGAGGCTTCCTGGATCAAGCCATCCTCATCATCTTTATCTTCACAGTCAGCTAGCGTTACAAAGGACCTCCTGCGAGACGAGTTTAGATTACAGTCGTTACACGTCCACTCGAGATTTTCGGCGGCTTTTAGGGCACCAAGCTGTTTGGTGCTTAAACCGGAGCACTCCGTGCTTGCGTGTACTATTTTTTGACAACGGCTACATTCCAGAATTGTAGTTTTCTTATTTATTAGTTTATTACAGCTATGACACTTTACCATAATGCGGGTAGATTTAAAACAGTTTATTATAAGATTGACTGTTTTCTAGTTATAGACGTCTTATCCGCATCAAATGTCCTAGATAACACTGTTACTTATAGAAACTGGCTTAACTTATTAATTAACACAAAATTTACACAACAATTGTCAATAATATAACTATAGACAATTTTAAACTTATGGCGCGAATGCATTTGTTGCACGGTTGAAGGGTGAAATATCAATATTGTTGGTAAGGTAACGTTAAACCATGCCGCTAATTCCTGGGTAGTTTGGCTCGGATCGGCTTCCACCATCTCTTTCAAATCATTGTTATTCACCTGTGTGGGCGGTCTTCCACGTGGTTCGTTCTTCAAATCGAAGTTTCCATCACGAAAGCGTTTAAACCAAAACCGCACAGTGCGTTCATTAGCAGTCCCCTCTCCAAACGCAACATTAATATTGCGAGCTGTTTCTGCCGCGTTAGTTCCGCGTCGGAACTCGTATTCAAAAATCACACGAATTTTCGAAGTATCCATCTTTATTGTTTAAGCTGAATAAAAAAAACAACTGACAGTTGATAATCGAATGTTGCACATTTTTTAAAAGAAGAACTACATAGGTACCGTATGAAAAAAGTTTCACTCAAAAATCTCAAACCATGAAGGTTCTATGTCAATTCGAAGTACCTATTACAATAAAACGGCAATTTCATACTTTAAACCCTATTATAAATCTTCTCTCATGCTTCTCTCTTTATAATATTGTAGTATAGATTTTTTTTTAACTATTCTATTTAGGTACCAATATTAAGGATTGAAAAATTAAGATAAGTAGTCAGGATAAATAAGAATGTGACAAGTCCGATTTCAATTACTATTAAGTAAAATCACAATTACAGGAATCAGGGATTAAGGCGACAATTGCTTTCTTTTAAACTTATATTTTTTTGGTATACTAATTTATATGTAATAAAAAAAATCAAGTAACTAAAGTAACTGCGTGAAAAGATTGAAATAAACGTTGATAGAATGAATACAGAAATAAATAAGAGTTTAATAAGAGAAAAGTTAACCATCCGTTTGCAATTTCGTACACCGGTTCCTTGATTTGCCTCAATGCCAGTAAAGGGGCCAATCGGTCTGATCATTAATTGGCGGTTTACTCAAAGCTATTACAGTTCTCTTTGGTTTTGAGGTTGCCAGGATGAATGGACACTAA
Source organism: Synanthedon andrenaeformis (assembly GCA_936446665.2). Lineage (NCBI taxonomy): Eukaryota > Metazoa > Arthropoda > Insecta > Lepidoptera > Sesiidae > Synanthedon > Synanthedon andrenaeformis. The sequence continues at coordinate 3,088,898 of OW387780.2, read as the reverse complement.
CTCCGACCGCTCTCCACATATGCTATTGTAAATACATTGTATTTAATAATGGCTGCTTTAAATTATCATTGAATTAATGATTGAATAATTTTTCGAATGACGTAGTAAATTTCTTCATACTTGTTTAGATTATCCTACTAATATTATAAATGCGAAAGTTATGGAAATGCTAACAAAAATTAAATCTGACGTTATCCATTGTCTGAGAAGATAGTAATATCAACTTTCTCACTTCAAAAATCCAATGGAATATAATCCCTTTGAATCTTATTAAAAGTCTACAATGCAAATTGTACTCTAAGCACAGGCTCTAAGAGTGAAACTCTCTTGTGCATACTTAATTCCCTGCCTAGGTAAGGACTACATCTCGTAGCTGCTGGTCAAACAATACGTGTTTAGGAGTTAACTGCAAGAGGGATAAGCCCTCCCTTTCATTATTTATTCTTGAAAATAACCCTTGCCATGTACATGATAGAACAAATTATGCTGGTATATATATACCCACTTAATAACCATTTCAAAATTAATTTGAATAAAGAACGTTTATTAATAATTAATACAGGGTGTGGCATGTAATAAGAGCAATAAATTTAAACGATGATTCTATAGAGTATACGCAGTTACCTTAACCTAATCATAATGCTCCAAAGTGATTATACTCAGAGATATAGCAACCAAAGTTACAATACATAATCAATGAATTTCATGATCGCTAAATTGTCGGTTATCAGTCGTTAGATGTCTTGGTACAGGGTACTGTAGCGAGAACGATCGTAAATGTCAATGTCAAGTACTCCGACTGGACACATTATGTCTGTAGTAGTACATTGCTGGCTCGATTAATTTTGTTAGAAAATAACAGTAAATTTGTTTTTCATTTTAATTAATTGAAACCATTTTGAATTAATTACTGATTCGTTAAAGGGTCTATATTTTAATTTATTGCTCTTATTACAGGCCACATCCTGTATAACATAACCTTTTTGACGTGAATAGTGGGAGGCAATTCAGAAAAATGGCTAACAAAATAGGGGTATCATCATCATCATCATCATCGTCATCACCATCGTCGTCTTCGTCATCATCATCATCATCATCATCGTCGTCGTCATCTACACCTATCATTTACATCCAAAATTTAATTACACCACTCGATAGCTAAAGGATCTTTTTTTTGTATAAATGGTATATCGAATTATATGTACCTTATATGTACCTACTCTATTCTCAAATTAAATGGATACATATAAATAACTGAAATACTATTTAAGTTATTTGTTATTTTACTAATCAATATGGATATTATAATTGACATATAATTAAAAAATCGATTCGCTTAGTCATTAAATTGTGTTAATATTTACGTAAAATAATAACCAGCAGGCAATACTTTGGTTAATTATGAATGTAAACTCATCTTTGTTGGTGCAATATATTTGCCGGTGAACGCAAACAATTAAAATTCGAATGACAAATGTGCTGCCCGATTTCATTGTTTTGTAAAATAATTCATTTTGTTTTTAAATTATTAAAATACCAAAAGAAAATTTAGCATTTTGTATACTTATTTGTTCATATTTACAAGGTAATCTATTAGATTGGTATCTACGAGTATATCTATAATAATACGTGAAGGGAAAACTGAAAATTGCGCAGTCGGTGTGAAATTTGATACTATTATTAAAGTGTGAAAAACTAATATTTTTATATAACATGCATTTGAAATCAAAAAGATGGTCTAATTAAAGTAATACACACACTATATTGGTATTTGACACATACACACATTCTTTTGTTACCATTTTATTTATGGTATACCTAAGGTTGTTATGGTCAAAGTTTGTGGTTAAACTGAAAAGAGTTAGTATAGTACTTAATCACTGGACGACCACTACTAGTACTAAATGAACCTAGTTCTTATTCTTATTTTTTGGCCAAAGGTACGAGATTTATAAATATTAAGGAAATATGTAGGCAAACAATATTTACGCATGTTTTCCTAGTTGCTATTCTTGAATAAGGGATACGTAACAATTGGAATCCTTGTCTAATCACACCACAAGGAGACAGCTTAGGGTTGCCAATACACAAGGAAACTCAACAACGAAAAAGAAACTGTAATGCTTTTATACTTTGTTTGTTTGTTTTTATATATAAGAAAAAAAAGTCCAAACCACAAAAAAAGAAAATGAAATTTTCATTTTTTTGTAAACTAGATTAATTACTCTATAGACGCTGGAAGTGTAATAGAGAAAAAAAAAGTACTTCTATAATAGTGTAAAGTAGAAAAAGAGATGATCAAATTTAAAGGTGAAAATTACTATACTCGTTGCAAAAATTGTTCGATCCAAAAGCCGATTTATAAAAAATGGAAAGTCGAATCTACCGAAATCTATTAGAAATGTAAAGAATACAAACTTCCTACAGTATTTAGTAATATTATTAGAAACCTTTTCATCATTTTTTTTTTATCATATCTTACCGTTTTAAACAATTATTTAGAACATTTGCTTTTCTATCTAAATTTTATAGTACTTCGACATTAATTTAATATGGAAAGTTACTTTCTTGAATTTATGTTATATTATAATATTTTTCAGTAGTGTTGTTAACCCTAGCAATGAGCCGACCTTTCATACGGTGTTACACAGATGACCGTTATCTAACTTCTTTTTTTGTTATTGTACACTGTTATTCCTTTATATATTTGTGAACGCTTAAATCTCTTTCAAAATATAGGATTATTTCTATATTAAATAACACATCCATCCTTACCAAGAATGAATAGGTAATTAATCTGTTACCTAAAATCCTTAAATCTGTTGAATAAGCTAGCGTCACATAAAATCGAGAAGTTTCGCTTTAAAGTGACGACAAACAGACTTACCAGTCGAATACGATTCCTGAGTTACCGTACTCTCCCAGTTTCACCACGAAATCAGCCATTGCAAGTTTGTATTAGATGAGATGCGAATGCGAAATGAGGTAATAGACGTTTTCTTATTATTCCAACAAATGTTCAGGTAGGTATATCATTGAACTTACTCGTACACCTTTCTAATTTTAAATCTATATCAATATAATATTTAAATCTATATTATTTTAATGTGTTTTGTAACGGATAATCAGACGGCCGTTATGTGTATCTATAGATCTATGCAACACCAGGCTGGTAATGATGAAATGAAAGTAACGGGAGGACGATTGGGGAATGGTTTCTTATATCTTGGAATATATGTAGTGTATATTTTAATAAAATAATATGGTTTATAATTTTTAAAAGCATTGTAATCATATATTATATTTTATTAATATACTAGCGATCCGTTCCCGGCTTCGCACGGGTGCAATTTTTTTCTGCAAATTAAACGTAGAAACCTTCCTCGTTTAACGCTCTTCCCATTAATGAAAACAGTATAAAAATCCGTTCGGTAGTTTTTGAGAATCGCAAACATACAGACAGACAGACGCGGCGGGGGGACTTTGTTTTATAATATTAAAAAACGTAAATTTAGTAATGTTGTCTGCGTGAGCGAATTGATTTTTGTTTAATTGTGCGTAACTTTGTCTTTTTCCTGTGTATATTAGTTCAACTGAGATAAGAGAACGCAGTTCGGCGAAATATGGGTATATTCTATCTCAAAACTTCGATGATGAATACTAAAGCTGTCTATCAAGCTGAGTGATGATCGTTAGGCAGAAAAGATAAATGTTTCAACTTATTCGTGTACATAGACTTTTCGAGTTTAATGAGAATGATGCTTATGCATTAAGATAGCCTCACTCTACTTCCTTCGAAATAAATATAACAAATCACCCATCAGGTTTAACAAATTTTTAAATTTCTAAAAATTTTGACGATGTTCTGAAATTTCTAAAAATCTTATTAAATTATCTGAAAAAGTGAAGTTTTCATAGAATTTTCTAGAAACTTCTGGAATTTTCTAAAAACTTCTGAAATTTTCGAGAAACTTCTAGAATTTTCGAGAAACTTCTAGAATTTTCTAAAAACTTCTAGAATTTTCTATAAACATCTAGAATTTTCTAGAATGTTAGCGAAAAAAAATCCGTTCCTATTAATAATACATAATGAGCGACTCAGCCAAAGAAAAGATATGCCGCAAGGAGAACTCATCGTATTGCATGAACCTTCGTTTCAGTTGTTAACAACAAATGCAATTGTTACGAACGAAAAAATCTTTTTTTTTATTGTCATAGGGTTAGTAACTTTTTTTCAGTAAAAGAAAAAATATCGCGTTTGAAAAACTCGAATATATTGCATAGATCCCGTTTTTTATTGTTTATAGCGGCCCGCTCCCGGCTTCGTCCGGGGTGTATTTTTTCTAAAATAAACGTAGCCTAAGTTACTCCTTATTACATCAGCTACCTGCCAATAAAAGTCCCGTCAAAATCGGTCTAGCTATTTCAGAGATTAGCCGGAACAAACAGACAGACAGACAAAAATTGTAAAAAATGTTATTTTGGTGTATGTACCGCAATTTACATAAACAAAACAAACATGTTACTCCTGACGACCCCCTCTTCATGTCTGCAAAGTTTCATCGAAATCGCTTCAGCCGTTTCTGAGATTACCCCGGACAGACAGACAGACAGACAAAAATTCTAAAAAAAGTTATTTACGTTTTAACAGCATGCGAATGACTCTCTAAGCTTAGTTTGAGGCAGTTTTTCGCAAATCACAGACAGACACTCTGATTTTATTTATATAGATTATTATGATTACAAATCATATTACTAACCATAATCTTTGAAGTTTAAGCAAGTATGACCTTTTAACTATATGCTGACTGTCTCACAAGCTTACAATAGATTCAATATCACGTAGATGTCATGCAATAAGATACCGCCTCGTGCTGAGTCAACGCGGCCAAATCCACTCATCCCGAGATTGGGTCTACAAAAGGATATCTGTGTGAAACATTATAGAAATCAGATTGCAAGGTATTCTTTTACAACGAAAAAAGTCTGGGATTTTTGTGTTTTTTTTTAAATAAAGAAATTTTTTTTTTCATAATTGTAAATTTGATTTCTGAAAAAAAAAAAAATCGACTACATTTCATAATTGTAAATTTGATTTCTGAAAAAAAAAAAATTCGACTACATTTCATTTAACAAATGAAAGAAATTACTAACAATAATCCACAAAAACAACAAAGAGCGATAAATTCGTTTACTATTATTATCAATTCAGCTGAAGCATATTATTGTAATCGTACATTTCACTACCACTTATGTTTACTAATAAGCTCCCGTATTGAATCCCGAATTAATGTGACAGTAAACAAATCGATGTACTAATGTTTATTCTAATTTATATTGCAATGGCGTTTACTTAATTTACGTTACGTTTACTTAGTTTACGTTTAATTGTATTTAGTTATTTGGTTAAAAGTAATTATCTATAAGCATATACTTATTCTATAATATAAAAATGAATCCCTAAATGTGTTGCTAAGCGCAAAACTCGAGAACGTCTGGACCGATTTTAATTCTGTCTTCACTCATGGACAGAGGGATAATCAGGGAAGGTTTTTATTTAAAAAAATGCACCTCGGGCGAAGCCGGGAGCGGCCCGCTAGTATATAAATAAAAATTAATCGCTAAGTGCGTTGTTAAGTGCAAAACTCGATAATATCTGGATCAATTCGACTATACCTTTTTTTAATATTTAATGAGATTACACCTTAATTCGATATCGACAAGGTCGATTCAGTCAAAGGCAAGTCGTTTTGATGAACTGACTTTATGTCTACTATACTTTAACGTATAAAAATAGCAGTGTTTTACCTGTAAATTAAAACACATATTAAACATACTTACCTTATTCGAAACCCAATTAAAACATGAGAGTAGCGTTGCCTGTTTCAGTCTTTGTGTACATAGTACCGTCCCATTCCGTCCAGTATAGCTATCTCTTTTACACGCACTCCTTAATTCTCCCACCTCCCGCGATGCATCGGTGATTCAGGAAAGAGTTTTACTTGTCATTGGAATCGAATGTTTCACCAGGCAGTGGTTGAAAGTAATTGGGTTTCGAATAAGGTAAGTATGTTTAATATGTGTTTTAATTTACAGGTAAAACACTGCTATTAAACAACTTGACCGTTATTCGAAACCCAATTAAAACATGAGAAGTGTTTGTTATCGCCTGGTGGTGGGAGAAAACGCCAATGTGATGATGAATTCAATAACACATGAATGTATGTAACTCACTAACGATAGCGGTTTTAATTTTAAAATTGAGCTTATATGGAATCTGTTTTTGTACCATTAATAAAAATAATAATAATAATAAAAAATGAAAAATGTCCTTACGACTTTTAATTTATGAATCACCTTAAAGAAAATTATTGTACCTATACTATTATGAAATTGAACGCAAAATAAGTATATTCTTGATCAGTAATAAATCATGTGTCACCGCTCGGTGTAAACAAAGTTGCAATCACTGGTGTGGCACGGAAAGTAGAGATGATTTCTCTATGATAGAATTTTGTAAAAGTGTTAGAGGAACGCCAGTTTCCCCGTGATAAGATTTCATCCAAAGTAAAATTTTCTATCCAATTTTTAGAGGCAACAGCAGGTCTAAAACTTCCTGGAGTGGCCTCTATATGTGCAGCCTTAAGTAATCTTTTAAGCCAGCCTCCTATGACTGTTCTTGAAGCTGGTTTACATTTTCCGACAGTGGTAATAAACAGATTCTTGCAATTAGTATCTTCTCTTCGTAACTTTGATGCTTCAATCAGGTGACAAATCCAATGTATGGGGTCTAACGCTTTATTATATTTGTTCCTTGTCAGTTTCCAGACCGACTGGCGGTAGTTTGCTGAGTCGGTTTTGGAGCCAAAAACTGGTATCAGTATGACGTATTCTTCCGTCACCACGCAATCATCTGGAGAGATTCTTAATAATGTTAGATCGTGCACTCTCCTTCCCGAACATAGCAGTAGTAGAGCAGCTGTATGAGCCGATATTTCATATAAACTTTTAGTCTCTGGATCTGTTTTGGATAAGTGTGTCGCCAGATCATCGACGTCCCATATTGGAGGTTTGGATGGTTTAGGTTTTGCTAGAGCGATAGCCTTCAGTACCTGTTTAACAAGTAGGTGTGAGCTTAATTTAAACCGATTGTTTGGGTCGCAGAATGTTGACACGACGGACTTGTGTACGAGAATTGTGCTGAAACCTAACCCTTCCTTATTATGCAGGTCTGCTAGGTATCTAGCGAGATCAGCACCACTGGGTTTTTGGCTATCTATATTATGAGCTTTGGACCAGATCATCCACCTATTCCATGCAGGATGATAAGTTTGCAGCGTAGATTGACGCCAGCTAGATGATAATAGGGATTTTTGCTCTGCGGTCCACCCTTTTAAATATTGATCCCACCCCCAATTTTCCAGATCTCTAGGGTCATTTCGGAGACATTCGGAGGAGGTAGGCCGGTTGTCACATCCACTAGGTTCTGTTGCAGATTCCTGATTGTGAACGGCGCTGCTATTGCTCTGCTTTTCAGGCCCGGTCTCCAATAAACTTTTTCCCACTTCGGTACTACTAAGAGGAACGTTCCTTGCGATTTTTTGAGGTGAGTGAGTACTCTCGGTATCAAGTAGGGAGGTGGAAACACCCAAGCTAGAGGGTAATTCCATGTCAGTCCTAGTGCATCGTATGCTGTCGCTTTTTTGTCGGTTTTGTCTAGTGTGCAGTAGTTGTCGACGACATGAGCTCGTCGAGAGGCAAAAAGATCGATACAGGGGGTTCCCCATTTGGTAAACGCTATCCTCGTTATATTTGGCAGAAGGTGCCACTCGGGGCGTGGGCGATTGCGGGAAAGAGCGTCTGCGTCTGAGTTGTATCGGCCTGGAATATGGTACATAGACAAATGTATCTGAAGATTGTCTAGAATTGAAAATACTTCCGTGGTTAGTCTCATCATATCGGCTGATTTTGTCCCGCCTTCTTTCCGTAGATAGGATACTACGGTCTTGTTGTCGCATTGAACGAGAAGGGCGACTGACCTCAAATGTTGACAATGATCCGTAAGCACATTCTTTATCGCAATCATCTCTTTTTGATTGCAGTGAAGGTTTAGGTGCTCGGCTGTCCATGTGCCTTCTATATCCGTGTTGTCCAATTTTTCTCCCCACCCCACATCGCTCGCATCGGTAGTCAGATAATGTATTGGCAGATTTAGATGAATCGAAGTTTTTTGTGAGACATTTGCGTACCACCATACTAGTTCCTCTTTTGCATTTGCTGGTATTCCAACAGTTCGTGTGTTGTTGTGCCGTAGTAGAGAATTCTGTAGGGATTGTAGATTCCGAAATTTTAGGCGACCTCTGTGTACTGTAAAGCTTGCGAAATTGAGCATTCCATTGACCCTTTGGAGATCTGAAAGATTTGTTTTTGCTTTTGATATTAATCGTGAAATGTGCTCCCTTACTTTGATCACTGAGCGCTCCGGTAGGTATTTGGTGTTCTGCCATGTGTCCCATATTATGCCCAGAAATTCTATTGATTTCTGTGGGGTGAGAATGCATTTGTCTCGATTTATGTACCAGCCTAACAGTTCTAGTGTATGCAGAGCTAGGGCAATGTGGTCTTTCAGAGTTTTTCGATGTTGATGTACTATTAGGAAATCGTCGAGATATATCAAGATCCGCACACCTCTTTCGCGAAGTATCTGACCGATCCAGTTTGTGAGTGCCGCAAAAGCTTTTGGTGCAGAGCTCAGGCCGAAGGGTAGGCATGTCATTTCGTATAGCCGTTTGTCGTATATCAAGCGAAGGAACCTCCTGTGTGCTTTTGACACTGGTACATGAAAATAGGCCTGATGAATGTCTATTTTGGCCATCAAGTCTTGAGGCTGTAGAAAATCGGGAACTCTGTGAATATTTATTAACTTGAATTTCCCTGCGTGGATGTACGAGTTCAAGTTTTTCAAGTTGAATATTGGACGGAAGGTGCCATCTGTCTTTGGTCTTAAAAATATCGTGGACAGGTAACTCGGTGAGTTTTGCACTGCCTCCAAAATTCCTTGATCGACCATTTTCTTTATTACTAAAGTCATCTCCGGAGAGGAGCGTGTGACGTGTCTGAACAAGTTTGGTATTTGTAGGGGAGGGTTCTGTAAAAATGGAATTCGATATGACTTTATAGTTTTTAGAACTGATGTTGGAGCACCAAGGCGCTGCCATTGACTGTAGTCAAATTGGAGTCGCCCGGCGCAAAATTTGTGGCATAGTCAATATTTTCTTGGCCGAGCATAACCGCCCCGACCCCGGTGGGGTGCAGGTGAGCGCGCTCTATGGTTCTTGATATGAGTGTCACGAGACCGACTCTGTGTTGATTTACCACCTCTGTTGTGAAATTTGCCCCGGTGGAGCTTAGCATTTCTTACATTACTTTGGTGGCCCGAGTTTGTTTTGTGGTGATTGTTGCCAAAAGATTTCTGTTGAGCAGCATTATGGTATATGTGCGTGCTCCGATTGGAATCGGACTGGGATGCAGCTGGGAAACGATCCTTCTGATTATTCCAAAAAACACTTTTCGTACCACCTGCCTTTTCGAGTACCGCACTGAATTTGTCTGCCTCAAACAGATTGTCCACTGATGGCGGTATTTTACGTAATGCGTTTTTATAGAAAGGATCTTTCACTGAGGCCAAAATAGTTTCTCTCCTATGCTGAATCAGCTCTGCTCTATGACCACAAACAAGCTGAAGAGTGTCGCTCGATCTTTTTATGTACTCACCTTTGGAAAAAATTTCTTTTATCTTTTCTTGTACTTCACTGTAAGCCAAATTATCAGTTTCACGAGCCCACGATAAAAACTGATTAAAGTCTTCTAACAAAGCATCACGTTGTTTTAATAGTGCAAATGTAACTCCAGCGAAAGCTCGTTCCGTATTGTTAGTAGATCGAGAGGAGTCATACATTGTCACCTCGTCGTTGGCGGGTAGGTGAATAAAACCGGGACTGTGGACGTATTGCTTTTGGACGTCCATATAACGCACGATAATCCAGTCCTCGTTATTAAATAGTTGTAATTCCTTCAATTGTTCCACGTACGAAGGCGGTGCTTGCGGTACGTGTGGTTCTTTGGTCTTTGTCGTGATTTTCAAATTAAATTCATCCTGTATGGTATTAGAAAATCGAGTGCCAGAGGGCACGGGGTTTTCGGGTTCATCAGTAGTTTCGTTAGCGTAGAGGATCCTACTAACAATGTCCTCGATATCATCAGAGTAATTATAAGAACAAGAATAACGATCGTCACAGGATTCGCGAGGAGCTGATAATTGTTGTTTTATCTTTGAGATTTCATTGAATAATAAGTTAAACTTACGGTTTTTGGCCTTCCTTCTGCGCTTCCACTTTTTAGATTTACCTCTGTGGTCACTCGAAGAGGAGCTTGAATCGGAAACGCTGCTACTGCTCGATGAAGAATCACTTGACTTTGATCTTTTCTTCCCCGTTCGAACGTTTGCGGCTCTTTGATTATCAATTTCCTTACTGGTAGACGGAATCGGATTATCCATATCAATCAATTGTAATTTCGAACGCTAAAAGCGTCAAAATATTATATGGTTTCCAAAAGACTACAAATAAATTGAACTGTGTAATTTGCCGAATGTGAAAAGCCGGTAGTTCCTTCTAGTTTATAAATTTACGAAAATTTTAATTATAAATCAACCGCACTATACGAAACTTGTCGGTAGGTTGAACGTAAATGGTTAGAAAATATTCACGCGAGCTATAAGCTCAGTCGGGTAGATTTGCACTATGATAGAAGTTATCGAACTCGAGTCGTGAGCTGACAACCTTTCACTTTGGAAACAGAAACGCCAATGACAAGTAAAACTCTTTCCTGAATCACCGATGCATCGCGGGAGGTGGGAGAATTAAGGAGTGCGTGTAAAAGAGATATACTGGACGGAATGGGACGGCACTATGTACACAAAGACTGAAACAGGCAACGCTACTCTCATGTTTTAATTGGGTTTCGAATAACGGTCAAGTTGTTTAATATGAAGCTATTACCAAAATGTTTACGGAATAGTAGTGAGAACGTTTAAAGTCCGTTCACGCAGCGTCGGTTAATGCATTAAGTAAATTCTTAGCTATCATGTTGCTTGCAACTGCGCTCCGTGACGACCATATGAATAGATTTATCGCAAAAACTTCGCTATAATACCTGTATTTTACAACCAGGTAATAATATTACTGCAGCTACTAGCATTAGTTCAACTGCAGTTAACAAAAATATTTTTGATAAAGCTAAATGTTTTTACAACCGTGAAATAACACCACGTATGCTGTTGTGTTCCAGATCAAATTTCCCTATCCCTGAAGTTATGACTATAAAGCAATGAATCTCTATCCGCTATATTAATACAACGCTAGGGGATATATGACTGGGCTGCGAAATTAAAGGATTATAAGAGAAGAAAGAAATACGCGTCGAGACACAACAGCATATTATAATAAAATTATTACGTACTACCCTCACACTGCTTTTCGCACTGTGTAGGTAAGTGTACTCAAAGTAACTAATCAATGCACCTTACTGCTTATACCTACTGGAAATAAAGTTAACTAGCTGTTGCACGCGACTTCGTCCTCACAACTATATAAAATATAGCCTATGATAATCTAGCTTTCTATAGGTGAAAGAATTTTCAAATTCAGTCCAGTAGTTTATGAGTTTATTCATAGATTATCACAGCTAACAAAGAATCAATAAATAATTATTATATTTATAATAATATCTTTAAGTATGTAGGCCAATGAAAAACTTTTTCTTAAATCGCTTGCTCTGTTAGAAATAATCGTAAATCGTCTTACATAAAGCACTTAATGTTACACAAAGCTCGCAGCGTAAAAAGTTTTAAAATTGTATTTACTTTTTATTGTTTTCTTTCGAACTTATACCCATTCCAAGTTTTTGTTTCGTACTTGTTTAATGAATGCACTTGAGTGTAGGTAATAGAAAAAAATAACTGCTGTACGCTATTATTTTCTTTTTTCCTGAAATACTATTAGTACATGCTAACCGTAGATAGAAGCAAAAAAGAGCAAAATATGGCTCATATCGGTTCTTATACTGTGTAATCGATAAATGGGATTATACACAATTAGGCTATTAATGTTATGTTGGACTTTACTTGTTCTATAGTAATGCTTCAGTATTCAAAGAGGGCACAGCACTATGACACAGACTGCAAACATTGTGTGGTACCATTGTACTTAATCTAGACTAGGCTGTTACGTCTAGATTAAGTACAATTTTAGCTGTATAAAATATTTTTCATTTGTGTGTCATAGTTGTGTACTTACATTCCTCCGCGTTCTATGCAGCACCTCTACTAAAACTTTGAAATTCAGCGTGTTTATAACATTTCGTAAATATTTCTATAGAAGACCGAAGAAAAGTCATTTATTAAATATTCTACTGGCAGGTGTTCGCGACTTCGACAGCGTTGTTAAGCGAATGTTATTAAGCGTTGAAACCATATTATCAGCGCTGAACCATAATGTTATTAATCTGTCCTTATAAAGAATATAAAGTCCCCCGCCGCGTCTTTCTGTTTGTATGTCTGTATGTATGTTCCTGGTAATCTCAAAAACTGGCGAACGGATTTTCATGCGGTTTTCATTAATGGAAAGAGCGTTAAACGAGGAAGGTTTATATACAACTCACTGAAAAAAAAATAACTTACAGACCGCGCGCGGGTCGCTAGTATGTTGAAAAGCGAAAAAAGCATGCATACCTCTTTGTGGTTGAAATATGAATGTATAAACTGCGGTACAATGGTAACACTACATTGATTGGCCGCGTGAAGTATTGAAGCTCTCTGCAATCACTCCCTATTGTAGCTTACCACTTTCAATAACACACCACTAAGCTGTATACGATTCGTTTCCTATCTTGAGACACTTTTTGTATCATATTCATTATTCATTACTTTCATAAGAAGCGCTATTTTAAACTTTTTAAGTATAGAGTTAAAATAATAAGTTTGCATGGATGAAATTTTTATTTGAAAATTTGGTTTATACAGTAACTTACTATATACCTACACAAACCTTCTTCGTTTATAGATTAGATATATGTATTTGTTAGGTATTAGATGTGCGGACGGCAATAAAACGCGGTTGACATTCAAACGTATAATTGATGACTGACTGACAACTTATGAGATACCCTATCTATGAAATCATAATAATAATAAATACCCTACATTACATCTCTCCACCTTAATTAACACTACCTAATAACATAAATAAACATATAACATAACATACAACAAATATGATATAGCAAAAGTTAAAGTTTATACACATTAAAATCTAACCTTATAATTAATATTCTTTAACCTACACTTTCGAATTGGTCGGGCTTCGGGCGGTACAGGGGCGGCAGGTGGCGTAGTGAAAACCTCTTGATCGTCACGAACCGGTGAAGGAGACGCCACGTGAACCGGCGAAACCTCCGCCGTCGGCAGCTCCGACTGTTCCCCGCCTGTGCTCTCGTCCCGTCTACAGGGACTAATAGCGACCGTTTGCGGTCGTGGTGATGGCAGCGATGACGAACCTGTAGGGACCACAAGCGAGCTCCGCGACCTACGCTTTAGCTGATCGACATGCCTATGCCACCGATTCCCATTACTATCTATAACGCTATAGTCGTTTAAACCTGCCGAACTTACGACCGTTCCCGGAGCCCATTTCTCGCCCTTAATGTACTGACGATACCATACGTCCTCCCCCTCTTTTATTTCTCTGCTCGTCCCCCCCGCACATTCCACCTGCTTCTGTTGCGCATTTCCTACCCTCGCCTCTCTATCGGGTTTCAGTGCGTCCAGTCTTGTACGCAATCGCCTGCCTAGAAGTATCACGGAAGGGGGTTCTCCCGTTGTAGCATGTTCCGTATTCCTATAATATAGCAGATATGTGTTTAATGCTTCATTAATATCAGTTTTTTCTGTTAGGGCTTTTTTAATTACCCTTTTTAAGATTTTTACGGCATTTTCAGCCGCACCGTTCGATGATGGGTGATATGGAGCAATAAACACATGTCTGATTCCGCAATATTTAATAAAATTTGCGAATTCTCTACTCGTAAATGGCGGTCCATTGTCGGTAACTATCTGCCTAGGTATACCCCACCTACTCCATAACTCTCTAAGTTTCCCTATGGTGCTACCCGCGGCTGTACTGGGAACTGGGAAAACTTCCAACCATTTAGACGTCGAGTCTACGACTACTAAATAAATTTTACCAGCAATCGGGCCCATAAAGTCCAAATGCAACCGGGTCCAAGGTCGCGGATACCAGGGCCAGGGCTTCGGTGGCGCGCGCGCCGGTGCATCCGCCACGGCCGCACATACCTCGCAGGCGCGGCACTCGCGCTCCACTGCCTCGTCCACGCCGGGCCACCACACGTAGCTACGCGCCAACGATTTCGATCTTACGATGCCCATGTGCGGTTCATGAATCATTTTTAATACTTTACTGTAGCAAGCCTCCGGAATGACAACCCTGTGTCCCCACATTATGCAATTTAGTTCCTCATACAGTTCTTTTCTACGATTAAAGTAAGGTATTAAATTCCTTATTTCGCATGTTTGCGGCCAACCATCCCTTATGTAACTCAACACCCTACCTAATATTGGATCTTTTTCCGTTTCTGTTTTTAACTCATTATAATCCAACAACAAGGCGTCCTGTGCGAAATGTAAATACGTTTGCTCCGGGATGACATCTTTAACTACTGACTGGTCACCTGTGCTCACCGGTAGGCGCGATAAACCGTCAGCGCAGTTTTCGTCGGTTCTAATATATTCTATGTCGTAATTGTACGCTGAAAGAATTACTGCCCACCGTTGCATTCGACTGGCCGTCATAGTAGGTATACCGGTATGAGGTCCGAATATAGATACTAGCGGTTTATGATCCGTGCGTAATACAAACTTCCTTCCGTAAACATACTGATGAAATTTTTGCATACAAAACACTATCGCCAATGCTTCCCGATGAATCTGTGAATAATTAGCCTCCGCCTGTGTGAGTGAGCGCGACACATAGGCTACCGGCCGCTCCCCACCCCCGTCCGGCTGCGATAGCACTCCACCGATTCCTCGTGCGCTTGCGTCGCACGTCACTATCAAAGGTCGCTTTGGATCATAATGCGCGAGTACATCTGTACTAGTTAAAACCCTTTTTATTTTTGTAAACGCCTCATTACATTTATTGTTCCAATGCCACTCGACTCCCTTTTGCAATAATTTGTTCAAAGGTAATAATAAAGAGCTAAAGTTTTTTATAAATCTAGAAAAGAAATTTACCATTCCGAGAAAAGAACGTAACTCACTCACGTTTCCGGGTGGTTCAATTTTCAGAATTGCTTTTATTTTTGATTGATCGGCTTTTATCCCTTCCTTAGAAACAATGTAACCTAAATATTTTACTTCGTCGACTAAGAAAATACATTTTTGTTTTTTTAATTTTAAACCGTTTTGCGACACCCGTCTAAAAACCTCTCCGAGCGCCTTTAAATGTTCCTTCCTAGTCTTCCCGCCCACGATCACATCATCTAAGAAGACTTGGACGTCTGGAATTCCCTGGAAAAGATTCGTCATAATCCGCTGGAAGATACCCACACTCGAGGATAAGCCATATACTAATCTATTGTAACGGAATAACCCCCTATGGGTATTTATTACGGTATACATTTTAGACTCGTCTAACTCCACCTGGTTATATGCTTGTGAAAAATCAATTTTACTGAAATATTGCGCCCCATTTAACCCTACTAGTACGTCTTCGATTCGGGGTAACGGAAATCGGTCGATCAGCAAAACGGGGTTAACGGTTGCCTTGTAGTCCGCACAAATTCGCAACGTACCGTCAGCCTTATTGACAGGCACCAGCGGCGAGGCCCAGTCAGAGCAGTCGACCGGCTCAATCACGCCGGCGTCCAGCATGGCATCCAGCTCGGCGTCGACGCGCTCGCGCAGTGCGTACGGCAACGGCCGCGCGCGGTGAAACACAGGCACCGCCTCCTCTCTCACGCGCAGTGTCGCCCTGCCGCCCGTATACCGCCCGAGCCCGCCGCTGAACACTTCTTTATATCTGTCGAGTATATTATACACATCCTTGTCAATATGTTCAAGACACAAATTATTTAATTTTGTAACTTTTTTAAACATTGGAATATCAATATTTAGTTCCGCTAACCACTGTCTACCTATTAATGGAGTGGCACCTTGGTTCATTACAAATAATTCTAAATGCTTTCCTCGTTGACCTTGGTACTGAACGTAGGGCCGTATTATACCTAACGGCTTGACCCTTGTGCCATCGTAAAATCTTAAAACAGTATTGTCTTTTTTAATGGGAAATTCCGGAAAATATTTATTGTATGTCTCCTTGCTTATACACGACACCGCTGTCCCGGTGTCTATTTCCATGTATATTGTGGTATTGTTTATAGAAATGGGAACACTTACTGCCTTATAATTGTTCAGAGCCAGGAGGTTCAGACTCTCCTCAGCATTGTGGTCTTCCTCGCTAGACTCGCGGTCCACACCGCCGAAGTGAAGTTGCCGCCGCTGACCTTGACCCCTCGCACCACTATGACTGCTGGGCTGCCTGTCACGCTCCGTACAAACTCGACGTAAATGTCCGATACGTCGGCACTTGCTGCACATGAATTTCCGGTAGCGACAAGTGGCATGCGCATGGTCGTTGGCTCCACACGTCCCACAATTAACCGTCTCATTTCCCGCTGTATCAGCAGGGCCTGTCATCTTCGCGCTGCCGTTGTTGGGTGCGCGTGCGCACCCCCTCCCGCCGCTCGTCGTGCCCCTCCAGCCGCCCGAGCACTTCTGCCTCTGCCCGTGAGCCAGTGCATGTACCGCACTGGTAACTGCCGATGACAATGGTGCCCCCTCGACCTCCGCTGCATCTCTCTCCGCAGCTTCCAGGGAACTCGCCAGACAAACGGCCCGGGAGAACGTGATTGAGTCATCCTCCGCGAACAACCGTTGCCTAATCAAATCACTCTTGAGTCCGCACACAAACTGGTCACGTAAATTTTCATTTAGATTAGCAGCGAATTTGCAGTTACGTGACATCTTCTTTAAGTCCGCTACGTAGGCCGCCACGTCTTCCGACGCAGCCTGACGCTTCTGTCTGAACCGGAATCTCTCCGCTAACGCTGATGGTGTTGGTTGTAAATGGTCCTTCATTAATTTAACGACTTCTGCATATGTCAGTTCCGATGGCTTATTTGGACTAGCAAGGCTTACCAGCAGCTCATAAGCCTCGTCCCCCATGCTGGCTATTAATGAGGGTAAGTGTAAATCACCCGCCACATTGTTGGCCTTGAAATACATTTCTAGTCTGTCGATGTATGATGACCATTGTCCGTTATTTATATCAAACGTACTTAGCTTTCCGATCGACATTTTTTTTTTCTTGTACTTTTAAATAATACACGCACAAATTAATTCGATTTCTCGTCGCCAGTGTTAGGTATTAGATGTGCGGACGGCAATAAAACGCGGTTGACATTCAAACGTATAATTGATGACTGACTGACAACTTATGAGATACCCTATCTATGAAATCATAATAATAATAAATACCCTACATTACAGTATTATAGATAAATATATAGATATGGATGTAGATATAGTCGTTTTCATATATCTCCATAATATATTCTTTGAATTTTATGTTTAAGTGAACATAATTTCCTTCTAGAAAACAATTACTGAAAACATTCATTAAGTGAAGACATATTTAAAGGTTATCTCATTATATATTATTTATTTACATACTTAAGTGTATGCGGGGCTCACATATGCGGGGTTTGCAACGTTTGATAAATTTGCTCTGGGCTCCGTAGGTACATATTATTTATTATTTTCGCATTTCGACATGACACAAACAGTTGAATGTTTGCTTTAGTTGAAGAAGTAAAGAGACGTGTGCAAATAACGTCCGAAATGATCTAGTATTATGAAGATCACGACAATTCAAATAAATATTGAGTTATTTTATTTAAATATTTATTTTTATCGTGTAGAGGTGAAATTAAACACGAAGACAGTAATAGTTGAAGTTAATTTTACTAAATTAACTCAATCATAAATGTGGGAAATTGTTTCAACAGCATTTTTAAGTTTTCTGTCTTACTAATTAACTAGCGATCCGCTCCCGGCTTCGCACGAATACTTACTACATTTTTCTGCAAATTTAATTATAGACACCAACCTTCCTCGCTTATCGCTCTTTTCATTAGTGAAAACCAAATCAAAATCCGTTGAGTAGTTTAATTTAGTTGGGGTTAATTGGTAAAATCTAGCTACCGAAAATCAAAAGTGGACGCTACAGTCGTAAATGTTTATGGGTATCCTATTCATAATATAAGATGGTCAAAATTGTAACAAGTTTTATTTACCATTTGCACTATTATATTAATTGCACTAAGGCAGCTAATTAGATAATAACATTGAGCTTTGTGGATATTCTCAGCTAGTAATTGTGCGTTGAGGAAGCCAATGATTAAATTAGGAGTACACTTTTACAGACTGCAATTTAGTATACTGTGCAACTACGAATTTATAGTACCAATAAATAAAGCATAAAGAAATATAAAAACTACTTAAGTATGTTACATAAATACATGTACCTGATACGTTCTCGCTAGAAACCTTTTAATTGAAATTCTTTCGGAACTCGCCGAACTTCTGCTCGTTGGCAATTTACATTTTTAAGACAGACGCACCAAGTTGCTTAATTTTATCCAAACATACTTAATTGTACTTATTACGTGCTATAGAAATTATAATAGCATATATTGGGGTTTTTTACTGGCAGAGCACACTTGCCGATTTGCCGATCTTCATTTTATCATCAATCAATACTAATAATAAATCTGTAATAGGGTCGGTCACGGAGTGTTATATCCTTTATACATGATACTGAAACTAAATTAACGTATAAAAAAATTAAAACTACTCACTAGAAAATGCTATAAGTAAAAAAAATGCCCCAGGCCATCTCCATCTGGTAGAGTACCTAGCATACGTATATATGTATGTATGTTCCTGAATAACTCTGAAACGAATTAACTGATTTTCATGAAACTTGAAAGATAAACATTTGGACGTACGGGACACACGATAGGCTACTTAATATTTTTCAACGCGGATGAAGTCGTGGGCACCAGCTAGTCTTTTATATATTCGCCTATAAGTACCTACTCTTCATATTATTGTAGGTTATTATTACCTACAATTGTATTGACAAAAAATAAACACTAAATATTTTTAACAAAAATTTATTGAAAACTAAAAACAAAACAAGTTTATGATTTTGTTATAGAGATTTTCATTGAATTTAAAATGTTAAAGAAATATTGCCCTTAGAACATCTCGGGTATTTGATATAAACAAAACATTCAAAGCATGTAGGCACTCAATGCATAATATGCGCATACATTTAAGCTTCTCGAGAACTTTGCAAAGTGCGTATTATAATATTTATTCGCACCCTAGGCATAGCCTTTGAAATATATTTCCTCGTAACACTCCAAATAGCGGTAGTCCATTCTTTTTGTATATACGATATGTAAGGATACTTATTGTGAATTGGAAAGAGAAAAAGTTAAATACAAAACTATAATAAATAAATATTAATCTCAATTAAGGTGAGTTTTAAGGGACTTATTTTCATATTAAGTTTTTCATTCAAGAGTTTAACGATTATGTAAAGCCCTTATCTTACTAATATTATAAATGTGAAAGTAACTATGTCTGTTTGTCTATCTATTACCTTTTCACACCTTAACTACTCAATCAATCACATACAGGAACATAAATAAGGACAGGACATAGAGTCACATTTCATTCAGAACTGTTTTCGAGGGATGATGAGAGCATGACCTAAATCAAAAAATTTTATGTGCTAAAGATTGTAAAATTATGTTCTCACCAATACGTATATATATATATATATATATACCTAACCAATAAGGAATTATAGTACCAAGGAAATAATTTCTTTAAAAGAATTTTGAAATATTTTAATTGTGTTTATTTTACCCTTTTTCCAAATTAATCACACACTTTGGTTGCGGGAATTTTTGACTGTTTTTTTCCTCTAATCTAATATTTTCACCAATACATTTATGATGAACGGTCCGCAAATCCAACTCTACAAACTCGTAAACTAGTCAAGTTAACACCTGAAGGAATTGAACATGACTGTAATATTAAACTGGAACACTTTAACTTGTTCTAGAAACTTTCTTGTCTTCAAGTCTTACATATGAATTAGATATAGTTACTCAAAATCGATTAAGTATTACTATTTAGATTGGCCCGCAAATATATTATATTAAATCTAACTATTAGATTTCGGGTATTGAAATTGAATATAACTGACAGTACATTTAATTTTAAAAACATTTTTTTAAACATTAATAACAAAATTTTTCATGTGTTATCAATTTAAAATGAAAAGTTAATTGACTCGCATATTAATTGGCATTTTAAACACTTCGTTATTTAAAGCTACATTTAAAGCCTTTTATTAGATATTTTCGTTGTCAAATCAATACGAGTATCTGGTATGTGCAAAAAGTATATTTTAGAGATATTAAAAAAGTTGCCCTGAAAAAATTTACAAGGGTTTTTTTGTTTTAACTTTTAAAGTTGAGAATTAATTAGTTTTTCATTTTTTTGATAAAAGAGTAAATTTATTCTAACAAAATATGCTATGTGCAGCTTTATTAAGAGGTCGTGATTCGACAAATAGTGCTCATAAGTACTTAGCAGTTTTTTATACGATAGATAAGTCAGTGAACAACTATTCACTAATGTTAAAATGTAGTAATCTGAAAAAAGTGAACATAGCAGATTTTGGTTTGAAAACTACGATATGCAATCGACAACTCAAAAACTACAGCCACTTGACTGTTTAGGTACAAGTTACTGATCATTACTGATTATTACTGATCGAATAGTGAAGGTGCTTCACTACTCAACTACTCAGGGCCACAGGGCATCAGCATAGTTATTGATTGAAAAAATATAAATATGTGACAAAGCAAACAGATGCATTCGCATTCAGAGTTCGTTTTGAAACCGACTCATAGAAAATGAGGAAACTTTGCGGGTTCATTCGGAATTCTTTACAATAAACAAATAAGCTGTGAACTCGATAGTTGTTTGTGAAAATATTACCTCGGCGAGTGAAGGAAATACCTAGGGGGTGTTTGTTAGCAAATACATTAACACATTTTATGTTTCCTCAAAATTACTTTTATTTATTTATTATAAGGCCGGCTTCAAACAGTCGGAATATTGTATCTTAATTTCTAATCTGAATTTCGGACCCTTGCCGCACAAATGTCCAAAAGTTCAGATCTGATATTTACGTATTTCTTAATTCTTGTGTATTTATTAAACACTTGTTAGTGCCCGCGACTTCGACGGATTGAAAAATAAAAAATATAACACCTGAAAATAATAGATAAAATGTTGTAATAAGACTATGTTTAATTGTTAAATCTTATTATACCAATGAAAGTAAATATTTAAATCTAACCAAAAAGTTTCCTAATATAAGATCTGTTGTACGTTCAAATGTGACCATAATGTCATTAAGGCCGTTACAGAGTTAGAATCAGAAATTTATGATTCCCGGCGGATCATAATGCCACGATGTGTTTAGTTTGCAGATAAGATATTAACGTCATATTATTTGTAGTTTTATAATCTAGATAATAGTCGAAAAATATTTTAAAATATTGGGATACTTTTCTCATTAGAACAGATTTTAAGCAACCCTTTTTTAAAATTAGCGGTCGACGGTCGACGCAGAAGCGAGATATTATTAAAATTATATGCGACAAATTATAAAAATATTGATTTTCCAAAAATTCATATCATTTATTAGATAATAGTCGAAAAAAACATACGATTTCTGTAAATTTTCATTCAAGAAAAGTATAATCAGAAGTGTCACTTTTAGTAATTTTTCGTGATATTAAATGTGTTATTTTAGGATCAAATTTGAGATATTTCTCTTTTTTCTTGGATCTAGTATGTGAAGTCATTAATGTTCTAAAAGATTGTGTTATAATTTTTTTAATAACTTGTATATTTATCTGCGTAGGCCGTCAACCACTAGTTTAAAAAAGGGCTGTTTAAAAATGTTCTAATGAAAATTCACTTTAAAATATTTTTCAACTATTTACTAGATTATACAACTACAAATAATATGACGTTAACATCTTATCTGCAAACTAAAACATCTGAAACTACTGAAATCATAAATTTTGACTCCAGCGTGATTTTAATTGATGAACGCTCTTAAATATTTTTGTATGTATTTTGGGTGTGTATGTGTATGATCTCGGATATGTAGATATGTAGTCTGAAAGTGAGTACCGATAATATTGTTATCAATAAACTAAAACAAGCATATGAACAACTATTGAAATGGTCGAAATTTCAATCAGCATATTCGAATTTTTAAATTATCAGTGGACCCTCTGTATACAGTGGACCCGGTAGTTCCGGGGTTAGTCGGACAAATTTACATATTCAATTCAATAAAATTCCCAACTCGACGAATATTCACGTTAACATGCGAATAAATTTACGGGAATATAACTTGTTAGGTGAAATTAGACCTCAAGTAGCGGATTGAATTAAAAGGGTGAGCACCTATTTATATTATGTTGGTACAGTCGGCGGAGATAAAATGTGTCACCTTAAAATTATATGCTAGGAGATTATGCTTGAAATCAGTTATGATATTATTATAGTTCAACAATAAAAGTGTTAGGGGCTTAGCGAATTTGCGTAATCTGGTGCATTTTTTTTTGTATATAAATGTTGGTATAGTGATACGGCCGCTAAAACTATGTAGGAAAAGAATAGAAAAAGAAAATGAGAGTTGTTGGAGCGTCGACGAAAATATCTTGATTTTCACTTTCCCTTTTTCTGGCTTAACAAGGAATATTTGTTGATGGTGATAAAGCCATTAGAAGTATTACTAAATCCACATCTTCCTTAACAATAGCATCTTAAACAATTTAACAATCTTACCAAATTCTCCAGTTTAAGTTAAAAAACAATGATCTGGTTTTAAAGGATGTCTAATGTATTAATTGATCTGTGGCGGTGTCCAAATAAATGGATAGGTAAAATCTTTATTAATTGTGGATATTTATTTCATTGTCCTGATCCTGTTCCTTGTCAAAAAGTATTTTTTATTACAAAAAGTGTGCGGCCTAGAATATTTCGCACAGGAGGCAGATTGTGTTAACACTGGCTCGACTGAGAAAAAATATTTATTTTTTGTAGCTGACTATATTTTGCTACGAATTTACTCTGAACTCCACTCGCCCCTTACGTCTTCTACTCGAATCTACTCCAAAAAATTACCTGTACTCACACTTGCCAAATTAGTTCAGACATCTTGATGTATACATCTTAATGTGTATTGTATATCTTAGTATTATAACCATATTATAATGTATATGAGAATAAAAATTGTTTGTTTATTTTGAAATGTCTCATGTACATATGTAGGTAGTTTTTTTTATACTCAAATCCTTTGGGTGCTCCATGTGCTTAATAAATTTATAAGTTGCGTCTTGTTTTTACATGGGCCCAGTTGATTAAAGGGTACTTTTAATCTATTAGTTAATTTCAGAAGGTAATTATGGTTTTGAAAGAAAGAATAAACCAAATTTGTTTATTTGCTACAATCATAAAAACACTTATTGCCGACATTTTGTCTATTTTGTCTGCAAAACACAAAACTTTCTCTATTGAACTATTTTCTGGTAGTTGCAGGGCACACTGGGTTTTGCAGTCTGTCAAAAGACTACCGTAAAATATGTGTTATTATAATGTTTAAGATGACGGTGCCTATTACTCCACCATTCTATTGAATTAATATTATAAATTCATAATGAGTTTCTTAGTTACGCTTTCACGCCTTAATAAATCGAACGATCATCATGAAATTTTTTATACACATGATATTAACAACTAGAAAAAAAGTACTGTTCTTGAGGGATAATTTGAATATAAAAAGAAGTAATAAGGGCCTGATAAAATATTTTTTATTAATAAATATAGAAATCTTATAATAAATTTCGAGTAAGAAAATATGATAAAACTACTGGATTATCTGTATCCCTGAAAACTCTGCACTGTTGAAGATCGGTTGAAAAAACTCACTCGCATTAATTATAATATTAGTTAGGATAATTTTAAATCTTCTTAATTATAGTGAAAACAATTTCAAATCTGTTGGTTTAAGTTACATAATTGCAGAAATACCTACTAGTATGGTTGTTGAAAGAATTATTGAAAGAACAGCAAAACACAAAAAATAAAGCTAACCGACAGCATAAAAGGATTTTTCAGTCTATACCTAACATTCTACAAACGAGGTCGATTTAGTCATGTTCCATACACGACACAGGTGATAGCAGCGAAGGCTATTTCTCGTTTATATTTAAGTACCTTTTTCATGTAAAAGGTCTCGATGTTTAGAACATTTATTTTCTAAATCGTTTTTCCACAGTGTTCTCCGGAGCCTTATTGCTGTCGTATAATATTTGCGTGTTATATGATTAAGTCTGTAACTTTTTTGACTTTGCATTTTAGAATTTTCATATTCTATCGGAAAATAAGTGATAATGTGTTTTTTACATATTTTATTGTAATTTGTTCGTTTTCAGACCATAAAGTTGACGAAAACGTCAACTTATAACAATAAATAGTTTATATTGTGTTTGTACTGTGTTTACGGTTAAAATTAACTGTGTTTCAATGCCATACTATGCATAATATTTTAGTATGTAAATTATACGATGTTAAGTTGGTCGAAGTCTAAGAGGATTCCTCTTAGAAATGATTCTAAGAGGATTGCGTAGGAGCTTCATAAGAGACAATTCACGAACCGGGCACAAAGTAGCCTTTAACAGAAGGGTCATAAATACAAAGGGATTTCAACTATTCCTGGTTTCTTTATAAAATCGGCTTTACAACAAAACAGTTAATGTGGAGTTTATTACATACTTATTCGCGGTGTAACAATAACACAATGAATAAAAAAGTATTTACCTATTTTCGTATATAATTAAAACAATTAAAAAAGCCTGCTTAAAAAATATATAAAAAGGAAACTACGACTAGAGATCACAACTTTAAATGGAAAGAAAATATATTATATTGTATGGCTACTACAACCAAATGCGGCGTCCAGCTATTACACGTCATGGTATCGTGGGCTCCCCGCCCACGATGCTAAATGTGGAGTTACTCGAGCGTCGTGGGGACCTATTGGATTTTGAAGATTAGATGGCAGGAAGACAAAAAGGTTATTGATGTTCCTTTTTTCAACGGTGGGGTCTACAGGCGTTCAAAAGTTTTAGACGCTGTATTAAGAAAAATCCTCCAAATAATCGTCAGATTAAGAATCAGCACAATCAGGAATTCAGGCTGAACCGTCTGTATGAAAATCTGACGCGCTCAAGTATTTCAAAATGGCAATCGCCAAAAACCTTTTTCCTTTTTCAAAAAGCTGCCACGAGCTTGCGTTACATCTGAATCGTCTGTATTTTAAATGGGAGCTTAGTACGGGTTCACTTAACATCCCCTCTGAAAATCTGACGCGCCCGAGTAGTATTTAAATTTTTACCCCAACCCCCACCAACCCCACCATCCATACCGGTAGATTAACACGTATCCGTTATCAGAGACACGTGGGGAATATACATTGGCAATATCTGACGCGCTCGAGTAAATCCCAAAATCCCCTCTTGGGCTCCCCTACTATCAGGTGTAATACCAATCAGATGGAGTGGTCTCCATATGCGGCTCGGTCGGATATCAAAATGGGTAGGTACTCGTATATAAGACACACAGTTATGAGCGTGGGATGAGATAAATATAGGCGTCGCATTCTCGTGAGCACTGAACATTGAATATTGAATGGATGCACATTGCACAATACTGATCTTAATAGCGAACACTGTTGTTTAGTCCAAATTCCTCGAGTAGAGGCCAAGCAAGAGCTGCAGTAGACACAGGGATTGGACTAGATATGGGTAATTCAAAATATGCTAATTATGGAAACCTTGATGTTTTAGTTAGATAATAAATCCTTTGATTTTGCATTTTTTTTAAATTGTGAAATGATATAACAATTTTATGAGACCAAAAATATAAGTAAGTAGCCTAGGATTCAAGATATCCATAGCAATTTTCATCAAAATTATTTAAGAATATTATTTAATTTCACCGCTAAGTTTAATATGCGGCGACATTTGCCTGTTTTACATTAGCTAATGACACTAATATATGTGACTGATTTTGACAAAAAAGGCTTCAAACTTAATTTTTTTATTTTATTAAAAGAAACAATAAATATGCAAAATTGAATTAAAATATTTCAAAGGAAATTAAGCGCGATGAGACACCCCGAAAGAAAAGTTATAATACATAATTAAAAACCAAACCGCAAGAAAATAATGTATAACCTCAAAATATTACAGAAACAAACTCGTTGAAAACAAAAACGTCATTTTAAATGTTTTGTCAAATTTACATCACTTAAATTTAATGTCACTCTGTCACACCATGTGACGGGTGCCCGTTAAATTTTCACGTGAAATTTATGATAATGTAATTTTTTTTTTAAATTTATTTATATAAGTGTGTACAAATATTACTAACTGTAATAATGGCTATGGCAGAGAAGAAAAACGAATATCCGCCTGGCGTGGAGGCGGATAGACGATTGCTCCCTTTCGAAACATGGGAAGATTATTTAGATTCTCTAGTGGATGTCGCCGACTTGCGAAACCTAAGAAGTATAGCATCAGCTCGTACCATCGCCGCCTTCGGTTATCGGTAAAGTCTATTCTTTTGTACTACATTCAGCATATACAGGGTGGAAAAATAAGTCGGGCCCTGGAGGGAAACTACCTTAAATCCTTAAGCTAGCTCATTTTACATAAAGGAGACATTCCTTTATTTTTAAAAAGAAACAAAACTGCATTCAAAGATTTTTTAAAACTCGCTTGGCTCGCCCGGGACTCGAACCAACTAAAATTAAAAAAAAAAAAAAAAAACACTCGCTGTTTTATTATACTAATCGATAGGATTATTATTCAGGATAAAATTTCTCTAACAAAGATTTGGTCTTAAAAATAAAAATGATCGTAAAATCTAACATTAACTTTATTTTGTTATCAATTTGTTACACTTAAATTATTTAACTAATAAATTGTTCGAGATGAATCCCCTCGTTCCGGATACACAAATTTAGTCTCCGTTGAAATTCATTTCTTGTAGCCTTCAGCAAAGTGTTGTGGTGTATGCCCCTAATAACATTTTCTACAACCCTTAGCTCTTGCACGGTGTCATAACAGGTTTCATAAATAACATTTTTTGACATGACGTTCATTAAAGAACTTGTGTACTAAATAGGTATTCTTCATGGATATCTTGTACGACAGGCGAGAGTAAGACCAAATGTTTGTTAGAGAAATTTTATCCTGAATAATAATCCCATCGATTAGTATAATAAAATAACGAGTGTTTGTTTTTTTAATTTTACTTGGTTCGAGTCCCGGGCGAGCCAAGCGAGTTTTAGAAAGTCTTTGAATGCAGATTTGTTTCTTTTTAAAAATAAAGGAATGTTTCCTTTATGTAAAATGAGCCAACTTAAAGATTTAAGGTAGTTTCCCTCCAGGGCCCGACTTATTTTTCCACCCTGTATAACAAGGTATAATTAAAATTTCAAACTAACCCCCGAACAATATTGAGCCCAAACACTCTATATCCACTGTAAGTTGCTGAGGAGTTGGTTGTCCAGCAGTACACAAGTACTGCTGGACTTGTTAAAATGCCTTGTTAGACGCACTTGTTAAAATGCCTCTAAAGTGGAATTTCCTGTCTAAATATGTATTTTATTCCATCTCTATTTATCTATACAAATAACTATAAAGAGAAAATTTGTATTTTTGTGTGTTTGCAATGAATAAAAAACTACTAGACCAATTTTAAAAATTCTTTCTATATTATATTATCAGCGAGTTACAGTGAGTAACAGTAAGCGAGTAACATAGTCAATATTTTATAAGTTACGGATGCGGACGAAGTCGTGTGCAAGAGCTAGTTAAGCTACTCAACCTGACTCAACTGATCACCATGAAATTTTTTCATAGTAAAATTTCTATAGAAAAAGATATAGACTATCATTCATCCAGAAAATCGATTAAAGTGCTCAAATTCGCGGAAATAAGCAATATTTACTAATAATTACGATTTCAATGACAGTGCTAATGGCGACACGCTTTCTGAAAAGGAATTCAACACACGCCGTGGAATCATACACGATATTGTATATCCGTCTACAAAGTCTTATGTATTGGTGAGCGAAGGAGTACCTATGACTGACGCTTTTACCAGAGAACTGGCTGTACGTGAACGAGCTAATCGAGTTGGTATTTTGCAGGTATGATAAATATACCATAAAGTAATATCGTGAAATGTTATAATAAATTTTCGAAAACTTGAATTTTGCTAGGGGTTAAGACTTTCTAGAAAAACTTCCTGGTAACAAAACTATCCTTACTTGATGCTTACAGCTTCAACCAAGGGCTAAGGTAAACTGACGGTGACATGTAGTTTAATTAACAAGAAAATAACAAACAGTTATAAAGGTGCATTTTCAACATTAGTTTTAGCCAAACTTCTTTAAACCTATTGATTATTAATAAATTATAGGTACTTTGTATCAAATTTATTTACACGTTGTCGTGGTACAAATGTTATTTCTTAGGATGTTCTTAATGTAGGTTCATTTAAATCTAATTAATTTGCAATCATTGCGAGACATTGTTGAAGTCTTCACAGCTTTAAAATAATTTAATTAATTATTAATATTCCATGAAAATCATGGTTCTTCCACTTCCGGGAACCTGACAAAGCTGCAAAGTTAGAATTACTTCAGACTTAGCTGGATCATATTTTCTTGTATCGTAATTTGATTCTTGATTCTTGAATGATTGATTGATTGATTGATTCTTGAAACTGGCTAATTATTAAGAGAACTGGCAGGGTCTATAATACGAAAAAAAAGTTTCAGCTTTTACAACCTTTCAAGCTGTTACAACTAGTATAAATTATCATTTAATTTTCGTCATATAATATTTTATAGACAATAATATTCATTCGCAACTTGACGACGGGTGGTTTTGAAATATCGGGTTACATTGACTACGCTCATCGCCTTTTAACGGAAAACTGGCGTACATTCTTCAAATCAAATAAGTTGCTGTGGCCAAAAGACAGCGATCTTGGATATTATCATTGGAGGAATGGGACTGTCAGGAGCAATATTAGCAGAAATTATAAGGTAAGGCGAATTTTCTTTATGCCTAAATACTCAGGTAATGAGAACCCAGAAATAGCGTTAAATAGTAATGTACATAAAAATGTTTAAATTTAAGCTAAAAATATCGTCACATTCTTAGTTGAGCACTTTAAACACTGTCTCGACTCTGGATCGAGTTCGACAAGTTCGCTGAATTCTCGCATAGTTCCTTTTCATTGTTCCGTAACGGATTGCATACTATTGCTAGAGATATTCCGTCGAAAATTTTCTATGAATACTTAACGTCATTTGGAACAAGTTTACTTTGTTCATATTTTTGTGAATGTATGTTGCTAACGTTAACTACTTAATGTTTTTTACGTTATAGGTACAAATCAGAGGGAATTTTCTTAGAGTCTTAAGAATCTGTCATCTATACGGATATTTACATAGTTTTCCAATAGCTTACAATCCATTGAGATCTGAAAAAGTTGATTTCTTTTTCCAAAAACTTCAAGGGTGAAAATTGTTACAAGGCGTACTTTTAAAAAAATATCCTAAATATAAGAGAAATGCTAAGATTTAGGATCTTAGGATATTTAATACCTATAAGAAATATGAAAACCATATCAAAGCTATCGCGAGGCATTCCGTCTTAAATTATTCAAATGACATGTTTTGATTGGTAGTGGTCCTGAATAATAATATGTTATCTATCTATGTATATATGTGTATATTAAAGAAAGTCGTGTTAGTTACACCATTTATAACTTGAGGACGGCTGGACAGATTTTTATGATCATTGATTTGTTGAATTTATCTCCGCCGTGAATAGCAAAATAACTATTAAAACGTCTGATATATTTAAGAAAAAAAAATTGTTAATATATGTAATATGTAAATACATATAACTTAGAATTAAATGAAACTTTATATTGTATTTAAGTTTAAATAAATTAATAATAGTAGATATACATATATCTATGCTTATAAAATCGTTTGCTCTAACTGATTATCAACGCAGCAAAACCGCTGAATTTGAAAGCTGAAAGCTGAAGCTGAAGCTGTATAGAATATTAAATAAAAGTTCTCTCAAACCTGTAATAATTTAATTATATTTGGGCAGTTATTTCGTGTATTTCAATATTAATAAAATTAAAAATTAATATACCTACGTTTATGAAACAATAGTATTATATCTACTTATCATCTTTATTATTGGTTTTTATTTTACAGCCAGTAATGGATCCAATCAGAGGATTATTATTCCAAAATCGCCACGACCATAAAATCGTATGCCCTGATCCACAGCAAGATCCCGGACAAAACACAACCAAGACAAGAATATATTCATCGAAATATACGCAGATTGAAATATATGATCACGTAGTCAGAAGAAGAAGCTGATAGAAATTAAGAAGAACCCACAGACAGCTTGCTCTATTTTTAATGGATTCGACAAACCCTTCTACAAAGAGAAATATATCGTAACAAGCTGGTGTCCGCGATTTCGTCCGCGTTGAAAAAGAAAATATATGAGTAATTAATATACGATATCGCATCAATAAATTTAACAAAATCAGTTGCTATTTGCGCCATCTGCTGATGGGATGAAAATAAGACTTTTTGTCACTGTAGTCTGCCAGTATTATATTTAATGTCACTATTCACAGACAGATCGAGATAGAGCGTGATGTTATATAGCCTAAAGACTTCCTCGATAAACGGACTATCAAAGACAAAAATAATTTTTCAATTCGAACCAGTAGTTCCTGAGATTAGCGCGTTCTACCAAACAAACTCTTGAGCTTTATATATTAGTATATAGATTGTAATGTTTACAAGTATAATGTCAAACTTAGCTTGAAAAGAAGAGTTGTATATTACATCTGACTGAACAAAGAAAACTTGTGATAACTGAAGAGACGCTGAGAACAATTTTTTTAAATATTATTATGAAATATTTTTGGAAATTGTCTATAACTGGATCGAGATGACAACAGTAAGGTAACATATATTATTTATTATTCTTGTAACAGGTATTCTATTGTCATACCCTAGTATGGTTAAGGAAAGAAAAATATATTCACAGAATTATACGACAGTAAATATTAAATGTATTAATTTTGAAAATTGTAAATTTTGCATTTTATTAATCTTTGTTCTTATTTTTTATTAAAAAAAAACATGATTAAAAAATATGCAAAGGAAAACTTATCCAAAGAAAAACATCAATCAATAAAAA
This sequence comes from Synanthedon andrenaeformis, assembly GCA_936446665.2. Lineage (NCBI taxonomy): Eukaryota > Metazoa > Arthropoda > Insecta > Lepidoptera > Sesiidae > Synanthedon > Synanthedon andrenaeformis. The sequence goes on along the minus strand of OW387780.2, from coordinate 3,057,209 downwards.
TAAACTGCATGACGAGTTAAAATCCTAGTAAAGTATTACTATAATTGAAGAGAAAAAATAGATAAATCCACCTTGTTTTTAACATTTATTGTCCATAAAAATTGCTTTATCTGTGTAGTAGTAGTGATAGGGGTTTGAGAACGTAATAGTCCAGTCATTATATACATTTGGAAACAAAAATGAACATAAAAAGCTGATTTTTGGATATTGTGTTCGGGGGGCTCAGAAAAGCTTAACTTCAAATTGTCGACCAAGATTTCCTATGAGCTTTCGCCGCCATCTTTGAAAAAGGGGTAAATTTTTATTTTTTAGCGATAACTCGGCTCTCCGTCATTATACGAAAATTTTGATAATATACTTTTTGGTTGCTTTTTTTATGCTCTACAATTTAGGTCATTAGCATTTTTCCTTTATTGTTGATCATTGTTGAGATATCGGACGAGAAAGTATAAAATTGATGTTGAAACTTGTTTTTTGCTATTCTCTCTTTTCTCGTAAAACATATCAAAAATATGTTTATTATCAAACTTTTAGAGCATACTGATACTTACAATGTGCTTTTTATGTTCATTTTGATTTCTTTGCCTTTTTTTCGGATATAATGACTGGACTATAAGCAGCCCGTCTGGCGGCAGTAGCCACCCCTTACAGATGACCAACGAATGAAATTGCGTATGCTGTTTTTCAGTGAGTAACTGATGTCGGAGCCCTTTCTTTCTTTACCACCTGTTACGTTGCTGGTGTATACCCGGCGTCTTTACATAAAAAAATAGATATTCAAATCATAATATTGTCTCTCTTTGTTCTTAGTTATTATAAAATACATGAACATTTTTCTCATAAATAAAAAAATTTTAGGTATTGCCGTATAAAACATAGATTATTTATACATAAACTTTCTTAAATTTTTAAGTAAAAAATAAAATAACAAATAAAAGTTTAATATATGTATTTATCTTCATTTACATAAAATCACTCGTAAGTTAAACGGAATGGTATAACTTAATGTTTAGAATTATATATGTTATAACATATTTATATATATTTAATATAATATCTATATCACTTAGATGTCCTAGACCTAGACATTCTTACAAACATACAGCCTTAATTATGAAAATCAAAACTGAAACATTGGAATTAATAATAAAAATATTTTTGACACTAATACATATAAAAAAACTATATCACAATTTATATATCCTTCATAGAATATTGTGAACTATATTAAAAGAAGAGCAGGTGTTTTTAACTCATTTCTTGTATTTTTTGGTAGTTCTTTTCCGATTCGTGACGGGTTTTGGCAAACTGTCGGGATGCGCTTTGCACTTCTCCAGTACGAAGGGTAATACCGAATATATCTTCATGGTATCTGTTCTGTTCCTGAAAGAAACAACACACTTATTAGAAAAGAATCGCCTTAATCATAAATAATACTTAATTATATTAGTATGACTGTATCAGTATAAATATACAGGGTGTCCGATAAACCTTCACTAAAACTGAAACTGGTGTTTCAGTTTTATCCACGCTCTAATCGCATGTCAAAAAATAGTTTTAATTAAACACGGATTTTGAGATTTTTGCATCTATGTTTTTTTTTTTTTGGAAAATCGACACAAGAAATATTCCTCCCACAAAAAAAGGAATATTTCCAAACAGTTTAGGCTTAGGCCTAATCCACCAGTTTTAGTTTTAGTAAAGGTTTATGGGACTTCCTGTATATATAGGAGACTCTCTTTAAAAATGGCAATTTGTAATTATTGCCATATCACCAATACTACCTATTACAATTTAATTTGATAAATTTAGTGAAGTGTAAGGTTTTGGTAAGGAACTTTATACTATCTTTTCAATATATTTTGAAGGATGACAGGCAGATTGACGGTTTACTTTATGGTATGCATGGCTACCGTGGCCTAAGGACACAAGCAACACTAGATGGATGTAAATGGACTGCCCACTTTTAATTACATTGCTAAAAGATTCAAAATATACACTCATTACTCGTATGCTGTTGTACATTTGATAACTCATTAATCCTGTCAATTTGACATCATTTCTAAATCTTTAACTAAAATTAAAAGTTCTTGTTAATGATTTTTTTTTTTTCAGATTGGAAATGGGACTCAAACATTGTAAATATTTAGGAACGAAATGTAAACATTTGAAGATAAAGTTTAATCTTTGATTTGTAAAGATTAAATAGATTAAAAATATGTATTTTTTTATTATTATCAAAGGATTAGCTACTTACGTTAATTTTTATAAATAGATAGAATCGTTCGTTTTGTTTCAAATTATAATGGTTTGTATAAGAATAACAGGAACAGTATTTGCATCTAGTTTGAAAGCAATTATTGGTAACGAATTTCACGTTAACAGACCATATTTCCGCGTCGGAATGACTCGCTCAAAACAACGGATATTGCCACAAATCCAACTAAGAAACTAGTCGGCTTTTATTTTTGTTCACTCGGACGTTTCACTTCACATTATTTGGCCAAATGTAGTGTTGTTTCAAATACTAATGGTTGTATTAGTATACCATAAGTATTTTAATTTTTTTTTGATTTTTTAATAATATATATATATATCAAATGTGAGTTATAAATGGGATTTTTATAAAGTCCTACATCAAAAACTCTGATGTACTTAGGAATCGTTTCCAAATCATCGATTTAGGCTGTACATTGCCAGATAATAAGCCAGATAATTGACTTCCACATTCTTTGTTTGGTTAAATCTAGCCTAAATTTCAAAGATCGGTACTTTCAATTTAATTTTCAATTCAAGGATATTTTTATTAATTCAAATAATGTCCTATGCATTTCCATCTTTTCCAGTTAAAAAATAAACTACTAAAGTAAGTAAATTACTAAAGTGATGAAATTAAAAATATATTTACCATTAAATCAAGTACGAAGCTGTCCACTTCGGAATCACTGAGACAAGTGTGTTTCTTCAAAACATTTTTAAGTGTTTGTTGAACATCGTCAGCCATTTTACAGTCGCCACAGATGTAGAAATGGCCGTTTTCTTCCATTAAGAATTTAGTAATCTCTTCACCTTTTTCTATTATGAGCGACTGCACATGTTTCTATAAAAGAAAGAATGATTATTTTACCTAACAATCATTAAATCGGAAAAGAATGATTAACCATCTATTCAACTTCAAGTTCAATCAGTTGAACCAAGTTTTTTTTTCCAAATAACAAGCCTAATTTGGAAACTTGTTTTAAACAAACTAATCTATTCCACAAAGTTTAAGTTTGTTTTCCATTTATTTCAACTTCAGTAACAATTACTTAAAAATAACAATAAAATTTTTAAAAAAATCCTAAAAATAAATTTCCTGAAATAATTGAAATAAAATTTCTAATTATTTCAGGAACAAAAAAGTGTAAAAACTTATACTTTGGGTTGTGATGAGATTGGCACGAACGGCCAGATGGACATTTCTTTATACGCCATCTAAATACATAATATCGATTGATAGATGATGTTATGTTTTGGAATATTAGCCGGTTCGATTGCCGGGTGTGGCAAGCGTTATTTAATTAATTTTTGAATGAAGTTTTTTATATTTAAAAATAAAGGAATGTTTATCGTGAGTGAATTTGCTATCACCAAAAAGTATTCAGTCCTTTCCCTTCAGGTGTGGTTAAAAAATTTCCTTTCGGACCCTTGACAACACCGACTCACTCTGTAACACAAGGTGTGTCTTGTGTTTTACTAAACTTGTGAATATGTGTACACAAGTTTAGTAAAATGTTATATATATATATGTAAATATCCAACGAATTCGAATATACCATATATATGTTACCGGCCAAACCCGATTTTAGGCCAAACTAGTTTTGCCTAGGCTAAACTAGTTCACCCTATATGCGATCGGATAAACCGGTACAGACTAGGCCAAACTGGTCCGTCCTAAGGGCAATAGGAGAAACTAGTTTAACCTAGGAGGAACTAGTTAAACCTGATATGAATAAGTACACTTCAGGATAAACTAGTTTGGCCTAGTCTATACTAACAGGGAATAATAAAATACCAAATTTAATAAAATCAATATGCATTTATTAAGTAGATCAAAGTCAAATTCACTTATTTTTGCATGGAGTACTCTGATGGCATTTGGAATTGCAGAGCACCATTTTTTTCTTGCATTTGCACCTGTTTGTCGAACAGTTCCTCACGCAGCTGCACCTTACGAAACCTTGCCCTGAACCAACCGAATGTTTAGTGGCTGCAGTCCTCAGAGATATTTCAGTATCTTGGTTAACATCACCCACCTTTAAAAATTTCTGAATGCAAATATCGAATTCAGTTCTGGAAGAAAAAAAATAAAAATCAAAACTAATAATATCTTTTAATCACCAGACAAATACGGTATCATCAACATTTAATTCTAAGTATTATTAACATGTGCCTTGACAATCCAGTGAGCAAAATACCTGTACCTACCTGCAATATAATTTTTGCAATACACCATGTTTGGTGCCAACTTTGTAAAGGCCCTCATCATTTCTCTGAAGAATAACCCCAATGATGTTTCTGAGATCACCTCTGCCTTTGTCTACGTCTGGAATCGGTATAGTAACATTATCTCCAATGTTGGCGGGTGGATGGGATTTGTCCGAAGAAGCCTTCATTTTTTTAGCTTGCTTTTCAAGATTTTCTGCCGCCGTTTTTCTAGCATCTTGAATGTTCTGTGTGTCAATTTGCACAACGCTACCATCACTATCTTCACTCTGGTTACCATTCGAATCATCTTCGATAATTTTTCTAAGGTCGTCTTCATCCTGAATATCATTTATTATTTCTTGCGGCAACGATGAAGTCGAAAGTCCTACTCTAGGCTCTATCCCAAATAAGGCCTTATAAGGCGATTGTTTTATTCCTGAGTGAAAAGCGCGGTTTTTCATGAACTGGACATATCTTAAGCCCTCTGACCATTTCGTTGAATTGTTGTCCTTCAACCAAGAACTTATCATGTTCTCTATATCTTGATTAGCGCGTTCAACGGAACCTTGACTTTGACTGTGCCTTGGTTTTCCATGCACAATTTTAAGTTCTGGTCAAAGAGTTGTGAGCTCACTAATCACATTATTAACAAATTCCCTACCATTGTCAGATTGGAGAATGCATGGCGCTCCTATAATCATAAATATATCATTCAGGTGGTAGGCCACTTCTGCCGCTCTCTTAGATGTTAACGCTCGAAGAAGAACAAATTTTGTTAAATGGTCTTGGTACACCATAATAAATTTAAATTGTTCGTCGGGTTATGTCTGAAAATCTATCAAATCCACCTGACATCTGCTATTCATTTCAAACTAGTCCTCTCTTCTTTTTGTCTTCTTTTATTGGCATATATCACACATTGACAAATAGAGGCTTATCATTTCTTTTGTGATATTGGCATATTTCTTTGATGTTTCGGCTAACATCCTGTCACGTCCGCCATGTCCAACCGCCACATGAGCTGCATCAATCACGTCATAAAGGTCATCAGTCTGGAGATAGTATTTTACATTCCCTTCCTTCCGTGCTATTAGTTTTTTTACATCTCCAATTTTTAGCACGCCAAATCGTTTCAGTCGTCTTTGTTGTAATGGTGTCCTTTTTTCCGACTTTTCAGCATCTTCCACTTGTTGAATCAGTTCTGAATATTTATCTGATAACAACACATTATAATGAGAAGACTTTTTACTTTCACTTTCCAAAATTTCTGTTAAGAACTTTTCTCTCCACTGTTTTTGATTAGTTTGTCTACTAGATGTTGAAGGCTCATCCATGATAACACAAAACAAAACCAAAAAAATATTCTGTTAACTTTTCAAAACACAAGTAACAACTAACACGACCTCAATCAAAGGCAGAATCAACAAACTGGGCAAGTGAGGACGGCGGGGAACGCGCGGGGCGTCAGAAATACGATCGGGGGATTCCCCGCATGCACAGGTTTCGACACGTACTCGCTTAAACATTTCTGACTAGGCAAAATCATTATAGACTAGGCCAAACTAGTTTATCCTGAAGTGTACTTATTCATATCAGGTTTAACTAGTTCCTCCTAGGTTAAACTAGTTTCTCCTATTGCCCTTAGGACGGACCAGTTTGGCCTAGTCTGTACCGGTTTATCCGATCGCATATAGGATGAACTAGTTTAGCCTAGGCAAAACTAGTTTGGCCTAAAATCGGGTTTGGCCGGTAACATATACAAAAAAAAATTTTTTTATCCTTTTAGTTATCGAGTGATGTAATTAAATTTTGAATATAGATGATAGATATGTATTAAAATATACTATTAATATTCCCCCATAGGTCACTTTTGTGTAGGTACTGTACTTTTATTTCAAGTTTTTTTAAGAAAATAATATGTGTGAGAGATGACTACTAAAAATACATTTAAATTTAAAGTTGGCTTTTAGCACATTTCGTGCGAAATAAAATTGTGTGAGATGACTACTAAACCGTAGCTACAGCATCAAACTGTATTCCCCGATTTTTTAAATTGCCTTTAGGTGTTATTTACATTTAACTATGGAAATTTACATTCAATTATTTCAACTGATTGAAATTAGTGTAATAAATGGAACCATCGCATTACTAACCTTTTCCAACCCAATTTCTCTGGAAAGTGCCAGAAGGTTATTTGTTAAAACATTATCTTTGTGTGCCTGCTCCTTCTCTTCTTTGTAAAGGTCCATTGCTTTATTTTGGCAGCCAAAGAACAACCAAACATCTCCTACACCTTTTTTATTGTCTGTAATGTTCATGATCTGGTGACGTCGATGATGCCAGAATCCTCTGAAGGGTGCGATACCAGAACCAGGTCCGACAAAAATGAGAGGTACATTCAAATCTTTTGGGAGGTGGAAGTTCGGAGCTCTGAAATAGAAGAATTTACAATTTTGTATTGTAACTAGCTAAACCCGGCCACACTTCGCTGTTGCGTGGGCGTTGGGCCCGCGCGATAATAGATACAGTTTATATATTAATGTATATTATATTTTTTATTTATTTATCTTAAATAAAAGTAGCCTAAGTTGCTCCTTATAACATCAGCTATCTTCCAGTGCAAGTCCCGTCAAAATCGGTCCAGCCGTTTCGGAGGTTAAAAGGAACGAACAGACACACAGACAAAATAAAAAGGGTTTATATTATAATTACCGTATATACTTTGATATACATCTAGGAATAGCAGTGATTTTGACATTGCAAACATTCACTTCAATTTTATTTATTAGTATAGATTTTTATGAAGTGTCGCATGTTAGTCGTGAGCTTATGAGACCTACGAGTATAACATTTATTTAATTTCAAATAGGCTCACCGTCTAATAAATACCAGTACTTCATCGCCTGGTTTTTTATTTAGCAAATAATTCGATGAGACGCCATAACGTGTTTTGCCACCTGAAAATCATATACATTTGTAAAATTTATATATAATAATATTTAATAACATACCAGATACCCAATAAAAGAGTTAAAAAAAGAAAAACATTTTGCAAGCCCACATTCTAATAGTATATACAATTTTATTTTTATTTTTGTTTCTATGAGACAATAGCAATTTAAACCAAAGCTGTTGTCATTTATAACGTTGTTACTTAGAAATGTATCAATAAATCCAATGTAATGGGAAATATTTTTCAGCATGGTAAGGATTATACGGAAACAATATCCTAAAATATTTGATAATTTTAGTCCGCCCGTATTAAAAAGTGTGGTGATCTTATAAGTCTTTATAAACAAAATAATTAAAGCGAAGTTATAACATAAAATAAATAAGATTTACTTTCAGTTTTGTATACAACGACGGCCACAGTAAGATGAATTTCCTTGGGATGCGCTAAAGGAGACGAAGATAAAGAATAAAATCTTGGTTGAAGTTTAGGCAGTAAAGCAACAAGCAAGGACGCCTGCGGTTTACACGATGGATACTGTTCCAGTACTTCTGCTAGATTGGGATAGTGAAAGTGTTGCCAATCATTGTACTTATTCGAGTCCTGAAAGAAAACAAAAAATATAAAAATAAATAAAATACATAACATCAAGTATTTAAAGGTAGGGCCCAAAGGAAAAAAATCTAATTAAACTTTCAATAAATGAATATGAATTACCAATTAAAGACTAATCTGTAATATTTCTCGGCAATTGTTCCTATTTTCATAAAATAATAAAACGTTGTAGATATTACTGTCGATATATTATTTTCACATTGCATGATTGCATTTCTGTTACGATTTTGCAATACACTGTCAGGACAATCAGGATAAATAAGTGTGTTGTTACGAAGATGAACCAGTTTTTTTTTATCTATACATAGTATAAGACGAAGTCGCTTTCTGTTGTCCCTCTGTATGTAGATACGCTTAAATCTTATAAACTACGCATCTGATTTCAATGCGGTATTCTATTCACTAATGGAAAGAGCGTTAAACGAGGTTTCTATAGATAATTTGCAGAAAAAATTGCAACCGCGCGAAATTGGGAGTGGACCATCTTCATCTCAGTCCTAGCATGTTCACAGCTTTTCATAAGCCTCCCCCATTATTTTTCTAAAGGACAGGTTAGAAGGTTTGTCCTGCCAACTGCCACTTCAACTTATTGATCCCTGGTTATGAGTAACTTTTGTTTGTTTATACATATAAAAAAAAATACCTCCAATAAGTCATTAAATTTCTGAGCATCATTTTCATCTGTACAAGTATCTGCTAGATACTTTAGGACTGTGCTTGATGGTGGAGTTGTTATATCTAAAAATCTGGTGAATATATCTCTTAAAGATACTGTCGGTATTCTTTCATGTGGTTCCCATTTCTTCAGAATATCTATAATAAATTTATAAACAATATTTAAGTATATAAACGGGCAAAATGATTGATTAGTACTATAGCAAATTTGATACTAGTATATACAGTTATAGCTGTAAGCATTTGTTTTACGAAGCTGGATACACATTCCAACAATGGCCGTATCTATTAAAATATCTCTATCCTACTAATACTATAAATGAGAATATACTCGTATGTTGGTTACTCTTTCACGCAAAAATTCACGCAATTAACGGATTTTCATGAGACTTTTTACAGTAATCATCATAGTTTATACATCAGAATAACACTTATGCTGTAGTCTATACACGGACGAATCACAGGCAAAAGTTAGTCTCATATAATCGTTAATACTCATGTATCGATTAGAAAGTTATAATTATTGTTAACTTCTTTTCTATTATAGCATCCCACAGAAAATAACTAATCTGGAGAGATTAGTCGTATTTAAGTTTATATTTAATTTTACCTGTAGGTGTCAAAACTTCTTTCATGACTTGCAATTGTATTGGTTTGTCAAAATCATCAACTCCTTGTATTCTTTCCAAAACCACATCAACTAATTCCTTACGGTTACACGGCATTACACCGACATGATCGCCAGGTTCGTATTTAAGATCACTCTGTAAATAAAGTAAGCATTATTTTGCGAAAGAACGCTAATCCAATTGACAGATCTCTTGATGTAAGTTGATTCTCATCGCCAAATATGCTCATCAGGGAAACATGAATCTGCTGATGGCTCAGCAAAGCTCAGCAAATAAAAGGCAAAGTGAGATTAGGGGAATCTCTTAACCAAGAACCTAACCACAAGTATACTTTAATTGATATTATTTTATTTTGGTGTTCTGTAAGAGGAAGAGGTGGGTGTCAAATGGGCTGCGAAACGCATAGTGCGCTTCAACTACAGAGACTGTAGTGTATTGTTTTTCATTCCAGTACTTACTTTTAGCTCCATATTTAAGAATATAGTAGCTTTAGTTGAGTCGTGATAACCTAACCATTTATTTTCCTTTACACTACATGAAATAAGTTGTTTCCTAAAACTGGATTCAAGAGCAGTCTTCATTTGGGTTGGGTTTTCATTTGTTTTTCTAAAACGCACTGTTTTTTCTGTCAAAGGTATTTGCCCGAAAGCCTTTTTTGCATTCTTAACCATTTCATTATCATCGATGGAAAGTGTTTCACATGCGATCTAAAAAGAAAAATAAATCATACATTATTATTTAAATAGATCCTTCATTAGATATATTACCTATCAGTTTTGGCTTAATGTTTATTTTCAAGAGTTAAACTTTGGTCTTACATGGAAAATGTCAGAAGACCAACTCTTAAATTGTTGTTCTTGACCATACAATTCATCACCGCAAACTACGGGATGTATATTTACTGCTCCCAATTCACTAAGAATTGAATCAACATATTTCCCGAAATTACAAAATTTAGGATAAGCACTGGATCCCAATGCAAATACTGCATAATGAACGTTTCCAAGTGGACGCATACTTTCAGTTGTGTCTGTGTTACTGGTATAACCTGCAAAGTAGAATTAATACAGTTTTAGTAGAATAATCAAAAAAGATATGCAACTAAAGATTAACGTTTATGCTATAACTTACTTCTATTTGACTCCATTCGTGTCAACTGACGCTTTAATTGATTTTTAGGTGAGACAATACTGTTCGATCTTATTAATGATTTCGGTGTTGCAGTTTTAATATTTCTGTAACATAAAAAATGCTGTAAATTATTCTAATTATTTTTTAAATTATTTATTTTTTCATGAAAAATATCTTACGCCGTATATGCTTCTGAAGAATGATCGCCACGTTTCCTTTCGTCTTGCAACATCGAACATAGATGATCTAGGAAGTCCTGAAAGGAATTTACTAATATAAACAACATATATGTTTTATGTGGAGATCGACAGGTGGTAGATCACGGATAAAGAATAAGAGATTACGAGGAATTACGATAGGTTTTTGCATCCCTCACTATATTATGATATCGAACGCAGTGTGCCCTGCGACTACTAAATATTTATTTGTAATGCTACTTGCAAAATAGTTATTACTTACAACACCGTTAGCTGGAGGTTCTCCGTTGCCAAAAGTGGAGGTCACTATTATAAGTAAGGTCTCATGTTCTAAAGAGTGAGTTTCATAATCAGACATGCTATAAACCTGAAAAACGATTCCAAAAACCATAAAAATTACACTTGCTTGAAGAAATATTTGGTTAAGATATAATTGCTTAAAGATTGGATTTTTAAAGAAATATTTGAAATTACCTGAGCATGAAATGCGTGGCTAAATATGGCTCCCAGTTCTTTTGCATATTGCTCTGATTTCCCTGTCTCAGACGCATAAAGTATTGTAGCTTTGATACGTTTCGAGAGTGCATTCCCATACATTTTTGCTGTAACTTTTACAGCACGAGCTATTTGCCGAAAATGGAATTTTCTCCGAGACTTATTGCCTTCAGGCTTGATCCATTGATAAGATTTCCAAGCGGGTTCCTTTTAAAAAACAACAATTTATTATGTACTGTGCAACAATAAGTTTTATGGTAATGGTAGAATATTCTTACTTGATACTCATAAGAGGGTCTGAGGTAATATAAAGCCAATTCTTGATGAAACACCGATGTCAGAGATGACGACATAGGCGGAACAATCCATATCCAATCTGATGGACATCCTCCTCTGAAATAAAATACAGCAATACAAAAAGGGAATACAAATTCATATCAAAAATAAAAGTTTAACCGCACTATGTAATATTTACTATTTCATCTATTTTTTTAAGTTGTGTACATTTTTGTTGATATTGCTGATTTTGCTTAATAGACCGACCACGCGCTGAGAACTCATGAGGCCATCGGTTTTCGGGCATACTTATAGAAATAGAACAAAATGGTGGTACAAACGGGAGTACCCCCAATTAAAAAGGCCTGAGTCTGACAGTGACCGCCTATGAGCTGATGATGAAGTGAGCTTACCTGACCCTAGTTTCTTCATTCATGTGTTTAATAAATTGTTCAGAAGCAGCGTGATGGTTCACAATTGAGACGCTGTCTCTTTGAAAACTATGAAGAACAGCAACATTCACTTCAACTAAAGCTTTGTCCTTCCACAATGTCTGAGATGAAGTATCTAATTCCATTCTTTTTGCAACCGCCTGGAACAAAATCGATGATTTAACTGGTATAAATCAATGCTTATTAATTTTCTATTGAAACTAGTTCCTTACCTCTGTGATATTTAGCCGGGATGAATCACATAAATTTCTGCAACCAATTTCTGTGCCCATGTACCAACCGTTAAAAGCGGTTGCTGTAAATTCAAGTCCACCGCAATCCAGTTTCATGTTAGAAACAGCTGGAAGTGCGTACCAGCGGAGATTCATATCTTTAAACCACGCATATCTATAAAAGAATAAATTATTTTATAATAATTGTGATAGCTAATAAAATAAGTGTTTTTATGGATTCCAAAAGTTCGTTTGAAGTGTTACCTATAGCTTTAAAGAAAACGTGCTTACGTAATAACTTATTATTAACTTACTCAGGATGTTCCATTTCTACTTCCATCACAATGTCTCTCGGTATTTCGAAGTATTCAGGCTCCTTGCCATCCGCTGACAGTACCATTGGTAGTATATCCCATGCAGTACGTGGTGGCTCCCAGCCCAGTTTGATACAGATCTATAAAATGGCATTAAGCATTTACAAAATAGAAATATAAAATCGAGCTGGAAGTTTCAGACGGTAAAATCTGATTTAATGAAACATACATCAGTAAATTCAACACGGCCAGGATCTCCCAAAATCGAGCCGTCTGGTTGAACGTAGCCAGCGTAACTGATGAGTTGCGGATTCCATATTCGATAGTCATGTTGGCCGTCTGTCCGAGGCGGAAATATTGTTATTGCTGACCTAGAAATATTGTTTTCGTTAATGAAAAATATTTTATTATTGAATTATTCGATTCTCGACAGGGTTAACTTAAGAAATAAACTTTTCAAGTTGGCTTTGCTGTAGGTGTTTTAGTAGTGCTCATTGAGACTGGATGCGGTAAGCACCTCCTTACATAAGACCACCGTGACATAACAGCATGTCTGATATTGTGTTTCGGTGAGTGTGCAAGGGATGCCAGAGCCCATCCCTTCCTAATCCTTTATCTTTAATACTACCAAAGCCAGCAGTGCACTTGCAACACATGTTTTTGTGTTAATAGATGACGGTAGCCATCTCTACTATCAACTGAACCTGCAGCCTGACGACTATTAGATGCATAAAAAATAATTTGAATTTTCATCACCTACAAACTGTTAAATGGAATTTTGTTTACCTGATATTTCCTTTGTTAGTGGAATATCTGATGTGATAGCAGAGTGCATCGAACATTCCCTTTGCAGTTCTGACTTCAAAACAAGGAAATATCTGCAAAAGAAATTTAGATTTTTTTTTAACAACTTTGTTCATTACATAGCCATATGATAGAACAGAGATTTATCGTGTGATACACTTATTTATAAAGAAAACCTTACTTATTATACTACCCATTAAACGGACCTCACTCGTATATAAATTTGGTACGTAACTTGTCACATGTGCCTCTCATTATAAAGTTCTCGAGTCTTTAGCTCTGTCCGACTAATTAAAAGTTAAATCTGTGGTTGTCTTTGCTACTTCGAGAACATATCAAAAACAACTTCCAACGTATAAATGCAATGACATCGTTTCATATATGCTACTTATCTTTGTTGCTAACAATCTATTCTAAGTAGAACTATTTTTGTGCATATATCCGTAGGCAATTAACTTGTATCCAACAATTATATTATAAATTAATAAATAAAATAAATAAAGCCTTTAATTTCCTTAATCACTTAAAATATTGTACATTTTTTTTTTAATCTAGTTATTAAGGACCTCTCAACGAGTAAAGGCCTCCTCCATCTCTCTCCACATTTCCCTGTCTCTTTGTCCTGACGTGCAATGTGACCGGCCCATTTCCACTTAAGTTTCTTGCAGTGAGTTAAGGCATCAATAACTTTTGTCCTTTCTCTTATTTCGCTATGTCGCTTCTTGTCTTTTAATTTCAAATTGAGAATGCTTCTCTCCATGGCTATCTGGCATGTTTCAATTATCCTGTTCGTGTAGGTATTAAAGTTTGGCTTGCATACGATAGACAAGGTAAGAGACATGAGTCTAATACTTTCTTTTTTAGTTTTATAAGTAAAACAGATTTTAGTACCTCTGTGGCTCCAAAACTTATTCCATGTCATGTTGACACGTCTCTTTAATTCGTCACTGTGCCTGGATTTTGAGAAGGGTATTAGCTTACCCATATATATGTATTCCTGGACATACTCCAGCTGTCGATTAGCTGACAATTATATTATTTGGGTATATTTTCAAAATACAGCTAGTTACTAAAGTGCACGAAGGGTTTATTACAAACTCTGTTTCAATAAGCACTATTATTTATTAGATAGTTTAAGTAAAAGATTGTATTGGAATAAGTTTAAGTAAAATAATAATTTTATCTCGAACAGTTCCTACAGAATGAAGAAAAACATTCGTAAACGTTCTAATAATGATAAAGGAATTTTATAACAGTACATATATATATATATTACCTTCAGAGAATCAACAGTGTGCACTGCACAAATAAAACACAATAGTTAGAAATAAGGATAAATATTTCTTTACGTTATACAAGCAAAAGAGGGAACTAAGATTAGCAATCCTTTGTAGTATATCTTTCATTGAAAACCATGTTTGTTCCTTTCCACAAGAACCTAAATCATGCTTTCCTGTTATATTTATAAAACAGAAGATCTTGAATTTTTAAATTATTTAAATAACAAATTATTTCATCGAAAACATGCTTATTCTTTTTTAGATAATCATGTTTTATGTGTGACTAATTGAAATTTTAATTACTCACTTTTACGATAATTTGTCCCTCGATTTTGTCCTTAATCAGTTTTGATCATATGTTTCAAGCATAACAAAATCATTCATAATAATATGTACATGCATCCATGTACAACATAGTCTTTTAATAAAAGTTGAGACAAAAGTATTTATTAATCGTGTGAGTACTTCAATTTTTTGTTGAATTCACTAGTTTTTTTTAATGTTAAGGTCGGCAGACAGGCTGACGATCCACTCAATGGTAGGTAGCTACCACGTAATCACCGTCGCCTAAAACACAAGCAACACCATATGTGCTGCAAGTGCGTGCCGACTACATTTAGGATTAAGGATAAGGGATTGGGAAAATGGGCTCCAAAATGAATGAACCAAAATAATCACCTCTAATTTTTTCCACTGTATTCTTCCAATACATCTTGATGCATTCCGCCACGCAACTTTGGCTCCAAATTTGAGCTCAGGTATTTTAAGATTATAAGTTCCCGTTTCCAGTAACTCAGCTTTGATTTCTTCCAGTCTTGCTTTGTACGCTTGAGTGTTATTTCTAAAAAGAAATTAAGATAACTTGAGGGGAAATTGAATTCAGTAAGCCACAGTGTTGTTTTCTGTCTTGCGAAGTCCCACAATATTTGGTAGTAAGGTAAACAGACAACTTTTTGTTAGCGTCAAAACAAAAACTTTTTGTGATATTATTATGAGAAAACAGTAAATTATAACGTCAAATAATTTAATATATATAAATTACTTTGGAATTTGAATAGTGTGTACAACACCTTACGTGAAACGTTTCTTATTTCATTGTAATTCTTTAGATAAATTCCAAATCGAAAAATTGTTGGATACGAACTTAGCGACCAAAAAAATGAAGAAATTATGAAAACCATCATTTTGTTTCATAATTTTTGTGTTGTGACCAAATTCGCTAAAACCATAAATCTAATTGATTGTGACATAATCATCTAAATAAACAATTAGCTTCTGATAGCTCTTAAATCATTTTACTACATCTGCGATCTTAATTTTTAATGAATAAATTTAATACCTGCCCACAGAAGCGAAATATTCCTTTAAAAATGATTGCGCCTCTCTGTAAATCTCTTCTGGTGTTAGTGGCGTGCTACCTCGGCTGGGTATGTCCATTGAACTTGATTGGCATACTTTTTCTGTACATCTGGTGGGCTGTAAACAAAAAGAATGGTTGTTTAATAAGCTATAGGGCAATGATGTTACTCTCGCTGTACAATCGCGAACAGACTGCGATAGGTTACAAAAATATATTAATAAAGTAGTGGCATGGAGCAGGCATAATCTTTTAGAGTTTGATTCTTCCAAGTATGTAACCATTTCGTTTACAAGAAAGAAAACACCTGTTGTCTTTAATTATGAGGTGGGCCGATTGCAGATAGTTCGAGCACAAGATATTAAAGACATATAGGTGTTAGATTAAAAAGTAAATTATCACTTGGAGATGACATAACAAGCATGTAAGTAATTGTGAATTGTTAAATAAGATTAGACTGTATTCCTGACAAATTTTGTGTGGAGGAGACGGAAACCTCAACTCATCGCCACGCTGCACGCAGTTAGCTTGGCAAGCTCCTTTTAACGCGAACATTGAGCAACTTTATTAAAATTGTACAATAAATTGACCTGTTCCATTGCACACTGAATGAATTCAATAGGATGGGACTGTTTGTTATATATCTTATAATAATTATTTTAATAATTAACTAGCTGGTGCCCGCGACTTCGTCCGCGTGGTGCTAAATAGCCTAAAGCCTTCCTCGATAAATGGACTATCCAACACAAAAAGAATTTTTCAATTTGAATCAAAAGTTCCTGAGATTAGCGCGTTCAACCAAACTCTTCAGCTTTATATAATTTGATGAGATTCATTGTTTTGCGATTGTTTCTAAATCATTCGATGAGTACCTACACAAGCTATAAAAATTTTCCTTAGAAAATCATTTCAGAAATATCTTAAATTGTATGATTACTAGCTGAAAGCCATTGGACTGTGGCAGTGAATGTGTAATTTACACAAACAATTTTCCGGGCAATATTACAATTTTTCTCTTCAAAAGAAACTTCCTGGGACTTCTACGAACTTACTTATTTGAAACAAAGAAAAAATAGCTGAATTGGTCCAGCTGTACTCGAATTTAGCCGTTAATTTTTATTTACATGAAGTATATCTCAAACATAGATTTCAAGTATTCTGTCTGAACAATAAAATCAAAAAGATTAATTTTCTGCTGCTTAACTTTTTAATTTATCGCCTTAAGTTGAAAAGTTAAAGACCATATTGGAGTTGGCCAGTTCACGGGTTTTCCCCTTCGTTCCGGATTCGGGCATCCGGATTCGACTATTTCTTTTGTACACAAAAAGCATTTGATTTGTTATTATGTCCGTTTGCGTATCGTCGCTAATTACCCGTGTCCCAAGGTACACCCATTGTTAGTTCAGTGGAACTAATCAACGTGGCTAGCATTCAATCAATAGAACGTAAGTGTCCTCTGTTTGAGATCATGTCTAAGCCTGTGTTAATACTAACATATTGGAATCTAGTAGCAAGAGTAATAATGAGGTCCACTACTTCGGTCTTGTCTCGGTTTAGTGTACTGAATTTCAGCCATAGACAATAACAATATTGCTAGGCCAAAATTTAACTAAACAATTAAATGTTTCAATGAAAAAAAAAATAATAAAAAATAGCCGGCCGGCTTGAAAGAAATAATAAATTTTGAAAGGCTTTTGTCTCAAAAATTTGTCTCAAAAAACTATTGGGTCTAAAGAGATAATTCTAGTCTCATATTGTAGAAAATTGTGTGCTAGGCTGTTGCTGTTTTGAATAAATAAATAAATAAAATTTGACACGCGGTTAGGAATTGTTCTAAATTTAGACAAACCTTAGGAATATACTTTTTTTTCCCAGCATTAATGTGATTTAAATGTTATCACAACTACATTACTATTATTAAAACATCATTGTAATAGATGACGTCAACGAAGTTTCAGTTTCCATCTTATTTGAAAGAGATATTACCAGAGATTATTTGAAAGAAATATTACCAACTTATGAAGTTTTTTTTAATGTAAAATAGGTAAAATATTTTTAAAATTTGCTTTACATATTAGATTCAAAATATAAATTATATAAGTTATATATTACACGCAATATTCTCCACTTTGTTTATTAACAATTTTAATTAATAACACATAATCTAAGTCATGGTCGAGGAAAACGTATCCAATTAAATATTATGAATAAAGACAGAAAATAAACACATACATATTTAAATAACTTAAATAACTATTTTAATAGTCAGTCAGTTCAATGGGTGGGCCATTGCATTAAAAATTTAGTTATATGTCATTTATAGCACAAGAAGAATTTGAGAATCGTTTTTGACGTGTACAGATTGTGTAATCATAATAATCTTCATTGAATTATGTAAAATGTAGGTACATTTTAAATTAGATAATATTATATTCAAAAGATATCAATTAAAAAAATATAAAGTTTATATTAATTTTTTTTTTTTTACTATATTTTAATATTAACAATTACATAAATGGTTGAACGCTCTCATGTAAGTAAATCAATGGACTCCAAAACAGTTCAACCGATTTTAATTCGGTTTTCACTTATGGAAAGAGGGATAAACAAGGAAGGTTTAGTACATAAAAAAATGCATCCGAGCGACGATGTAAACACAACCTTAATTCCTTATAAAATTAATCACGTAGGCTATCTAGTCATGAATTAATGTGTCTTCTAATATCTCCTTTAATCATTAATAAATCTTTATCTATAAGTCAAATTATGTTATAAACACATTATATATTATAAATAAAATAATACATATTATATAATAAAGTCGTAGTCCGCTTCTTTCTGTTTCTTCGCTAACTTCTTCTAAACCACCCAACGAATTTTGATACGATTTTCATTAAAGAAAAGAGCGATAAACGAGGAAGGTTTGTATAAATGATTGCATCGCTAATATAAAAAAAAAATGAAGAAATGCTTATTCTTCCTTTGTTTTTTAATTATTATTTAAGCGTATTTTGAATAAAAAAAAACCCAAAAAATGAGTTTTTTTTAAATGCATGTTATGTTACACAAAAATGTTTATTAAACATCAGAGATAATATTGTGTGGCGTAATCTCTGAGAGCTTTTGTTGGTATACACCAGGGTTCCCCAAACTATTTTGGACAAGTGACCCCTTTTCAACAATGAACTGTTACCTCAGACCCCCATGGTCAAATTACCTACTTTTAAGACCAACCCCCTTATTCATAATGGTCCGCTAACTTAAAGCAGCTATCTATCTTAGTCTATCTTTAGTTTTTTCCTATTGGTACAAAATACCTAGGTACTAAGGTGCCAATTAGAAAACTTTGCACTTGGTTAAGTGAGTGAAGTTGATTTCATTTTCTCGTCAAAATTTAACAAAATAAAAAGACAATCCAATTCAGTAAATATCAAGTTTAATTTATAATTATTACAAATTAATACATAAAGCATCTTAAGTTGGTAGGAAATTATATTTTAAAAACTATTAATTCGCAAAGAGAAAATAAAACATTCAGTGCGATGGATGAACCTGGTGACTATCTACCAATCTAGCTACATCCGGTTCAATATTAGTGAGTTGCAGCCTTAAATCTCCACGTTCGTTGATTTTCAAACGGTTTCTTTGTTTTGTCAAAATGTTTGTTACCACACTGAAGCTTTTTTCAACTAGATATGATGATGGAAAAGCGATAAGGTATTTTTCAGCAATGTTCCACAATGTAGGATACTGTGTTTCAATTTTGCGTTGCAACCAGAACTTCTGATAGCCTTGGTTGAACTTTTGCTTAAGCTCTTCGTCTGTGCTGATGGTAATCAACTCTTCTTGCATTATCACATTGGCTTCTTCTATGGCTGTGGTGTTATACGGATTTATTATCCATTGAGGAATTTGTAAATTTAAAAGATCATCAAACCTCTCCGTAAAATCCTTGTGTAATGCGTCCAAGTGAGTAACATATAATAAAATGTCATCATCTTGAAGCATTTTTGGTAATTTTGACAAATGCGGAAACTGCGAATATTCTTTTCTGCCTAAATTTTGTTTATAAAGAACTAGTTTACCCACGAAGGCCGATATTATTGATTTTGTTTTAATCAAGTTAAGATCATCACCCTGTAGTTGCAAATTAACTTTGTTGAACATTCCAAAGATATCAGTCAAGTAATAAATATCTGTTTTACAATTGTTCAGATTTTCTTTCAAATTCGGATCTTTTTCTTGTAAAAACTCCAACACAGATTCAAAAAGGGCTGAAAATCTTTCTAAGCAAGAGCCTCTTGATAGCCAGCGAACTTCAGTGTGCAGAAGTAACCGAGTAAAGACTTCGTCGTTTTCGTCACATAGTTGAGCAAATAACCGAGAGTTCAAAGAATTGCTTCGAATCTTGTTGATAGCATTTATTACATATTGTAAAGACTTATGCAATCTAGGACTCAGCTTTTTTGCTGCTAAATGCTGCCTGTGAATCACACAGTGAATAACCAGTACATCAGGCAGTTGTCGCTTTAAGTGAGCTATAAAGCCACGATGACGACCAACCATAGACGGTGCACCATCAGTCGCAACAGAAACAATATTCTTCCATGGAATAGCTTTATCAGTAAAAAAATGTTCCACGGCCTGAAAAATCGATTCTCCTCTAGTATCAGTCTCTAAATATGCAGCAAAAATCAGTTCTTGGCACATATTTTCATCTTTGATAAATCGAACATATCCTAACAATAGAGCTTCATTGCCGGGTAATGTAGACTCGTCCAACTGGAGAGAGAATCTGCGGGTCTGTAAGAACTTGCATAAAATGTTTTCCACATCGCGTCCCATCTCATCTATGCGTCTCTGAACGGTGTTGTTGCTCAAAGGTATTCTCTTTAAAATATCATGTGCGGGTTTGTGCAATACATTGTTAAGGACCTCCGCAATGGCTGGTAAGATAAGCTGCTCTCCAATTGTATGGGGTTTCCCCGACTTCGCTATTAGTAAAGATATATTATAGGACGCTCGTAAACCATCATTGTCTCGAATAGATGATGACGCAAACATCGATCCTATGGATGGCCTTTTGTCTAGTTTTTCTTTCAGTGCTTGAAAATATGACAAGGGCTTACTTTTTTTGTTAGCATGTACTCTTGATAAGTGGTCATCCATTTTTGAAGGCTTCATGGCATCGTTACTAAATACTTTTTCACATATGAGACACATCGGGAAGTGTTGATTTGATGGAGATGCAATAAATCCGAACTTCAAGTAGTCCAAACTGTATTGTCTGCATTTTTTTTTCGTGTCCGCCATCATAAAACTTTCAGTAATTCTGCAAACAAAAAAATAAGGAACCTAAATAAAAAACAATAATAAACTGTTAAATTTGCACACTATCTTATTTTTATCACACTCAGTTAATGGATTCTTGTTAAGTATTACTGACTTACTCTTTGATAAACTTTGATACCTATATTGGGAAGTAACTACAGTAGGTAATTAGGTATAGAAACTTCGTATTAGGTAATTAGGTAGAATAAGAACGAAAACCAAAGACTTAAGTGTTAGTAATTTTTACAAATACAATTATACATACCTATTTAAAATATGTTGTATGTTGTGTTTAACACTTTTTCAGTCACTTTACTTCACTTAATTTAGCTTTGTAATAAGTTTGTAATCTCTTGAAATAAATGAGTACTTAGCTATATGAGTTTTTATCGTTCAAGCTCCAACGAATTTCAAAACGCAAATGAACTTTCAACCTAAATGCAAGCTCGTTAAATAGTAAAATATCAGGAACATGTTTGGACTTGATCATGAATTCGTTCGTCTTAATTCGCGTAAAGCCGCTATCACACTATTCAATTTGAACGATTCCAATTTAGGAAATCGGAAGGTGTGATCGCAGTTAGAACAGATTGGATTCAATTAAGAGTTTATCCATTTTCAACTCTATATCTTCGATTTAGAAATCAATTTAGCGTAGTGTGATCACGAGCTCACTACTTAGATTCCTAAATAGGAATCGTTCAAATTGAATAGTGTGATAAGCACTTTATCGTCAAATAGAGAGCAAGTCAAAACGCCGCTGAAAGACGTACGCTCCAACTCAATCTTGCACAAACTTGTCCACATAGACTTGCCGAGTTTTTCATCTTGTACGAACTTGAAACTTTACATTCCTGGAACATTATTTCCTACAAAAATATTAATTATTCTTAGTACACGTAACACAACATAAACAATACAGTAACTACCTACTTACCTATCTTGAAAGTTTTAAATAAGAACTTGTGTTAATATAATAGGGGTCGATTTTTAGACCTCGTCGACCCCCAAAATCACTTTTCGTTTATGTCGACCCCTAGGAAACCGATATCGACCCCAAGGGGTCGATATCGACCACTTTGGGAATCCCTGGTATACACGATACTAAAACAAGCAAATCTCGGAATCGTTTCATAGTGCCGATAAAAACGGCTTGATTAGATTATGGCGCGATCGCACTATGGACAATACATTTTGATTACATTAGCTTATCTGCACAAACAAATAAAAAAGAAACGTTTGTCTGTGATTCCTGAAACACTTAAGGTTGTTGATTAGTTAAGGAATTTAGATTCGCAACGGTCAATTATTTTTATATAGGGAAGTACAAGTCATTAGTGAATTTTCTGAACCAATTCAAATATTAACAGGCGTGTAATTCGATTAAACTCGAGGCCACTACCGCGTCATTACATTTTGATCTCCATTTAAAATTGACAATCTGACTTTCTAAGAACCTCGTAGATCCGTCAGGACCTTTTTTTATATCAATCTCTCGCCTCGTAATAAGAGCGCATTGTGATAATGAATTGTTCTTGTTGTGGTACCAACGTATTTTCCGCGTCCGGTTCGAACTACTTGCACCAGCGATGTTCAAACTATAAGCTATTCTCTTCTTAGCGAGATTTGAGTTAGTAAGATGTAAAATTATAATTTGAATAATAAAATAAAACCTAAATATAAATAATTAAAAAGGTAGTTATATCTATACTAATAATATTATATAAAAAGAAAAGATTTGTATTTTGGTTTGTAATGAACAAACTCAAAAACTATTGGACCGATTTTAAAAATTCTTTCACCTATAGAAAGCTATACATTACAGCAAGTAATATAGGCTATATTTTATAAAGTTGTGCGTACGAAGTCGTGTGCAATAGCTAGTTAGAGTTACACACAAAAATCCTTTCTCTTTGCGATATTAGTATATTATTATATATATGTTACGGCTAAAGATAGGTGTGAACATAAACTTAAGTTTAGCCGGCTAATCTTAAGTTTATCTTCGAGAGGCGGCTAATGTTCGATATCATGTTAGTTTGCGACGTGAATTTCCATCTTTAGCCGGTTAATGTGCACATTAACCAAAACAAAACGGCTAAAAATGTTTCGATGGATGCGCCGGGGCGAACATGTCGCATGAGGGGGCGGAGGGGAGACGATGCGCAAAGACAGACAGGCTGACGGTCCACTTGATGGTAGGTGGCTACCGTCGTCTATAACACAAGTAACGCCATAAGTGCTACAAGTGCGCTGCCGACCATAGAAGGATTAAGGATAAGGGAGGGATGGGGCTTCTTATTATTTTATTTTAATGACTAGATATTGTTTTAAGTTATTAACACTGCAGATGTTTTTTTTTGTAATTTTAAATACAAAAGTATCTGTAATGAACAAATGGTTTCTTATTATTTTATTTTAATGAATAGATATTGTTTTAAGATACCTATTAAAGCTGCAGAAGTTTTAATTTGTAATTTTGTATACCTACGTAAGTATGTGTAATGAGAGTGATTATTTTTTAATAAAAGTTTTCGTGTCGAAATAGTAAACATTATTGTACAGTTTCCTTTTTCATTTGCTTCTACATTTGTAGCCAAGGGCCTGCAGTTAAACTTAAGTTTAGCCGGCTAATGATAGATGAAACTAACATTAACATCTCCTCGAAGATAAACCTAAGTTTAGCCGGCTAATCTTAAGTTTATGTTCACACCTATCTTTAGCCGTAACATATACACTAAAAAAATATTTGACTCCTTACCTATCGAGTGGTGAAATTTTTTTTTATGTAGATGATAGAGAGATACAGATATGTCCCCCGATTTTGTTATCATCAGTTTTGCCTCCCACCATGGAAGCAAATTTTAAGACATATTCAATAATATCAACAATAATTATGTTTGCCCTTTGAGAAACAGTGCTAATAACTTTGATCACGCATCTCGACGATCTGTTGCCGGTCATTATTCGAACGTATTTCGTCATCACAAAACTGATACATATCTCGTCATAGTCACGGTCAATTTTTTATCCGGCTAACGGTACTGGTTCCGATTGTATAACATTCGATTGTTGTTCAATTGTTATAAGCACTGGAAAAACCTGTATAAATAGTTTTGTTAGACAATTAATTATGCATTGAGTTCGCCGCCTTCATGTTACATCTATCACAACAGATTCTACTGTTCGTTTTGACAGCTTGTGAACTTTCATTAGTCTACAACCTCCTACTGTTGGATATAAGCTTTTTAAATTGGACGAAACTGCACTTAGTACTCCGCTTTCTGCATCTGTCCACTACCAGCTACTCCTTCTAGTTTATCGGTCCAGCGAACAGCTTATACATAAGCCTACATAATAAATTAATATAGTTTATGCTAATTCTTCAGACTGTATCGACTACTTTGGTTCTTCAGAGATACTTAAGAGAATTCGCCTCTGCTCCGTATATCGAGATTACAATTTTTTTCAAAATAGATACTTAAAATTACACGAATTTCTAAGATAGATACTATACGATTCAAACAGGGAGACAGCATAATGATGAACCAGTCCTTTACAGAAGATCACTGTGAAATAAGAGCATAAAATATGTGCTGTTATGTTTCGGTGAGTATGAGTAATGGATTCAAGAGACCTTTTCCCAATCCCTTCACAACCCTACTGTCGGGTCGGTAGTCGGCAGCACACTTGTAGTAGGCACCTGGGGCGTTGCTTGTGTTATAGGCGACGGTAGCCACCTACCACTAAGTGGACCATCAGCCTGTCTGCCGACCTTAACACGATAAAAATTATGACAGTAATTTTGTATGTGAAGGTCAAAGCTGTTGAGATGCGAAAATTCTTAGGAAAAATTACTATAGAATTACACCATACAGCGTCCTTTAAATTATTGCTCACGTGCGAACTTTGCGAGGTGGTAAATTAATAATAAGCTACTAACAAGTTGTTCGGGAAACTCGTTCATTATTAAGGCGAACGTTTGAGTCGACAAACAGCTATTGTTATTAAATTAACACGTCCCTCATATTGTAGGCGTGCGTTTGGTTCACATGAATCTAAGGCCATCTGTATGTATTGTATATTTTTTTGATAATGTTGCAATGTGTTCTAGCTGCTAAATAAACATACTCACCCAAATGTTATGGGTACTAAAAGCGTCATCAACCAAAAAAACTGCACATCTATAGCCATAAACATCTCATATCATATCTCTAAACATATACAATACATATATCCTAATAATATTAAAATGCAAAAGTTTGTTCGTCTATTACGAAAAAACCACTTAATAAATTTGGATGAAATTTGGCACTCTGATAGTTTATTACCTGGATTAACATAGATAATACTTTTTATCCTGGAAAACTGACAGGTTCCCGGGATATAAAGATGTCATATCAGACGTTATATCAGGTATTATATTTTTCATTTTTTTTCATTGAAATTAGACGTAGTTGCAAGTACCAGCAAGTATTTCATAAAATAGTTGCTCTCCACCTCTAGTCTGTTTTCTAAGCCACTCAACGGATTTTTATAGAGTTTTCACTAATAGTAAGAGCGATAAACGAGGAAGGTTTGTATTTATGATTTGCTATGTGTTTACGATCGTTCCTGACTTTATTAAATAACTAGCTGATGCCCGCGACTTCATCCGCATTGAAACATAAAAGATATTCAATTAAAAAAAAGAAACATTTATGTTTCGACTTTTTTAACACTTCGACTTTAATGTTTAACAATTAAATTGTTTATGTCATTCTTATTCGTCACAACGAAAATCTCAAGGTCACGTTCATGAAGGTATGAGATGTATAACGGATGATATAATATGTCCGCTATTATCTTTTATCTTTTTATCATATAAATTTACGATCAATAAAGTGCGATCAATGCGTTTGTTTAAAGTGCGAATTAAGTAATAAGCAACTTATTCAGCTTGCTTGTTTAACAATACTTAGAAACAATTTTATTACACTTGTGGTATTTAATTTACTCACATTCATTTTACTTAACTATACTTAAAACATGTAGAATTCGGAGTGAATCTAATAGTAATCGATTTTTGGTTTCTCTGATCTTCTGTCTTATTTAGGACTTTGCGTGACTTGAAATTCTGTTTTAGACAAATTCCAAGTATTTCTAGCCAGGTATCAACTTAAATTTTAACGAACTTTTAACTTTGACCAACTACACCAACTTATCCCCAATATTATCCGTCCGATAAAAGTATCAAAAAAGCCCACTACCCACTATCAAATTTCTTTAAAATCGATGCAATATAATGGCGTAAGCAAAGCACAGACGGACAGTGTTACTGTCAGTCGGTATTTAAATATATTATTATGAGTTATCATCAATACTAATAATAAATCTGTAAGTGTAGGTATTATATGTATGTATGTATGTTCCTCCATAACTCTGAAACGAATTAACTGATTTTCATGAAACTTGGTAGATAAACATTTAGACACAGGATAGGCTACTTTTTTCTTTTTCAAAGCGGACGAAGTCGCGGGCGCCAGCTGGTAATTAAAATAAGTTTTATAATAATGATCTAACCTAACCTAACAACCTTAATATAAATTTATTAATTTAAAAAAAATCCTTATCGTAATTTATCCAATATTAGACAGGCACGCCTCGCGGCTTTGCCCAAGAATAGGTACATAATAATACTCGTATATATTTTACTAGCACTAGCAACCCGCACCCGGATGCGCATGGATGTATTTTTTCTGCAAATTATTTATACAAACCGTATTAAATTCCGTTGGGTAGTTTATAAAAGTTAGCGAAAAATTAGCGGAGAATAAAAGCGACTTCATTTTATATAATATGTATATAGTTGTCCATCTATAATATAGCTTTCAAATAGTGATTCCGAAGATTACTCTCAACATATAAACTATATTAGGTACAAATTCGGTCTCTTTCTTTATAATATTATAGACATAATAAGAAAGTAAGTAAAAGTCCGTGGGTATAACTAATATATATGTATCTATTCATCCACAAAAAATATAGTCAAAGTTAACCTATTCAGAGGTAGTCAGATTTTGTAAAACATATTTAGTTTTTCCTTTTTATTTACATGATGAGATGATTAATGACCATAAAATCAAGATCATATTCCAAGGCCGAAGACCACACACTACACAGCGTTTATTGTTATAAATTATATTTGCTTAAACCGACCGCGGCGTGTGTATACAATCTCCTAAGTATATTTGTGTTTACCAGTAAGTACATTATAAAACTGCGAATAAGGAAGTTAAGCTACGTTATAACTATGTTCGTTTAATGTCAACAAATCATTGAGATATATTTTTAAGAAATTTTCAAAATATTTCTGTTAAATATTTCATTAGACCAAAATGGGTATTAGCGGAATAAGAGTTAAATAAGAGGCATATTAATAAGGAAGAATATTATTCCATTATGTAAACATGAAAATATGTATATCTATGTAGATATATTACATATAATATGAATACGTTGTCCGCAATGAGTGTCTGTCTGTTTTTCCGCTAATTTTATTATATTTTTTTCTAAAAAACCTATCTAAAGTGGTTTCTTTTAATAAGGTTTTCACTAATATGGTTTGTTAGACATATAAAAACGTACATATGTTACCTATGTATGGTTTTATATGTCCTTTGCTGCAAATAAAATTTATTCTATTCTATTATATTCTATTTTATAATAATAAAAAATCGATAAACAATAAAGGTTTCTGTATATATACATATAAATTACAGGAAAATTGCATCCGTGCGAAGCCGGGGGCAGGTCGCTAGAATATTTATTATAATAATTTCTATTTTCAAATAGCACTAAAAAGAACAGTTCAAGTATATTGAGACTGTAATAATTTTTACATTTAATTTTGAATTTAATCTATTTAACAATTGATAATTGAAATATAATGATTTATTGAGCGAATTCATAAGTTGAAAATTATCTTTAATATATAAGTTATATGCGATATGATTAGTAGACCTTTATGTCAGGTCAGTTAAGATTAACAGATGAGCATCGAACCGATCAATGAAAAAAGTACCTCACAAAATCGCACGGTTTGTGAAGACCCACGTTCCTTTCCTATCAGTTCAATAATTCTCGCTTGAATTGATTTCTTATTTGAATAATTTTAAACCAAGAAAATTTTAAAGAACGACGCAGACAATTGTATAAGTTGCAATAGAACAAAAGAAAGAAAATAATAATATGTAAAAACAAAGATATAAATCAACATAATTTATGCATATCTGTATGAATTTCCTTTATAAAATTTAGTTCGATTGATATGCGGATCAATGAGTTGGAGTGGCAGTAGGCAGGACATATAGTATGCTGAGCCGAAGGCCGCTGAGGCCGGAAGGTTCTCGAGTGGAGGCCACGAATCGGCAACTGCAGCGTAGGACGTCCACCTACATGGTGGACAGACGACTTGATAAGGGCTGTGGATCGACGGTGGTTTTGAGACTGCTTCTGTCCGGTCCTCATGAGGATGAGATTATAACTATTTTTAAGAGTCTCCAGTATGATGCGCGGCCTCTATGAATAATCAGTAATCAATTTACAAATGGTATTGTAAGACTCAATGTCATTGAAAGTATGACATCATAGTGATGAACACAATGCACAAAGTTTATCTGTAGTCAAAAATCTAGACAAAATCGATTGAAGAACTCTCTCCTCAATCTTACACTTCTGACTCTTCTCTCTCTCTCTCTCACTCCCTCTCTCTCTCTGTATTAGTGGTACTGCGTGTACACTCAATAAGGAAACACCTTGTATTCCATTACTACTCCATTTCACAGTTCGTAATTTAGCTGATTGTTACTAATCACAAAGTTTAAGTCTGGGACTGAAACGAGGCGATATCGTACAGGGAAATCAAAGTACTGTCGTCTCTTTTCCTGAGAAGTCATCTGATTTCCGGGACCTCCCAATTGGATAGGTCGGTATAAAAAACCAGAACAATTTATAATATTAAGATTATACTTGAATGAGATATTAAGATAAAATTTAGTGATTTTTGACACACAAAAGTGAAGATATTATAAAAATATGTCGGATAAACAAGGATGGTAGGAAGCATCAATAGCTAACCGGTTATTGAAGTAACAATAAAATTCTCGTGCGAACTCTAAAGACAGTCGTTGTAAAATTGAATTTTATGAAACATTATTATTTGATAATACATATGTATGTATAATAATGACTTTTGTACACAGTAACTATGTCCAGCACACGGAATTAATTACAAATCAGCCAAATCATTAATAATAACATACTAACAGCAGCATTATTGCAACCATATAATTAGTCACAGAAGCTGCGTGAAAGCTCGATAAATTTCAAATTCGAATGTGAAAATAAATATTACCTAAATTTCGAAGAGCACGAATCAAAATACTCCATACGCGCGCGTGCACCAAATACATAAAAATGTTTATTAAGTTTATTAATAATTCATTAATTTTTTTAATGTAAAAATAAAGTATAGGCCTCCCCTAGAGGTTTTCACATTTTGCAATCGCCTTCTCCCATCCAGTTTTCGCCAGGTATATTTATCAATTAGTTTAATAGATTAATGGATTTGTTAGTCTCTGGGTCACATCAAATAAGACTTAGATATTAGTGTTTTTATATATTATTAACTTAGAATTATAAGTTATTTTTAATGACAATATTAAACTATTTTTTTTTATTAGTTAAGGTAATATGGTCCTGTAATAGTTTAGTATTGTTATCAAATGTACCTGTCTAATACTAATAAGGAACAAAACATAACTCAATTATTGGTTCCCCGAAAATTGTATTGTATCTCCAACAAATATATATTTTTATTATATTTTGCATAATTATGCCATGTCAGCTAAATCTAATGAGCACACTTCCATTTCTTTGGTAATAATATGAACTTTTCAAAGTTGGCTGGGTCTGGGTCTGGCAGGGCACACTCCGTTTCGCAGACATGTGGCAAATTTATGAAATCTGGCAAACATGTTCCGTTTGGCTGCAGTGGCCACCCCTTAACAGAATTCCGCTGTGAAATAACATCATCTGTGCTGATACAAATTCCGGAGAGCGAGTAAGGGATACTAGAGCCCATTTTCTCTATCTCTTTCTAATCCTACTAAGGACAGCAACCCACGTAGCGTTTCTTAAAGCTTAAGCTTGATTAATTAAAGTAGAAATAATGCAAAGATATAGATGAAGAATTTCATATATTTATGTCATCCTGATAACCACCACATATAGCAGAATTGTAGCCTGAAGTATTATGTACCAGAAGATGTAAGTTAAAAATGGTTTCAGTGCAAAAGTATGTAACGTCTTGTAAATATTAAACAATCTCGACGATTCCTTCACACCTTACATGATGCAGTTCCGGCAGAAAATCACTGGCTTGTGAATGGACCGATAAAATTTTTACCTCGCTGCTGACTGTGAGACACAGTCCTATTTTTGTGAAATGCTTACAGCAAGAAATTATATTGTTTAATTTAATATTTTAAAAAAACAGTAATGCGATGTATTAACAAGTTATTGTTATCTTAACATAAATGCGAAAGTAAGTTTCGCATACTATACTCGACCGATCATTATGAAATTTTTAATACAAGTTTTCAGGGTACAGAAAAGGACATAGAACATTCTTACGTCCATAAAAAAAACTACTATTTCCAAGGGACTCGGACGAAGCCGCAGGCAAAAGCACTAGTTATTTATAAAAAACATACATTGATTTTACAATAAATGCATGTTTTTATAAATAACTAGTGCCCGCTCCCAGTTTCTACCGGGGTGCAATGTTTATATATACGAACCTTCCCCGTTTATCCCTCTTTCCATATCTGAAAACCGAATCCAAATCGGTCTACCCATTCTATGTTAATCCAGGTAATAAACTATCTGTGTGCCTAATTTCATCCAAATCCGTTCAGTAGCTTTTACGTGAAAGAGTAACAAACATTCATACATCCCTCAAGCATCTATCCATCTATTCTCACAAACTTTAGCATTTATAGTTAATATTAGTAGGATTGCAAGTTTAAAAAAAAAGTTGCACAATTAATATGTTATTCCCACTCCTTTGAAATCTGACGACAAATATTAAAATTTTCATAACTTTAAAATCGTTCTATAACTCATTGTAAATTCAACACTAAAACTTTATTATATGCGCGTGTATATTTCGCTACTCCCAACAGATTGGTAGTTACATCGCTTCGTGCATATTGAACCAGTAGCTTTACAAATTTTATTATTCTGATACCTCTGTAAGTTGGCCGCTTTAAAATCCGCTTTCCTTAAATCACTCTGAACTTATCTTTCGACGAAAACGTGTCTAACAGGCTTGCCTACTGTATGAAAATTAATTGAAAATCGATTGGAAAATAAATTCTATTTTTTATAAATACTTACCTACATTCTCTTTACGATCCGATATTTTTTGGCTCTGAAAATTTTAGTGTCGCTAATAATTTTTTTATCATATATTATGTAATCTACATCTAATTGTATATTATCAGTTTAATATCATACGATTGTAGATCTTACCACTATTCATTTCTAACATTTGCATTTAAATCGTGATTGTTTTGCTGACATTTAAAAACTAGTAAGTATAAAAAAATGATAACTAGTTATTTTTTTAAAGTTGAAATTCAACTTCATCAAGTAGGGAATTTCAAGTTATTCAAATCACCTGCAATTTATTGCGTACCTTGCTAGGTTTTGATTGAAATTTTTTGTTATTAATTTTGTTGTTATTGCGATTTTTATAAGTTTTAAAAATGCTTTAGTTATGGTTACTTATTCAACTAATATTTACTATTTAGGATTTAACCCCTACGCTAGCGGAGCCTAGTTAAACAATTAATAAAACAAGATTATACTTAGAGCTAAGTTTACTATATCAAAACGTAATGAATTAAATGCCTTCAAAAGGAAAATTATTTTGTTAAAGTTATGTTTAGTTATTTTGTTAAAGTTTGTTTGGGAAAATGATTTTGGATTCTATATAAAATATGCCAGATATCAACATTTCAGAACTTTGGTTTATTCAAAATTATCTACTTATAATGATGACATAATGACTAGCAATCAAATAAAAAAAAAGGATAGAGCACGAAGTAATTTTTTATTAGTAACATATTCCTTTGAAATTATTTTGGCTAGTCGCCCATAATTTATTTCTAAGTAGCTTTTTACTGGCGACTTTGTCAGCAAAAAAGTTTAAAATTAGCTTTTAACCTTCTTGAGTACATAACATATCTCTCAATCTCAAATTTTATAAAAACCGGTTATATGGTTTTGCCGTGAAAAAGTAAAAAATGCACTTGTAAAAAATGTATATTATTATTATTTAAATAACCTACGCATACAATAAATGAAATATATTATAGTTTTGAGGTTTCTTTTTTCGTTCTTAATTTTTTTTTTCTTTAAATTGACTTGTTTTAAAAACAATTATTTTTTGAAGTTTCATTCGATAAAATTTTAAATTCAAATTCAAAATAATTTTTTTGCTGAATATATGTTAGTTATATATAAGTTGTTGTAAATTTTAATAGATAATTAATGAATTTTAAAGATAATGTAAATTTTAGTAGATAAATTTTAATAGTTAACTCACATTGAAAGATATCACTTCAACATTATGTAGAGTGTCGAACGTTTCATCCAGCGACTGGTGGTTCTTCAACCTAATAGGTTTAGGGACTTGGATTTTCAAGTTGGGTTTCACTGACTTATCGGTTTTCATTTCACTTTCACCACTGAACGGGCACACCGGTGCCGGAACAACGAAATGACCGTTGACCGGATCCATTTTCGCCTTATCCAACTCTGAGACTTTTGAATCCTTTTTGCAACAAAAATTAAAAATATTAGCTGACATCTGCTCTATGAGTGACGCGATTCTCGCACAGTGCCCGCGTTACAAACAGTATAACTGACGACGATGGTGATTGAAGCATAATATATATGTAAACGCCATTAGATCCGGAGTAATACTGATGTGCGAACGCGGTTGTCTCGGCAACGGAGCTTAAATATTTAGATGCAAAAATAATTTAATATTGTTAGCTCACGATCTCGGGTCTCGAAGCGTATGCGCCGCGGTTGTTGTCGACCTACTAAGCGTCGAATATTGTGATCTTTAAGACCGAAGATTTTGTGATCACGCAATCAAAACAACATAGATAACTTGATATTAATAAACTATAAAGCCGAAATCCCACTCACGTACTCAACTAATGACTGACTCATCGATTTGTTCTCCCAGAAGGAGCGGTCGGGGGTTTCCCCGTTATAGGTGGTCGTATAGGTAATTCCCCGGTGACCTCCAGAAAAATCTCATATCCTCGGTACACCGACCTGGTAAAAAGTTGGTGACGGGATCTAGGAAAGTATTAGTCGCAGAGGGACGGAGTTTGCGGAATGTCATAGAGGGTCATCGGTGGTCACCAGGGAAAGTGTCATCCCCATCCCGTTCATACATTTTTTTTAAACTCCATACAACTTTTTTGGACTTTTCAAAGTGGACTACCTCCCAAACCGCCGGGGATAGGTGGTCGGCGTCTTTGGGGGATGATCACCCATAGTGGTGGTCCAACTTCTCGGATAAACTTTATCCCTTCATCCCGCCCCCTTCATCCCGTCTCCATACAAAAAGTGGCCATTTTTTTGGAAGGATAAAAATGTCTCCGAAACCATCGAGGATAGGAAGTCGATCTCAATGGCGCGTTTCCGTCCCTCGGTGGGATGCTTCTTAAAAGCTATCCCGATTTATGGGATTTCCATCCCTTCATCCCGTTTCATGCCAATATTGGGTTTTTTCTGAATTTTCTAAAAAGCTATTTTTTTCACCCACAAGGAGACACCGTGGGGCGGTGTATCCTATCCCGTCGTATGGAGGGTGGCGTAGCGCGCCCCAGGAAATTATTCGATCCTCGGTCCACCTACCTGGTAAAAAGTTGGTGATTGGTCTTCGGAAACCACGGGGGATAGAAGGGTGGCGTTTGCGGAATGTCATAGAGGGTCATCGGTAGTTACCAGGGAAAATGTCATCCCCATCCCGTTCATACATTTTTTTTACACTCCATACAACTTTTTGGATTTTTCAAAGTGGAACATCTCCGAAACCGCCGGAGATAGGTGGTCGGCGTCTTAGGGGGATGATAACCCATAGTGGTGGTCCAACTTCTCGGATAAACTTTATCCCCCCATCCCGCCATCTTCATCCCGTCTCCATACAAAAGTGGCATTTTCGGCGAAAGGGATGGGAATATCTCTAAAACCGTGCGGGATAGGTGGTCGGTCGCCGTGGCGCGTTTCCATCCCTCGGTGGGATGCTTCTTAAAAGCCATCCCGATTTTCGGGATTTCCATCCCTTCATCCCGCCACCATACAAATTTATGGTTTTTCGGAAAAGCGATTTATTTCACCCACAAGGAGATTTTCTGGAGCGATATATCTCATCCCGTCGTATGGAGGGTGGCGTAGCGCGTCCCGGGAAATTTCTCGGTCCTCGGTCCACCGACCTGGTACAAAGATGGCGACTGGTACTCGGAAAGTAAGAGGGATGGAAGGGTGGCGTTTGCGGAATGTCATAGAGGGTCATCGGTAGTCACCAGGGAGAGAGTCATCCCCATCCCGTTCATACATTTTTTTTACACTCCATACAACCTGTACGGACTTTACGATCCCCGTAGCTCCTCAACGGTGGCAGCTGCCCGTGCGGTCTCTTTGGGGGATAGGGGTTTCTCCCCGAGGACCATCGGCCGAGACGATCTACTTCCCCTCACCTCCCCCCCTTCGCCCCCCCTCCATACAAAAGTGGAATTTCTTTTCGGAAGGATAGGAAATATCTCCAAAACCATCGCGGATGGGTGGGTGGACACTTTGGCGGATAACCGTCACCCCGCGAGATCCACCCTCCGGGACCGTCACCTTCCCCCCACCTCACCCCCTTCATCCCCTTTCATACAAAATCACACCTCTTGCACATTTAGAGGAGGGCGGTCGACCCGCCGCGAAGGGCCTCGAGGCCGGGGGGGCGAATGACGAGGAGGGGGGGGGTAGGGGGGGATAGGGGAGCGCGCAGCGCGACCCGCCCCCCCGGCCCTCCTCCGAGGAATTCGCGACCCCGGACTCGAGGGCCGCAGCGGCGGCAACGGTGACCGGAGAGCCGCGAAATTCCATCCCCCTTCGGCCATTTAGACACAGCCAACACTGAATCACCCTGATCCACCCCATCCCATCCGTCCATCCCGGTACGACCTCGGAAAGGGTTCGACCGATACCCCCCGTGCTTGTGCTCATTCGATCGGGCTCGTCGCGGGTAGTCCAAGGGGTTGGACCGAATTTTGCCATTGCGCACTCGCCCTCCCCCTCCCTCCCCCAGTCCATACAAAATCACAACTAAAAGGGATTTTTTCACCCACACTAGAGACGGCGGTCGACCCGTCGCGGAGCGAAGCGGAGCGACGGCAAGGGTCTACCGGGGCACCAAAAAAAGCGAGATTTTTGACAAGAAAAATTTTAACCCCCCTCGGACCCCCTCAGTCGTAACTCGGAAACGGCGCAACGCAACCAGATCGTGTTTGGGCTCATCGAAGACGTCTCCCCGAGATAATAAAATTGAACCCCCCTCCACACCCCTCAGCCGTAACTCGGAAACGGCGCGACGCAGCCAGGTCGTGTTTGGGCTCACCGGAGACGTCTCGAGGAAATAAAAAATTTGAACCCCCCTCGGACCCCCCAGGCCGTAACTTGGAAACGACGCGACGTAGTGGGGTCGTGTTTGGGCTCATCGGAGACGTCTCCCAGAGATAAAAAATTTGACGCCCCCCTCGGACCCCCCCGGCCTTAACTCGGAAACGGCGCGTCACAACCGGGTCGTATTTGGGGTCATCGGAGACGTCTCCCAGAGATAAAAAATTTGACGCCCCCCTCGGACCCCTCCGGCCGTAACTTGGAAACGGCGCGACGCAGACGAGTCGTGTTTGGGGTCATCGGAGACGTCTCGTCGAGATAAAAAATTTGACGCCCCCCTCGGACTCCCCCGGCCGTAACTCGGAAACGACGCGACACAGTGGGGTCGTCTTTGGGGTCATTGGAGACGTGTCCCCGAGATAATAAAATTGAACCCCCCTCCAACCCCCCCGCCCGTAACTCGGAAACGGCGCGACTCAGCCGGGTCGTGTTTGGGGTCTTCGCAGACGTTTCGACTAGATAAAAAAATTGAACCCCCCTCAGACCCCCTCAGTTATAACTCGGGAACGGCGCGACGCAGCCGGGTCGTGTTTGGGCTCATCGGAGACGTCTCGACGAGATAAAAAATTTGAACCCCCTCGGACCCCCTCCGGCCGTAACTCGGAAGCGACGCGACGCAGTGGGGTCGTGTTTGGGGTCATTGGAGACGTCACCCCGAGATAATAAAATTGAACCCCCCTCCAACCCCCTCAGCCATAACTCGGAAACGGCGCAACGCAGCCAGGTCGTGTTTGGGCTCATCGGCGACGTCTCCCAGAGATAAAAAATTTCACGCCCCCCTCGGCCGTAACTCGGAAACGGCGCGTCACAACCGGGTCGTGTTTGGGGTCCTCGGAGACGTCTCAGAAAGACAAATTTTTTAGAGAAGACCAAATTTCAAAATTTGAGAATTTCGGTGTACTCAGTAGACCATGGTCAACGGTTACAGGTAGACCCCTCGTGTTGGGTATCATTTGAAAGGTCTCAACGATGGTGATCTATTGCCCCGCCCGCCTCCGCCCTCCCCTCTTGCTTACCCCCAATTCTTCACGAATTACAAAACAAAAACCCAAAAGAAAACCAAAACACAGTCGCACGAATATACACTAAACTCATCAACTCCCCCCCCCCCCCCCCCACACACACACAAAAGTGGAATTTTCGGCGAAACGGATGGGACGATTTACAAAACAAAGACCCAAAACCAAACCAAAACAATTAGACATGGCAAAAAGACAACAAAAAACAAAACACAAAAACCCCCCCGCGGGCTGCAAGCCCGCGGCATCGAGCAACCTACTAGTTAATAAACTATAAAGCCGAAAATCCCACTCACATACCCAATGACTCACTCATCGATTTGTTCTCCTAGAAGGAGCGGTCGGGGATTTCCCTATTGTAGGTGGTCGGATAGGTAATTCCCCGGTGACCTCCAGAAAAATCTCATATCCTCGATAAACCGACCTGGTAAAAAGTTGGTTAGTGGTCCTCGGAAACTATGAGGGATAGAAGGGTGGCGTTTACGGAATGTCATAGAGGGTCATCGGTGGTGACCAGGGAAAGTGTCATCCCCATCCCGTTCATACATTTTTTTTAAACTTCATACAACTTTTTTGGACTCATCAAAGGGGGATATCTCCGAAACGGCCGGAAATAGGTGGGCGGCGTCTTTGGGGGATAACGGTTTCTCCCCGAGGCCCATCGGCCGGGACGGTCTACTTTCCCCCACCTCCCCCCCTTCGGCCCCCCTCCATACAAAAGTGGCACTTTCAGGGAAAGGGATGAGAATATCTCCAAAACCGTGCGGGATAGGTGGTCGGTCGCAATGGCGCGTTTCCGTCCCTCGGTGGGATGCTTCTTAAAAGCCATCCCGCGTTTCGAGTATCCCATCCCTTCATCCCGTTTCATGCCAATATTGGGTTTTTTCTGAATTTTCTAAAAAGCGATTTTTTTCACCCACAAGGAGACACCGTGGGGCAGTGTATCCCATCCCGTCGTATAGAGGGTGGCGTAGCGCGCCCCAGGAAATTCTTCGATCCTCGGTCTACCTACCTGGTAAAAAGTTGGTGAGTGGTCTTCGGAAACCACGGGGGATAGAAGGGTGGCGTTTGCGGAATGTCATAGAGGGTCATCGGTAGTTACCAGGGAAAATGTCATCCCCATCCCGTTCATACATTTTTTTTACACTCCATACAACTTTTTGGATTTTTCAAAGTGGAACATCTCCGAAACCGCCGGAGATAGGTGGTCGGCGTCTTAGGGGGATGATAACCCATAGTGGTGGTCCAACTTCTCGGATAAACTTTATCCCCCCATCCCGCCCCCTTCATCCCGTCTCCATACAAAAGTGGCATTTTCGGCGAAAGGGATGGGAATATCTCTAAAACCGTGCGGGATAGGTGGTCGGTCGCCGTGGCGCGTTTCCATCCCTCGGTGGGATGCTTCTAAAAAGCCATCCCGATTTTCGAGTATCCCATCCCTTCATCCCGCCACCGTACAAAATTATGGTTTTTCGGAAAAGCGATTTATTTCAACCGGAAGGAGATTTTCTGGAGCGGTATATCTCATCCCATCGTATGGAGGGTGGCGTAGCGCGCCCCAGGAAATTCCTCGGTGCTCGGTCCACCGACCTGGTACAAAGATGGCGAGCGGTCCTCGGAAAGTAAGAGGGACGCAAGGGTGGCGTTTGCGGAATGTCATAGAGGGTCATCGGTAGTGACCAGGGAGAGAGTCATCTTCATCCCGTTCATACATTTTTTTTACACTCCATACAACCTGTATGGACTTTACGATCCCCGTAGCTCCTCAACGGTGGCAGCTGCCCGTGCGGTCCCTTCGGGGGATAACGGTTTCTCCCCGAGGCCCATCGGCCGGGACGGTCTACTTCCCCCCACCTCCCCCCCTTCGCACCCCCTCCATACAAAAGTGGCATTTCTTTTCAGAAGGATGGGAATATCTCCAAAACCATTGAAGATGGGTGGGTGGACACTTTGGCGGATAACCGTCACCCCGTGAGATCCACCCCCAGGGAACGTCACCTTCCCCTCACGTCCCCCCCTTTACCCCCTTTCATATAAAATCACACCGGAATGGCGATTTTGCACATTTAGAGGAGGGCGGTCGACCCGCCGCGAAGGGTCTCGAGGCCGGGGGCGCGAATGACGAAGAGGGGGGTAGGGGGGATAGGGGAGCGCGCAGCGCGACCCGCCCCCCCGGCCCCCCTCCGAGGAATTCGCCCCCCCGGACTCGAGGGCCGCAGCGGCGGCAACGGTGATCGGAGAGCCGCGAAAGTCCACCCCCATCGGCCATTTAGACACAGCCAAGACCTAATGACCCCGATCCTCCCCATCCCATCCGTCCATCCCGGTACTAACTCGGAAACGGTTCGACCGAAACCCCCCGTGTTTGGGCTCATTCGATCGGGCTCGTCGCGGGTAGTCCAAGGGGTCCGACCGAATTTTGGCATTGCGCACTCGCCCTCCCCTCTCCCCCCCTCCATACAAATTCACACCTGTAGACCTTTGCCGTCGCGGAGCGGAGCGGAGCCAGGTCGTGTTTGGGGTCTTCGGAGACGTTTCAACGAGATAAAAAATTTGACGGCCCCCTCTGACCCCCCCGGCCGTAACTCGGAAACGGCCCGACGCAGCCAGGTCGTGTTTGGGCTCATCGGAAACGTCTAGACGAGATAAAAAATTTGACGCCCCCCTCGGACCCCCCCGGCCGTAACTCGGAAACGACGCGACGCAGTGGGGTCGTGTTTGGGCTAATCGGAGAGGTCTCGAGGAGATAAAAATTTTGAACCCCCCTCCAACCCCCTCAGCCGTAACTCAGAAACGGCGCAACGCAGCCAGGTCGTGTTTGGGCTCATCGGAGACGTCTCGGAAAAACAAATTTTTAAAGTAGACCAAATTTCAAAATTTGTCAATTCCAGTCTACTCAGTAGACCACGGTCAACGGTTACAAGTAGACCCCCCATGTTGGGTGTTATTTGAAAGGTCTCAATAAGGGTAATCTATCAACACCATCCTACCAGCCCCCTCCGCTTCCCCCTTACTTACCACCCCCATTTAAAATTATACAATTAATGACGATTTACAAAACAAAGACCCAAAAGCAAACCAAAACAATTAGACATGGCAAAAGACAAGACAAAACGAAAACACAAAAACCCCCCCGCGGGCTGCAAGCCCGCGGCATCGAGCAACCTACTAGTTAATAAACTATAAAGCCGAAATCCCACTCACGTACTCAACTAATGACTGACTCATCGATTTGTTCTCCCAGAAGGAGCGGTCGGGGGTTTCCCCGTTATAGGTGGTCGTATAGGTAATTCCCCGGTGACCTCCAGAAAAATCTCATATCCTCGGTAAACCGACCTGGTAAAAAGTTGGTTAGCGGTCCTCGGAAACTATGAGGGATAGAAGGGTGGCGTTTGCGGAATGTCATAGAGGGTCATCGGTGGTCACCAGGGAAAGTGTCATCCCCATCCCGTTCATACATTTTTTTTAAACTCCATACAACTTTTTTGGACTTTTCAAAGTGGAACACCTCCCGAACCACGGGAGATAGAGGGGCGGCGTCTTTGGGGGATAAAGGTTTCTCCCCGAGGTCCATCGGCCGGGAAGGTCTACTTCCCCCCACCTCCCCCCCTTCGCCCCCCCTCCATACAAAAGTGGCAATTTCTTTGAAGGATGGAAATATCTCCGTAACCATCGAGGATGGGAAGTCGGTCTCCATGGCGCGTATCCGTCCCTCGGTGGGACGCTTCTTAAAAGCCATCCCGCGTTTCGAGTATCCCATCCCTTCATCCCGCCACCGTACAAAGTTATGGTTTTTCGGAAAAGTGATTTATTTCAACCGGAAGGAGATTTTCTGGAGCGGTATATCTCATCCCATCGTATGGACGGTGGCGTAGCGCGCCCCAGGAATTTCCTCGGTGCTCGGTCCACCGACCTGGTAAAAAGTTGGCGAGCGGTCCTCGGAAACTACGAGGGATGGAAGAGTGGCGTTTGCGGAATGTCATAGAGGGTCATCGATAGTCACCAAAGAAAATGTCATCCCCATCCCGTTCATACATTTCTTTTAAACTCCATACAACTTTTTGGATTTTTCAAAGTGGAACATCTCCGAAACCGCCGGAGATAGGTGGGCGGCGTCTTAGGGGGATGATAACCCATAGTGGTGGTCCAACTTCTCGGATAAACTTTATCCCCCCATCCCGCCCCCTTCATCCCGTCTCCATACAAAAGTGGCATTTTCGGTGAAAGGGATGGGAAAATCTCTAAAACCGTGCGGGATAGGTGGTCGGTCGCAATGGCGCGTTTTCATCCCTCGGTGGGATCCTTCTTAAGGGCCATCCCGATTTTCGGGATTTCCATCCCTTCATCCCGTCTCCATACAAATTTATGGATTTTCGGAAAAGCGATTTATTTCAACCGGAAGGAGATTTTCTGGAGCGGTATATCTCATCCCATCGTATGGAGGGCGGCGTAGCGCACCGTAGGAAATTCTTCGGTGCTCGGTCCACCGTTCTGGTAAAAAGTTGGGGTGTGGTCCTCGGAAAGTAAGAGGGATGGAAGGGTGGCGTTTGCGGAATGTCATAGAGGGTCATCGGTAGTCACCAGGGAGAGAGTCATACCCATCCCGTTCATACATTTTTTTTACACTCCATACAACCTGTATGGACACTACGATCCCCGTAGCTCCTCAACG
The DNA here is from genome assembly GCA_936446665.2 of Synanthedon andrenaeformis. Lineage (NCBI taxonomy): Eukaryota > Metazoa > Arthropoda > Insecta > Lepidoptera > Sesiidae > Synanthedon > Synanthedon andrenaeformis. Next base: position 3,015,537 of record OW387780.2, on the reverse strand, counting down.
GTGGCACCTGCCCGTGCGGTCCCTTCGGGGGATAACGGTTTCTCCCCGAGACCCATCGGCCGGGACGGTTTACTTCCCCCACCTCCCTACCCTTCGCCCCCCCTCCATACAAAAGTGGCATTTCTTTTCGGAAGGATGGGAATATCTCCAAAACCATCGCGGATGGGTGGGTGGTCACTTTGGCGGATAACCGTCACTCCGCGAGGCCAACCCTCCGAGATCGTCGCCCTCCCCTCACCTCTCCCCTTTTACCACCCTTTCATACAAAATCACACTTCGATGGCGATTTTGCACATTTAGAGGAGGGCGGTCGACCCGCCGCGAAGGGTCTCGAGGCCGGGGGGGCGAATGACGAGGAGGGGGGATAGGGGGGGATAGGGGAGCGCGCAGCGCGACCCGCCCCCCCGGCCCCCCTCCGAGGAATTCGCGACCCCGGACCCGAGGGCTGCAGCGGCGGCAACGGTGACCGGAGAGACGCGAAAGTCCATCCCGTTCGGCCATTTAGACACAGCCGAGACCCAACGACCCCGATCCTCCCCATCCCATTAGTTCATCCCTTTTCCAACTCGATAACGGTGCGACCGATACCCCCCGTGTTTGGGCCCATTCGATCGGGCTCGTCGCGGGTAGTCCAAGGGGTCGGACCGAATTTTGGCATTGCGCACTCGCCCTCCCCCTCCCTCCTACGCTCCATACAAAACCACACCTAAAAGGAATTTTTTCACCCACATAAGAGACGGCAAGGGTCTACCGGGGCACCAAAAAAAAAGAGATTTTTGACAAGAAAAATTTGAACCCCCCTCGGACCCCCTCAGTCGTAACTCGGAAACGGCGCAACGCAACCAGATCGTGTTTGGGCTCATCGGAGACGTCTCCCCGAGATAATAAAATTGAACCCCCCTCCACACCCCTCAGCCGTAACTCGGAAACGGCGCGACGCAGCCAGGTCGTGTTTGGGCTCACCGGAGACGTCTCGACGAAATAAAAAATTTGAACCCCCCTCGGACCCCCCAGGCCGTAACTTGGAAACGACGCGACGTAGTGGGGTCGTGTTTGGGGTCATCGGAGACGTCTCCCAGAGATAAAAAATTTGACGCCCCCCTCGGACCCCCCAGGCCGTAACTCGGAAACGGCGCGTCACAACCGGGTCGTGTTTGGGGTCATCGGAGACGTCTCCCAGAGATAAAAAATTTGACGCCCCCCTCGGAGCCCCCAGGCCGTAACTCGGAAACGGCGCGTCACAACCGGGTCGTGTTTGGGTTCATCGGAGACGTCTCCCAGAGATAAAAAATTTGACGCCCCCCTCGGACCCCCCAGGCCGTAACTCGGAAACGGCGCGTCAAACCGGGTCGTGTTTGGGTTCATCGGAGACGTCTCCCCGAGATAAAAAATTTGACGCCCCCCTCGGACCGCCCAGGCCGTAACTCGGAAACGGCGCGTCACAACCGGGTCGTGTTTGGGGTCATCGGAGACGTCTCCCAGAGATAAAAAATTTGACGCCCCCCTCGGACCCCCCAGGCCGTAACTCGGAAACGGCGCGTCACAACCGGGTCGTGTTTGGGTTCATCGGAGACGTCTCCCCGAGATAAAAAATTTGAGGCCCCCCTCGGACCCCCCAGGCCGTAACTCGGAAACGGCGCGTCACAACCGGGTCGTGTTTGGGGTCATCGGAGACGTCTCCCAGAGATAAAAAATTTGACGCCCCCCTCGGACCCCCCGGCCGTAACTCGGAAACGGCGCGTCACAACCGGGTCGTGTTTGGGGTCATCGGAGACGTCTCCCAGAGGTAAAAAATTTGACGCGCCCCTCGGACCCCCCCGGGCCTTAACTTGGAAACGACGCGACGTAGTGGGGTCGTGTTTGGGGTCATCGGAGACGTCTCCCAGAAATAAAAAATTTCACGCCCCCCTCGGACCCCCTCGGCTGTAACTCGGAAACGGCGCGTCACAACCAGGTCGTGTTTGGGGTCATCGGAGACGTCTCCCAGAAATAAAAAATTTCACGCCCCCCTCGGACCCCCTCGGCCGTAACTCGGAAACGGCGCGTCACAACCGGGTCGTGTTTGGGGTCATCGGAGACGTCTCCCAGAAATAAAAAAATTGACGCCCCCCTCAGACCCCCTCAGTCGTAACTCAGAAACGGCGCGTCACAGCCGGGTCGTGCTTGGGGTCATCGGAGACGTTTCGGGAAGACGAATTTTTTAGAGTAGACTAAATATCAAATTGTGTCAGTTGCGGTCTACTCGTAGGACCATGGTCAACGGTTACAAATAGACCCCTCGTGTTGGGTATCATTTGAAAGGTCTCAAGGATGGTGATCTATTGCCCTGCCCGCCTCCCCCCTCCCCCCTTGCTTACCCCCAATTCTTCACGAATTACAAAACAAAGACCCAAAAGCAAACCAAAACACAGTCGCACGAATAAACACTAAACTCATCAACTCCCCCCCCCTCTTCCCCCCCCCCCTCCACACAAAAGTGGAATTTTCGGCGAAACGGATGGTACGATTTACAAAACAAAGACCCAAAACCAAACCAAAACAATTAGACATGGCAAAAGACAAGACAAACTATAACACAAAAACCCCCCCGCGGGCTGCAAGCCCGCGGCATCGAGCAACCTACTAGTTAATTAATAAACTATAAAGCCGAAATCCCACTCACGTACTCAACTAATGACTGACTCATCGATTTGTTCTCCCAGAAGGAGCGGTCGGGGGTTTCCCCGTTATAGGTGGTCGTATAGGTAATTCCCCGGTGACCTCCAGAAAAATCTCATATCCTCGGTAAACCGTTCTGGTAAAAAGTTGGTTAGTGGTCCTCGGAAACTATGAGGGATAGAAGGGTGGCGTTTGCGGAATGTCATAGAGGGTGATCGGTGGTCACCAGGGAATGTGTCATCCCCATCCCGTTCATACATTTTTTTTAAACTCCATACAACTTTTTTGGACTTTTCAAAGTGGAGTACCCCCTAAACCACCGGAGATAGGTGGGCGGCGTCTTTGGGGGATAACGGTTTCTCCCCGAGGCCCATCGGCCGGGACGGTCTACTTACCCACACCTCCCCCCCTTCGCCCCCCCTCCATACAAAAAGTGGCAATTTCTTTGAAGGATGGAAATATCTCCGTAACCATCGAGGATGGGAAGTCGGTCTCCATGGCGCGTATCCGTCCCTCGGTGGGACGCTTCTTAAAAGCCATCCCGCTTTTCGAGTATCCCATCCCTTCATCCCGCCACCGTACAAAGTTATGGTTTTTCGGAAAAGCGATTTATTTCAACCGGAAGGAGATTTTCTGGAGCGGTATATCTCATCCCATCGTATGGACGGTGGCGTAGCGCGCCCCAGGAAATTTCTCGGTCCTCGGTCCACCTACCTGGTAAAAAGTTGGTGAGTGGTCTTCGGAAACTACGGGGGATAGAAGGGTGGCGTTTGCGGAATGTCATAGAGGGTCATCGATAGTCACCAAAGAAAATGTCATCCCCATCCCGTTCATACATTTTTTTTAAACTCCATACAACTTTTTGGATTTTTCAAAGTGGAACATCTCCGAAACCGCCGGAGATAGGTGGGCGGCGTCTTAGGGGGATGATAATCCATAGTGGTGGTCCAACTTCTCGGATAAACTTTATCCCCCCATCCCGCCCCCTTCATCCCGTCTCCATACAAAAGTGGCATTTTCGGCGAAAGGGATGGGAATATCTCTAAAACCGTGCGGGATAGGTGGTCGGTCGCCGTGGCGCGTTTCCATCCCTCGGTGGGATGCTTCTTAAAAGCCATCCCGATTTTCGGGATTTCCACCCCTTCATCCCGCCACCATACAAATTTATGGTTTTTCGGAAAAGCGATTTATTTCACCCACAAGGAGATTTTCTGGAGCGATATATCTCATCCCGTCGTATGGAGGGTGGCGTAGCGCGTCCCGGGAAATTTCTTGGTCCTCGGTCCATCGACCTGGTACAAAGATGGTGAGCGGTCCTCGGAAACTACGAGGGATGGAAGGTTGGCGTTTGTGGAATGTCATAGAGGGTCATCGGTAGTCACCAAGGAAAATGTCATCCCCATCCCGTTCATACATTTTTTTTACACTCCATACAACCTGTGTGGACTATCCGATCCCCGTAGCTCCTCAGCGGTGGCACCTGCCCGTGCGGTCGCTTTGGGGGATAACGGTTTCTCCCCGAGACCCATCGGCCGGGACGGTCTACTTCCCCCCGCCTGCCCCCCCTTCGCCCCCCCTCCATACGAAAGTGGCATTTCTTTTCGGAAGGATGGGAATATCTCCAAACCCATCGCGGATAGGTGGGTGGACACTTTGGCGGATAACCGTCACCCCGCGAGATCCACCCCCAGGGACCGTCACCTTCCCCCTACCTCCCCCCCTTTACCATCCTTTCATACAAAATCACACCTCTTGCACATTTAGAGGAGGGCGGTCGACCCGCCGCGAAGGGTCTCGAGGCCGGGGGGGCGAATGACGAGGAGGGGGGGTAGGGGGGATAGGGGAGCGCGCAGCGCGACCCGCCCCCCCTGCCCCCCTCCGAGGAATTCGCGACCTCGGACTCGAGGGCCGCAGCGGCGGCAACGGTGACCGGAGAGCCGCGAAAGTCCACCCCCATCGGCCATTTAGACACAGACAAGACCCAATGACCCCGATCCTCCCCATCCCATCCGTCCATCCCGGTACTAACTCGGAAACGGTTCGACCAATACCCCCCGTGTTTGGGCTCATTCGATCGGACTCGTCGCGGGTAGTCCGAGGGGTCGGACCGAATTTTGGCATAGCGCACTCGCCCTCCCCCTCCCTCCTCCACTCCATACAAAATCACAACTAAAAGGGATTTTTCCACCCAGACAAGACGGCGGTCGACCCGTCGCGGAGCGTAGCGGAGCGACGGCAAGGGTCTACCGGGGCACCAAAAAAGTGAGATTTTTGACACCTCTCCCTTCGCACCCCCTCAGTCGTAACTCGAAAATGGCGCAACGCAGCCAAGTCGTGTTTGGGCTCATCGGGGACGTCTCACCGAGATAAAAAAATTTACACCCCCCTCGGACCCCCCCGCCGTAACTCGGAAACGGCACGTCACAGCCGGGTCGTGTTTGGGGTCATCGGAGACGTCTCCCCGAGATAAAAAATTTGAGCCCCCCTCGGACCCCCTTAGTCGTAACTCGGAAACGGCGTGTCACAACCGGGTCGTGTTTGGGCTCATCGAAGATGTCTCCCCGAGATAAAAAATTTGACGCCCCCCTCGTACCCCCCCGGCCGTAACTCGAAAACGGCGCAACGCAGCCCGGTCGTGTTTGGGGTCATCGGAGACATCTCCTCGAGATAAAAAATTTGACGCCCCTCTCGGACCCCCTCCGGCCGTAACTCGGAAGCCATGCGACGCAGTGGGGTCGTGTTTGGGGTCATTGGAGACGTCACCCCGAGATAATAAAATTGAACCCCCCCTCCAACCCCCTCAGCCGTAACTCGGAAACGGCGCAACGCAGCTAGGTCGTGTTTTTGGTCATTGGAGACGTCTCCCCGAGATAATAAAAATTGAACCCCCCTCCAAACCCCTCGGCCGTATCTCGGAAACGGTGCGACGCAGCCGGGTCATGTTTAGGCTCATCGGAGACGTCTCCCCGAGATAAAAAATTTTACGCCCCCCTCGGACCCCCTTAGCCGTAAATCAGAAACAGCGCGTCACAGCCGGGTCGTGTTTGGGGTCATCGGAGATGTCTCGGAAAGACGAATTTTTTAGAGTAGACCAAATTTTAAATTTTGACAGTTGCGGTCTACTCAGTAAACCATGGTCAACGGTTACAGATAAACCCCCCGAGTTGAGTATCATTTGAAAGGTCTGAAAGAGGGTGATTTATTGACACAACCCCCCTCCCCCCTCCCCCCTTACCTACCCCCAATTTTTCACGAATTACAAAACAAAGACTCCAAAACCAAACCAAAACAATTATAAGAGCACAGTCGCACGAATTAACACTAAACTCATCAACTCCCTCTCCCCTCCTCCCCCCCTTCGCCCCCCCTCCATACAAAAGTGTCATTTTCGGCGAAACGGATGGGAGGAATTACAAAACAAAGACCCAAAACCAAACCAAAACAATTAGACATGGCAAAAAGACAACAAAAAACGAAACACAAAAACCCCCCCGCGGGCTGCAAGCCCGCGGCATCGAGCAACCTACTAGTTAATAAACTATAAAGCCGAAATCCCACTCACATACCCAATGACTGACTCATCGAATTGTTCTCCCAGAAGGAGCGGTGGGGGATTTCCCTTTTATAGGTGGTTGGATAGGGGATTCCCCGGTGACCTCCATAAAAATCTCATATCCTCGGTAAACCGTTCTGGTAAAAAGTTGGTTAGTGGTCCTCGGAAACTATGAGGGATAGAAGGGTGGCGTTTGCGGAATGTCATAGAGGGTGATCGGTGGTCACCAGGGAATGTGTCATCCCCATCCCGTTCATACATTTTTTTTAAACTCCATACAACTTTTTTGGACTCATCAAAGGGGGATATCTCCTAAACCACCGGAAATAGGTGGGCGGCGTCTTTGGGGGATAACGGTTTCTCCCCGAGGCCCATCGGCCGGGACGGTCTACTTCCCCACACCTCCCCCCCTTCGCCCCCCCTCCATACAAAAAGTGGCAATTTCTTTGAAGGATGGAAATATCTCCGTAACCATCGAGGATGGGAAGTCGGTCTCCATGGCGCGTATCCGTCTCTCGGTGGGACGCTTCTTAAAAGCCATCCCGCGTTTCGACTATCCCATCCCTTCATCCCGCCGCCGTACAAGTTTATGGTTTTTCGGAAAAGCGATTTATTTCAACCGGAAGGAGATTTTCTGGAGCGGTATATTTCATCCCATCGTATGGACGGTGGCGTAGCGCGCCCCAGGAATTTCCTCGGTGCTCGGTTCACCGACCTGGTACAAAGATGGCGAGAGGTCCTCGGAAACTGAGAGGGATGAAAGGGTGGCGTTTGCGGAATGTCATAGAGGGTCATCGGTAGTCACCAGGGAAAGTATCATCCCCATCCCGTTCATACATTTTTTTTAAACTCCATACAAATTTTTTGGACTCATCAAACTGGGATATCTCCGAAACCGCCGGGGATAGGTGGGCGGCGTCTTAGGGGGACGATAACCTATAGTAGTGGTCCAACTTCTCGGATAAACTTTATCCCCCCATCCCGCCCCCTTCATCCCGTCTCCATACAAAAGTGGCATTTTCGGCGAAAGGGATGGAAAAATCTCCGAAACCGCCGGGGATAGGTGGGCGGCGTCTTAGGGGGACGATAACCTATAGTAGTGGTCCAACTTCTCGGATAAACTTTATCCCCCCATCCCGCCCCCTTCATCCCGTCTCCATACAAAAAGTGGCCATTTTTTTGGAAGGATAAAAATATCTCCGAAACTATGGAGGATAGGAAGTCGGTCTCAATGGCGCGTTTCCGTCCCTCGGTGGGATGCTTCTTAAAAGCCATCCCGCGTTTCGACTATCCCATCCCTTCATCCCGTTTCATGCAAATATTGGGTTTTTTCTGAATTTTCTAAAAAGCGATTTTTTTCACCCACAAGGAGACACCGTGGGGCGGTCTATCCTATCCCGTCGTATAGAGGGTGGCGTAGCGCGCCCCAGGAAATTCTTCGATCCTCGGTCCACCTACCTGGTAAAAAGTTGATGAGTGGTCTTCGGAAACTACGGGGGATAGAAGGGTGGCGTTTGCGGAATGTCATAGAGGGTCATCGATAGTCACCAGGGAAAGTATCATCCCCATCCCGTTCATACATTTTTTTTAAACTCCATACAAATTTTTTGGACTCATCAAACTGGGATATCTCCGAAACCGCCGGGGATAGGTGGGCGGCGTCTTAGGGGGACGATAACCTATAGTAGTGGTCCAACTTCTCGGATAAACTTTATCCCCCCATCCCGCCCCCTTCATCCCGTCTCCATACAAAAGTGGCATTTTCGGCGAAAGGGATGGAAAAATCTCCAAAACCGTGCGGTGGCTATGGCGCGTTTCTATTCCTCGGTGGGATGCTTCTCAAGGGCCATCCCGATTTTCGGGATTTCCATCCCTTCATCCCGTCTCCATACAAATTTATGGTTTTTCGGAAAAGCTATTTATTTCACCGGGAAGGGGGCAAAGTCGGGTAGTCAATCCTATCCCATCGTATGGAGGGTGGCGTAGCGCGTCCCGGGAAATTCTTCAATGGTCGGTCCACCGACCTGGTACAAAGATGGCGACTGGTACTCGGAAAGTAAGAGGGATGGAAGGGTGGCGTTTGCGGAATGTCATAGAGGGTCATCGGTAGTCACCAGGGAGAGAGTCATCCCCATCCCGTTCATACATTTTTTTTACACTCCATACAACCTGTACGGACTTTACGATCCCCGTAGCTCCTCAACGGTGGCAGCTGCCCGTGCGGTCTCTTTGGGGGATAGGGGTTTCTCCCCGAGGACCATCGGCCGAGACGGTCTACTTCCCCTCACCTCCCCCCCTTCGCCCCCCCTCCATACAAAAGTGGCATTTCTTTTCGGAAGGATAGGAAATATCTCCAAAACCATCGCGGATGGGTGGGTGATCAGTTCAGCGGATGACCGTCACCCCGCGCGGTCCACCCACAGGGACCGTCACCCTCCCCATACCTCCCCCCCTTTACCCCCCTTTCATACAAAATCACACCTCTTGCACATTTAGAGGAGGGCGGTCGACCCGCCGCGAAGGGCCTCGAGGCCGGGGGGGCGAATGACGAGGAGGGGGGGGTAGGGGGGGATAGGGGAGCGCGCAGCGCGACCCGCCCCCCCGGCCCTCCTCCGAGGAATTCGCCCCCCCGGACTCGAGGGCCGCAGCGGCGGCAACTGTGGCCGGAGAGCCGCGAAAGTCCGTCCCCTTCGTCCATTTAGACACAGCCGAGACCCAATGACCCCGATCCTCCTCATCCCATCCGTCCATCCCGGTACTAACTCGGAAACGGTTCGACCGATACCCCCCGTGTTTGGGCTCATTCGATCGGGCTCGTCGCGGGTAGTCCATGGGGTCGGACCGAATTTTGGCATTGCGCACTGGCCCTCCCCCTCCCTCCTACACTCCATACAAAATCACAACTGAAAGGAATTTTTGCACCGACATAAGAGACGGCAGTCGACCCGTCGCGGAGCGACGGCAAGGGCCTACCGGGGCACCATAAAAGCGAGATTTTTGTCCCCCCCCCCCCCAGACCCTCTCCATCGTAACTCGGAAACGGGGCGTCACAGCCGGGTCGTGTTTGGGCTCATCGCAGATGTCTCGCCGAGATAAAAAATTTGACGCCCCCCTCGGAACCCCCCGGCCGTAACTCGAAAATGGCGCGTCACAGCCGGGTCGTGTTTGGGTTCATAGGGGACGTCTCGACGAGATAAAAAATTTGACGCCCCCCTCGGACCCCCCCGGCCGAAACTCGGAAACGGCGTAACGCAGCCGGGTCGTGTTTGGGGTCATTGGAGACGTCTCCCCGAGATAATAAAATTGAAACCCCCTCCAACCCCCTCAGTCGTAACTCGGAAACGACGCGACGTAGTGGGGTCGTGTTTGGGGTCATCGGAGACGTCTCCCCGAGATAAAAAATTTGACGCCCCCCTCCAACCCCCCCGGCCGTAACTCGGAAACGACGCGACGCAGCCGGGTCGTGTTTGGGCTTATCGGAGACGTCTCGACAAGATAAAAATATTGACGCCCCCCTCGGACCCCCCGGCCGAAACTCGGAAACGACGCCACGAAGTGAAGTCGTGTTTGGGGTCATTGGAGACGTCTCCTCGAGATAAAAAAATTGAACCCCCCTCGGACCACCCCCGGCCGTAACTCGAAAACGGCGCAACGCAGACAGGTCGTGTTTGGGCTCATCGGAGACGTCTCGGAAAGACATTTTTTTTTAAAGTAGACCAATTTTCAAAATTTGACAATTCCAGTCTACTCAGTAGACCATGGTCAACGGTTTCAAGTAGACCGCCCATGTTAGGTATTATTTGAAAGGTCTCAATGAGGGTAATCTATCAACACCATCCTCCCAGCCCCCCTCCACTTCCTCCTTTCTTACCACCCCCTTTAATTAAAATTATACAATCAATAATAATTAATGACGATTTACAAAACAAAGACCCAAAACCAAACCAAAACAATTAGACATGGCAAAAAGACAACAAAAAACGAAACACAAAAACCCCCCCGCGGGCTGCAAGCCCGCGGCATCGAGCAACCTACTAGTTAATAAACTATAAAGCCGAAATCCCACTCACATACCCAATGACTGACTCATCGAATTGTTCTCCCAGAAGGAGCGGTGGGGGATTTCCCTTTTATAGGTGGTTGGATAGGGGATTCCCCGGTGACCTCCATAAAAATCTCATATCCTCGGTAAACCGTTCTGGTAAAAAGTTGGTTAGTGGTCCTCGGAAACTATGAGGGATAGAAGGGTGGCGTTTGCGGAATGTCATAGAGGGTGATCGGTGGTCACCAGGGAATGTGTCATCCCCATCCCGTTCATACATTTTTTTTAAACTCCATACAACTTTTTTGGACTCATCAAAGGGGGATATCTCCTAAACCACCGGAAATAGGTGGGCGGCGTCTTTGGGGGATAACGGTTTCTCCCCGAGGCCCATCGGCCGGGACGGTCTACTTCCCCACACCTCCCCCCCTTCGCCCCCCCTCCATACAAAAAGTGGCAATTTCTTTGAAGGATGGAAATATCTCCGTAACCATCGAGGATGGGAAGTCGGTCTCCATGGCGCGTATCCGTCTCTCGGTGGGACGCTTCTTAAAAGCCATCCCGCGTTTCGACTATCCCATCCCTTCATCCCGCCGCCGTACAAGTTTATGGTTTTTCGGAAAAGCGATTTATTTCAACCGGAAGGAGATTTTCTGGAGCGGTATATTTCATCCCATCGTATGGACGGTGGCGTAGCGCGCCCCAGGAATTTCCTCGGTGCTCGGTTCACCGACCTGGTACAAAGATGGCGAGAGGTCCTCGGAAACTGAGAGGGATGAAAGGGTGGCGTTTGCGGAATGTCATAGAGGGTCATCGGTAGTCACCAGGGAAAGTATCATCCCCATCCCGTTCATACATTTTTTTTAAACTCCATACAAATTTTTTGGACTCATCAAACTGGGATATCTCCGAAACCGCCGGGGATAGGTGGGCGGCGTCTTAGGGGGACGATAACCTATAGTAGTGGTCCAACTTCTCGGATAAACTTTATCCCCCCATCCCGCCCCCTTCATCCCGTCTCCATACAAAAGTGGCATTTTCGGCGAAAGGGATGGAAAAATCTCCGAAACCGCCGGGGATAGGTGGGCGGCGTCTTAGGGGGACGATAACCTATAGTAGTGGTCCAACTTCTCGGATAAACTTTATCCCCCCATCCCGCCCCCTTCATCCCGTCTCCATACAAAAAGTGGCCATTTTTTTGGAAGGATAAAAATATCTCCGAAACTATGGAGGATAGGAAGTCGGTCTCAATGGCGCGTTTCCGTCCCTCGGTGGGATGCTTCTTAAAAGCCATCCCGCGTTTCGACTATCCCATCCCTTCATCCCGTTTCATGCAAATATTGGGTTTTTTCTGAATTTTCTAAAAAGCGATTTTTTTCACCCACAAGGAGACACCGTGGGGCGGTCTATCCTATCCCGTCGTATAGAGGGTGGCGTAGCGCGCCCCAGGAAATTCTTCGATCCTCGGTCCACCTACCTGGTAAAAAGTTGATGAGTGGTCTTCGGAAACTACGGGGGATAGAAGGGTGGCGTTTGCGGAATGTCATAGAGGGTCATCGATAGTCACCAGGGAAAGTATCATCCCCATCCCGTTCATACATTTTTTTTAAACTCCATACAAATTTTTTGGACTCATCAAACTGGGATATCTCCGAAACCGCCGGGGATAGGTGGGCGGCGTCTTAGGGGGACGATAACCTATAGTAGTGGTCCAACTTCTCGGATAAACTTTATCCCCCCATCCCGCCCCCTTCATCCCGTCTCCATACAAAAGTGGCATTTTCGGCGAAAGGGATGGAAAAATCTCCAAAACCGTGCGGTGGCTATGGCGCGTTTCTATTCCTCGGTGGGATGCTTCTCAAGGGCCATCCCGATTTTCGGGATTTCCATCCCTTCATCCCGTCTCCATACAAATTTATGGTTTTTCGGAAAAGCTATTTATTTCACCGGGAAGGGGGCAAAGTCGGGTAGTCAATCCTATCCCATCGTATGGAGGGTGGCGTAGCGCGTCCCGGGAAATTCTTCAATGGTCGGTCCACCGACCTGGTACAAAGATGGCGACTGGTACTCGGAAAGTAAGAGGGATGGAAGGGTGGCGTTTGCGGAATGTCATAGAGGGTCATCGGTAGTCACCAGGGAGAGAGTCATCCCCATCCCGTTCATACATTTTTTTTACACTCCATACAACCTGTACGGACTTTACGATCCCCGTAGCTCCTCAACGGTGGCAGCTGCCCGTGCGGTCTCTTTGGGGGATAGGGGTTTCTCCCCGAGGACCATCGGCCGAGACGGTCTACTTCCCCTCACCTCCCCCCCTTCGCCCCCCCTCCATACAAAAGTGGCATTTCTTTTCGGAAGGATAGGAAATATCTCCAAAACCATCGCGGATGGGTGGGTGATCAGTTCAGCGGATGACCGTCACCCCGCGCGGTCCACCCACAGGGACCGTCACCCTCCCCATACCTCCCCCCCTTTACCCCCCTTTCATACAAAATCACACCTCTTGCACATTTAGAGGAGGGCGGTCGACCCGCCGCGAAGGGCCTCGAGGCCGGGGGGGCGAATGACGAGGAGGGGGGGGTAGGGGGGGATAGGGGAGCGCGCAGCGCGACCCGCCCCCCCGGCCCTCCTCCGAGGAATTCGCCCCCCCGGACTCGAGGGCCGCAGCGGCGGCAACTGTGGCCGGAGAGCCGCGAAAGTCCGTCCCCTTCGTCCATTTAGACACAGCCGAGACCCAATGACCCCGATCCTCCTCATCCCATCCGTCCATCCCGGTACTAACTCGGAAACGGTTCGACCGATACCCCCCGTGTTTGGGCTCATTCGATCGGGCTCGTCGCGGGTAGTCCATGGGGTCGGACCGAATTTTGGCATTGCGCACTGGCCCTCCCCCTCCCTCCTACACTCCATACAAAATCACAACTGAAAGGAATTTTTGCACCGACATAAGAGACGGCAGTCGACCCGTCGCGGAGCGACGGCAAGGGCCTACCGGGGCACCATAAAAGCGAGATTTTTGTCCCCCCCCCCCCCCAGACCCTCTCCATCGTAACTCGGAAACGGGGCGTCACAGCCGGGTCGTGTTTGGGCTCATCGCAGATGTCTCGCCGAGATAAAAAATTTGACGCCCCCCTCGGAACCCCCCGGCCGTAACTCGAAAATGGCGCGTCACAGCCGGGTCGTGTTTGGGTTCATAGGGGACGTCTCGACGAGATAAAAAATTTGACGCCCCCCTCGGACCCCCCCGGCCGAAACTCGGAAACGGCGTAACGCAGCCGGGTCGTGTTTGGGGTCATTGGAGACGTCTCCCCGAGATAATAAAATTGAAACCCCCTCCAACCCCCTCAGTCGTAACTCGGAAACGACGCGACGTAGTGGGGTCGTGTTTGGGGTCATCGGAGACGTCTCCCCGAGATAAAAAATTTGACGCCCCCCTCCAACCCCCCCGGCCGTAACTCGGAAACGACGCGACGCAGCCGGGTCGTGTTTGGGCTTATCGGAGACGTCTCGACAAGATAAAAATATTGACGCCCCCCTCGGACCCCCCGGCCGAAACTCGGAAACGACGCCACGAAGTGAAGTCGTGTTTGGGGTCATTGGAGACGTCTCCTCGAGATAAAAAAATTGAACCCCCCTCGGACCACCCCCGGCCGTAACTCGAAAACGGCGCAACGCAGACAGGTCGTGTTTGGGCTCATCGGAGACGTCTCGGAAAGACATTTTTTTTTAAAGTAGACCAATTTTCAAAATTTGACAATTCCAGTCTACTCAGTAGACCATGGTCAACGGTTTCAAGTAGACCGCCCATGTTAGGTATTATTTGAAAGGTCTCAATGAGGGTAATCTATCAACACCATCCTCCCAGCCCCCCTCCACTTCCTCCTTTCTTACCACCCCCTTTAATTAAAATTATACAATCAATAATAATTAATGACGATTTACAAAACAAAGACCCAAAACCAAACCAAAACAATTAGACATGGCAAAAAGACAACAAAAAACGAAACACAAAAACCCCCCCGCGGGCTGCAAGCCCGCGGCATCGAGCAACCTACTAGTTAATAAACTATAAAGCCGAAATCCCACTCACGTACTCAACTAATGACTGACTCATCGATTTGTTCTCCCAGAAGGAGCGGTCGGGGGTTTCCCCGTTATAGGTGGTCGGATAGGTAATTCCCCGGTGACCTCCAGAAAAATCTCATATCCTCGGTACACCGACCTGGTAAAAAGTTGGTTAGTGGTCCTCGGAAACTATGAGGGATGGAAGGGTGGCGTTTGCGGAATGTCATAGAGGGTCATCGGTGGTCACCAGGGAAAGTGTCATCCCCATCCCGTTCATACATTTTTTTTAAACTCCATACAACTTTTTTGGACTTTTCAAAGTGGACTACCTCCTCAACCGCCGGAGATAGGTTGGCGGCGTCTTTGGGGGATAACGGTTTCTCCCCGAGGCCCATCGGCCGGGACGGTCTGCTTCCCCCCACCTCCCCCCCTTCGCCCCCCCTTCATACAAAAAGTGGCAATTTCTTTGAAGGATGGAAATATCTCCGAAACCATCGAGGATAGGAAGTCGGTCTCAATGGCGCGTTTCCGTCCCTCGGTGGGATGCTTCTTAAAAGCCATCCCGATTTTCGGGATTTCCATCCCTTCATCCCGCCGCCGTACAACATTATGGTTTTTCAGAAAAGCGATTTATTTCAACCGGAAGGAGATTTTCTGGAGCGGTATATCTCATCCCATCGTATGGAGGGTGGCGTAGCGCGCCCCAGGAAATTTCTCGGTCCTCGGTCCACCTACCTGGTAAAAAGTTGGTGAGTGGTCTTCGGAAACTACGGGGGATAGAAGGGTGGCGTTTGCGGAATGTCATAGAGGGTCATCGATAGTCACCAAAGAAAATGTCATCCCCATCCCGTTCATACATTTTTTTTAAACTCCATACAACTTTTTGGATTTTTCAAAGTGGAACATCTCCGAAACCGCCGGAGATAGGTGGCCGGCGTCTTAGGGGGATGATAACCCATAGTGGTGGTCCAACTTCTCGGATAAACTTTATCCCCCCATCCCGCCCCCTTCATCCCGTCTCCATACAAAAGTGGCATTTTCGGCGAAAGGGATGGGAATATCTCCAAAACCATCAAGGATGGGAAGTCGGTCTCCATAGCGCGTTTCCATCCCTCGGTGCGATCCTTCTTAAGGGCCATCCCGATTTTCGGGATTTCCATCCCTTCATCCCGTCTCCATACAAATTTATGGATTTTCGGAAAAGCGATTTATTTCAACCGGAAGGAGATTTTCTGGAGCGGTATATCTCATCCCATCGTATGGAGGGCGGCGTAGCGCGTCCCGGGAAATTCTTCAGTGCTCGGTCCACCGACCTGGTACAAAGATGGCGACTGGTACTCGGAAAGTAAGAGGGATGGAAGGGTGGCGTTTGCGGAATGTCATAGAGGGTCATCTGTAGTCACCAGGGAGAGAGTCATCCCCATCCCGTTCATACATTTTTTTTACACTCCATACAACCTGTGTGGACTATCCGATCCCCGTAGCTCCTCAGCGGTGGCACCTGCCCGTGCGGTCGCTTTGGGGGATAACGGTTTCTCCCCGAGACCCATCGGCCGGGACGGTCTACTTCCCCCCGCCTGCCCCCCTTCGCCCCTCCTCCATACAAAAGTGGCATTTCTTTTCGGAAGGATGGGAATATCTCCAAAACCATCGAGGATGGGTGGGTGGACACTTTGGCGGATAACCGTCACCCCGCGAGGTCCACCCTCCGGGACCGTCACCTTCCCCCCACCTCCCCCCCTTTCATACAAATTCACACGTCGATGGCGATTTTGCACAATTAGAGGAGGGCGGTCGACCCGCCGCGAAGGGTCTCGAGGCCGGGGGGGCGAATGACGAGGAGGGGGGATAGGGGGGGATAGGGGAGCGCGCAGCGCGACCCGCCCCCCCGGCCCCCCTCCGAGGAATTCGCGACCCCGGACTCGAGGGCCGCAGCGGCGGCAACGGTGACCGGAGAGCCGCGAAAGTCCACCCCCATCGGCCATTTAGATACAGCCAAGACCCAATGACCCCGATCCTCCCCATCCCATCCGTCCATCCCGGTACTAACTCGGAAACGGTTCGACCGATACCTACCCCCGTGTTTGGGCTCATTCGATCGGGCTCGTCGCGGGTAGTCCAAGGGGTCGGACCGAATTTTGGCATTGCGCACTCGCCCTCCCCCTCCCTCCCCCTCCCTCCCCCACTCCATACAAAATCACAACTAAAAGGGATTTTTCCACCCACACAAGAGACGGCGACCGACACAAGAGGGTCTACCGGGGCACCAAAAAAAGCGAGATTTTTGACAAGAAAAATTTGAACCCCCCTCGGACCCCCCAGGCCGTAACTCGGAAACGGCGCGTCACAACCGGGTCGTGTTTGGGGTCATCGGAGACGTCTCCCAGAGATAAAAAATTTGACGCCCCCCTCGGACCACCCCGGCCGTAACTCGGAAACGGCGCGTCACAACCGGGTCGTGTTTGGGGTCATCGGAGACGTCTCCCAGAGATAAAAAATTTGACGCCCCCCTCGGACCCCCCCGGCCGTAACTCGGAAACGGCGCGTCACAACCGGGTCGTGTTTGGGGTCATCGGAGACGTCTCCCAGAGATAAAAAATTTGACGCCCCCCTCGGACCCCCCAGGCCGTAACTCGGAAACGGCGCGTCACAACCGGGTCGTGTTTGGGGTCATCGGAGACGTCTCCCAGAGATAAAAAATTTGACGCCCCCTCTGACCCCCTAAGTTGTAACTCGGAAACGGCGCTACGCAGCCGGGTCGTGTTTGGGCTCATCGGAGACGTCTCCCAGAGATAAAAAATTTGACGCCCCCCTCGGACCCTCCCGGCCGTAACTCGGAAACGGCGCGTCACAACCGGGTCGTGTTTGGGGTCATCGGAGACGTCTCCCAGAGATAAAAAATTTGACGCCCCCCTCGGACCCCCCAGGCCGTAACTCGGAAACGGCGCGTCACAACCGGGTCGTGTTTGGGCTCATCGGAGACGTCTCCCAGAGATAAAAAATTTGACGCCTCCCTCGGACCCCCTCCGGCCGTAACTCGGAAACGGCGCGTCACAACCGGGTCGTGTTTGGGGTCATCGGAGACGTCTCCCAGAGATAAAAAATTTGACGCCCCCCTCGGACTCCCCAGGCCGTAACTCGGAAACGGCGCGTCACAACCGGGTCGTGTTTGGGGTCATCGAAAATGTCTCCTCGAGATAAAAAATTTGACGCCCCCCTCGGACCTCCCCGAGCGTAACTCGGAAACGGTGCGACGCAGCCGGGTCGTGTTTGGGCTCATCGGGGACGTCTCCCCGAGATAAAAAATTTGACGCCCCCCTCAGACCCCCCCAGCCGTAACTCGGAAACGGCGCGTCACAACCGGGTCGTGTTTGGGGTCATCGGAGACGTCTCCCAGAGATAAAAAATTTGAACCCCCCTCCAACCCCCTCAGCCGTAACTCGGAAGCGGCGCGACGCAGCCGGGTCGTGTTTGGGCTCATCGGAGACGTTTCGACGAGATAAAAAATTTGAACCCCCCTTCGGACCCCCTCCGACTGTAACTCGGAAACGACGCGACGCAGCCGGGTCGTGTTTGGGGTCATCGGAGACGTCTCCCAGAGATAAAAAATTTGACGCCCCCCTCGGACCCCCCCGGCCGTAACTCGGAAACGGCGCGTCACAACCGGGTCGTGTTTAGGGTCATCGGAGATGTCTTCCAGAGATGAAAAATTTGACCCCCCCCTCGGACCCCCCAGGCCGTAACTTGGAAACGACGCGACGTAGTGGGGTCGTGTTTGGGGTCATCGGAGACGTCTCCAAGAGAGAGTAAAATTGAGCCCCCCTCCAAACCCCTCAGCCGTAACTCGGAAACGGCGCAACGCAGCTAGGTCGTGTTTGGGCTCATCGAGGACGTCTCACCGAGATAAAAAATTTGACCCCCCCTCGGACCCCCCCGGCCGTAACTTGGAAACGGCGCGTCACAACCGGGTCGTGTTTGGGGTCATCGGAGACGTCTCCCAGAGATGAAAAATTTGACGCCCCCCTCGGACCCCCCAGGCCGTAACTTGGAAACGAAGTGACGTAGTGGGGTCGTGTTTGGAGTCATCTGAGATGTTTCGGGAAGACGAATTTATTAGAGTAGACGAAATTTCAAATTTTGACAGTTGCGGTCTACTCGTAAAACCATGGTAAACGGTAAAAGATAAACCCCTCGTGTTGGGTATCATTTAAAAGGTCTCAACGAGGGTGATCTATTGACACCTCCCCCCCCCCCTCTGACCCCCTCTACTTAAAATACTTTCGAAATACAAAACAAAGACCCCAAAACCAAACCAAAACAATTATAAGAGCACAGTCGCACGAATAAACACTAAACTCTTCCCCTTCGCCTCTCCCCCCCCCCACACACACAAAAGTGGAATTTTCGGCGAATTGGATGGGACGAATTACAAAACAAAGACCCAAAACCAAACCAAAACAATTAGACATGGCAAAAGACAAGACAAACTACAACACAAAAACCCCCCCGCGGGCTGCAAGCCCGCGGCATCGAGCAACCTACTAGTTAATAAACTATAAAGCCGAAATACCACTCACAGACTGACTGACTCATCGAATTGTTCTCCTAGAAGGAGCGGTGGGAGGTTTCCCCGCTATAGGTGGTCGGATAGGGGATGGCCCCGTGACCTCCAGAAAAATCCCATATCCTCGGTACACCGTTCTGGTAAAAAGTTGGTTAGCGGTCCTCGGAAACTATGAGGGATAGAAGGGTGGCGTTTGCGGAATGTCATAGAGGGTCATCGGTAGTCACCACGGAAAGTGTCATCTCCATCCTACCTTCCCCCCTTCGCCCCCCCTCCATACAAAAGTGGCATTTCTTTTGGGAAGGATGTTAATATCTCCAAAACCATCGCGGATAGGTGGGTGGTCACTTTGGCGGATAACCATCACTCCGCGAGGACCACCCCACGAGACCGTCGCTCTCCCCTCCCCTCCCCCCCTTTACCCCCCTTTCATACAAAATCACACCGGAATGGCGATTTTGCGCATTTAGAGGAGGGCGGTCGACCCGCCGCGAAGGGTCTCGAGGCCGGGGGGGCGAATGACGAGGAGGGGGGTAGGGGGGATAGGGGAGCGCGCAGCGCGACCCGCCCCCCCGGCCCCCCTCCGAGGAATTCGCGACCCCGGACTCGAGGGCCGCAGCGGCGGCAACGGTGACCGGAGAGCCGCGAAAGTCCACCCCCATCGGCCATTTAGACACAGCCAAGACCCAATGACCCCGATCGTCACCATCCCATTAGTTCATCCCGTTTTCAACTCGAAAACGGTTCGACCTATACCCCCCGTGTTTGGGCTCATTCGATCGGGCTCGCCGCGGGTAGTCCAAGGGGTTGGACCGAATTTTGGCATTGCGCACTCGCCCTCCCCCTCCCTCCCCCACTCCATACAAAATCACAACTAAAAGGGATTTTTCCACCCACACAAGAGACGGCGGTCGACCCGTCGCGGAGCGAAGCGGAGCGACGGCAAGGGTCTACCGGGGCACCAAAAAAAAGCGAGATTTTTGACAACCCCTCCACTTGGATCCCCTCAGTCGTAACTCGGAAACGGCGCAACGCAGCCAAGTCGTGTTTGGGGTCCTTGGAGACGTCTTACCGAGATAAAAAAATTTACACCCCCCTCGGACCCCCCCGGCCGTAACTCGGAAACGGCACGTCACAGCCGGGTCGTGTTTGGGGTCATCGGAGACGTCTCCCCGAGATAAAAAATTTGACGCCCCCCTCGGACCTCCTCGGCCGTAACTCGGAAACGGCACGTCACAGCCGGGTCGTATTTGGAGTCATCTGAGACGTTTCGGGAAGACGAATTTTTTAGAGTAGACGAAATTTCAAATTTTGGCAGTTGTGGTCTACTCGTAGAACCATGGTAAACGGTAAAAGATAAACCCCTCGTGTTGGGTATCATTTAAAACGTCTCAACGAGGGTGATCTATTGACAACATCCCCCCCCCTCTGACCCCCTCTACTTAAAATACTTTCGAAATACACATCAAATACCCCAAAACCAAACCAACACAATTATAAGAGCACAGTCTCACGAATAAATACTAAACTCATCAACTCCCCCTCTAACCACCCCCCCCCCCCTTCCTCCGCCCCCGCCCCCGCCCTCCATATAAAAGTGTCATTTTCGGCGAAACGGATGGGACGATTTACAAAACAAAGACCCAAAAGCAAACCAAAACAATTAGACATGGCAAAAGACAAGACAAACTACAACACAAAAACCCCCCCGCGGGCTGCAAGCCCGCGGCATCGAGCAACCTACTAGTTCAAGTATACGAGGCAAATATTTTGTGGAATCAATTTTTATTTTATTTTTTAATACATTCTTAAATTTATTTTTTGTTGTGGTTGCATTCAGTGTTAACGTTTTAGCAATTGTCTGCTTGTCTATTTTCACTTAATAATTGTATATAAATAATATAAAACAAATTAATTTATAAGTTGTTTTCGAAAAGGTTTATGTTTTGTGTTTTTTTTTTTTTGCAAAAGATCTATATATAATTAGGCAACGACAAAATAGCTTAAAACCTTTTTCTCCTTTATTTGTCAACTGGTTTTTTTACATGTACGATGAGTGCGTAAGGAGAGGTCCTTCAGCATCTCTGAGTAAAGTGTCAAGTAAGCTAACCGCCATTTAAAGTCACCGGTAAGAAAGCGTATGAGTTTCACCATCTTCGAGTAGCATTACTCAATGGTAATTTCAATGAAATTGAAACAAGATACTCGTAACATTTACTCGCCAATTAGCGTTACTTGTACAGTAATTAATCAACACTTTACTTGTAGTTAGTGAAAGAGGCCCTAAGTAAATTATTTAATTTCGTTTAGTTTATAGCTTTAGCACCTATGAATCGATTGGCAGGAGTTTTCCCTGGATATGCAAACGGTGAAGGCCGGCGTGAATTTGTTATTAATGTTTTGATGTTCGCACAACACAACTACCATAAATGTAGATATATTAGTGATGAACTCAATTACAGGAAAATAATAACGCTAGACATATCATATACTATTCTTATTTCCTACATCCATTCTCTCGTAATTAATAGTATGTCATCGGTACAATGGTGGGGATTTCTCTGGCTCAATAAGGTCTGTACACACTAAACGGCTTGATTAGAGTATATTTACGATTTTCCTTGTCACTGTCATAATAATACCTTAAATGTGATGAAAAGGTTGAAACAATTTTTAAGTAATACGCATTGATATGACGTATTCGTTGTTTTAACGCTTGTACAAAATAATCTTTTAGTCATCAATTGCTACTTGTTAATTAATTAATGAATAATAGTAAATTAATAATCATTATAATTAATTTATAAGACAATGTCGCTGTCTGCCTATGTCTGCTTATTCGCTTAGTTCTTTAAACCACCCAACGGATTTTAATATGGTTTTCAGTAATGGAAAAAGCGAAATAATTGTTTTTTTTTCTTTGTCTAATCTTTACGCAATGGCTACTCTATAAATCACTTTTTGTGGAAATATTAATATATATTCTGACATATTAAATGGGTTTAAGTGAAAACTCCAGGCCACACATAAACTCAATAAATTGCAGGATTAAGTTTTGAAAACCATTCTTAGAAAAATTAAAAAAAAAAACTAGAGAAATGACAAAGTTGCAAAATCCATTCTTAGAAAAATTAAAAAAAAAATTAAGGTAAATCGCATTCGGTTTCTTGTTATACATTAAAAAAAAACATAGCTTTCAGTGTGTTCTTATCTCAACATTAAGTTGAGTGCAACGGACGGTGATACATTCAAATTTAATATCCTACGTGACAAACAAGACGTAGCTTCTCATTTCTACTGTAGGTTTTGTCATAACACTTTGAAAGTACATTGGAATAACCAGTAACATCATCGTGGCGGGAATTAGTTATTTTCTTTGTACAAAAGGGTTTGTAATTTTATAAATATAATCTTGATAGATCAGTCCAAAGTTTTGTTACGTATAAACTTTCTAAGAATCACGATCTGTAGTCATAAGGTGGGTAAGAAGACTTTTTTTTGTAAAGAATATCACACAGGCGGACGTGACAGTTGATAGCAGGTAGCTAACGCGACAAGTGCTGCAAGTTACACTGCCGATTAGGAAGGGATAGGGAAATGCGCTCTGGCATACTTTACTCGCTCACTGAAATACAGCACACATGCCAAGGATGTGGGAACACCGAAATACAACTGCCTGGGGATGGCTACTGCCGCCAGGCGGGCTGCCCAAATGGCTACGAAATGCATCGTGCACTGTCGCCACTATTTAGCACATCCAGACCAAAGCCAACTTTGAAAAGTTTGTTTCTAAACCTTCCGGTTAACCTCTGAGCTTTTTCATCGGTTACGTGGAAGTCACCATGAAATTGCCTTATACCAATTGTGTGGTTCAGTGACTTAGCACTTATAAAGCCAAAACCACACAATAGACTTATTTCCTGACGATCTGAATATATCTTAATAATTTATCGCTCGCAGATCAAGAGCAGGTTTGAAATAATTCTAAAAGCTAAAATTATATCTAAAATACACACATTCCAAACGTACTTAATTATCGTACAAGAAACTATGTATTACGTACTCACAAAAATATTAATGATATCATATCCAATGCTTTTCTATGTTCAGGTTTCCTCGCGATATTTTCATTCGCCATTAGCACCAGTGATATTTATCTAATATCTATTAGTATTAGATAGCGTATTTATTTCGGACACTTAAGTAATTAGGGGCGCAAGATACCGTATTCTTTAACTAGCGATTCAAGGAAAAATACAGAGCAAACGTAGCAGAGGCAGGAAAAAGACATCCTGGTCGAAGAATTTAAGAGTGTGGTTTAAGAAGAAGAAAATCATGATTGGGTCCTGCGTCTTGATTGATAGCCAAGCTTGTTGTTGTTGTTTTGATAGCCAAGCTTATCTAATTTAAAATTTATCATGTAGTTTGACAATCCCTATCTTCTCAAGGATATCGTATGTTGTCAATTGTGGTACATGTTACATGATATATTATTTAAACAATAATAAAATAAAAGACATTAATAGTATTTGGATATGAAGGAACTTTATTCATTTGACCAATAACAGACAAATATTTGATAAATCCATGATATTTTTTTACCACTGAAGCAGTTTTAGATTACATAGTGCTCAATATTTTTTTATGTTATGAATGAGACGATTTGTTATATGTATTTATTTATTTTATAGAAGTGCTCTTATAATTTAAAAGATATGAAATTCGTTAATTACAAATGTATTATTTGTAAAGATAAGAAATATTATTAACATATTAATAATATATTTATGTAGAATTGAATTCGATTTAAATATATAGAGAGTGAATGACACAAAACAAACTTTTCTTTATCGTGCACTCATCTCGTAAACTAGACATCGGCAGTGGTTCTCAATCTGTTCATTAACACACCACAACTGGCAATTAGGTAAATTCAAATTTAATATATTATTTGTTCTAATCATTGATTCTCATGAAATATAGCAAATTGTTACATTTAAGTACTGCATCAACCCAATTAACACTGTCAATATAATTGAATAGGTATTGTTTTTACAATATAAAATATGTTTGAAAATAAAATAAAAATAATAATAAATAATAAACGAGATTGCAAATAAATGAACCGATTGTTCTAGTCTATGTATTTTTGTTTTTACAAATTACTGAATAAACTCAAAAACTGCTGCACGATTTTAAAAATTCTTTCACCTCTATAGAAAGCTACATTATCAGCGAGACACAAAGGCTATATTTAATAAAGTTACGCGGATGAAGTCACATGCAACAGCTAATTACTTTATAAACTTATAACATAATAAAATATGTAGGTAGCTACCGCGACTGATATAGGTACTAATGAAAAAGTTTTAGAACCACTGTATTTGAATTATAAGTTGGTCTTGCAATCTCTATATATTTAAATCAACATAGCGTAGAAATATAAACATGAAGGTACGTATCAGTAAAGTTTGTATATTAAAATTCTTGTAACACGAATATTAGAAAATATTATATTTCTTAACATTAATATTTATTATAATAAGAGGATCACAAATTCAACACTCACGCCTAATTACGAAGGACAGATTATGTCACCACTGACAAAGTATGTAAAGAAATTTAAAATTTTGAATATTCAAAAATTTCACAATATATTACAACAATTTCACAGTTAAGTTAACAACTGGTACAGTCACGCATTTAGCAATAGTTAAAAATGATATTTTTTTGTGCTTTTCTAAACTTCCGAGAAAATCTTAATTTAAAAATAAATTTATTTACATAGAAAATAATAATCTAAATAGGTTGTTGTGAAGCGACGGTTAAAATAAAAATAAAATAGGGGATTATTATTTTTTTTGGCATTATTTGGCAATTATAAATTTTAATACATTGATTTTATCGTTGTATTGTTAGGAAATAAAACATTTTAACCATATACCTTTGGTTTTAAGAAAAGATTATTTAAATGAGTGAAAGTAAAATATAAATTAGTACAATGATGAATGATAAAAAAATTAACGAATTTATAAATATTTTTTCCTAATATTTAATTATTATGAATAGTAAAATTAAGTAGATTAAAATATTATGTAAGTAAGTACATCCTTTTCTCAATCTGCTGTAGATTCAGAACTACAAACAATTTCAAAAGAAAATAGAAATCCTAAAAAGGAGATCTGTTCTGTTTTTTTTTGTTTTACAAAATATATTTTGATTTAATATATTGATAAAAATTACATTTAAAAATAAAATAGTAAAATCTTATAATTCGTTAAAAGATATAAAAGTCATTAATACTTTTTATGAAATTGCCAAAACCCCAATAGTGAATTAAATTCGCCATAAAATTTTATGCCATATATTTTTTGTGCGCTGTATAAGGTCACCATGCTTTAAGCTTTAGATTAAGGTACATAAAATTTATATGTAAACACAATAATTGTTCAAAAAATAAATAAAGCTAGTGAACTTACAGATATAATATTTTAATAGTAAGAGAAAATTCCAAATATAATCTGGTATATATTATATTCAAATATACTTATCTAGTATATTATGTACAGTCGTGCACAACCTCCATGATAGTCGTTACCTCAAAATACAAAATACATAGTAGTAATATAATCAAAAGGAAGATTTACTAGACTTTAAAAAATAAAAAAATAAAAATCTCTATAACCCAATAATTTGTTGCGAAGAAAAGACGTCTTTATCGAAGATCTTGTTTATCAAGATTCATCTTTATATTTCAATGATATTCTCGAGGTTTTGTAAGGAAATATTAATTTTAAATATTTAAAAGGCTAATAATATAGAAATGAATTATCATTAAACTAATTATATCACTTTAATCATTTATGTTTTGGATTTATTACTGCGACTGTAAATTGTACCATATTCTTTCATTAGACTTAAGACAAATTTACCATAAAATAATAATAAAACATATATACATAAATAAGTTTACTTTTTTTCTTGGTGGCAACAAAAAATATTTAAATAAGCGTTTTGAGGCGTTCTCACTTAATTGAGAATCTGTTTTATTCTAATAAATTATTAGAAAATAATTAGGTACCTAATAGTTTCACACAAATTATATACATTCTGAACAAGTCTAATTGACTTAATCGCAAGCTTGAATATAAAGTTTCAATCATTTTTTTTTCATTTTTTTTTTTCAGTTTCAATTTTCTCCTATATTTTCGATTTTTCCAATTTACTTTATTTTAAGTGACTCATTATTTGGTTAAATTTATTACATAAATATTTAAGTTTTAATGATTGAAATTGCAAATTTAGTCAAAGGTAAGCTAAGTAAGTGACTCTGAAGGAAAACGTGAGGACCTGCGTCATGGCTGCATGGCGACTCGATTCCTGCGAGCTGACTCTCGAGACGCACTGTGAACTTCAGCTGTGCGAAGGGTGATGCCGAAGATATCCTCGTGGTAGCGATTTTCCTCCTGTTAGAAAATTTTATTTTATCGATTTATCAGAATGAATATTATTTATTTGAATAAACGAATTAAACTGAACGAAGTAATAGATTATTATAGATGAATTAGACAATTATAACTGGTTTAAGTCTAAAAAGCAGTAACAAACTGGTACATAGGATAAAGTATTTGTACCCAGAAGTATGTTTTAGAGATGGAATAAAATTTAATTGTTATTGGTTAAAATTTGAACACCTAAAATTATGTAGTGTTTCTAAACATAATTTTTGATTTTAGAGAAAGTTTACTCTTTTCTATTGAAATAAGAAAATCTAATTGCCTTTACTGAGTTTTGGTAGTCTGCTGTCAAAATGGACGATTTTTTCAAATGATTATTGCCTTTAAATTGATTAAACAAATAACACTTAGCATTTACCTTGAGTCTAAACATAAAGCTCTGTACTTGTTCATCATTCAGGTTACCACGTTTCTTTATAATTCCCTTGAGTTTTTGATGCACGTCTTCAGCCATTTTACAATCACCGCATACATAAAAATGAGCGCCGCGATTCACTAATAAATCATAAATTTCTGATCCCTCCTTCTCTGCTAATTCTTGAACGTACATCTGAAATAAAGAATGTATCAATTGCGACATCGTCATTTTTTCATACAAATAATAAAAAATATAACAAATATTTACTTTAGGAACGCTTTTTTCTCTCGACAACGCCAGGAAAACCTTTGTTAGTACACCTTCTTTCAATGCAACTTCCTTCTCCTCTCTATACAAATCCATCGTGTTGGTTCTACAACCAAAGAAAAGCCAAACTGGTCCAGCGGTCTGACGATTGCGAGGGTTCAATAAAGCTCTTCGATGATGCCAGAAACCTCGGAATGGAGCAATCCCAGTACCAGGGCCGATGAGAATGAGAGGAACTGATAGATCTTGAGGTAGATGAAAGTTTGGAGCGCTGAAATAACAAAATTCGTAAGCTACTTTTTATATCGTATTCAAACCGAATACGTGAACATCAAACTGAGTCAATGACATAATGAACTCTGTCATAAATAATAATAATACAGGGGCAATAAGGGACAGTACCTTCTTATAAAAAGATAGACTTCGTCTCCGGGCTTCCTATCCATAAGATAGTTTGAACAAACACCGCGATGAACAGGTCCTTCGCCGTCTGTTTAAAAAAATGTTTAATTAAATTCCATCGTTAGCCTTAATCTTACTCCAGTGAACTATAAAAACTCTTATTACTATTATTAGTTAATTCATCCATTGATCTTGTATATCGTACATACACGTCCATCAAAATTTAAAAATAGCCTATTGTGTAAATAAATTTCAGAGAAAACTATGATTTTAGCATACGCATGTGGGAGAAATTAATAAACAGTGAGTAATATTGTTGTTATATTCAGAGATATTTTAGCACTACTAACCTTGGGTTCTATAGGTGACGACAGCAACAGTCAGGTGTAATCTTTTTGGGTGGGCGATTGGTGATGATGAGATCGAATAAAATCTTGGCTGCAATGGCGAAAGTAAAGCAGCCAATAATGACGCACTTGGTTTCGCTGATGGGAATTGATCCAGCACTTCTGGTAGGGTTGGGAAGTGGAAATGACGCCAATCTTCATACGCAGCAGGGTCCTAAACAAACCGAAAACGTAAACTGGTCGAGTTTTTTACTATCAAAAATCTATTATATGAAGTAAGATTTTAAATACCGTGGCAAGATTATTAAGCTGTTTCTTTTCATCATCATTGTCACATGTTTTCGCCAAATACTGTAGAAGAATTGTAGTTGGAGGAGTATTGATATCTAGAAACCGTGTAAACAATTCCCTAACACTAACAGATGGAAGTCTTTCATGAGGTTCCCAAGATTTTACTAGTCCTGAAATAAATCACCACAAAGTTTGAATATATTATAATGCCAATGTTATTAGAAGGAATTTTCTTTTCATTTCTACCTACCACTGGAAGTGTGTGTTTCTTTCATGAGTTGCAATTGTAACGGTTCGTCATAGTCGTTAATATCCTTCAAACGAGACAGTAGTTTGTTTACAAGTTCTGTGCGGTTGGAAGCTACTATACCCACATGATCACCAGGGTCGTATTTAATAGGATCCTAAAACATTGCAATGTTGTGAAAATAATGATTAAATTTTATTTACAAAGCGATTTTTCCCGTCTATTTAGTATTTCTGATTTGTTAGTAATTTGGGAAACTTCAAGCAAACCAAATAAATTATTAAAATTAACATCATATTTACTTTTGGCTCCATATCAATGAATATAGTAGATCTCTCTGCAGTCGCATCGCCTAAATCTTTGTTAGCTTTCACGACACAGGTAACTAACTGCCTATTTAAAGCCGATTGCAAAGCAGCAGGCAAAGATAAAGGGCGGCCTGAAAGTGTAGCAAATCTAACTGTTTCTTCACTTAGAGCAACTGTACCTAAAGCCCTCTTAGCTTCTTGTAAAGTTTCATCATCATCCAAACAGAACGTTTCACAAGCAACCTGCAAAAAAGTTTGTTTAATAAAAAACTTTTTACCGTCAATTGAATGGACAGCTCCCCAATTGATTGACCTATTAACATAAGCAATGTCATAATTATGTACTGAAATGCCCTACTAACCTTCGTAAGATTAAAGATAAGCAATTACGAGGATTGAAATGGGCTCACTCACTTAAGAATTACTCACTTAGGGAAATACAACAAACAGCACACATGCTGTTATTTTACTGCCTCTACTGCCACAATATTAAATTTTAAAACCTATTATCTAGAATCTAGAACACTTACGTTGAAAACGCTTGAGGCCCACTTTCGGAAGGCCTGATCCTGTCCACACATCTCATCACCTGTTGCAACATCATGGATGCGTTCGCCGCCAAGTTCACCGAGCAGTTTGTCTACATATTTCCCGAAATTACAAAAGTTCGGATAAGCACTTGAACCAAGAGCAAATACAGAAAACCGAACGTTGCTAAGAGGACCAAAACTGTCAATAGACGTTGCATCTGTGGCGCTACCTACAACAAAATATAGAAAAATATAACAAGACATACTTGTGTTTTGAAAATAAAATTACTAATAACACAAGCAATGCCACAGCTGCTGCAATTGCACTGCCGACCATAGTAAGATTAAGGATAAGGGATTAGAAAGGAGTAAGGAGCGTTAAGGCAAGCACCTTAACCACCCATTTAACACTAAAATAAACTTAATAAATTTTACTTTCATCAAAATATTATATATTAATCCTTAAGTGAGAACCTTTAAAAGTCAGTGGATTGATATATGTTAACACAATTTTTAATACAGGTTCCGCATTCGTAGATTATTGAAGCTTACAAGGTAAAACCAATACTATATTCAGTGTCATAAGTCAAGGTTAAAACCGCAACTAGTCCATTATCTTTTATTTAAAATCGTTTTAATTACACCTGCGGGAGATATTTGTTTATCAAAGATGAACAAACAACTCTTTATCTTTTTTATCAGTCATTAAAATTTGTTCAATATTACTGTGTTGAGATAATTCTATATTTACTTAATATTATTCATTTAGGTAACCATGATTTACAAAAAATATGTAGGTATCTTCTATTTTCCCTTAAATTCATTAAATTTATATAAAATATTCGGAAAATCATATAAAATATTTATATCATATGATGTTATATTATAATAATAATAATAATAAATATCTTCACACATTCCACACACCACCATATAGTTCCACACTAAGCAACTTAATGCTTGTATTATGGATACCAGACAGTTGATATAATACATAGATTACTTTTTTTTGTAAATACATACATATTATAAATACAAACATCCATGACTCAGGTACAAAGGTAAATGTTAACACATAAACATTTGCCCCTAGCGGGATTCGAACCCGCGACAGTTTGGTTAACAGCTAGGGTTACTAGCCACTAGACCAAACGTGCCATATAAAATCATATAAAAACGGAAAATCCACAAATACAGAGACATCGGCACCGGTTACATATTCATTCCCTTCAGTGTGGAATCTCTGGGTCCGTGGGGTCCTAACGCTCTTAATTTTTTTAACATCTTATCAAAACGTTTGGTCGATATAACCGGCGATTCTAACCGAGGTAACGAGGTTGACCGAGGTAAGCTGGCTATTACCTCGGTCAACAGATTAGTATTACAATACAACGAGGTAATGCAGCCAGCATGCTTGGGATCCTGCCAAAGGAACCGATGCTTTATATTATATAATGTGTAAATATGTATAACTTAGGATTAGATTTTATTTTCAATAAGCATATTTTAGTTTGTATTATAGATTTAAAGTAGTCAATTTTGATAACTAGTTTATAAATGTATTTCTCATAAATTATATTTTGGTTTAAATTCATCGATAAAAACCTAAATAAGAAGCTTTTCTAAATAGACACGTAATATTGTTATTTTTTTTTTTTCGGAACTACAATTATATCTAAAAGTAAGATATTTTTTATGACTGTGACTTTTTAAACATAAAAATTAACAACACATAATTTCAAATAACAAACAAATGATAAAATTATTTATATACAGTATACTCATATATATGAGCATACTGTATATATGTTATGCGTTACCTTTTAGTGATTCGAGTCTGCTCAGTTGCTTCGGATTTCCAGTAGTATATCTTTGTAGGTCAAACTGATTATTTGCTTTTATAAAAGATTTCGGTGTCGGCATTTGCGAGCCTCTACAAAATGAAAAACAAAAACATTATTGTATTTACAATATGTCTCGAAAATACATACATCTGTGAATTCATTAAGCAGAAAAATATCAAAGGAAAACGAAATTAATAAACAACTTTAATATTACTTTTATTTCAGGACAGACGGTATTTGTGTCTATTAATATTGTTAATTAACATATTATATTATAATTGATATAATATAATATAGGAGGATAATACCATCATGATGTCATCCAATTAAAAAAAATATATATATTTTTACTAAAATACATTTTTATATAACTGACCCAGTACTGTCATCTCCAACTTGATCAGCATACAAAAGCTCGCAGAGGTGCTCTCCAAATGCCTAAAAGTTACATAAAATACAATAGAGTACAATCACTTAAACCAAACACTAAAACAGTTTTTACAGAATAAAATATAAGGTTCAAAATTGTAGTAATAAATAAATTATTTGAACTTACGACTCCGTTTTCTGGTGCATCTCCATTGCCGAATGTTGACGTTACGACAAGTAACAGAGCTTCGTGTTCAATTGAAGTGATATCGTAATCAGCCATACAGTGAACCTAGGGATTTTTAAAATTCAATATTATTTTAATATTCAAGATCAAACAAAGAGCAATTTATAAACATAAATAAGTATTATATTTTCCTATACAATGAAAATTAGTTTCCTATGGTCGAAATGTTAATAATAAGGACTTGAAAACGATAATTGCTATGGTAAGTAAAAATTCATTTATTTTCAGACAACTGGACCCATATGTTGCATTATTATTATATTAATTATTCTAGACAGTTGCATATTAAAAGATACAGTTTTTTTTTTATTCTAATAGTAATAAGAAGTCAATGTCACACGATATAAGCTAAGAATAAAAATAATGACTCATTCGATTTTTTTAAAAAAACTTAGTAGTTACAGCCTTTTTTTTTAACGTTGGGAAATTCCTCTTGGATACCCGGCAGTGTAGGGGACACTGCGGGGTTATGCCGGATTCCTACCGGCTAAAACCCAACGACTTTCTTTCGATCGCGGCCGTTGATAGGCGGGGTCGTGGGGACGTTATTACACGACTTCGGCGCCACGCCACGGCTATCCAGCGCGGGGGAAAGTCCCAACACACAGTACGCAGGCGAGAGGTTTGAACCTTGATACGTTGGAACGGGCCAACTTACTAATCGGCTCAGCCGCTACGCCACCGATGCCACAGACGAACTGCACAATTTTCCTGCCACTACTCCAAATCTTCTGATGCAGTTACAAATTACAGGCGATGATTCGAAAGTGCCCACTCTGTAGTAGAACCACGTCCATCTCGGTTTTTATTGGGAAAGAATCCCACATACCCTTATACGCATTTGCATTGCATGCGGTATATGTTCATAGGGCATATTTTCGAAGATTTCCCCCCTCGTAAAATTAGGTGATTAACGTGAGATTAATCGTCTTAGTGTTTTAATTGTGTGGCTTGAAAATGAAAAAAATCTACAAATAAAAGAAAAACATGACAAAATAATAAAAGAATAGCGGCGCACCTGAGCGTTAAATGCATGCCCAAAGATGACCCCAAGCTCCTTAGCATACTGCTCTGATTTGCCAGTTTCCGTTGCATAGAGCACTGTCGCCTTAATCCTCTTTGAGAGCGCTCTACCGAACAGCTTCGATGTAAATTTGACGGCGCGCGCTATCTGCTTGAAGTGGAACTTTCTGTTTATCGGCCGTTTCCCACTTATCGGCTTAGATTTCTGCCACTGATGAGTCTTCCAAGCCGGCTCCTAATTAAATATTGAACAGTTGGACGTCAATACGGAATCGCGGTAAGAATTTAGTTCGACCTAGATCTTAATAGAGATTTTCAAGAGAACTTTAACAGAAATGTCGATATCTATGAATGTAAGATCATTTATAGATATCATAAATATTTATATTTTTTATAAAACGCGACTTGTATTTTATACCAATAGATTTATGGTCTCCATTTTCCAAAATAACAGTGTCATTCTATACAGATTACCTCAGATTTTACATTTAACCAACCTGATACTCGTACGAAGGCCTCAAATAGTACAGGGCCATTTCTTGGTGGAATACCGGGGTGATAGACGATGACATTGGCGGTACAATCCATATCCAATCAGCAGGGCACCCAGAGCTAAAAATAAAATGAATTTGTATTCAAATATTCCCTTTTTTAGGTTATCTTATTAAAACTAGCGATCCGCCTCCAGCTCCGCACGTACGCAATTTTTTCTGCAAATTATATATACTAAGCTTCCTCATTTATCGCTCTATATAGATATACTCGAATACCGATGATTGTAGACACACATTATTATGTCGAGCTGAAACAATTACCTACTTTTTTGTGAAAGAAATTTCAACTCGAAGTTATAAAATATAAATAATTATTTTTAATAGATTTCAAATAAACACTTTCATTCATCTGTCTATTTTTACAAGGCTTTTGAAAAATAAAGTCAATATAAGATATTTCTTTTTGTCATCAACTCTATAATAATAAAAAAATCTACAAGCCGTACTTACATCTTGTATAGCATACGTATATATCAGTTATTTAACAATTATGTTTAATTAAACTTATAACGAGAACTCTCTAATGGTCTGGATACACACAAAATTATTACACAGAAGTACCGCTTATAAAATGTGGGTATTTAAACAAAGTTCTCAACAAGCTATTCCAACTACAGCCTTAATGACACTTACAAATTAAGTTGAAATTACATTGGAGTGTAACTTCTTATGGTTTCGAATAGGTAACACTTTAATATATCACTGTATATTCACTTAGTTTATTCCATGATTTCATCATATTTACATGACGCGAATACGATACGTGAAATGAATATTTTATGTTATAACCATTTATTTTACTTTGAAGTCTTTGTTTGCCTTTGTGAAAATATTCCTAAATTGCTGGCTCATTGCGGTGACATCTTGTCATATAATTATGACATATTTTTGAGTAAATAATCCTAACTTAGAATTTTATCATAAATTAATTATCTTTGAGTTTACAGCAGGAAAGACATGATACGACATGACTAAATTTCAATTTATAGAAATTGAGCAGGAATTGAATTGAACGCGTTGAGGAATTGAATAAATTCTCAAGTTAACATTATTATGGAGGTTTTTAATGGCTCAGTAGCTCGAAACTTTGGCTGTCGAAATGGCAGACGCTGCCGTAGTCTTTTAGTAGTTTTAGCACCAAATGACTGTACTATACTATAGTAACCTCTTTTTTGAGCACCAAATGACTGTACTATTTAGCAGGTAATCTAAAAAAATTAGTTATCGTTATTTAAAGTGTATGTAACATATATAATGCTGTTAAGTCTTTTACTAAATAAACATCAATAAGTCTTTTATATGTATAACAAATATATTACAACTCACAGCTTCGCAAGATCTTCTTTTATTAAAGGTATCAATCATTAGACCACGCTAACACACTGAAAAAAAACCTGTTGTTCTCACAATATGATTTATTTCGTGGTTAGACCATTATATTCAAAAAGACTCGTACCACTATATTATTACCGCTTTTATGTACCGATAGAAACATTTTAGTGCCCAAAATATCTAGTATTTAAAATTACTTACGTGAATTTAATCTGAACAAACATTATGCTATTAAACTTAACATGTGTTGTGTTTGTTTGTATACCCCACTTTGCACATGCGTATAAAACGTTGTTTATTATTATTTATATTACAGATGACGAGGTGGCGACTGATTTATAGCAATCAGCTTGACTAAGTAAAGGAGAGAACATAAAAATGCTTAGTTGTATATATTTTTTTTTTTTGTGTGTGTGTGTCTTTTCTCTTTGTGAAATTGTAGGTGCTATCTAGTTTTGTATGTTAATACAGACAAACAGACCGACAAACAGACAGATTTACTTTCACATTTATTATATTAAAGTACATAAATTAAAGTATGGAAGTATGGATAGTATAGAGGTGTTTTCAAATTACAAAGTGATCGGTTGAGTAGTTAAGTCGTAAATACATTCAAACACTTTGGCATTTATATTATTAGTTAGGATTAATATTGAGAAAAAAATTATATATATTAAAAACTATAGTAATATACCTACATAAAATAGTAAATTTCAGGTCAACTAAAAATAATAAACACAAATTAAATTTCTTTGGTGTTTGGATGCTTCGAAACTGTGTAATGTAAACTATAGCTTTTATGGCATTTAACAGAATACTTCAAATTTTAATCACTTATGAACCAAGGAGTTTTTTGTTATTACTTTAGCAGTAATATTAGCGCGATACTGTCTCCGTTTCAATAGTATGGTCATGGTCTAATAACATAACTAACATATAACACAATTTTATTCATATTAAAAATCAAAGTGTGAAAACACATAATTCTCAATTTTCAGTTGATTTGTTCGACCTTGTTGAATGAACTTTATGTTGTTTTTATTATTAACAAATATAATAATTTGTGTGATTTTAACTAAAAACGCATAAAAATATAAAAATTAAGTACGTTGTTAATTATAATTGAGGATAGCATTATATATAGGTAATTCTATCAAAGAAGTTATAAAACAGCTATAACATGTTTGATACAGAACAAAATTTCTATTATATTCCCCTGATAAATTAAATAAAAAACATGAAAAAACTATGCAATAATAACAAAATCAGACGGTCTAGGAAGTTGTCTACAAAGGTGAAAGACAGCATGACATGGGGGAATGGCATCGAAATACACACAACATCACACATACTGTTTAGTGTTCAACAGGGTGGTTGCTGTCGCCACAAGAGTGACATGAGGCAATAATATTTTTTTTCCTAACAGAGCTCTCTTAGCTAAAAGTAATACAATCTGGAAAAACCTTTGCACTATTATCTTACAATATGAAAAATGGCATTGAAGTTAGGAATCGAGTTATTAGTCAACTCGCGTGCGCCAGCGAGTTATCACGTTTGTATTTACCTATTACTTCGTTAGTTAACTCGCGAGCCAGTATTAATGTACAGTCCGTTACATAAAAGTATTCGGGAGTGATTCAATTGCTTAGTGGAACATGATGTCATTGTAAATGCCCTAATTGTCCTAGTTCCGGGTACATGAATTTAGACGAATGACGTATACCTACTTGACGTATATTCGGAGACTACGTCATCGATATAGTAATGACGCGCATCTTGTAGTGCTAAACTTCTTATACTGTAAGAATACCTGCTAATGAAGGTTTTATAATAACCGTGTGGATGATAAGATATAATATGCAAGGGTTTAGGTGAATACCCGCAACAATAAATTGCGGATATAGGATATGACATTAAGTCACTGTACAAAATTGTTTTTAGGTTTTCTATATAATTGATATATTGGATTAAAATAATACCTAGCGAATATTTGAAATTGAATTTTGATGTGAAAAATGCAAACGAAAAAATGAAGAGGCTATAGAAAATAACGATTTTATTTTCACAATAATAATAAATATTAAGTCTAGATGTTAATTCTGCATTTGGTTTCGATAAAAATGCCGTTTGTAAAGACGAATCAAATGTGTATGTGTTTTGCAGAACATTAAATGCATTTGTTAGAAACCGGGGGCAGTTCGCTAGTTTAATAATGAAATAAAGTGAACCAATTATTGGACAAATTAAATATTTCTAACAGTTAAGCAATTATCAAACTTTAATAAACTAAAAATGCAAAATTTTTCCGTGAATGCAGGTTAAAAAATTTGTTCTTGCATATTTTCATAATAAGTATTACAAACAATGAAAGAAATTCCTAGAAACAAGACCAACCTTTGTAAGAACTGCTTCTTGGTTTATAAGTATTTAAAACAATAAGTAGGTTATATACAAAGGAACACACACTAAGACAATGTAAGTTCATATATCTTTTAATTATCTGATTATTAGCTAGATTATTAGATCTTTTAATGTTATAAGGAGGTAAAGTTTGTATGTTTGTTTGTTTGTTTTTTTATGTAGGGAGTAATTTTCGAAACTACTTATCCGATTTTAAAAAAAATCTCAACAATATTTAAAATTTCAGGTATATATATTCAGGATGGCTAATCCACGCCGGCTAATAAAATATTCCACGCGGGCTAATCCGCAGGTTCTAGTTATCTAAAAATAAAGATCCAACACTTGGCTAAAGTATAATGACAGGCGTCAATGATATCGGGCGTTATGTCTTAATTTTTAACGCAGACGAAGTCGCGGGTACCAGCTAATAGTTAGAAAAAAAGTTTATTGGACGCATTACTGGGGCCCTAGCCAAGATGCAAGCGCTTCGTTGCGTACTTACAAAACGAAAGAGAGAACGCTAAGAGAAGGCCCGGGGCCCTAGCCAAGAACCAAACCAATGCAAACGTTACATTGCGTTCTTATAAAACGAAAGAAATAAAGCTCGGTGATTGGTCAAAATTTGATGTGGGCGTTACAACAACCAATTACCGGGCTTTATTTCTTTCGTTTCGTAAGAACACAACGAAACGTTTGCATTGGATTGGTTCTTGGCTAGGGCCCCCGGTGATTGGTTGTTGTAACGTCAAACGTTTATTTAGACGTTGCAACGGCCAATCGCCGGGCTTTCTCTTAGCGTAAACGACTGTAGAAAGCACTGCTTTTGCATCTTGGCTGGGTCTCCTGTTGTATTCATGTGCTTGCTTGTTTGCCGATCCTATTCGCTTAAAGTGTGTCTAGGTTAAACAACATATTACATAACTTATCTTGCATAACACGTCCACATTAAACATTGCAACATACGACAAGACTGTATACAATAAAATAACAATGTTATCTAACATGTCTATAAATTATCTCGATCGCATCATGAGTAGAATGATGATATTGACTCATTCACTAATGTTAATAACTTTGTTTTATTTCGTCTACACTTATAAAACATGCTATGTAATGTTTATAACATATTTTGTTATATGACACAATCATTTGCCAAAAAAGTAAATAGTTCCAATATTAATCAATAGTAAGTCAAATAAATTGCCAAATAAGATAAACTTTTAATGGAGAATACTGGCCACTTTTAATACTCACCGCAGTCTATTTTCATTATCCAGATGTTTAATGAAGCTTTCCGAAGCGGTATGATGATCGACGATGGTAGCGTTATGCTGCTGGAAGCTGTGAAGAACTGCTACGTTCACCTCCACCAATGTCTTGTCCTTCCATAGAGTCACCGGTGTTCTTGTATCCAATCCCATCTTCTGAGCCACTTTCTAGAAAAGGAAATTCTTATATACCTAATGCAACAAAATCTACACTTACAAAATTGTTTGTTCTGATTGATTATTCACGCACAGCCAAAACTACAAAGTCTAGATAGCTGAAATTTGAAACATAAATGTTTATTTTTTAAAGTAAGCATCCGCTAAGAAGAAATTTTTTTTGAAAATGTCAACTCCGTGCGAAGCGGAGAGTAGGTGGCTAGTAGTAACATTATAAATGCAAAAGTAAATTTGTTTGTTTGTTAAACTTTCACGCCTCAAGTTTTCAAAAATTCTTATAAAATAGTCATGTCTCAAATTTCAACTTTCTACTTACCTAGTAGTTTTGCAGGACAAGCGATTTTATTTGTATTAGTTAAATATCGTGCGCTTTCGCCCTCATATTGAGATTGTCATGGGAAATAACCTTTTTATTTTAGTACTGATAATCAATAAATAGACAAATGCGTTTTTCATATAATCAAAAATTAAAATGTAAAAATGTTGATAATAATTACAAATTCAGCCCGACACTGTATACATAAGTTAACCTACATTATATATTATTTGTACAATTATCGTATTATATACCTTTATAGAATAAGGTTTCTTTTTTTTTCTTCAAAAGACCTCCACAGTCCTTAAGTTAACCGTTAAATTAGTTAGGCAGGTAAGTATTCCTTTTGAGTACAAAGATGCCACTCGACCTATCTTAGCATGCACTACCGGCATCGGCACCAGCTCAAGTGTCCGTGAATAAAGGCTAATTTTGTGTGCACCCAAGTACTACCTTATTATACTCGTAAATAGCCGTTTATTGAACTATAACTTTATCGTTATGATGTGCTGCCTAATTATTTTGTTTCAATTCTGAATGTATATGTATATAGCTGAGGTCATTTGCAACCATTATGACCAAAATTGTCCAAACAAAAATCTAAAGGTTTTTGAAATATTTAAATTTTTCTATTATTTTTATTTTACCCCAAAAATTGTCTATTAAGTATTAATAAATTTTTGCTAATTAAGATATTGAAAACGTGCTTTATTTCTGACTTAAATGTATGTACTTGAAGCAACGAACAATAACTAGATATTTGAATAGCAATAAAAAAAATACGACGTAACTTTCTTTTGCATTGTACTAAAATAATATTCCAAGTTCAAACTCTAAAAGTACAGTATTATAAAAAAATATTGATATTTAGTTTTTCCAAATTTGTTATAAACTTCCTTATTTCATACTCTTTAATATGGTATACATTACGTTTATAAAAGTTTAATAAATTTATTAAATATGTACTTAGTGGCAAGGCAAAACTACATTTCGCAGTCATTTGGATAGCTCGTCTAGAGGCAGTAACCACCCCCTTACACAAGACCACCGTGAAATAACTGCATGCGTGCTTTTGTGTTTCGATGAGTGAGAATGGGACGCGAGAGCTTATTTTCATATCCTTAATCCTTAAACCTACTACTTGCAGCACCTGCGGTCTTGCTAATATTATAGGCGACGGTACTATTAAGTGGACCGTCAGCCTGGTGATGATTCTTACAATTAAAAAAAATTAAATTATCAAATATTTGATGCAAACACATGCTTCTTCAGAAGTGTATGAGAGCAAGTTAGTGTTCATTTTTATAAACAAGTTTTATAATTCAATAATTAAGTATTTTTGTCTTTATGTTAAATAGTAATCTCAGAATTGTAGATATGTTAAGAGTATTTTTAGATAAAGAAAAGCAATTAAATGCTCAAAAATAAGACACAAGATGAGGCGAATAAAATTTTTAAGTAGATACTTCAATAGACAAGTTTATTTCATTACCGGCTGTTATGAAGCGTTAGCATACTCGAGTCACGTCGAATAGAAACAGAAGTAATAATTATTTATTTACCAAAATTTGTTAGCATCAAAGCGAAATTGAGGAAATCAAAAACGAAAATTCTCATATCGTCGCACAAGAAACTTCAAAGGTACTTTGAATGTTCCATTCGAGTACCTACGTATTTCATGAAAAATTTTAAAGCATCCATTTCTTTAACATAATAATGGTTCTTTAGAACTCATAAAAAAATGTATAGTATTATGATTGTGTATTGTATGTGATACAATCACTATACAGTAATGCAAAAATAAATCAATTCCAAGCAGTTTTATAGATCACATAATCTTTATATACTCAAATTATATCTTAATTCAAAAATTCTGAATTATATTAAAATTATATTTATTAGCCAAATTATTCATAAGCCAAATGTTACAGAGTATACTCACTTCCAACATATTTAGACGATTTATGTCACAAAAATTCCTGCATCCAATTTCAGTGCTCATATACCATCCATTAAATGCGTTGGCTGTGAATTCTATTCCACCGCAGTCAAAACGCATGTTGGATACAGCGGGCAGCGCATACCAGCGCAGATCCAATTCCTCAAACCATTCGTACCTGATTAGGAAAATTCTTGTTACTAATATGTAACGTGTAATACAGCACCACAAAACTGTTACAATGAATTTCGTCTTTTCGTTGCAAATCATGTCTGCATTATCGAAATACTAAAACATGTAGGTGTCTTTTAAGAGCTCAAAAGTAACAGGAAATAAGTATCAATAGTTTTAATGTTATATGACAGACAGTTTGTTTGTGAATTTATTGGACTACACATCTGAGTTATCCAAAATTGTATTCTTTTTTTTTCCAAAATATCTATTCTGACAGGGCAGTATAGAATTCGTTTTACATTGAGACAAATAATTTAAAATCAGTAAACTTGAGTAAGTTTATTTTTATTGAAATTAATAATTATTTCTTTAATCTGATTTATCATCATGTTTCATTAATGTTTGTCTTCCGTCATCCATTATGTGAGATGTAGATCATTTTGAAGATTACATAAAATACGTCAAAATACTTACGACCCATAAATCTATTATCGCGTTTATCGCAAACTTCTAACACTCAATTACTATTTATCTCGACCCTTTTATAATAGATTAAGGCCTTTTAACAATATCAACACCAATACATTATTGAATGGGCTTGAATTTATAGGCTATAAACGCAGATTGGAGATCACTGGACCGCACTTTTATGATAAGCAATCTGGCTGGTACGACCGCTCGGTTTGGCTATTCGCGGACATACCTTCTCAGCTCAATATGCATTCCCGGACTTTTTATGTTGGCATAAATCTGTGATGGGAAGCGGCACATAACATACAAACGTGTTGCTTGTAGGAGCCGTGTAATACATACTTTACTCTCGTAAATCTTCTTTTCTTTTTTTATGTATAAATATTGTGATTTATTACGCCTAAACGGTTTGCGGACCATCTTATTGGTGAT
This sequence comes from Synanthedon andrenaeformis, assembly GCA_936446665.2. Taxonomy (NCBI): domain Eukaryota; kingdom Metazoa; phylum Arthropoda; class Insecta; order Lepidoptera; family Sesiidae; genus Synanthedon; species Synanthedon andrenaeformis. The sequence goes on along the minus strand of OW387780.2, from coordinate 2,973,839 downwards.
TTTGAGGGGAAAGTGGTGCCGATTGTTTCATATTGCGAACGCCATAAACAAAAAGATGTAACTACGCATAAAACCTTCTGCGTTTTTTGCCAGCCAACAATTTTAGATATTACTAATATATTGTATTATTGCTATCAAAAAATCATTATTAAATTTTCTTTTCATTTAACTTTAGCTTTATTATAACCTGATTGATATTTTAAAGACATTGAGACCAGGGAATTAAAATGAGTAAATTTTGACGTGTAGCAAATTGGAGTAGATTATAATATGGAAAAGATATAGAGCAGATAGTTTTCTATATTAAGGACCTTGCTTCTAGGAGAAAGTCGTGGTTAAAGAACATCCTGGAGTGAACCGGTTCAGTTAGAGAGAGAGAGAGAGAGAGACTTTTTAAAAATATTTTACTCACGTGGGATGTGTCATGTGTATCTCCATGATGAGTTCCCTAGGAAATTCGAAGTAGTCAGGGTCTTTTCCGTTAGCCGAAAGCACCACGGGCAGAATATCCCAAGCGGTACGAGGAGTCTTCCATCCCAGTTTAAGGCAGAGCTGCAAAGATACAGTCATTTTAATAAATAATCAATTTATGCAAAAGAGGCTGCTGAGGTGTGCGATTTGGTGCTTTTTACCTGTGCAACATTGAGTTTTTCTTTTACATATTATTTGTTATTAATCTGGACCAAAATTTTTTATTATCCAATATTTATTTATTTATTTATTTATAATAGAGCAGACTTTACTAATATCAAATCGTATTACTAAGATTCTCTTAATTACGTTTAAAAACACATCATACAAGAAGACTAACTGTCTTACTTATAAAAATCAACTAATCATCTTCTTAGCATCGTATTAACTAATCACTACTTATCTTCTTAAGTAGTGTTTGACAGTTCATTAAGACATTGCTAAGCAACAAATTAAAGTTAAACAACGTTTATAAGTAAAAAAATTTCTTAAGTGGTTCCTAAGTATTACTTAAAATTTAAGTAACGTTTATAGGTAAGGCTGTAAATGTATAACTCATATGCAACAAAAATAAATTCCGAAAATGCTTTTCATTTTTAATTTCAATGTCATAGTATTCATTATCATATTGGTAAAGATTTTATATACTTAATATGAATTATTTGTTGTAAAAGAATTTATAACCACGCAATTATAAATAGCTGAGACTCACGTAGCTCAAACAATAAAGATATTATTAAAAAGATATTGTTTCTAATTGATTTAGAATTCTAGTTTTTGAATAAAACTTTTTTCCATAAAATGCTGTTTTTGAATGAGAATGCAACAGATGTTGTTGAAACGCAAACGTCAATACGAAGTGATTTATTTGTAACCAACGAAAAATATGACCAACGATTTTTGTCGCGGTAACATGACATTTTTCCCTGTCCTGATTTGTGAAAATCGTTTGAAATCTACTTACATTTTAAAAATGTTTACTGAAATCTTATTTTAATAAACTCTTTAAAAAATTTACATTCTAATTTTCTATTATATAACAACAATATTTTTATTTAATGCATCGTTTATAAGTCGCTGTTTGGGCTTCTCCATTGCAGTAGAAATTGCAATAATTATTATCCAAACTATTATATTGTAATAATTGTGCTAAATAAAAGAAATGCTTTTTTAATAAAAGAATATATTAGATTTTAATAATATTGTTGCACATAAAACACGTATTAATAAGGTAAGTAGTTCTTTTATGTGTCATTGTATAAGACTTTATAATAAATATCTAGACAATGCGTGAAATAAAATGTGAAGACAAACCAATCATGGTTTACAGACATTGTTTATACACAAGATGATATCTTGTGTGTAATAATAGATAATAATAAAAAAATAAAAAAAATCCTTATAAAAAATGTAAAAGTATAATCATAATAATATATTCATATAATAGTTATTTCAAGAAAAGAATTACCTCAGTGAACTCGCAGTGCATGGGGTCACCCAAAACAGTTCCATCGGGTTGCCTGTATCCAGCGTAGCTGATTAGCTGGCTGTTCCATATTCTGTAGTCATGCTTACCGTCCGTACGTTGGGGGAATACCGTTATCGCTGATCTGTTACAAAAACAAATATTTTATAAAATTTAAAAGTTGGATCAAATGGGAGATTAACAAACTCTCTGGACAGAATTCTTTCAATCTAACGACAACCATATCGCAAAAAATGTTCCAAGCGCTTCATGTTTTCCGATTCCTTCGTAAGCCCCTTAATCTTTGCCATTTTCTCCTAATATTTCCGGTTTTTAGTCATAAGCACGTCGTATCTTTTTTTACATGTTGCTTTAAAAAAATTACTAATTTCCTTAAATTATTAATCGCTGATCTGGTAGGCAGGCCACTTTAGTCTCAAAGTAACTATTAATTAAAATATACGACGGACAATGAATGCTCTATTAGATCCGAGACAAGAACACATGGAAACAACAGTGACGCAGTAAAAAAAAAAGTAATGTTAGTCTTCTGTAAAATAGAAGTAGAATCATAAAATTTGTAACTTTATAATGCCTTCTGAGAGAATTAATGTTATTTTATTGATACTCGGTTCTGATATAAGAGTGTCCTCCCAAAGAAATGATATCTCACTTCTGTTATACAACCTCTCTTCTGCGCATATACTACTTAATAGATATTATAAGAATATATTATGATATAAGAATTATGAGACAAAAAGAGTAGCCTTCTGAGATTAGGCACAGCACACTGCATTATTAGTCTGCTCACGACATTATTCTAATCCAAATATAAAATCTCAAGGGGATTATCACCCTGCGACCGCGTGAGACCTGAATTTCTGTCATTGGAAAGACGAATGCGGATGTATATTCAAATTTACCTGATGTTCCCCTTATTAGTACTATATTTGATATGGTTGCACAGTGCTTCAAACATCCCGCTCGTAGTAGTAACTTGTCTGCAGTCGAATACCTGTGTGAAACGAGTTTTTTGTTTTGATTATTGAAACAGGTTCCAGTATCGCACATCATTAAAATAAAAACCGTCTTTGAATCGGAAACTAAAAACTCACTATAAAAACTCCGACTGTTATAAAAATAAAAAAAGATTAAACAATTCTCAAAAGTGCTATTCTTAATAGTTTAATTCTTAAAAATTCTTTAATTGTTATTTGTTTAAAATATATGCATTATACCAGCATTATTTTTTTATTCATTGCTTATATATAACAAGTCGCATGAATACTTTTTTGCAAATTACGTACACAATTTTAGTACAAATTTTCAAACGTTTCAATTTTCAATTTTCATAGTCATACTAGATTTTCCGTTCACTTGGTCATACCTATTCAGAGAAAAGCATAGAGACTCTTTCCATAGTAAGCTATGTTAAGATCTTAAGCATTTGAAACTTAATAGGGAAGAGTCTATGTCTTCTCTCTGTATCTCCCTTCTTTCTTCTCTCAGTGAAGAGAATAGAAGAGATAAAGCCCATAGAAGAATAGAGAATAGAAGAGATAAGTTGACGGTAGCAACCTTCCATCAAAGAGATCGTCAGCCTGCCTGAAGCCATTTCTCATAAAACAGGGAGTTTCAAATTTAGTGTGTTCAAAGTTGCAAATTCTCGATAGTAATAAAAAGCCGAGATGTTATCCAAACATATGTATATCGTACATAAGTAACATATTATTTACATATATTTTATCACGTCACTATAATAAAATATATTCAAATGTAAAATTTTGATTTTATGACTGTCTTAACTTTAAGTAAATGTTACGAGAAGTGACATTTACCTTAAAAAAACTAATCATTGCGGTAATGATTTATGCTTAGTCAACAGAAAATTATAGCACCTTACTAGCATCATATTGACTGTGGATTCAGATTATAAAAGTGTTATAATCGCGTGTGTTAGTCACATAATATTATATCTTTCCCGCCACTTCGACCTCGTGTCTTATAAATTATAGCTCATATGTTTTCCTGATATATAATCTATATTCCTGTGAAGTAATATTGTATATGTGCGCTTCGCACTCATATATTGTAATTGGGCAGCCAGTCTGGTGGCAGTAACTACCCCCTTACAGAAGAGTGAAGACCATTGTGAAACAACAGCATGTTGAACCGTGAACCCTCAGGAACCTAATATTTTTCCATGATTAAAAAGTATCCAGGTAATAAACTATCTGTGTGCCAATGTCATTCAAATTCGTTGAGCCATTTTTGCGTAAAAGAGTAACAAACTTTCATAACTTTCATATCCTCCAAAAATTTCGCATTTATAATATTAGTAAGATATGCATATATGAAAAAAAATTACGACTTCTTTTACTCTTCAGGTGACACATTATTTTTATAGTTTACCTATAGTAACAGCGAATCACTAAGTACAACACTGATAGATTCGATGATTTTCAAGAGAAATATGTCAAAGTTTTCCTCTATCGAAAGCAATCTGTCTGAGCAGCTTAATTACGAAATGTGCTCAGAAACATCACAGAGACTTAACAGTCAGGTAATACCGATTTAATTCCAATTTAAGCCACTCTCATCCCTGCTAACCGCCGGGGAAAGTGAATGAAAGTGAGGGAATAAATTAATGTCGTTATACCGCCCGCGGGCCAATCGACATCTCTAATTAGAAAAATATTGAGTTAACACGCTTCCGTGATTACCACTCCAATAGATAGACCTGTACCTTTACCATGAGTTTACATTGACCGCACTCGCTAGCGAGAGCGTAAAATATTTATATGAAAAACTCTAGACTGTCAATGTCAAATTGTCAATTTGTGACGCTAGCGAGTGCGGTCATTATAACTCATGGTAGAGGTAGTGTGCTCAAATAATTTTTGGACATATGTTTATTATAGATATACTCGTAAAGCTACAAAAATTCAAAATGTAAAAATACCTTAAACTAACTTTAAAATTAATAATCACAATGCTTTGAAAATTTGGATTGTAAAAATTCGGAATAAACTCAGAAAGCAAAAAAGCAGCATTTTAAAAAAGCATTAATAAGAGTCATTAATAAGATATTTTGAACTTAAGTTAACTACTAACTTAGGCGATGCAATTATTAAACCAAATATGTTTCTATTTTATTTTTTATTTTATAATTTTAATATTTCTTATTGGAAGTGGTAACAGCGGTCTGGGTATTTATTTATGTAGTAACAGAAGGCACTTTGCGTTTCGCATTCAAAAATAGACAACCCGTCTGGCGGCAATAACCACCCTAAAATAACAGCATTTGTGCTGTTGTGTTTTTCGGCACGTTTGGCGTTGTGGACCGCCAGTCTGTGTGACAACCTTTAAAATACTTAAATAAATAAATTTTCATCTATCATTTAGTTCGTACTGATTGCTACCCCATGGTCAAAAATGTATTTTTGGCATTATCATAAATGACTGCCAAAATACATGAAGTCCTATGTCACAAAAAGAATAATATATGTACATATATGCAAAAGAAATTATAATACAATATTATAATGCGGACGAAACAGATGTAGAAGACAAAATTGCGGTGTATAATGTCATCGTTTGTCCTGGCATGATATAATATTATTGTTGTGCGATGGAACGCGGACGCGGACGAACTGTGAGTTAATTGCCTGCTCTACAGGGTTCCGTGGGTAAAATAAAAGAACCTCACAAATGAAGAAAATTTAACTCCAAAGTCAAATTACTACGAATTGGATTAAAACTTTATTTATATTTGAGTCATATTTTATCGATATTATTGTTTTAACTGAATTATTGATGAACTCGTGTTTTTGGTTGAATTTTGTTGTAATTTTCAATATATACACATATACTTGTAATCTATATTATGTTTAATTATTTATATTCTACAATTATTTGTGTAAGACAATTTTAACATGGTAATAATATATAATCTTTAATCTTACTGTCAATTCTATTGCTAAACGATTTCTGGCAATAATTCTATATTATTTGGAGTATTTGTTAGAACAATTTTAGTAGAGTAAAATAGTTCCTCTTCTGTCATATTTAAATTTATCATATTCGTAACTACTTGGAAATTTTGAGAATACAAACCTCCACCATCAGGTTTAATCATTCGAAATTGAAATACCTCAAAGCTTCTCTCAATATGTATTGAGAAACAATCCAACTAAACGAAATTGAAAAGAGATACGCTCCAATCACATTACGGAATAACTTAAGGAACATTAAGTACCTACTTCGTTTTAGTCGGGCATTGGACGAGGAACTCCTTGTTTTATTTAAAAATGCATTTAAAAGAATCAGTAAATTATGTTTAAATTCAATATTCCAACTATTATTTCATACTCCATAGTTTCTGCCTGGAATGTGTATTGGTAATTTTTCTATAGAACATTTCACGGATATTAAAAACAAATAAACAGTACTTATTGAGAGTTTATATATATTGCAACAACGAGTTTACGTTTGTTTTACGACTCCTATACTAATATTATAAAGAAGTAAATAATGTATGTATATAGGAAACTACTCATCCGATTTAAAAAAATATTTCACCAATAGTTAAAAAAGACATAAGCAAAATAATCCACATGGGCGCAGCCACGGGCACCATCAGCTATTTAAAAGTAAAGATTCAATGCTTGGCGTCAATTTATGCCAGGCGTTACATTTCTTTAGACCGTCTTTTATTTGCAACATGTTTTAAAATGTATTTGTATTTTTTAAACAATAAAAAATATTCGATTTCTAGCAATAAATAAAATAGAAGATACGCATTTTAAAAACAACTTAAAAACAATTTAAACTAAACAATTTAAAAATATCCCAGAGTTCAGTACTTATGTTTTAATTGTACAGAACCCGCAGTATTTAATTTGAGTGTTAATTGCTTGTTTTTTTTTCTGTTGCAGCGCGAAATGGGGAGTTTTCTCATTAGAGTCAGCAAATTAATTTAGTTGTTCCCTCTACTCGCAGTCCACTTAGACAACAACTATTCTACTAGTTTTTTTCGGAAATGAATTGTTTAATGTGTCTCGGAGAGTGTGTTAGACAAACAAGTGAAAATATGACAGTAATAGTCGAATACGCTCAATTGGGCGGCGCTGTAGTAGAATTGAGGCGTGGCGCTCTAGTAGCATTTTATTTACGGTGGTTTCATCAAACACCAATGCTACACTAGCACCATTGTGGTCAATTTATGAACCACTATTTAATGCTTTCAGCTTGCCACTTTTTCAGTTTAACACCCATGTAAGTTGGTTCTACTTACCTCTAGTCTCCATGACTTGGACATAGAATGGATTGAGCAATATCCGCATAACGCGCTCTAGAAAGAGAGAAAGCGATCATGCGGCAAATACCTATCTCCTTCCTCTCTTTCCTGTAGTTCTGTAGTAACTTCGAGAACCAATCAAATTCTAGAAAAAGACAAATACTGGCCGCACGATTGCTTCGTGTCTCTCACACTTTACAGGTGGATTAGGAAACGCTCAGTCTATTCTCTCTATGTCTATGGTTGTTCAGTCCTCAGTGTTGCAATATTTAATTGGAGTGTTGACATCCCTTTGTTTCGTGCACTTTTCGTCTTGACGAAGACTGTACGCCCCGAAGAAATGTCGTTGCTAGTTATAATACTTTCTTTACTTAAACAACTGTATTCTAATGTGTGACTCTGGCATATGCATGCTATTAGTGTTTCACACATCGAAACACAACAACAATTATTACATTATATTTCACTGTGGTCTTTCATAAGTACCGGTGGCCCTTTTACGTACTGCCTTACTGTCAGACTATGACTGCGGAATGCAGTTTTCGCGCTATTACTACTAATCTATACTAATAAATAAAATGAAAGTTTCTGCTTGAAATATCAAAATAAATCCTTTTCACTGAATGTATATCAAAATATATACGGTACTTATAACAAAAAAAAAACTGTCTATCTGTGTGTTGGTTCCTGCTAATCTCCGAAACGGCTGGACCAGTTTGGACGAGACTTTCACTGGTAGTCTTAGACTTTCACTGGTCTAGAATTTGGGGAATATTTAATAACTAGCATGTAATACATGTCTTAAAACATACCTGTAATTTGGACCACTGTATCCGACCAATGCATCGACTAGCGTTTCTCCAAGCAAGCTTTGCGCCAAAAACAAGCTCCGTGGTGGTTAGCTGATAAGTACCAGTTTTTGCAACTTCCTTCTGGACTGCATTCCATCGAGCTTCGTGGGCTGGGGTATTGGCTCTACACAAGACAAATAATATATGTATTATATATATCTTGAATTGCTAGAATTATCCACTACAATCGACCAGGCCCCGCCTTCGCACCCCTCTTAGTTTATCCCTCTTTCCATAATTATGTAAAAATCGAATTAAAATCAGACTACCCCTTCTCGAGTTTTTTAAGCGTACACAAGCCAACTTAACATTTTTATTTATAAAATATTATTAAAAGTTGATATATTTATAAGATATACCTACGATGAATGTTCGTATTGTTCGTACCTGCGTATTGAGGCGAAGTACTGTCCAAGGAAGTCCTTCGCATCGTTTAAAACTTCTTCGGGCTCTCTCGGCACATCTCCGCGGCCAGGCAATGCCATTACGCTTCCCAAACAGGCTTTTTCGTTGCATAGTGTCGACTGGAACAATTTTTGTTTTTATTAAACATTGAAGTAACTATAAATGGAATTAATTAGACTTTCACGTGTGAGAAGCGAAATTTGTTCGATTCGACCGTACGATTACTTACTCATTTTGCGTAATAAAACTTCTAAATGATTTTTATTGAAAATATTTGTATAAGATCTACATTTTAAGATTTGAAATTACTTAAATTATACTTATGTTTCAAAAATAATATTTTTTGTAGAGTTATGTTAGAATAAATATATTTTAGTCTTAAGATGAATGGTCAATTATTGAATATAATTAAGATAAATAATTACTTATTATGATTTCTGTAAATTTGCAGTTGTACTTACAAATTCAATATTGAAATATTGTAAAATAGATAATGGCAATCCATGTAGTAGCTACATAAATGTAGCATCTGTAAACATTGTAGGGGCGCTAACAAAAGAGTGTGCTCTATGTTTATAAATATTCCTTCACTATATTTAACAAAAGGCTTTGTTCTACATTGTAGAGGCTGTCGGTCGATGTTGACACAATCTAACGCCGCTGGCCAGTCACGTCCCTAATTTTTATAAACCATCGTAGAATGCATTTTTCTGAATATTGCCACCGACACATTTTTAGTAATCGAATTACGTACACTACAATGTAGCTACAAAACTGAAATCAGCGTTGTAGCGTCTAATTTAAATGATGAATACTCGCTAATTGCCTGTGGCTTTGCTTAAGAACAAGCATAACGAAATTAATGTAGGTTAAATACAAAAACATCTGTATGGTAAAGAGAAAACTAATTCAATAATCTTTATTGAATATTTATTTCAATAAAGATTATTGAATTAGTTTTTTAAGTTAGTTTAATAAGCTAGTTTTTTTTATAAATAAAATCTTTTTTCAAACGACTTATTCGCATGAGTTAAATTTTTTTTATTCCATTTAAAAGATGGTAAACAAATAATATTTTATTTCTCAACAATTGCTTTTAAACATTCATTACCTTATAAATCAATTTCCCTTTTATTACATTTCGCACCCGGTTTTCACCTTCATAAAGAAGAAAAATAGCGAAACGTTCTCTTTAATTACAATTTTCTGTGATTGGAATATTCAATTACGGCTTAAAGTTCAAACACCTTGCAAAGACTTTATGCAGGTTTTAGAAAATATGTTAAAGAAATTATTCAATAACTATTTTTAGTTTAATTGCAAAATGTATTGAGTATTTTTATTTTATTAACTAAGGACCCGCTCCCTGATTCGCCTGGGATGCAATTTTTATATTACAAAAATCTACCCCGTTTATCCCTCTTTCCATGTGTGAAACCCATTCCCGAGGTTTTGAAGTGTACACGGTTTGTAACATAAACCTCGGGAGTAAAAACTTAACATTTTTATATATAAAAAGAGGAAGATAATAAATGGGAAAACGGTACACAGATGTATCACGTTAAATTATTATTATTAACAGTGCAGAAAAACTAGCATATGCGATTGCGAAGCCAAGGGACGGGTCGCTAGTCTATACTATACTAATAATGTTATAAAGAGAGATAATTTGTATTTAAGCTACATTATCAGCGAGTAACATATGCCAAATTTTATAGTTACGCAGGTGAAGTTGCGTGCAACAGCTAGTAGAAAATAAAATAGCTTCAAAATTAACTTCCGTATATTGGACAAATCTCTTTAAATGTCCTTTGTTACTTATTTATTTACACAGAATTTAATCACGTCTCCTGCCGTGAAGGAAAAGCAAATAAGGCGTAGGTTTTACTATTGATTCTTCTTTGTTATTATAACGTAATTGAATTTCTATTTCGATTGTAACCACTTTGAAATGGAGTTACAATTATGAAGCCAAAAATTATTTAGTCATAAATTTGTTTTTACATATTAGACTATTTTCAAAGTACATTTCAATATGATCTTGTTAAAACCATTTTTTTTTACTTGTCATATTTGTAATAATAACAAAAACGACAGAGGTGCAACGATTTATATTATTTTTATAATAGACTTCCTCTCTTTGAAAATGTCTCGTCTATAATTAAAGTTCCTTGTAAAAATAAGTTTCGCTAGATGTTGGTATGAAAAAACGCTATTCAATATGGGAGTTTAAGAATAAATTTGTTAACACAGGGACATAAAATATCCCGTAGCTATCTAAATAAATGTTAAGTTACGGCATGGTCTATATTTTTATTGAGTTTCAACCAAAACGATTATCGTTTTATGCCTGATTTAACAGCTACTGTTAACAAATACTGTTTTAAAATATCTCTAAAAGCTTTTACACCTTCACAGAAGCAGAATTTATGCACATGAACGACCCACTTTAACATGTAGTTCAAGCAACATATTTATTACAACGAAGATTTTAGCACTGTTATGAACCAAAAATGCATAACGAATGAATTATTAGAGACAACAGCCGGTTTTAGTCCAGTTTTCGCGCGTATCATATCATATCATGGCGGCTTCGCCATAATATGAGGAGGCAACTTCCGACCCTTGCGACAGTTTTAACACGACCCCATTAAAAGCGTGTGAATGCTTGAAAATGCATAGAGTCATTGGACGAGCAATTTAAAATTAAAAATCATTTGTTTTCTTAGTTAGTAGGCAGGGCACACTGCGTTTCGCAGTCATAAATTTGTCAAGAAATAATAATTAATAATTAATAGGAATTGTCAAGAAGATAAAAGTAACAAATTTATTAAACACTTATTAGAACGGCAAAACCGTACTATTAATCCGTCGCTTAATATGTCTGATAGTCCGGTAAATTTAGACATTCAAGGTTACATAAATTCCCAACAAGCTGAAAATGAGTAATATTGTTCAAAATATAATTAAAAACAAGATTTCAAAATTCCCCATCGTTCCCGTACGTGGAAAAAAATTTACTCAAGGTCAAAGGTCAAAAAAATGGGTTTTTTACGATGTTCACCGAAACGGTAAGTTTTATCATAAAATTACCTCAGACAAAAAGGTATCAATACTTTTTTCCTAGGAGCCACCGTTTCTGAGATATAACGATTCATAAAGTTGTAATCGTCATAATATGCATAAGTACGCCACGTATATACATCTTTGAAGCTGTAATAAAGTAAAAATATTTTTTCTATTGGTGATTGTAACTTACACTTAAATTATAAAATATACATAACTATGAGAATATTCAACATGGTGGTGAATATTCTCATAGTTACACTCATAGAATGGTGATTCAACATTAGAACATGACCGGCCTTGTCAACTTGTACATGCCAGAGAACAAAACAGCCCAGCTTTTTTACAACCGCATTTAGCACTGCACCCCTTTTTACAATTGCAAAAAATGGTGTTTAGCAGTTTTTCCGGCGCAGGCGGGAGTAAAGTCTGAATTGGTTCTAATGTATTATCGACCAACTTCCAACCCCAGTCTTTTGTGTCTAGCTGATAACCAAGCCACACTTGAACTTGGTAATATACCCGAAAAAGATGTTGATGAGCAGCATCTGAAGTTGGAGGAAGACAAGCTAATTGCACTTGTTTTTTATTTCGGGTGTTTTTAACGAAACATCCATATCGATAATAATCTAAGCAGGTAATTTTTTTAGGAGCATAGAAAGAAGAAAGCGAATTCCGTCAGTGATAACTTCTTGTGGAGTTGAATCACTTTTTTTAAAAACTTCAGCACATTGAACTAAATCTTGTTTTTCAAACATTTTAAAGACAGTTGTTTTTCCTCTCCTGTAAAATGCAGACGTCGTATCAGCCAGGGACTGGGTTTCATTTCACCTAATATTCTCATAGTTATACTTATGTATATTTTATAATTTTAAGTGTAAGTTACAATCACCAATAGAAAAAATATTTTTACTTTATTACAGCTTCAAAGATGTATATACGTGGCGTACTTATGCATATTATGACGATTACAACTTTATGAATCGTTATATCTCAGAAACTGTGGCTCCTAGGAAAAAAAAGTATAGATACCTTTTTTATAGATAATTTTATGATTTACAGTTTTTGTCTGAGATAATTTTATTATAAAACTTTTTTCGGTGAAAATCGTAAAAAACCCATTTTTTGACCTTTGACCTTGAGTAAATTTTTTTCCACGTACGGGAACGATGGGGAATTTTGAAATCTTGTTTTTAATTATGTTTTAAACAATATTACTCATTTTCAGCTTGTTGGGAATTCATGTAGCTTCACTATCATTTTTTAGTCTAATTTGACCGGACTATGAGTACACATCACTGAAATACAATAATACTTTGTCTACTGGATTGGATCTATTTTATTAAGTTAATTTTGTTAGGCAAAATTTACAATATTCATATTCATTGTTCGTGTTTATAAAAAAATAGAAGAATCTGTTGGTATCTATTAAGACTGATTATTTTTTAAGGACACGCTGTAGGAGCATGGAAAGTCAGTAGTATTTGGGATTGACAATACTAAATCTACTTACTGTAATAGCTAGCATGTTTTTATGGAAAAATATTTTTAGCTTTTAGTCAGTAATTACAAGAATTCAACCCACGAAAATGTCCCAAATTCTGCATATTTTAAAAATTAATCATACTAGATATAAAATTAATTTCAATTTTCTGATTTTATGAAAATCTTTTAAATATTATGTCTCGTTTATATATTAGATATTTAATTATTTTTTTTATTTATTGCTAGGACCAATAACTAATGAGTAATCAGAATTACGTAGTATGGAATTAATAAACAATAATTTTATAACAATAACTACATAGCCTTTTTTAAGAGTAATACGCACCAACTAGAGTTTATTATCCAAATGTTTCGTCATACAAAAAACACCTATTTGGCGAGTGGGCGCGTGCTGTGTTGATACTATGTAGGTAAATAAGAAACGTGTGGTTCAACAATAATTCTTCGAAGTATTTTGATCCTTATTTACAACGCACTAAGACTTCAATATTATATTATTTGCTGCATACGTGTAATATGTTGAATATCCTTATCAATAGAATTTATTCTAAGTACCATTAAATCTGGTACATCACTTGATTTTTAACATGTATATGTACAGCAGGTACCTAATCTACGTAATATTTTAAGTTAAAATACTCTACATAAATTACCTATGTACTTATTTGAAATTACTTAAGACTTTGCTTATATAATTATTTAATTATTTTTATATGCAAATTTTCATTGTAATAAAAAATAAGTAAGTATAAAAAGTTGTTATTATTTCTGTAATTTTATTAATAAGTATTATAATATTTTATTAAAACAATCTTCACTTTAGGTTAGGTACTAGTAGTTACCTACTAGTAAATAACTGTCTTAGGCGATGGTATCCTTTTTAATATAATAAAATAATAACAAAAAAAAATTAATTAAATATTACAAAATGTTATTATTATTGAACTATTGAACAAACTACATAACTATTGAACAAAAAAAAATCTATATTAAATTAATAGTTTTGGTGTTTTATCTCCTTCAAAAACATTTAGAAGTAAACTCATTAAACTATTAATGGGAATGGTAAGAAAAGAAATTTAAAAACAGTTAAGTATTGAACACTTACAACTCTAGGGCAAGTCTCGTTGTAGAGGCGATCATATAAATAATTTTGGGATTCCACGTTTTTAAGCACCTTCGGTCGCGTTATCTTACGCTCAATCTGTATCTTTTTTACTTTCTCGGTTTTCAAACCGTCAATCTCATTGACAACTCCGTCTTTATCAATCTCTTTTGAGCCAATAAGGTGATCAATTGGACATCTTTTCTCTTCTGGTTCAATGAACAGCCCATTAGGTATTGTTGCCATTATTCCTAACGAACTATTCATGTTTTCCGAACTCTCGTCTCTGCCTGGCGGCATCGTGTTGGAAATATATATGACTTGTGCGACTTACTAAATGAATGTAAGTATAGGTTAGGAAAAAATAACTATTAGGTTAATAAGACATGCGCGGCGCAAACGCACTAATGAGTGTTAGTTTTGTACGGCTGTATATATAACAGTCACATACTCGTGATAGTTTGTTTGAGGACTTTGCAAATATCAAAATAAACATGTAACCAGATAAAATTTTAGCTCTCATCAACAGATCAATCTCATCAACGAGCTTGCACTAAGCTCGTCAGATCTTTTATTTATTTCTCTTATTTATTTATTTTATTAATTTATTTATTTATTATTTATTTAGGCTTGTATTAATCTAATATATAAAATTCTCGTGTCGCCATGTTTGTTGCCAAACTCCTCCGAAACGGCTGGACCGATTTTGATGAAATTTTGTGTGCTTATCGGGTAGGTCTGAGAATCGGCCAACATCTATTTTTCATACCTCTAAATGTTAAGGGTGGTCCACCCCAAAAATTTTTGTTTATCAAAACAACGTTTGCCGGATCAGCTAGTATTTCTGTATATTTCCATTAACGTAAACGAGCCGTGTTTGTATAATATTTTTATTTTATTTTACACGTTGTACTTATATTATCAACTAGCGGCCCGCTCCCGGCTTCGCCCGGGGTGTATTTTTTCTAAAATAAACGTAGCATAAGTTACTCCTTATTACATCAGCTACCTGCCAATAAAAGTCCCGTCTAAATCGGTCCAGCCATTTCAGAGATTAGCCGGAACAAACAGACAGACAGACAAAAATTGTAATAAAAATGTTATTTTGGATTTTTTCTAAAATAAACGTAGCCTAAGTTACTCCTTATTACATCAGCTACCTGCCGATAAAAGTCCCGTCAAAATCGGTCCAGCCATTTCAGAGATTATCCGGAACAAACAGGCAGACAGACAGACAGACAGACAGACAGACAAAAATTGTAAAAAATATTATTTTGGTGTATGTACCGTATATATATTCATATGCATGTAGTAAAAAACGGATATTTCAATATTACAAACAGACACTCCAATTTTATTTATATGTATAGATGTATAGATGAAAATAATAGTTTTTTAGAATTTTTGTCTGTTTGTTGCGTTTGTGCACGTTAATATCAAAAACGGCTTAACGGATTTGGATGAAATTTTGGTACACATATAGTTCATTACCTGGATAAACATATAGGATAACTTTTTATTCTGTAAAAATGTTAGGTTTCAGGTTAAAAAAATGCAGGACTTTAAAAACACTACAGCGCGTACAAAGTCGCGGGTAAGTTAAATGATGTTTCACAACTCTCCAATGTTTCCTTAAGCTATTACAGATCACACACAGCGAATTTTTAATTATAATTTAAAAGTAGGCTAACTTTTAACTGTAATAGTGTTATCTTTAGATATAGTTTTCCCTATATACCGTAACACAGTTTCACTATTATAATATATCAATTTTTACCACTATTTAGGCTTTGTTTAAGTTGAATTGAGAGTATTTTCTTTAATCTTTACATTATAAAGAAAATGTATTAACTTAAATAGATAAATACGTACTCTGTCTAAAAAAAAACCAGCAAAACTATGACGTCACTATCCAGGAAGAAGTATCAGTAAGATCTCCAAAAGAAGGGTCCACTTTCCACAGAGAAATGGCACTAACTATCTTAAAAACTGTCTCGTTATCACCATCAGGTATCGACAAAGACAGTCTCTCAACCCTCTTTTTCTTTCAGCCACCGCGTGTTTATCATAGAACCAACCACCTTGAATTCATTCGACAAAGATAGCTTCTCAACCCTCTTTTTCTATCTATTCACTTTGTGTTTGTCATTGTCACGTATCTCTTGGGATGTATCAAATCAGAAAGGCCGTACACAGCACGACAAAGACAGCTTCTCAACCCTCTTTCTCTTGATAATGGTACATTCAACCCGTTGGTTGAGTGCTGAACGTAACACCTAAACTGTGCTGAAATTAACAAAGGTTCTATTGCTGCTATGTTTTACTACTAGGATTCGTCCCCAGTCTGCTATGTGGTTGGTTCCCATTGTTTTCCTACCTACCTATAAGCTAAAATCATTATCATAACATTTGTATGTGTTATTGTATGTACCTATTTAGGTATTAAAATTATATAAAAATATCTGGTTAACTTTAGGAGGAGTTTACATTGTGTGTATTGGGGACGGAATTTTCTTAGTAGAAAACACTAACTACTACTACTAACACATTCATGGTTTTTTTTTTTAACTTTTTTTTTGTAGAATAAAACAAAATCAGAAAAAGGCTATATTTTAAAATATTTAATGGAAGCTTTTCTGTATCTATGTGTCTTATGATATATTTCTGATACTATTTCTACATATATATCTGATATAACGATAAAAAAATCGTATGATTAATTTATTTAAACTTTGCTGGGTGGAATTTTGGACCTAATTTATGTTCATAAATTTTAGTAGTTACGAATTAAAATATAGTTCTTTGCGCAAAACTTTCTTCTGTAGTACACGATGTAGTAAAAAAAAGTATTTTATTGACTCACAAATTGTTCTAAAACAATCACCTCCAGGACATGCAATTTGGGAAAACATCGTCTGTTTCAGAAGTTAGACAAAAACGGAAAGGTAGAAACTTATGGGGACAAATTCATTTGCCACCCGTTGTTTCGAAAATGGAATCAGCTAAAACAGAAATTACTTCATACATACTCGTATATATCATTTACTCGTACATGTAAAATGTACACTCCAATTGACCCATTTTGCATTGTGTTGCATTTTTCATACTGTGTCTAAACCATCTAATTTTATTTATTTCACTAATAGTTAACAACGAAAACAAGGATAGCTGTTTTTTGCAATAAATAGCTATTCAACACAGACAGATATTATCCAATAAAAAAACTAAAGGATGTTACTCTATCCTTAAGTAATAAAAGAGGCTATATTTTAATGGAACAAATAATATTTTTAGTTCGGAAGAAAACTATATTATGTAGTCAAGCCTTCGTTTTTTAAAAATTTGTGTTTAAAGAAAAGTCAAAATCTTAATTGTTTTTCAAATCTCATAAATGGAAGAAACAGTTTATGTAATATAGAGGTAGGTTTTATATTATTTTGGTTTAGTTGGCGGACAGTCGACAGCCGGTGGGGGTGGAAGGTTCTCGAGTGGAAACAACGGACCGGCAAGCGCAGCGTAGGAGGTGGACTGGACAGACTACCTGATAAGGGCCGCGGGTCTACTACGGATTAAGGCTGCTTCTCACCGCTCTTTTTGCAAAAATATTGGGGAGGCCTATGTCCAAGCAGTGGACGTTTAACGGCTGAGATGATAACTTTATTCATACTAGTTTACTAATAGGTAGTAAGTAAATTTATGAGAGTGCTTCCTACAATTTTTCAATTTTTTCCTACCTGTTTCTTTATATTGATATTTTATTCATCTCATGTATATTCTATAGCATGATGAACAAAACTCGATTTTATTGCTGGAAGATTTTATTGCACTTAAAAAATAAACAAGTATGACAAGTATAAGAAACGTAACACTATTTACCGATACATCGCATATAACAGCTACAAATGCCACACCTTTGCATGTAGGTAGACATGTAGACAGTGCATTTTTTTAAAAACGGCAATAGTTACCTTACATCATTCTTGACCTGGGTTTTTCACTATATTTTAACCTTATTCCATTATCACTTTAGTCTAGATTAGTGGGTCATCTAGGCTAAAATGCTAATCAATTCTGCTCATTAGCATTTCTAAACTAGTGAACAGAATTTACATTATGATTTTATAATGTAAATTATGCCCTTCTTTCAAGTATTTCTTTCACGACTTTTGGCCTTTATCAATACAGTGACTGCAGAATCAGAAAATCAGACTGGAGGTGTGAGCAAAATATAGTTTTAAATATTATATGGTTAGGTACATAATATCAATGTTGTGATAGATATTGGATTCTAGAGCCTAACAGGCGTGCATGAACTGACCTGGAGTAAAATATTTCATTTGGTGTCCTCAAACACTACTAACTTAATACTTAGTGTTTACTAATATGTACTTAGTATTAGGTATCTACCTAATAGGATAAAGGATTATTAAGGGACAGGGATAGGGGGTTTGCCAGCCAACACACACGCCGCTTGCTGTATCCTCCTTTGGGGCGCCTGCAAACTTGTCATATTACGGGCAGTCAGGCGGTTCACCCAGATGGGGCGCCCGTACCAGGCCATGGATGGCACCACGCCAGCGTATAGGCGGCGACAGGCCGAATTCGGCCCATCTAGTTTGGGGATTAGTCTCCCAAGGACCCAGGTTGCAGTCGTGGCGCCAATCGGCGGAATGACAATCAAATTTCCATCGACTGTCGAGGACGAGGCCAAAATACCTCATTGTCGACCCGATAGCGATGGAAGCGGTTGCATCCACAAAACGGCGTTCTAAAGATATTCTCATGAATTTCCTTTTAAACATCAAAGTTAACTTAAATTATCTCACTTGCAATATGGGCTTCATTGGTGTTGCTCTTGTCTTTAGGTAACGGTGGAAGTGGCCTGGTACATTTCAGATTGTTACAAAATAGGTACATAAGTTATTTATAACAAAACAAAGTTTAAGTTGAATGATATATCTTCTTTGAACTGTAAACCAGGTGGTCGGTTTGTATCGTTGAAGGTTTTACTTAATAACTTTTTTACAAAGCATTATTCTTAATTCTTAAAAATATGACACATGTATGTCCTCATAACAATAGTAGCGTGTCACCTACCTTAACTTATGCTTTTGAGGGGCCTTAAAGAAAAGAATCTTCCATATTGAGAAATTTATTTATAATCGAGCTGACTTTACAGTTAATGTACCAAACTATCTCACTCTGATTCTCTAAATTATACATATTTAATAGATAACGCATCATACATTACAATAATATCATATGCAACCCTATATGTACATAAAATGTCGTATTTTTAAGGCCGTTATTAACAGTTATAGTGTTTGAAAAATTTATGTCAAAAGTAATAAAACAGTAAATTATCTAGAACTTTTATTTACGTGTGAAAACGTCAGTGTAGTTCAAAAAGAGATTATACGTGATAAGCTCTTTGCTGTAGTGATATCTCCTCAAAGTTTCAGTTCGTCGTTGGATATTAATAAAAAAGTTAATCACGTGTAAGAGTAGTCGCAAAGTGGGCGGGTTGCCATAGACTATAAAACATTTCCATAGACCAACCATAGACTATAAACGTATACAATATAAATATTTCAACTTCTGAATACATGCAAATTTCAAACGTAGTTTCGTTTAGTGTTATTTTTTTATTTACCTATTAACAACCAGTAGCAACTTCGTTCGAGATTTAATTTATAGATAGGATACCTAAAGTGATAAAAGGTAATTTCAAGTTTTTTTTTTTTTTATGTTAAGGTCGGCTGCCAGGCTAAGGTTCCACTTGAAGGCAAATCTACCAAATTTCGGTGAGATATAGAAAAATTCTCGGTAGCGCTTGCCTATGTACCTGCAGGGAACTATCGATAAGATCCTTATCACCTTATTACTTTAATTAATTAACCTTACCTCCAGGGTTTAACCTTATCACCAGTTCAAATTTTTTCTTTTAGCGCCTGCCCATTATTGCACATTTGCCGTTAGAGCCACAAACTTAATAATGGCTTATTTAAAAAGCTCCTCTACGAATTCCCTTTCATTACGCTAGAAGAAAAATTCTACACAGGGTATCATTTTCCTTCTAGTTTATTAGAATTAAATTCAGATTATTTTTAGTGAAATATAAACTTGTAAAATTATCTTAATACTTTATAATTTAATATTTTTGGGATTCATTAACAAACACTTTAACTTACCTTAATTTAAAAAAAAAGGAAAGACACATATTTCCACAGTTACAAAGAATTATTGCAGATTGCTATAACAATATAAACGCCAAATTAGTTTTCAATGTTATGTTTCTATAACTAAATTCAGTCATATTAGTTGCTTTTTAAAATTTATTGTGGGTTAACTTTCAACTAAAAGGTCGCAGATAAATCGACGAAATCAACGGTCGAAAACTCCAAACATTATTGAGTTCCTACGAGAGAGAAAATCTACCTACCTTAGTAACTACTACGAATTAATTATACCAATCGGTCTGTCTACACGTTCTGATGGCTCGGCAAGTCCGTAGCATCGTAATTAATATCTCACTGAGTTATCCAAAGGTTACCGACATAAATATTCATCGACCTGTCTTCTGAGATGATATCGATCTCAGCAAGTATCTGATATATCAACATAATCAAATAATTTGTTGATTACTCTTTGTCAGAAGCGTGTCCACAACACTGGGAAGTGCGGATCAATTAGATATTTTTTAGATATCTCGACCAGCGTTTCGTAATATGATGATTAAAACTTGTGTCTTACTGCAAAATAAAATATAGTCTTTTTATTTTAAAAAAATGATATGTTTGCAATATTATCGATACTAATATTATAAAGAGGTAAAGTTTGTATGTTTCTTTATTTGTGTGTATTCATCCGATTTAAAAAAATATTTCACCAATAGTTAGAATAGAATTTCCTGATGGACTAGAACTAAATATTCCACGCAGGCGAAGCCGCGGACACTAGCTATAAAATAAGGATCCAACGATTGGAAAAAATATAATGTCAAGCGTCACTGTATGTCAGGCGTTATATCTTTTATTAATATATTTAACGCGGACAAAGGCGCGGGCATCAGCAATTATTTTTTTTATATTTCATAAGAAAGAAAGAAAAAAGGTAAAGACATTTTATTCAAAACAGACACAATGCACACTATACAAATTTCAATAGAAACATTTTGATTACATAAATATTCATTATACCTCCCAGTGCATGCATCAGTACCTCGCCTGCTGATCTTCCGTTGCTTTGGACGCTAGGTAGGATGCTAGGTGGTGAAAACTAAGTGACATCTCCTGCTGGGGAGAGCTTCGAAAGAATAGAAAACCGCACAACAGATTTGCTTATAGTTTGGAATTGCAAATGAAAATGCAGCAAAAAAATTTTCAATAATTCAACTTTAGTATTACTTATAATACTATAGCTACACACATATCGTCATAGTAGTAGAACAACGACGGTTTTGATAATTTTCAATTTTTATTTTTTTTGCGTAAACTGACTTTATATGTCGTGTTTTATCGACCAAAAACATTTTTTGACAAATATTATTTAAAACCTTTGATACAGAGTTGGAATACTGACAGATTTGATTTCTAAACACAGTAAAATGGCGTATTAATCATTTCGCCAGTGCCATACGTAAAGTTACAAAATTGCAGAACCGTCGTTGTTCTACGGCTATGACGATATATCTTCTCTTTTTTATGATCTAACAGAAAATTTTATACATTAAAAATATATTCTGTACTACTATTATGAAAGAATGTTTCATCCGATTAATTGCTCTTGTTCATAGCAAATTACAGGTCATTTGTAATAGCAGAAATCTGTATTAGCACGCGAATTTTCCATTTAACTTGCCCCAAGACAAAGGTGCCGAGAAGGCTCTGTGTTAAATATAATAACAATTAGATGATACACTGTCCTCGCATTTAACTAATGGGCTGAGAATTAAGATTTCACTGACATTAGTATCTCCCCTGTGAATATGCAGGGGAGATAATGTCCCTTCACCTTTGCAAACTTATAAACAATAGGATCTATGAAACAGTGAAAAAATGTACAGAGTTATTAATATTATTAACAGTGTTGTAGACAGGCTGACACTTAACTGTAGTTAACTGCAGACGAGCTAATGTTGCGTGGTTGGAAGTGTGCTGCCGGCCTTAAATGGATAAATAGAGGAATAACTTCTAGCACAGATGTCATAATCACGTCAATGCTTATCGTTACTTTGTGTTAACAGTTTAGTAACTTTGCAACACTGTTTGGAAAATTTACTATATTAAAAACTAGCAACTTACTTACCGAAACACAACAGCACATATTCTGTTATTTCAATGTAATTTTCTGTAAGGTGGTTACTGCCACGAGACGGGCTGCCCAAATGACTGTGAATCCAGACTTTGACAGCGAAAGTTGACCCTGCTTATATCGGAATTAAGACAGAGTGATAAGGCAAGCACCTTAACATCTCATACAATACCGCAATCACCTCCGCAATGGTGGCTGCCCAGTTAATAGCTGCAGAATGCTGTATACAGTACAAACACTGTCGATTACATTTTACAACGTGTTTGGGTATGATATTAAGGCGTATTAAATAGTATCAATGAAGGTTTTTATTAAAAGTTTCCAATTTAAATAAAAGTTCAAGTATTTAATCGCATTTGCTTCTCTCAATCAAAATTAATTTGAAAGGAACAAAAGATTCGTGTAATGAGATTTCTCCTTGAGATTCGTTCTTGAAAATCAGTGAGTTAATGAGGTTGTCTATCAATTTTATTGATGGACAAAATATTTTGTAAACTAGCGTTTTATTATTCCATATTTTGATCCTAATACCTAAATGAATTGTAATCCTTTTGTATTATAAATAAAATACTCCTCACACTATTGCGGTAGTGCCCTTAAACTTACCTATAGCAATCATATTTTCTTTATGACCGTTAACCACCCTTTATTAATTATGTAAATTAAATCTATATATATAAAAATCTCGTGTCACGATGTATGTTCGCGATAAACTCTGAAACTACTGAACCAACTTTGATCTAACTTCATAAGTATCTGTTATTTGGTCCAACTTAAAAGATAGGATAGTTTTTATCTCATTTTGTTTATTATTTTTTTTGCAAACATAGCGCCATCTGTTGATACTTATTCAATCCAGCAATTATTTGTTAAAATTATCTGTGAGTTCCATGACAATCTAACAGATGGCGGTGTAAGACAATCTAACAGATTGCACCCGGGCGAAGCCGGAAGCGGGCCACTAGTCTATATATATATATATAAATCTCGTGTCGCGATGTACATTCGCGATAAACTCTGAAACTACTGAACCAATTTTGATCAAACTTCATAAGTATCTGTTATTTGGTCCAACTTAAAAGATAGGATAGTTTTTATCTCATTTTGTTTATTATTTTTTTTGCAAACATAGCGCCATCTGTTGATACTTATTCAATCCAGCAATTATTTGTTAAAATTATCTGTGAGTTCCATGACAATCTAACAGATGGCGGTGTAAGACAATCTAACAGATTGCACCCGGGCGAAGCCGGAAGCGGGCCACTAGTCTATATATATATATATATAAATCTCGTGTCGCGATGTACATTCGCGATAAACTCTGAAACTACTGAACCAATTTTGATCAAACTTCATAAGTATCTGTTATTTGGTCCAACTTAAAAGATAGGATAGTTTATATCTCATTTTGTTTATTATTATTTTTTAAATTATATATTATTAACATAGCGCCATCTGTTGATACTTATTCAATACAGCAATTATTTATCTGTGAGTTCCATAAGGTTCTCACAGATGGCGGTTTAAAGTAATTTATCGGCTGGATTGCAAAAAGCACCCCGGGCGAAGCCGGGAGCGGGCCACTAGTAAATATATATAAATTGAACAAATATTTAATTTATTTTAGAGTTTGAGGGTAATAATTCTTTTTCCAACTTTAAATACATATTATTATTAATTAAATACAAAATTGAGGATATATATATAGTTAGTTTATAATGGGCGAAAATTTCATTACTTAATTAATTGAGAATGAAAACAGAGTATGCGAAAATGTATATTGTTACATGACCGAAATAAACAACCCTGTACTAACTATTATTAAATTCAATAGAAAATCCGCTTTAATATAGAACACAACAAAATTTTAATAATATGCGAGATATATTTATTATCTCGTAAAAAAAAATACATTAATAAAAATCATGGTTCTAAGCTAAGGGTATACACATAGTCGGGCCGGCATAACCGGGCGGTAGAATCAAATATGTGTAGATGTACGTTCGGCAATTTCGACAAATTGCTATACGTGTCGTCAAAGCCGGGCGGTAGACATTGCCGAATGAAATGTGCCGGCCCGACTATATGTATAGCAACCCTAATATTACAAAACCATAACGCAAACCAACTGACAGTGTATCAGTCGAAATTAATATTTTATTACTGTCTACTTGCAATTGAGAACATTAAGTAGGTAATCGAAATATCTACGACGACGCGACGGCCGGCTAATAATAAGCAATTTGGGATCCACTAACCGGGATCGTAGATAAGACACGTAGAACTCACTCTCCTCAAGGTTTTACCACGTAAAAGTCGTTATGCTGTCGATAACAAATCGTACACATAAAGACATTATGTTGCGCTATGGAAAATATGCTTCCCATTTAGGTATTTTGTTGTCAAAAAAACGTCATATTTATTAGTTTGGACGTTTCATGGTTGATTTTTAATAAAAACCTTTATTTAAAATGATTATATAATTTGTTACAAAAAAACAAAGGGCTTAGTTATATAATAATTACGAAAGTGGCTTTGTTTGTTTGTTAAGCTTTCACGCCTTAACTACTCAACAGAACATCATGAAATTTTGCGTATACGATGTCAGGTATACAGGAAAGGAGTGTTTCCTTTCGTCCAGAAAAAGCACTGTTTCCGAGAGATCGTCTAAAAATAAAAATAAAAATTCAACGCCTGACTAAAATATGAGCAATAGATTGAATAAATGTTTTAACATTTAAAAAAAATGGGCGCGGACGAGCAGTGTAAAAACAATATAAAATTTATAGCAGTGTAAATTTAATAGTATCTATTTTGTTTTCAATTTCATAGATGCAATTAAGTCTTAAAATTCATAAAACTTCTAAAGCTCGTGATAACTAGCACGAGTTCCTCGGTTGCATAATTTGTTTGCAATTTTAAATGATAAGAAAGTTCTCGAACTGTCAAATATGTAAATCCAACATTCACGTGGCTGGTTCGCATAATTTTATCGGCCTAGTTACTCACACAAAATATTCTTAAACAAATTGGGTTAAATAAACACATAAAATAAAACAAATTTATCAACTGCAACTTGTCTTCGTGTAAATGGGATATTCTGTCGTATTGCACTTTATTACGAAAAACACAGAAATATTCTTCTATATGAATCTATACATCATAACCATCGTCATCATCATCATAACCATAGGACGTCCATTGCTGGACACAAGCTACCGCCATAATTTTCCAAAAGGACCGGTCATTTAGCATGGCTAACTCTCGGCTGGCCGCTCACTTCTACGGCACTTCACTTCACTTCTTCTAAGGAAATTTCCACAGCTACAGAATTAATAAACGGGCTCTAAGTTGTGTTGCCGTCGCAGAAGATTTACTAAGCCGGGTCGCACTCTTCTGGACGACTTCTAAGGGGGCTTACTAGGCAATACCCTCAAAACCGGATTTTCACCTCTCTTCACAAAACCACAATTGAAGCTCCGTCTTCACATGCGTTGCCCATCTACCAGTGAGTGGCAGAGCCATCCGAGAAAATCGGCGCGTTGTGGCCCACGCCAGTCTTCGTGCGCAAAACCCAACCGAGACCTCGGTCTGACGCACAAGGACCGGGGGTGTCGTCTTACCTGCAACACCCGCGTGGGCTGAGAACGGATCATTGGCCCAGCTGACCGACGAAACTCCAACCGGTAGTTGGAATCTCCCAAACCGTTGCTCCGTCACGATCTCCAATGAAAGGAGCCCGCTCGGAGCACACACTAGTGTGCTTTCGTAGTTGCCCTAAAACAATCCGATCAGCCAAGCAAGGCCAGTGACCCCACCGTTCGCTGTAACCGCCCAGATTGCCGAGGGTTAAGCCGCCCCACCACGTCAAGGTCACCTAGAGGGGATCCACCGTCGACCAGCGGCCCTTAACAGATCATCTCTTGCCAGTCGGTGGCATCCACTCGAGAACCTTCCGAAACCAGTCGCCCAAGGCTCTTCGTACTATGTGTCCTGTCCACTGCCAGTTCCACTCTCCAATCCGCCAAGTTTATCTCTTCGTTCCAGATTCGATCAGGAAAAATATTGCAACATAATGACATTGTTACCTACTTCATCCTTTTTCAATCATTTTATTTTTTGACGTAAGAAATTTCCCAGAAGATATGTGTAATATTAAACAATTAAACTGGGTAACTTTGCATTTCAGTTTAACTGAATAAAACTACATATACAATTTCATTGAAACGATACGCAAGAATGCACCGCTTTTAAAAAAAAAAACTGCACTTATCCCATTGTCATTTTTCATTGAATTATTGTAAAGTGATTGTAACGAAAGTTATGTTCGTTCAAAGTTACCCAAATTGTGTGCTGACTTTGGTTGTGAATTTAATCGTTATTTTAATTAATTTTCAGGCTTAATTATAATAATCTCAGCTTAAAAATACATAAAATAAACACATATTATTGTTAAACCTGAGCATAAAAATATTAAAAAAGTATTCAAAGTTACCCTCATTAGAAGCTCATTAAAAGTATTTCGTATACGTTTTGTGTTCAGAATAACCTGTGTTACCTATACTTATGTCTGTTCACGGGCCTTTGGGCTTTGCATTATAATGCAAATATAGAGATGCAATTTTACTGCATTTACATAACTACATCTTTACCCAGATAACAGTATAAATAGAATTTTAAGATGAAGCTTTGTTGACATACAAAACATCCCAAGAGTACATTGACTTTATTTGTAATTTGCTATAAATAACTGAATATATTCTCATTGAACAAGAATTTTGCTTAGAAAAAAAAATCATTTTAAAGATTTCTTTATGATAAGCTCGACAGACAGATTGACGGTACCCTTCATGGTAAGTGGATACCGTCGCCTATAACACAGGCAACGCCACATGTACTGCAAGTGCGGTGCCGACTGAAATCTTTACTAAGCGCCATACGCTCTTAGAAAAAAAAAAGAAATGTTAGAAAAAACGCTAAACTTCAATCAAGAATATTGAGTGTATAACATTTTAATAGTATACCATTTTAACATATAAATTACCTACCCATAGCGCACCACCTGTGGCCGTAAGTTTTTATTATATAAAAGTATTTTATTCTACAATTTAAAATAATTTAATGTTAATGTTACGGACTGTACATTATAGCATTAATGCATATGAAAAAAATTTTTGTGTCAGCTCCGACGCACGACTGGAGTTTACTCCTTACGAACGATAAATAAATAATTTAATAAATACGAACGAACGAATAAATACAATTATTACTGAACGCAAGAAATACAAGAGAAAATATTAGGGGTTAAAGTATGAAATTGCCGATTTGTACTGAAAAATAAAAATTCGTTTTTTTTTTTAAATTTAACATATTTATTTAATCAAAATAATTACCATTATTATCTATACATTGCTGCCATCTAATAGGAAGTTCATTTATGCCTTTGCGATAAAACTCTGGTGATCTAGATTCGAAAAACTGTGTGAAAGCATTTTGCACTGCCTCCTGAGAAGAAAACTTTTTATCACGCAGAAAATTGTCCAAATCACGAAAAAAATGGTAGTCCGTTGGAGCAAGGTCTGGCGAATACGGAGGGTGACGAATGGTTTCTAATTGCAGTTCCTGTAGAGTTAAAACGGTTTCTCGTGCTGTATGAGGTCTCGCGTTATCATGGAGCAATAATGGTGAAGATCGATTCATAAGTCGGGGCTGTTTCACTGCTAGTTTCGCTATCATTGTTCGGAGTTCGGCGCAGTAGACATCTGCCGTTATTGCTTGACCAGATCGGAGAAAGCTATAGTGAATAACACCACGCTGAGACCACCAAACAGTTACCATTACCTTTTTATTGGTAAGCTTTGCTTTAGGACACTGTTGCGGCGTTTGACCTGGGGTCAGCCATTGCATTTTCCGCTTACGATTATCGTAAAGAATCCATTTTTCATCACATGTCACAATTCGATCCAATATTCCTTCATTTCTGTATCGATTCAACAAGGCAACGCAAGTTTCAACACGCGTTTCTTTCTGCAGATCAGTCAAATCATGAGGCACCCATTTTTCATATTTTTTTATTTTATTGATTTGACGCAAATGAGTCAATATTGTTGGTAAGGTAACGTTAAACCATGCCGCTAATTCCTGGGTAGTTTGGCTCGGATCGGCTTCCACCATCTCTTTCAAATCATTGTTATTCACCTGTGTGGGCGGTCTTCCACGTGGTTCGTTCTTCAAATCGAAGTTTCCATCACGAAAGCGTTTAAACCAAAACCGCACAGTGCGTTCATTAGCAGTCCCCTCTCCAAACGCAACATTAATATTGCGAGCTGTTTCTGCCGCGTTAGTTCCGCGTCGGAACTCGTATTCAAAAATCACACGAATTTTCGAAGTATCCATCTTTATTGTCTAAGCTGAATAAAAAAAACAACTGAAAGTTGATAATCGAATGTTGCACATTTTTTAAAAGAAGAACTACATAGGTACCGTATGAAAAAAGTTTCACTCAAAAATCTCAAACCATGAAGGTTCTATGTCAATTCGAAGTACCTATTACAATAAAACGGCAATTTCATACTTTAACCCCTATTATTATGACACTGACACACAATGACAATTAAATAGAACATAATTATTTAACATGAACTTCATAATGACAGACCTTTAATAAATGCATTCCAAAATCAAACATTCTATAATATTCAAAAATAGACCGTAACGCATTCGTAAACGTATACCGTATAATTTTGATTTTACTCTCATAAATTTTCATACCACGGCTATATATATATATGCAAATCGATAGTTCCTATAGAAAAAAGCCGAAACGTTAGTAACTACCATTAAATTAAACGGTGGATGAAACCGCAGGGCATAGCTGTAAAAAATATTTTTAGAATGTCTACCATGTTTTGTAGTATGTACCTTGTTTTGTTAGTAATTTTACGAACGGCCATGAATATGTATATTTTTTTTTCCTTATTTAGACACCCAAAGCTTTCCAAAACTGAAATGTAAACATATTCAATAGATAAGACCTAATGTCTTAACCAGTAAATATTAAAAGTTTGCCAATGACTTTACTTTATAACTTGTATACTATTATAATTTTATAATTATAGCGTCCCGGTCCCGCCTTCGCTCGGGTAATTTTTTTATATACACAAACGTTCCTCGTTTATCCCTCTTTCCATAAAAGAAAACCTAATTAAAATCCACAGTGTGGTTTAGAAGTAGTTACGGGAGAAACAGACGTGATGATTTTATAATATGTAGAGATTAAATTTTTAATGAAAGAAATGGTTACTGTGAGTCAACCGTAACAGATAGATATGCTATAGGCGAGTTTTCGGTAGAACTATTTTCGGTAATTTTAGAAGAACTACAATTCTCTGGTATTCCGTTGTAGGGCTACCGAGCCCCTTTCCCACGTCGGTAACGCAGTATTCTGTGTAAAACACTTCGGAAAACATTCGCTTACCGCCCACAGTGTGTTTTGCGCTTTAAGGTTTAGCCTACGTAAGCCATGCTAATTTATTTTTCGGCGACTTGGTTGCAAAATATTGTTTTCTTTTTCTACATAGATAAAAACTTAAATAGGTTCTGTTATACATGAAAACTTTTCCTGAAAAAATATCTAATTGATGGTGTATTCCGCATTAAAATCCGTTGCGTGGTTTAGAAAGAGTTAGCGGCGTCAATTTATACTATGTAAAGATATAAAGAAGACACTGTCAGCCTTTGTTCTCCGCTAACTTCTTCCTAATCACTCGACGGATTTTGGTATGGTTTTCACTAATGGGATCAGCAAAAACGGGGATGATTGTGTATATAATTATCATTAAAAAATGCATCACAAACTTCATTAGGCGTACCACAGACAATTGTCTGTGAGGCGTACCTTACTATGTTTTTCGTAAATTTAATATTCTTCAATACAGCCATATATCATCTTAATACAGCCATATATCATCTTAATACAGCATAATATTTCTGGGAACTCTTATTAATAAAATGTCGCTACACGAACGTTTAAAATTGCAGAGCCGATAGGTTCTATTATCTGGATATCTTTGAAAATAACTTATTTATAACTTGAAGACGTCTATCAAAGCAATTAACTCCGCGCCTCAAGCCTCCTTAAGACCTTAAAAGCAACCCCATTCTGAGATACGTCGTGTATGACCGTCTTGCTGATTCATTGCGTCGTACAGGTATACCAAGAGAAGTATGGAGCCTTTCTTGTTAAATGAAAATCATAAGGATAACTAAGGTGATTTATTCCACGTAGTTATACTAGTTTTGTTCTATCGTAGAACTAAACGGAAAACAATTCCATATACTACTTTTGGTCTAAGTTCTCGCATTAAACATATATATCATAATCTGTTATTTAGCCCTGTCACATGGAGTGGCGAACGCAACGTTTCTCTGTCAGTCAGCACGCTTTACTTTTTTCACGGTGGTCTTCTGTCATGCATTGCGACCTGCCACTAGAATGAGATTAGAAAGAGTCATCAAAAAGTTTAGAAAGAATAATAACCATTTATTTATGTGTACTCACAAATTTCGCGTATTTTTTATTTGTCTACACGCTACAGTTCTTCATAACAGCGCTCTGATCCCACCAGCTCTAAGAATATTTTTTACTGAACAATGCTATGATTGCTTTCAAAGAAAAACCATCAGTTCCACACTGATTTGTCTAGTTATTGTGCGGTGTCCCGACGTCAGCGGTACACGTTAATGAGCGGCAAATAATTACAACTGTAACACCGACTCCATTACTCACTCAGCATTACGTGAGAGTCCCCGGCGTGCTAACATACTCACAAGCCTAATGAATTTTGTCATCCCAAGCACAGTTAATTTATGTTTTCTCAGCTCCTTGGAACTTTAAGACAGAGTAGTTTTCCACTTTTCTCTATATAAAATCGATAACGATTTGTACGGAAAAGACTAAACCCAGGACTTTTCCCGAGGAATCAACAATTATTCCAACAATGATAATTCAACAATTATTTCTTCTGTGGCAGCAAAACGTGTTGTATACTAGCTAGTAGTCATATAGTTTCCTCAGTCGAAATTTATTTATTATGATGTACTATAGATAGTTTTATGATGATAAATATTAATCTCCACTGCATTGAAAATTACATACAAAAATATTTCTCATTGAAACTAATGCCTAATCAAATGTTTTTACATTTTTAAGCAAATATTATACGAGGTGATACTTTGAATAAATAATGATACATTAATTTTGTGAGGTACTCAACATGTGACAAGTAAATATTTGATTCATCACGAGGATGCAGGGAGGTGATAAAATCTGAAGAGTGGGACAGTAATGGGCTGAAATCTTAATCGTCATCGTAAATATTTTTCCCCAATTATTTGAAAAAGATTTTTTTTTTTCGATGTAATCAAGTGCTCATTGTTCAAGGGTAAAATAATATGGAAACTTAATAACACCAGGCTTGGATGACCAGGCACGGGTGTACCTACTGCAGTATCAGCCTTAATAATTATATGGGGTCACCGGTCTACACCCCTACAGACCGACACACGTCGGTGTGGCTAAAATTCGTTAAATGTTATCCACACTCTGTTTGGAATTTAAGAGTTTAGTCTTTACAAAAAAATAAATATAAATTTGCTACATGTCCCATCTACGGCAACTACGTCACTGGTGCTCGAGTGCTTTTCATTGTTTTTGATACATATTAAAAAGGGCGTCAGTTAAGTCGATAGTTCAGATGATGGAAGATAGTCTACCATCCGAGTGAGAATACCAACTACAAGAATTTGTTTACAACACCCTTGAAGAAGGCTAAAATTGTGGATTTGTTTGATTATAAGGCGAGTTATTTGTCCTGTCGATTGCTACATAGCATAATCAATGTCAAGCCATGTCAATTATGTCGGTTTGCTTTATACACATCATTATCGAAATAATTACAAAAATGTCAAGCTCAGCTCTCTATTCCTTAATTGATTACTTGATAAACTAATCAACGATTTTGGTCCATAGAAAAAGAATTTAACATGAAAAAAATGCTTGGAAAATTCCGAACGCTGACCAATCAAATTACATTTGTCGACTAACATCTTATTCGAAATTAGATTTACGAAGTTGCGTTTCCTGTGACCCAAAAAAACTAACCTATATTTATTTCAAAATTGATATATATATAATTAAATTTCAGAAAAATTTATCTAATTCAAAATTGGAAATGAATATTCTCATTAAAAATCATTATCAGTCTACCTCAGATAAAATAAGAAACTTTACGAAAATAAAACATCTGTTCGTGCGGATTTAGTGCGGATAGTAAATTTTGTGACGCTCTCAACGTCTCATCAACATCTTGTTTATTTTTAACTAGCTGGTGCCCACGACTTCATTCGCGTTGAAAAATATTAAGTAGCCTATCCTGTGTCCCGAACGTCCAAATGTTTACCTACCAAGTTTCATGAAAATCAGTTAATTCGTTTCAGAGTTATGGAGGAATATACATACATACAATACCTACACTTACAGATTTATTATTAGTATTGATTGATAACCTATGTTACTCGCTGATAACGTAGCTTTTCATAGGTGAATTTTTTTTTTAAATCGGTGTAGTTTTTGAGTTTATTCATTACAAAATACAAATCTTCTCTCTTAATAATATTAGTAAAGTATAGATTAGCTGTGACCGCGACTTCGTACGCGATTTAGTTTGTTTTTTGACAATGTCGGTAATTCTCGGCAGCCTCTAGTCTAACCTTAAAAATTGAGCTCTTCAATGCAAAAAAAAATCTTAAAATCTGAGTGATATTATAGTTTCAGAGATTAGCGCGCTCAACCAAATAAGCAAACTCTTCGGCCTTATTATATTAGTATACTCGTGCATAGCTATAAAACTGCATAAATTTAGGTTGGTGGGTTCAATTTAATAATTTATCTATTCGTTGCTAACATAGTTCATTACGTTCGCTAAACCAACCGAGTGAATGACGTGGTGTTAGGCAGGCCAGTGCAATGTTTGTTAAATAATAGGGCTATTATAATAATATTATTATAATTATTATAATAATCCGTTTTTTTAGATTTTGTTAAAATTAATTTTAGATGATCCTTCCGGAACGATACTTTTTTTGAATGAAAGGTATCCCATGCCCTTCTCTGTATCTCTGAAATAGTGTATACGAAATTCTTTTGTTATGAGTTGAGTAATTAAGGCGTGAAAGCGTAACAAACAAACTCATTTATAAAATGAGATTATACATAAGGATGATACATACATACATACATACATACACACACACACGCACGCACGCACGCACGCGCGCGCGCACGCACGCACCCACACACACACACACACACACACACACACACACACACACACACACACACACACACACACACACACACACACACACACACATTTTGTTATACTTGGTAAAGTATCCATATTTTTATCAGAATACTCAATATTTTCCGTAAGTTCCAGAGAACTTATTTAAGCAACCTCTTTTTGATATATTTTTTTAAAGCATACTTTATTTAACTTCTGATATTTTATGAAAAATCTCGTCATCGAAAACATCTATTGCTGAAAAAAGGACAATCATTTCATTTTGTCAAAACGCTTGGTCGACATGACTGGCGACTTCAGAGCATGCTATTACTGATATGATATAAAGCATGATATGATTATTAATTATTAATAATAATAATGGCTTGACTAGCTTATTGATCGAATGGTTGAGATGCCTTAGGTGTCTGTCTCAAAGGTCCCGGGTTCGTTTCCCGTCAAGGCCAACAATGGACCGGACATGAACTTTTTAATAGTTGCATAATGCATAATAGTAACAATACAGTTTCTTATAAGGCTTATCCTTCCAAAAAATTAAATTTTTGCAACATTTTGTAACAGTATTATTCATTATATATACGCCTTTTCTTCAGCGAAAAAAATATATGTTTATCTACAAGATATGAGGAATGATTTGTTGTGATTAAAATTTTTATTTTATTGAAATTGATTCAGGAAAAAAATTCTAAACTCACCCCTTTTATTTTCAGTTATAACAATCTCACTTCTACAATATTTATCAAAAGATTATGAAATTTTGTACACTTATGAAGATAACAATGTAGCATGATTTGTTGAAAGCGCTTTTTGAAAATTCGTAAAATTGAATTTTATATAATGTTTTTATCAAAAATATTTCCCCACTTACTCAGCGCTAGCCCGTTCTCGTCCATAAAATCAGTGCGGGGCGAGTCGTGATGCTAGACGGACCTGTGCCGCGTTGCGCTTCATCAAATTAT
Source organism: Synanthedon andrenaeformis (assembly GCA_936446665.2). NCBI lineage: Eukaryota > Metazoa > Arthropoda > Insecta > Lepidoptera > Sesiidae > Synanthedon > Synanthedon andrenaeformis. The sequence continues at coordinate 2,939,036 of OW387780.2, read as the reverse complement.
TAATTTTTACGTAATAAACAAAGAATAAACATTTTAGTGGCAGAACAGACAGTGCATGATAGTGTATATAATACTTTAATAGGTTTTCTTTTTTGTCTTTTTAATTAAATCTTTAAAAAACTATATGTAAATTATGTTGTAATATAATATTCAATTTATTAATAATCTGAAATATTCAATTTGAATATTCAATTAATAATTCATCTGTATATATACTTGTTATCTAAATTTAATAAAGATAGGAAGTAAGCAAAGGAGGCAAAAGCGTAATATATCAAAAATAAACCAAACGAGGAAGGAAAGTTTTCATGAATTTTAATTAATTAATTAATATTAATATAAAGCCACTATAAAGCCGGATTCCCACTCACGTATCTAGTGACTCATCGAATTGTTCTCCTAGAAGGAGCGGTGGGGGGTTTCCCTATTGTAGGTGGTCGCGTAGGGGACGCCCCCGTGACCTCCAAAAAAAAAGCCCCCTCCTTGGACCCCCCCGACCATAACTCGGAAACGGCGCGTCACAGCCGTGTCGTGTTTGGGCTCATCGGGAACGTCTCGACGAGATAAAAAATCTGACGCCTCCCTCGGACCCCCCCGACCGTAACTCGGAAACGGCGCGTCACAGCCGGGTCGTGTTTGGGCTCATCGGAGACGTCTGGACGAGATAAAAAAAATTGAACTCAGCCGCTTTTTTGTCCCACTCAATAGATTTTTTGAAAAAATTGAAGAAGCAAGATTCTCGCTCTAAAAAGTTCGTAATCTTTATCAAAATTAAAAAAAATTATTACCGCCGGCATTAGCGTTACCCAAACAAAACGTACCACGCGAAGTTTGCACGGTTGGTGCAAAAACTCAATTGTTTTTACTGAAAATTAAAAAAATTGTTAGTTTTGATAAAAACTTTTGTTTGGCTCTTTTACCATATATTTTATATTCGTATAAAGAAATATACATATATCTATACATATAAATAAAATTGGAGTGTCTGTTTGTAATATTGAAATTACCGTTTTTTACTACATGCATATGAATATATATACGTACATACACCATATATGAGTACATACACCAAAATAAACCAACGACATAACCAAACCAAATTTTTGTCTGTCTGGGTGTCTGTTTGTTCCGGCTAGTCTCTGAAATGGCTGAACCGATTTTGACGGGACTTTTATTGGCAGGTAGCTGATGTAATAAGGAGTAACTTAGGCTACGTTTATTTTAGAAAAAATACACCCCGGGCCAAGCCGGGAGCGCGCCGCTATACACTCTAAAAACATAACCCTCGTTGTGGCGCAGACGGGTAAAATTTTTTACTAGGTAACATAATTTACTACCTAAAAAACAAAACACGCTTCATTGTTACTGAATTATCCCTCTACATTGTAAATAATTATAAATTTGTAGTATGTATTTGCAGTAAAGTAGGCTCAGTTGACTATGTCGTGCCTTTGTCGTCTAGTCTCCATACTACTCTTTGCCATCTCTGTGCGGTCGATCTCTTGTAGAGGGTGGCGCGGGGAAATTAGCCTAATAATTCAAGGCCAAATCGGCGTTATACACCTTAAATTGGGAACAATCCCTTTGAAAGCAACATTACACAACCAGCAAATCAATTGGTAATCAAATTGAATCTCTAAGCAATCAAATGACCTAACCGCGCCGTTCCATTAAAACGTTTCAATATTTATATAGGTTACTATGCAAGCAACTGCATGATAGATGTATTCATTGATAATATATATTCAACCCAACCGAGTAAGAACCCAATTCTTAAAATACATGTATACCTTTTTTTTTTTTATTTATAATTTTATCAATTTTAAGGGCTAATATATAAAATAACATGTAAAACGATAAAACTAAAAACCACTGAGGTTTAATCTCGTTTTATCATTTGAAATTATTAATAATTCTAACTATATACTATTAATTATTATTAATATTGTTATTAATTATATACAATTTAAAAAATATTGCTTTAATTTAAATTTAATATTTTTAATCGATATATTGTTACATAGATCTGAAGGTAGGCCGTTGATAAGGTGTGGGACAATATAAGCAGTAGTTCTTTCGCCATACGTATTATTTGCGCGCTGTGTACGTAATCGCTTTTTTGAAATAGCTCTAGTGCATACAGGTTGTTCCATCAATTTTTTTAAGGACTCGTTAAAAAATTTTTCTTTCAGTATTGAAAAAGAAAACTGATTCTTTATTGATAAAATCTTACAGTGCTTAAAAAGACCGTTCTCATCGTCGTAGTATTTATTTTTAATTTTAGTTGAGACTAATGTTTTTAGAATTTTTACTTGTAGTTTGTAGATTTTGTTTAAATAACTTTTGTAGGTTCGACCATAACTACTGAGTCCATACTGTATATAGGGTTCTGCTAGTGCATGATAAAGCATAAGTTTCACTTTAAATGGTATACGATTTTTTAATATTGTAATATTTGCAAGGAAAATCCTTAATTTATCGCAAACTAGTTCGATATGAGGGTTCCAATTAAATTTGTCGTCTATAGTTAATCTGAGCTATGTTTGGGTTATATACTGGTATAATATACGAGTATATATTATTCATAAAATTAGTCGCTGTATGTCTCTATGTTTCTCTTCTATTTTCTTCTAAGCCTCCCAATGAATTTTTATACGGTTTTCACTATAAGAAAGAGCGATAAACGAAGAAGCTTTGAATATAATTTGTAAAAAAATTGCACCCGAACGAAGCCAGGGGTCTCTTTTTTGAAATCAATTTTATGTAGTAAAAGTGTAAGCCTTATATATTTAGATACCTATATAGATATCGTTCATATACCTACTTAAAATCAAACAATAATTAATAATTTGGAAAAAATTATAAGTTGAAATACATATGTACATTGTCAAAGATATATTATAGGTTTACCAACGATACAAACATAATCATATCATAATCAAACATGATTATGATATGATGATACAAATTGAGGTAATTAAATAGGCAGCATAGCTACATAAGACTACTATTATGATTGCAAGATCAGCTGGTTGGTATGGCGATTTATTTAAAGAAAAAACTTAAACAGCGCATAAGAATGCAATATATTCATGTATATCTAAGGACTAAAATTGCATTTTGGTCCTTAGGTATACATGAATATACGTTATAAATAAGCTAATTAATTTTGAGATGGTTTTTGTAACGTGAATGAGTTACCGGCCTACAAAACGTAGTACCATAGTCAGCTCAATGCTAATGAGGGTATAATGATCAGCGGCATTAATCAATTTGCACGAAACGTGGTTAAATTCCCTTCGTTCCCGTTTAATATGTAATCAATAAACATTGATAGCGTCGCGTGAGAAATGGAAATTCTTTTCTACTTTTTTTAAAAATTCTGCCTCACTCCTTGTTACTTATTTAAGAAAAAAAAACGTTTAAATCATGACCACAAAAAATTGCTTTTACAATTTTACTACTCTCTTATTTTTTACCATTTACTAATTAACTTATATTATATGGTTTGTGAAATTTATGAAAAATTTATTATTTATCTTTTATAATACTAGTATATACTATTAAATAATTCATATAAATTATTCACGAATTGTAATATCATCAAGCTTGGCTCTCTTAGCCATAGTACTCCTAGTGGCTGCATTACCTCGTTGTGTAGCAAAGCTAATTTGCTGACCAACCTGGAATTGTCAGTTATGTTAATCAATCGTTTCGCCAAAATGTTGGGTTTTGCACATTGGGACCCCACCGAACTACAGATTAGACACCGAAGGGAATAAAAATGTAACCTCTACTGATCTCTATAATTGTATATTAGACCACGTCTGCAGCAGCACTGGCTACAACTGTACCATGAAAATGAGACGGTGCCAATGTGCCGACGAATTGGTTAACATAACTTAATTAAACAAATTATTTTAATTTACTGTTTACAAATTTTTACTTGGGACAAACAGTCCAATTAGGTGGAGCCAACTTCAAGAAGGAGGTCAATCGTCAATCCAGCTCGGATGGGCATCAGCGTTCAGGAAGCTCGGAGACATCTTCTCGTCCAAAATTCCTCAGTGTCTCAAAACTGTTGTCACTTTCCAGTGATGATATATGGCGCTGAAAGTGGTCTCTAACTATGGGCCTCGTAAGAAAGCTCAGCGTCGCTCAACGAGCTATGGAGAGGGCTATGCTCGGGGTTACACTGCGAGATCGAATCAGAAATGAGGGGGGGATCCGTAGACGTACGAAAGTTAAGCCGACGGATTAGTACAGGACACATAGTAGTAGCAGGAAGTAAAAGAAATACATATCATTATATCTAGGTACGTTTCTTTTAATCTCCGTTCTTCGGTACAGTTAAAAAATCATTAGTCGACACCTGCCGCCGTATTTGCTAATTATAAATACTTTTCTGTAAATTCTTTTGAACTTTAATTCATCTTTAAATATAAAGTTTAAAGGCAATTGCTCTTTTTGTTTCTTAAAAATATTTTTAATCTTTCTTAATAAGTGTTCGGGTGTTGGACGCGGTATAAGAGTTCCATAGCGGCGTAAGAGTGTCGCTATTCCATAGCAATTAATCTAGTAATAATATATTACAAGGAAAGACATGTATGCTAATTGTAAGTTAAATTATATCAAGCAGCTCTGCTGTAATAGTATGAAAGTGATGATTAAAAGTAGGTACACGTACGAATTTTTAACGAAACCGAAATATATACTAAAGTATTTACTAAATAATTCAGTTATGATTTTTTTTTTGTGTTTTAATTTGAGATGGGCTGGCCAACAACCAACTGTGTAGCAAGGATGAGGCCTATGATGAATAGACCTCACCCAGAAAATGCCTATTTACTAGAACTTTGAACAGATTTGGGTTATATGAGTTCCAAACCTTGGCAGTGCGCATTATAAAGGATGTTTTAAAGCGCTTGATCCGAAAAAGAGGGATTCTGACAAGATAAGGATGACAAGACTCTTGTCCGTACGTTTGTATGTCCGATTGAAGGCGGTATGAGCTCATGCATAGACTGGCAACTTTGCGTCTATGTGCTAAGCTCTACATATTAGTTTTTAAAAGTGTACTGTCGCCAATGAGTCTCCTAGCTCTGCGTTCCACCGAGTCGAGTGCGGCAAGTTGGTATGTGGCTAAGCCATCCCAAAGGTATACTCATGTAGCAAAGCAATACTCCATCCAAGATCGTACTTGCGCCTGATACAAAGATAAGAGTTGACCAGCCGTAACCTATCGCTTCACCCTATTTAGGATGCCCAGCTTCTTAGCTGCTGTTTGGGATTTGGACTCGATAGAGGACTCGATGAGTACTTATAATGAGCAAGCATACCACATTATACTAATTCTTTGAGCCTATTTATCTGTTCTGTGATTTTATTAATCTAGGACCTAGATTAATAAAATCACGGAACAGGTATATATACCTAGATTCTAGGTATATATACCTATATATGTAAAGTCTCTGTCCTCCACTTCTGTTAATCCGCTAACTTCTTCTAAACCACCCAATGGACCTTGATAGTTTCAAGGAATGTTTGAATTTATCCACATGTTTTATCCACATGTTTATGTGCAGAGACAGGTCACCAGTTGTTACTTAATTGAATTAATCAAAATCTTATGAAATATTTCAAAACATTAATAACAAATTACGGTTGTGGTTGCGTTGCTAACTTAATAAAAACTTATTGCACGGGTATTCAAAAGCACTCACTCAAATTACATAGATGTAACTTAAGCAAACAAGTTGATTGAAGTGGGATGCTATCTTCAACTTACTTCTACAATGATTAAGTTTTCCACTCTATTCATTGGCATTGCAAAAGAACATTATACATTTAAAAACGTATTTGAATAGTTTCCAATTGCGAAGTTTACTTGACGAGCCTTTTGGTCGGTTAAAGTGCTGACTTGCTCAAAGGGAAGTTTCCTGGCATTCGTCTGAATGCATCACCTCTCTGTTGTGTGGTTTTCTTAATTCAAACCTGGTGCTGATTTTATTTCACACATTTCATCTATTATTTCGTCTAGAGCGCAGATTTGATGACTACCAGCCTCCCGAACAAGCCGGTTTTCGCAAAGGTTATAGTACCATAGCTCACATTCATACGTTACGCCAAGTGGCGTTTGTGGACTATGAGAAGGCCTTCGATTCAATCGAAACATGGGCAGTGCTCGAGGCTCTGCAGCGATGTCGCATTGATCATCGGTATATCGTGGTATTAAAGTGTTTATACAATAAAGCCACCATGTCGGTTCGAGTACAGGAGCACAGCACACAGTCCATTCCATTGCGAAGAGGTGGACAGGGAGATTTAATCTCTCCGAAACTGTTCACTACCGCTTTGGAAGATGAATTTAATGTCCATGTTGTGCCTACCCCAGTAACAGTTGGAAACTCAACTCTTGAAGTTGTTGACGAGTAAGTACATATACTTGGGACAAACAGTCCATTTAGGTAGACCCAACTTTGAAAGGGAAATCAATCGTCGAATCCAGCTCGGATGGGCAGCATTTGAGAAGCTCCGAGGTATCTTCTCGTCCAAAATTTCTCAGTGTCTCAAGACAAAGGATTTCGACCAATGTGTGTTGCCGATGATGACATATGGCGCTGAAACGTGGTCTCTAACTATGGGGCTCGTAAATGAGCTCAATGTCGCTCAACGAGCTATGGAAAGAGGGCTATGCTCGGGGTTACACTGCGAGATCGAATCAGAAATGAAGAGATCCGTAGACGTACGAAAGTTACCGACATAAGCCGGCGGATCAGTAAGTTGAAGTGGCAATGGGCAGGGCATATATTACGGAGAGCCGACGGCCGCTGGGGCCGGAAGGTTCTCGAGTGGAGGCCACATACCAGCAAGCGCAGCGTAGGACGTCCACCCACAATGTGGACAGACGACCTAATAAAGGCCGCGGGTCAACGGTGGATCCAGGCTGCTTCTGACCGGTCCTATTGGAGAGTTATGGGGGAGGCCTATGTCCAGCAGTAGACGTCCTGCGGCTGAGATGATGATGATGATGATGATGATTATGATTTCATCTATTTATTTGGTAGATCAAACTACACGGTAGACCTAGTGTATCAGATCTATTGAGTAGACCTGGATATGAATATTTAAGGATACCGATTAAATTTGGCACACATATAATTAATACCTGGATTAACAAAACTAGGGAACGTCTTAAAATATAAAGAGTGGGCGCCACGGCGACACCGATGCAGCGATAGATATGTCAGATATTTTCTCAGGAGTTATAATTTTTATTTTTCAACGCGGACGAGTTCAACGTGACCAGCTAGTGAATTTATAACATTGTAATAACTTAGCATAACTTGTAAGAAAGAATATTTACTTAGATTAAGGTCCGAATTCTAATTCGGATAATACAGGAGTAAGAATAAGTCAGTACAAGGCATTGGTGGTGAGGTTACCTATAAAGGCAAAGATATGGGAAAGATAAAAGAAATGAATAACAATGCGGTAGAAAGTAAAAGTAATTGACATCAGAAACAGCGTGGACGATGAACAAGTGTTTGCCTTTCGTTAGCAACATTTACAAGTCACACGGAATGGAAGGAGTGCTTCAGGGTCGGAGCGCACACAGCAATTAGCGTCCACTTCTTTTAACGCTATTTGCATCTTTAATTAAAAAATTATCAACACTCAACGGGCGAATTTTCTAATATAACAAATATAATGTTCCATACTAGCTGACCTGGCAGACGTTGTTTAAAAAAACGTCAATATATGATTGAAATGTTTGAATTGTCAGCTATATACTTTAGACGGGGAAAGGAAAAATGAAGTTCGTTTTTCTAATAATTCTTCCAATTTTTCTCTTCCAACCTCTCTCGGACTTCAAGGAATATTTTTTTTTTTTTTTTCGAGGAGAAATCCTTTTATTGATCCCCTGCCGCTTGCTAGGCGACAGGGGTATGTGGGGGTCGACAGCGTACTCCGCGTTGCCCACGTGCAGGCGGAACTGCCCCTACCCACTAAAACTCCCCGGTATCTCCTTGCCCTTTGAGCAGGGTGAACCGGGCTCTGGCGAACCAACAACTCCGATCCACCCCAGGGCAGCCTAGCCATCGCTGGCTAGGCTAACGCCAATGGGGGGATTGCCCGGAGATATCCGAGCAATCCCCAGACGGGGGGGGACCCGTGCAGGCACACACAGTTAGCAGCTGTGTGCGCAGGTCCCCTAGAGCATTTGAAGACGGGCTTGGTATGCCCGCCTTCTCCTGCCCGGCCGTCTGCGTCTGAGGGAGCCGAGAGCCGCCGCTTCCTCCCGCTCCCTCTCAGCTGCCTCCTTCTGCGACATAACATATTTGCAGAAGGAGGCAAATGCTTTCCAATTGGTCTCACTGTCAAGCATGGCTTCGACCATGCTTGGCAGTGAGACGTCGATACCACCCAGCGCCGCACTTAGCTCGCGGCGCTGCAAACTCCAGGCCGAGCATACTTGGAGTGTATGCTCGGCCGTATCGTCAGGGTCGCCGCAGTGGTGGCACTGCGGCGTTTCCTCTTTTTTAATACGGTGCAGATAATGACCGAAACACCCGTGCCCGCATCATCTGCACCATGTAGAAGGTGAGGCAACCACTTCGGCGCCTCACCCACGCCTCTAAGACCGGACGGATCGCGTGGATCGTCCGGCCGCCAAACTCGGGCTCCCGGAGTGCCTCACTCCAGTTTTGGATCGCCACCTCCTGCGCCTCTGCGCGTACCCGTCGCACATCCTCGGCGACGGGTCTCCCTCCTTGGGCCCGTACGGCGACCCGGTGTCGATGCACCTGGGACAGAACCAGGGCATCGACATCCCACGGGGGCGTGCCTGCTAGCACACAAGCGGCCCCGCGGCTTACCGTGCTATAAGCCCGCATGGCCCGGTTCGCCAGGGCCTTTTGAGGTCTGCACAGGAGGGTCCGGGTGTGGGGAGTGAGACACTCCGCCCAGACCGGGGCTCCGTAGAGTGCCATCGACCTTACCACCCCCTGGTAAAGCCGACGGCACGCCGAGTTTGGTCCTCCCTGATTCGGGAGGAGCCGTCCGAGTGCGGCTGCGGCTGCGGACAGCCGAGGAGCGAGGAGCTTGAAATGCTCCTCGAAACTCCAGCGGGGGTCCAATGTCAGGCCGAGATATTTCATATGCATCTCGACCGGTATCCGGACCCCCTCCACTCGGACGTGGAGCCCCGGTTGGATCCTGCGGCGTGGGGGAAGGAAACTCATGGCCCTAGTTTTATCTAGGGCCACCTCCAACCCGAGCAGGCGAATGCGCCAGACAACCATCGATGTGCCTCTCGACGCTAGGTCTATCGCCTGCTCCCACGTCTTAGCTCTCGCCGCGACCAGAGTGTCGTCGGCGAAGCAGACAACCTCCATCTTGGGAAGGAGGTTGCCTCGCAGGACCCAGTTGTACCCCAGGTTCCACAGTAGTGGGCCGAGTACGGCCCCCTGGGGTACGCCAGCCGCCATTGGGCGTCTGTGGACGCGGCCATCTGCGCCCTCGTACAGCACTACCCGACCAGAGAGGTAGTCGGAGACGAGGGCGCAGAGGTAGGACGGCACCCGGTGGAAACGGAGTGCCGCCCTGATACATTCATGGGGGAGGCTGTTGAATGCGTTGCGGATGTCAAGCGACACCGCGACAACAGCCTCCCCCCTGCCGGTGGCCTCCTCGGACCACCTTTTGAGGAGGCCCACCGCGTCCATCGTAGACCGACCGGTGCGGAAGCCGAACTGACGATCATGTAGGTTCGGCCCCTCCGTCTCCAAGTGCTCGACGATCCGCCGAGCCATGATCCTCTCCATGGCCTTGCCGGAATCGTCGAGCAGGACCACCGGTCGGTATCCAGCCGGCGAGTCGGCAGGGCGGCCCTCCTTACGAAGAAGGCAGAGTCGCCCCACCTTCCACCTCGCCGGAAACTTGCCTCGGGCGATGCTCGCGTCGAGCACCGCCCGGAACCTCTCCTCCATAGGCCCCAGCGCGATCGCCAGGGCCTTTGCCGGGACTCCGTCCGGCCCTGGGGCCGTCTTTTTCCTCCTGATCCGCTCCCTCACCGCCTCAAACTCTACATCAGAGACGGGAGGGCCCTGCAGTTCGGCCTCCGGCAGTGGTTCTGGAGGCTCCATATTGGGGGGCTCGAACGGGCCGGGGGTCGGGAAAAGGGACCCCACGACCCTATCGAGCAGCGACGGATCTAGAGCAGCCGTGGAGGGGGAGCTCGACGCGAACTTCCCCCTCACGGCCCTATACGGACGGCCCCAAGGGTCAGCGTCCAGGAGGGCCAGGAAGCGCTCATGGGCTTCCTCCTTGGCCCTGCAGATGCCTTTCTGCAGGGCGTTATGAGCCTCCCTGTACGCCTGACGAAGGAGGACCTCTTCGTCAGGCGTCCTCCTGAAGCGTCGTCTCCGGCAACGGAGGAGAGCACGTCTGGCCGCTAGGCAAGCGGAGCGCAGGGAGCCAATCTCCTGCGCCCACCAATACACCCTCTTCCAACGAGGAGGAGGGCGCCACAGCGGCATGGCGGCATTACAGACTTCCCGGAGGTCGTCTGCAAAGTGGTCCGCCATGCCATCGGGATCCCCTGCGAGGTGAGGGGGGAGGGGCGACCATTCCCTCACCATCGCGGCCTCCTCCGCCACGTCCGGACGGAGCTTGGCAAGAGCCCACCTGGGGAAGGCGGCTCCCGCCGTGGGATCCCGTAGCTGCCGTGCACTAGCGGCCCGCGTGGAGACCTCAAATCGGACATATCGGTGGTCCGACATGGTCTCCACGTCTTCCACCACCGTCCATCCCTGGATTTGGGCAGCGAGGGCGGCAGTGGCGAAGGTTACGTCAACAATGGACGCACCCTGCCACCGTACGCACGTGGGAGAGGTACCCTGGTTGAGTACCTGGAGCCCTAGGCCCAAAGCCCAGGACTCCAGAATATCCCCCCTCACGTCCGTCCTGGGGGACCCCCACACCGAGGATTTGGCGTTGAGGTCCCCCGCCACCAATACTGGGAGTGGGGCCGCACGCCTCACCACACCCTCCACCGCAACCAGGAAGGATTCAAATTCCGCCCGGCTGCGGTTAGGGGAGAAGTAGGTCGACACGACCACCATACTCCCCCAGTTCGCTGCCACAAATCCAGAGCCCCTCTCCCTGAGGGAAAGGGGAGGAGCAGCACCACCTGCCCTCACCACCATCGCAGCGGAGCCGTCCAGATCCCCCAACCAATGGGGGCTCTGGGGAACAAGATACGGCTCCGCCACCACCGCCAGGTGAATCTCCCACTCCGCCATGGACTGGCACATAAGGTCCTGTGCCCTGGCGGAGTGATTGATGTTCGCCTGGAGGAATCTCGTTGTGGGCCTATTGGGCATTGGTGGTGTCCATGGTCTCCTCCCTTGCGGCCGGGTTGGCCCCTGCCTTGGCGGCCGAGCGGATGAATTCACTGCCTACGAATTTTCGAGTGCATTCTAACATTAATACAAATCATTTACATATATGTAGGTCGTAAGCAGGCTGACTGTCAACTTGATGATATGTGGATAATGAGTCGTACAATGACACACACAGCTTGACGCCTCATATACTGCAAGTGCGATGCCAATTTATGAATTTGAACCACGCGAAGGATATGGGATTAGGACAGGTTAGGGCATTCCATACTCACTCACCTAAACACAACAGTATAACGTGATTTATTCCACGGTAGTCCTTTGTAAGAGGATAGTTACTGCCGCCAGTAACTTCACGGCTTTCAAGGTGCTTATAGAAACAAGGAATAGGTATATGTAAGATCACTGTAAGAACATGAAAGCCTTCCTGGAGGCAGTAACAACCCATTACTAAAGACCTAAGTGAAATAAAAGAATTTGTGCTGTTGTGTATATATGTTACACTGTCATGTCACCAGCTTGTTCTTGTTACTATCCTTTATAATATTAGAGTCCAAAGCGCCCTTGCGGCCATCTAATCCTATTGTTTTAATAATGGTAGCTATCTACCATCAAGTGTCCGCCTACTTGTCAAACTGTCAACATTTTAAAAAAATGCGCTTGTTGTAGCAAACAAGTCTCAACAACCAGCAGCAAGTAATACAGATTGTATAAATACCAAATCGTAAATTTATCAAATCAAATTTACAAGCTCGACCTTTTCATCGCAATAACCATTTGCAATTAACAAGCTTACGATCCGAAACCTAAATCCTAAGAACTAATCAAAAAATCCATTATTAAAACAAATATTTCGCGTGTAGATACTTGTTATACACAATTATTGCTATTTGTTCGGATCGAAGGGTGTCCACTTATTCTGGACAAATGAAATCGTAAATTTATTTCGATATCACATGAGAAAGACCCCGCGTTCATAATTACCAGGTTAATCTCGAGATTACCCCGAGTTCTGTCTTGTGGGGTTCGATGCTGCTTTAGCAATATGTCGATAATATTTTAAATTTATTTTCATTAAACACTTTTATAGCTTTACTACATTTTATGTTCAAGTATTCAAAAAACATTATTGTTTTGTAATTCGTGGTACTAATTTCTGCATAACCCGTTTTTAAAAAAAAAAATATGTAGATAATAAATTTTACATCTTTTTGTTTTATTGTATGTTCTCGCTGTTTTTCAAGAGATGGCTCTACTAGTAAGTGCTGGACGATTATGACATAACCAAAACGTCATTAACCAAGCCTAGACATATGGTAAAAAAACCGCTTTGACACATTAGTGGGTTTGTTTTTGCGTCGTGTACTTTTGGTTGTGCGAAAATGTCTGATTTTGTGCCAAATAATCGTCATTTGCGGGAAGTGTTGCTTTTCTTCTTTCATTCGAAAAAAACGGCGGCTGAAGCGCATCGAAAACTCCAAAAAGTTTACGGAGATGCTGCTCTAAGTGAAACAACGTGCCGTGATTGGTTCCGTCGCTTTAAAGGCGGTGATTTCGATGTTGACGACCGTTCGCGTGAAGGAAGGCCAAAGAACTTCGAAGACGCTGAATTGAAGGCATTGCTCGATGAGGATCCGCGCCAAACGCAGAATGAGCTTGCTTCAGCATTGGGAGTTACCCGCCAAGCCATTTCTAAGCGATTGCATGCGTTGGGAATGATTCAAAAACAAGGAACTTGGGTTCCTTATGATTTGAAGCCAAGAGACGTTGAGCGTCGTTTTATCGCCTGTGAACAACTGCTCCAGCGCCAAAAAAGGAAGGGTTTTCTTCATCGCATCGTTACGGGTGATGAAAAATGGATTCATTACAGCAATCCAAAGAGAAAAAAATCATGGGGACTGCCCGGTCATGCCTCTACGTCGTCGGCTCGGCCGAATATTCACGCTTCGAAGGTTTTGCTGTGTATTTGGTGGGACCAGGACGGTGTAATTTATTATGAGCTGTTGAAACAGGGCGAAACCATCACTGGGGAACGGTATCGAACTCAATTGATGCGATTGAGCCGAGCACTGCGCGAAAAGCGGCCACAATACGAGCAGAGACACGAAAAAGTGATTTTACAGCATGACAATGACCTCACGTTGCCAAACCCGTTAAAACCTACTTAGAAACGCTCAAATGGGAAGTTCTACCCAACCCGCCATATTCCCCAGATATTGCGCTGTCCGATTATTACATGTTCCGTTCGATGGCACATGGTCTGGCTAATCAGCAGTTCCGCTCATATGAAGACATCTCAAAATGGCTTGATTCGTGGATAGCCTCGAAAGAAGAACACTTCTACCGTGACGGTATTCGAGCTCTGCCAGAAAGATGGGAAAAAGTTGTCGCTAGCGATGGAAAATATTTTGAATGATTCGTTTGTAACCATTTTTTCACAATAAAGTGGCATTTCAATAAAAAAAACAGCGAGAGCTTAGTTGCGCACCTAATATGTATAAAATATGTAGCATATTTAGTTTAGTATTTACATATAAAAAATATATTCTCATATTGGCAGTTTACATTGCAGTTCAATATTACATTCACGTACATATTATATTGTATTATATTATATTATATTATATTATATTATATTATATTATATTATATTATATTATATTATATTATGTTATGTTATGTTATGTTATGTTATGTTATGTTATGTTATGTTATGTTATGTTATGTTATGTTATGTTATGTTATGTTATGTTATGTTATGTTATGTTATGTTATGTTATGTTATGTTATGTTATGTTATGTTATGTTATGTTATGTTATGTTATGTTACGTTACGTTACGTTACGTTACGTTGCGTTGCGTTGCGTTGCGTTGCGTTACGTTACGTTACGTTACGTTACGTTACGTAACGTTACGTAACGTTACATTACGTTACATTACGTTACATTACGTTACATTACATTACATTACATTACATTACATTACATTACATTACATTTATATTATATTATATTATATTATATCATATCATATCATATTATCATTTCATATCATATATCATATCATATTATATTATATCATATCATATCATATCATATTATCATTTCATATCATATATCATATTATATTATATCATATCATATCATATTTTCTGTATTCATTAATTATTCTCTGTTTATTCCAATGGTTATCAATTTTTTTCTCTTTTTGTTTCTATTTTATAATTTGCTATATGTTGAAATGTTTTGATCTCTAAATGGAACCTTTACTAGCTGTAAGTTTTGAAAAAATTCAATAAATCCTAAGTGTGTCGCGACATTCTAGTTTGGCCTAACTAGTTAATGAAAAATAACTCATTCAAAAAAATTAACTGTAGATAAATTGGATAGAAAAGTTGTATGAAGTAAGAGGATCAGGGAAAATCATGCTTAGGTGAGATCAATATCGATATTTATTTGTTCACATCTTGACAACCCTATACTCACCTGACATGAAATTGATATTGGTTAGTTTAATTTTGAGCTTAAATTGGAGGGCTGCTAACATACGTGTGGGTGTTCCGTGAACGGCCGAAGTCTTGACGTAATTTAAATCAATTATTCAACAATCAGACCTGGTTCACTACAGATATCCAAACAACCGACAGTCATAACTCAAAAGAGTATATACAAGGAATATTTTTGGAATAACAACATTTCATATTCTGTTTGCGTAGTCCAAATCAATAGTATTCGAAATGTCCTATTAAACGTATTATTCAGTTCCATTAAATGGTTTAAATGAACTGAAACAGTAACTTCTTTAAAAGTTGTTTTTTTTTTTTCATGTATGTCAAATGAAATAATTTTCTACAAGTTTATGTTGCTAATGTTATACAAAAGTATAACATAAGCAACGCTACGGATACTGCAAACCCGCTGTCGATTACAGTAGTACTAAAGTGATTTGGAAAGGGGATAGGATTGTTACTCTAAAAAAAGATTAAAATTAAATTTTTGGAATATTATTTTATTTAATTCTGTAAATATTTGACAGACGTGGGTCACAATTAGTAAATTGTTATTTACTGTAATTTTCGATTTACATAAATTAATAACAGCAAGAATTTTTTTAATAGAGATTACCTTTAAAACAATTTATTTGAATATATATGTAACTTAATATTTTAATATATTGCAACAATGTGCCACTTCATATCTAATCTATACATATTATGAATACATACATCCGCCTCCGTCTGTGTCTCTGATAACTACTAAACCATCTAACTTATTTTGTTATGATACGGTTTTCATTAATGGAAAGAGCCAAAGACGAGGAAGGTTTGAGTATATAATTTACAGAAAAAACTGCATCCGTGCAGTCGGGGGCCGATTTGCTAATTCTATATTGCGTTAGTTCTGTGTAAAGTGCTTGTTCACGTAGAACGCGCGGGCGCGGTGGCAGGTGCGGTCGCGGTGGCGGTTGCGGTGGCGGTTGCGGTCGCGGTGGCGGGTGCGGTCGCGGTGGATGTGGCGAGCTCGTGTTCACATTGACTCACATTGACCGCCGGGCGTTTGCGCGAGTGTGACGTGTTGTCAGAAGTTGAAAAAATGAACGACGATCTCTTAGTTTTAATAATTCACTGATAAACTCCTCTGTATAAACGACATAATGAAAACGTACCATCATTTCTAGCGACAAGTTCAAACTGGTTGATTTTACCTGGGTCGCGAGTGAATGCTACGACAATTTTATTGTGACCGCTGTTAGTCCAGTCAATGAAGCCTGAACTTTGTCATTTTGACCTGGGTGAGTAGAACCAACGGAAAAATGTGCGTTAATGATCCTGCAATAACATATCGAAAATGCAGGGTCCTAAATCACCGTTTGCAAAAAAATTGCAAAAAGGTGAAAAAATGACTTTTTCTCAAATATCTCCAAAACTATAAGAGACATGAGACGTCATTTCAAGCCATACATCAATCGATTCAGAATCGATTAATATATGGGTTGAAATGACGTTTTTTAGAAGTAGAAATCACTCATTTTTTAGTTAATTTACAAAAAAAAAGTTAAAAATAAGAGTGGGTGTAATCGATTCAGTTTTCGTATTGAAATGACGTTTTTCCAGATGAAAAATGAGTCATTTATTAGCAGGGTTGGAAAACAAACAGTTCAAAATGTTTAAAACAAGTGGTTTTTTTTTTTACATTTTACCTTTAGGCATCAATTTCAAATCAATTATAGCAAATAATAATCCATTTCTAA
This sequence comes from Synanthedon andrenaeformis, assembly GCA_936446665.2. Lineage (NCBI taxonomy): Eukaryota > Metazoa > Arthropoda > Insecta > Lepidoptera > Sesiidae > Synanthedon > Synanthedon andrenaeformis. Next base: position 2,922,381 of record OW387780.2, on the reverse strand, counting down.
ACTATTTCCTAATTCACATTAGTAAAAATTAACAAAACGATAAATATTAACGTTTTGTTGCGTATCTCTAATTTTTAAACCCTGTTTTTTTTCTTCATATTTTAAACATTGTTTAAAACTTGTTTTAACTGTGTTTTGAAACACTTAATAATCGATTGATATATGGGTTAAAATGACGTTTTCCAGATGAAAAATGACATTTATTAGTTAATTTAAAAAAAAATTATAAAAAAAAGTTAAAAATGGGAGTGCCTGTAATCGATTCAGTTTTCGATTCTGAATCGATTGATAATAGCTTAAAATAACGTTTTTGGAGATCGTTTATCAATAACAAAATTCCGCAACTAGGAGCCGAACGCGATTTTTTGAGCTAAGCGGACCCATGTCGCTCTGTCCGTCTCGCTCTTATGTAAAAAATTTCTGTCTTTGTCGCATTTATACTCTTAATCGCTGTGCGCACGCGCCTCACTCTATCCTTCTTCCTCTCATTTAGAAAAACTTGGTATCTCTCGCACGCATGCTTTTTCGTACGCCGCGCACGCGCAGAAATTTTGTGTGAGTGCGAGCGAGACATAACTATAGTCTTTCTCTCTCATCGCCAGTGCCGGATCCCTGAGAGAGTTCCCAAAACCCATTTCTAAGCTAAATCTCGATGAATCTTTTTTTTTCTTAGAAAATAACTTAATCTTATAGAAAATTTCATTCTAAATCGATTAGTGTGAAAATGAAATCAAAAAAATAATTTTTTGGTGGCTAAAAATGAATTTGAAAGTTTTTAATTGTTTATAAACAATATAAATGTACAACAACGAAAGGGTAATCTCTTAGGAAATGTTTCGGGGGATGCAGAAAAAAATCACTCCTATTTGGAAAATTATTTTTTTTTTTATTATTTTGAGCCAAAAAAAAAATTGTTTTCAATTTTTCATACTTTAAATGTGATTTCCGTGCCAACGGTGCCCGATACGCAAAAAATCATTCTAATCATTTTTGTAGAGAATTAAATTTTCTACAACTTTTATTTGAAACTTTTTCTCATGTCTCTTATAGTTTTCGAGATATTTGAGAAAAAGTCATAATTTTCACCTTTTTGCAATTTTTTTGCAAATCAATCCGGTGATTTAGGACCCTGCATTTTCGATATGTTATTGCAGGATCATTAACACACATTTTCCCGTTGGTTCTACTCACCCAGGTCAAAATGGCAAAGTTCAGGCTTCATTGACTGGACTATGAGACACGTACTTCGGAAATTTACATTTTAATGAGAAAAAAATTATTCAAATCGAAGAATTTCCTACTTGACCCATGAACTGCGGAATAAAGGAACCGCTTTCAACTTTTGAATTGATTCAATATTGTAATATATACAATTAAATATTCCAAAGTTAATTTAGAATACCGTTGAGGTATATATAAAACTAAAGTAATGAATCAAATATATCTTCTCGTACATCTCTTTAGGATACCAAAGTTATCCAAGTTACACTTAATTGTAGATATAGTTAATAATTACATTTCGTCAGCACTCTCACTTGTGTTCCTTAATTTATTAATGAAATTATATACGTAAGTGCTTTACTAATTAATTTTAAACATTTGATTAGTGACAGGAAATATATTGAGTTTAAAATTGAGTTTAAAAAAAAAGTTGTCATTTGATTTTGAACAATGCACACACTATAATGTTGATCTTGTTAATAATTCAAATAATTATTCATTTACTTAACAAATTCTAATCAGTTTAATTAACTAATTCTATTTTGATTCTTTTTTCTAAATTAAGTTTATTCTAGATGTTAAGAATTTAACTAATTCTATTTTCTACATTCTTACATAATTATCTTAAAAACATTTAAGTTAATATGTACAAAAAACGGCCGTTTTACTTGAGAGGGGTATTATATAGCTTAAAAATAAGCTTATTCTAAGCGCAGGTATATATATCGTGTACAAATCCGAACATTAGTTAGAGGATCTGTGAGCACGTGAAGTGAGCTGAATTGGGCTTGGTGGTGAAAAATACGCCGCTTGTTAAACATTCGCGATAAGCCCGTCTCAAAGGGAGAATTATCATACGCGGAGCCTCTTTATACGGAAATCACAGACTTTTAAACATTGGTGCAAAACATGGTTTGTTTCTACAAAATAAAAATATTCTTAATAGTAGGTACATAGACTTAATAGTACTTCTTAGTAGTACATAGACACATAGTATGGAGAGCCTAGGGCGGGGAAGGTTCTCGAGTGGAGGCCACGGAAGATTATTGCATTAAGTACAAAAGTAAAACAAACCGAAGTACCGAAAATAAAATTATTAGTAGGTAATGTTCAAACTTAAAATATACTGTATATTAGTGACAAAACTTGAAAAATATCCCATAAAGTTTTTGAAATATTATTGAAAATGTACAAAAATTGTAGCAATGATCGAGTCGCAAAGGCGACTGCTTATCCTAAAATCTATACAAAGGTAAGTAATAAACAATTTCACAATATTCAAATATTGTTGCCAAGTTATATATTGACAGGGAGAAACGATAAATAGCAGTTGTGAATTAAGCTTGTCAAAGTTACTTATATCCTAATAACATTTATAAGGCAATTCCGTTTCGAGACTTGGAAGCGGGCTTAATGAAATGCCGATTACGATGTACACTTCAAATCTCTACGGAGGAAAGATAAATACGGCGTTTTCTTTTACCTGTGCGGGAGATGAAATTATTCACAGTATTTCGTGCGGTATCCGAGGATTACCTCTGGCAACTTCAGAAGTCTCCGGAAAATATCACAGCTATGAATAATAAAAATTAGTCCGGTCTTACGACAGAATACGGAAGTACTTGAGAGAAAAGGAGCCAACTTTAATTAGACGATGAGTTCAGGAGACGATTTTGCTAAAATTTGGCTTTTTTATATTTTAATTTTAGCTCAACGTGCTGTTTTATGGTGTCTTAATTTTTCAGTAAAATCGTTCAAGTTTGTAACTTTTAATCTGCAGCCCGCAAGTTTTTATTAATTATCAAATAATATTTAATATAAAACGTTTTAAAAGGTGAACTTTAACGATTTTTTTCTTGAGCTTATTCATTTAAAATAAGCGTATCTACTGACTTTTTTGTTCAATTCTTGTAAAGTTATCTATATAATTATGAAACTGTTCTATTCATGTAGCATTCACTAATACTTAATCCTAATTTTCTGAGTGCTATACACATTGTGTGCTATAGAAAAGGCTAAAAAGCTTTAAAGCTATTTTATAAATCCATTATGTAAATACTTGTTACAAGTTTTAGTTCAATTACAAATCATTGTTAAACTAGACCTTTTATTAATTTTTAATTTTTAATATGTATTCTATTTAAAAAAATCTTATTTTTATTTTATTTTAAATAAATTACTGAAAATAGCAATCAGAATAATATATAATAATTATATGTGATAAAAAATACAAATTTTTTACACATTACAAAAATATAAGTAGGTTATGAATGTACTATAAAGTGTCATAAATATTTTCTAAGTCGTAGTAGCCTTGGAAAGCGGTAAATAATTTATTTTATATGCATATGAGCGTTGGGTAAGCTTCCAACCCATCCTTCAATATGGTTCGCAGAGTTGGGTACGGAACTTTAAAATAGTACGACGCAGCATAACGCAAGCAAAGGCCTATGTCGGTTATAAAGGGGACCTTCGCATTCAATGGTACAATTTATTGAGAACATTCAACTAAGATATCCAACGTCACCTGTCTACAAGCTCTAGTTTGGATTGGATCAAACAAGCCGCTTGCGGCAAAAAAACTCACGCACTAAGTTTATCGACGTTGCCTTTTTGTTCCTGTAATTTGAATTGTATTTAAATCTCTGCAAATTAGTATACACAATGCGACAGATGGCATAACGAAACGACAGTAAAAGTTCGGATATGTTCGGATAATTTTGGACACAACATATCGTTTAAAAAAAAAATTTTTAGCGTTGTTATCCAGCAGTTTTTTTTTATAATATTTTATAGAAATAATATAAAATAATACTGGAAAAATAATGTTTTCCATAATCGCGTCATAACTACATAAACAGGGCATGGTTCGCGAAATGCGGGCGGTGGTTTTGGGGGAGACTGCCGCCCGTCATAAGGTGGGAGATGGCCGGCGTACCTCCACTTTCGGGTACGCCGAGGTTTTGAGAGGGAGCGTAGCGCTGGATAGCCGTGGCGGGGCACTGATTTCGTGACATAATATCTCCGCGACCCCGCCCATCAACGGCCGCGCTAGAAAGTCGTTGGATTTTAGCCGGTACGAATCCGGCATAACCCGCAGTCCCCTGCACTGCTGGGTATCCAAGAGAATTTCCCAATGTTAAAAAAATGGTTTGCGAAGTGTGTCTCCTTTTACTAGAGCGTTTATCTAACGCGGCGTTTATTTTAGCTAGTGCATTATACGTCTAATATAGAACTCGGCTGATTTACTACTTTCATTCCGTCCCTAAACTTTGGTTAATAGCGGACTTGTTCCAAACGATGTCCTTAACCCATCTAACTTATTACGAATCCTTGTGCAACCGTCTCGTTGTATCTTTAACTTGGTTTCCACAGCTTTCTTTATTGTCTTAAAATACCAGCTGGATCTAAATTGATTCCTTGCTTTGTTCGTAATATCAACTCCAGTTTGAAGAGTCACACTAATGTTTGACATGAGCCGATATGTCGACCACATGTCGACCACTTCTAAAAAAATGTGTATGACCTGATTGCAGCGAGAAATTTTATGTACCTATTTATTAATTATAGATATCATAGAAGATATTAGACTAAATAAGCTTTACACTTTGGGTAATCAGTATTGTTTATATATTTTATTACTAAATAAATGTAGTTTTATTTAGTAAAACTTAATATAAGTAAAGTCTCTGTTTAAAATGGATATTGCTGCTGATGAAACTCATACATAAAAGTACAACTAGTTTAATGACTTATAAGTATCAGTAAATCAATAGATAGGGTCTGCTACAATGCAAGACTCAAACTTATTATAAGGTAAAATATATTACAATTACCTCTTTGAAAATCTAAAATGAAAATAATTATAACCCAGATACATTTATTGCTTCATCTCAACCTCAGAAGCGTTCGGCGTGTCGACGTTCGAAGAATGAATAAAGGCTAACAAATAAAAAATAAATACGTACGTATTTCAAAAGTGGAGACGGTGCGATGGAAATATTTCTCATCTCCGTGTTATTCACAAACGGTAGGCAAAAAAGGCTAAAACAAACGCGATGACACGAGAACTTCACAAACTTACTGCACAATGTTTATGGAATTATTCAGTGGTTGAGGTCACGAAACAAGCGTTTTTACGCTACTTTTCATTTAACTTAAATCCTATTTAAGTTTACCTTTTTATTCTAAACGAGTTTATTATTCTACCTTTTTATTCTATTTTAAAAATTAAAACGAGCAAGATGAAAAACTAAAAATGTCATTTACACAAAATAAGAACAATTTGTAAACACAAAAAGGTGAATAGAGTTAAGAAGTGTCTAGAAAAGCAATACACAGGCCCTTGCCAAATATCCTTACCAGCACTATAGGATAACAAGGCCGGAATACCAAGGGCCTATTGTCACGCAAGACACAATACATGCTCGAGTGGGCAGGTAATTTGCTACACGCAAACAAAATATCGATCTTAAACATAACACTAATACTTGTTTACATAAACATGATTTATACAATTATATACATTAATCTGTCTATTTTAAACAATAACAACAAGTATTATTTTAAACGTACTTTATTAGTGGCAGGTTTCCTTGTTAGCGGAGGTAACCGTGAAATAACAGCTTGTTTGCTATCACTACTTTGACTATTATGATTTATTCTAACCAGGCATCAACGGTTGCATTGCTTGTGTTAATTGGTAACGGTGCCTACTCCAAAGTTGACCCTCGGATCGGTGCTCTTCTTTCGACTTCACCACGAGGTTTCTATAGTGTATTACAAGCTCGCAGTAACGGACATTGTACGCACATAGGTACACGCTGTCCTCGTACAGACTGCGTTACTAGAAATATTATAAACCTTAAAACATACATATTAACACTTTATTAATCCGTTTGTAATAATCCTAAATTTTGAAGTATATCGTGTTAAAAACTATAAAATCGCTTTTAGGAGCCACAAGCGTAAAACGCTCTGAGGAGTTTTCACACGTGCTACTGAAATTATTAAAAGCCTGCTTCAAACAAGTAGGCTTTCCTATTAAAATTTTAGTTAACTCGGTAATTAACAATATTTTATAAATTCTACTATTTTTAGAAGCGGTGTCCACAATATTATTTTTTAGGATGTAGGAGGTGGTGTCCACAGCTTTTCCCTTATTTCAGACGAAGCTGCGGACACCAGCTATCTAAATCTAAAAGTAAAGATCCAATGCTAGGCAAAAATATAATGTATGTCAGGGGTAATATTGCTTTACATAATTTGTATTATACAAGTCGCGGGTTTTTACATATAGTAAAAACTTTAAGTATTGAAAATTAAGTATTACTTATTTATTAGTAGTCGCAGGGTATACTGCATTTCGTAGTCATAAACTTACATTATTACTACCGTAATAACCTCTTAACATACGTGTATATTATCGTCAAACAACAGCACATATGCCGTTGTGTTTCAGTGATTGAGTAAGGGATACCATTCTCGTATTCATTCCTAATGCTATTAACACCGGCAGGACATTCGTATCCTCTTCCATCAAATGGACTGTCAGCATGCCAGCTTTGCATAAAAATCAGAGAACTAGTAATGCAATCTAGTTTCGTAACTGCAAACATTTTCGTCTTCATCAATAACAAAAAGTAAATGATGAAATGCATTGTGAAGTTATTCATTTTTATTTCGCGAACACTACAAACAGCTATTACATCTCTCTCATCTTTTATTTAGCAAAAAGCTCTTGATTACTGCAGAATGTTAAAGCAAAAACTGAAACTGGATTTCTGCAGCAACATAAATGGAACGCAGATTGTTGAAACGTTTCGAAATTCACTTGTAATGTAGACACATTGAACTGTGTTGCTTCGGAGCAAATTAACATTTTAAACTAACTGTACTAATCTGAAATTGTTCAGATTTCGCTTAGAATTCGACATTGTAATAAAATTCGTACATTATCTATACTAATAAATAAAATCTAAGTGTCTCTTTGTAATGTCAAAAAACCTGCTAAAATATAACAAAAAAAATACAATTTTTAAAATTTTTGTCTGTCTGTCTGTTTGTTCGAGCAAAGCTCCGAAATGGCTGGACCAATCAGAAAGGACGTTCAATAGGATATAGCTTATGTTCGAACTTCATGAAGTGAACCTTTTTTGTTTTTCTTCTCATATGATTTAGCGGAACGGCGTTTATGACTGTCATCTCAATTTTTCCTTGTAAAATGAATAAACCAGTCTGCTTTTTTTCCTTGGATTTTTATTAATTATTTTCAATGGACAAATTCACAACATGGTCCTTCGAGCCGGATATGAGAGATTTGATTCTTGGTGCTGATGTTTTCTGGGATTTGTTAGGGTCGCAACAAATTAAACTAGGTAAAGGAAAACCAACATTTTTTGATACTCGCCTGGGGTGGGTCGTTTCTGGTGTGATCAATACCAATAACGTGTCGTTTCTATCTAATGATATAAAATGTAACTTTACTAAGATGAAGTGCACCAGTAGCTTTGATGATGACATTCAAAACCAACTTATACGTTTTTGGCAGCTGGAAGAGACCGGCAGCTCACAGTCATCTAATTATCTCCCTGAAGAGAAACTATGCGAAGAGCACTTTGTCAAAAACACAACACGACTGGATGATGGTCGGTTTTGCGTTCATATTCCTCTTAAGGAAAGTCCCGAAATATTAGGTGATTCTTATGAACGCGCTCAAAAATGTCTCTTTTCCTTGGAGCGTAGACTCAAAAGGAAACAAGAATTTAGTAGTATGTACTATGACTTTATGTCAGAATACGAGTCGTTAGGTCACATGTCTGAACTACTCGATACTGATACGCCCTTCAAATGTTATTATATTTCCCATCATGGAGTTTTGCGCGAAAGTAGTACAACTACTAAACTGAGGGTAGTTTTTAACGCTAGTGACCCCACTACTAGTGGTGTTTCGTTTAACAACATTCAAATGGTCGGTCCGACTGTTCAGGATGATCTTTTGTCTATACTTCTGCGTTTCAGCCAACACAAGTACGTTTTATCAGCAGATGTTGATAAGATGTATAGGCAAATAGTTATCCATCCTCAAGATAGGCACTTGCAACAGATTTTGTGGCGGCATGATGTGAATGAAACGGTCAAAATGTATCAACTTAATACTATTACATATGGTACATCTAGCGCTCCTTTTCTTGCAACTCGCTGTTTAAAACAAATCGGTATGGAATGTAGAGATAATAAAATTGCGGAGATTATCACTCACGATTTTTATGTTGATGATTTGCTCACAGGCGGCAATGATCTAGATGAAGTATGTGAAATACGTAAAGATGTCACTGCTGCGCTGGCAGCTGCATGTATGCCGTTGAGAAAATGGAAATCTAATGAACCTTCATTATTGTCTGGCGATTTTCAAACATCCGTTGATTTGAATATAGGATCTCATCAACCAGTCAAGGTGTTAGGCTTAGGTTGGTTGACAGATACTGACGAACTCTGTTTTCCTATACGTCAGACTATTCACAAGGGCTGTAAGAAACGTGACATGTTGTCATCCATAGCCCAAATTTTTGATCCTCTAGGTCTTTTATCGCCCTGTATAGTACTCATGAAAATGCTATTGCAGAAATTGTGGCTTCAAAAATTGTCATGGGATGACAAGCTACCGCCTGGTGTCGCTCAAAAATGGGTTGATATCACCAAGAAATTACCTCTCTCGAACAATTTACGCATTCCACGGCGTATTGTTTGTGATTCATACACTGCGTTAGAACTTCATATATTTTCTGATGCATCGGAACGTGCGTACGGCGCCTGTGTTTATGTTCGCAGTGTGAATGATAGAGGTGTCACTCTAGTTCGTTTACTAACAGCTAAAAATCGAGTTGCTCCTATTAAGCCCTTAACTATTCCTAGGCTTGAGCTTTGCGGCGCTTTGACTGCAGCGCGTCTTTACAAAAGGGTTATCAGCTCTCTTAGAATGCCAATTCAACATACAATCTTCTGGACAGACTCAACGATTGTGTTAGGGTGGTTGAAAATGCTACCTAGTAAGCTCCAATTATTCGTTCGGAACCGGGTCGCAGAAATACTGGAAGATACGAGCGACTGTGCATGGAGGCATGTACCAACGGACCAAAATCCAGCGGATCTTTTATCTCGTGGGGTTGAAGTCGATGCAATGTCCTCTCTTGATTTTTGGTGGTCTGGTCCAGCATTTCAAAAAGACGAAGCGTCCAAATGGCCTGGTCAACCAGGTTCTCATCCTATTAGTTTACCAGAGATACGACCAGAGGTTGCCTTAAACGTTACTCAACAAAATGTTATCAAAAACGGTCTAGTCAATTATGATCGCTTTTCCAATTTTTCTAGAATGGTTCGTGCTGTAGCTTATATGAAACGTTTTATTAATATTTGCAGGAAGCAACCTGTAACTTCTTCATTTCTCAAAGAAGATGAATTGAGAAAAGCTTTAAACTTACTCATTATTGATGTACAACATGCCTCTTTCCCTGAGTACAGCTCGCTTAAACATGCCCAGTCTCTGTCTAAGAAAAGTCCACTTCACAAACTAGATCCGTTTCTGGATGAAGACGGCGTCATGCGTGTAGGAGGTCGTCTTGAAAATTCCGAATTTTCAAATAATAAAAAACACCCAATAATTATACAGTCCACTCATCGTTTTACAAAACTTTTATTTAATTTTGAACACAAAAAACTAATTCACGCTGGACCACAAATGTTATTGGCAACAATTAGAGAAAAATATTGGCCGATTGGAGGTCGATGGCTGGCAAAAACATGTTACCACAATTGTGTTCTCTGTAGTCGCATGAAAGGTAGAACCTTAACTCCATTAATGGGGAACTTACCTCAGCAGCGAGTCCAAGCAAGTTACCCTTTTGAGAATGTTGGAGTCGATTACGCAGGTCCTATAATGTCGGCTAATAGACAAGGTCGAGGATGCAGACTTCTGAAGGTGTACATTGTTCTTTTTGTTTGTTTCGCTACGAAGGCGATTCACCTTGAATTGGTAGGTGATTTAACAAGCAATAATTATTTACAAGCGTTACGTAGATTCATCTCGCGAAGAGGTAAGCCTCGTCATATTTATTCTGATAACGGTACTTCGTTTGTTGGCGCGTACAAAGACCTTTCTAAATTTATTAAATCTAACTGCGACTTTTTATCGAAAACAATGGCCAACGAAGAGATTTCTTTTCATTTTATACCGGCATATTCACCTCATTTTGGAGGTCTTTGGGAAGCGGGTGTTAAATCTACAAAGTTCCATCTTGTAAGAGTGTTAGGAAATTGTAAATTAACTTTCGAGGAATTGTACACTGTGCTCGTACAAATAGAGGCGATACTTAACTCGCGTCCATTGACTCCGCTCTCATCGGACCCTACGGACCTGATGCCGCTAACTCCCGGACATTTTCTTATCGGGCGATCATTCACTTCGTTACCTGAGACTAATCTTAAGGATCGCAATACAAACTACTTGACCCGATACCAGAGGATCTCTCAATTACAACAACACTTCTGGACAAGATGGAATAAAGAATACATCTCTGAGTTGCAACATCGAGTCAAATGGCATACTCGGCAAGAAACCTTAGTTGGATTCGTTGGTGGTTCTCAAAGAAGAAAACACGCCACCTTTGAGATGGAAACTTGGGCGTATAGTTGCAGTCCATCCTGGTCGTGACGGTGTTAATCGCGTCGCTGACATCCGAACTTCAGCAGGAACTGTGCGGCGCTCCTTCAGCAAAATCTGTCCTCTGCCTGTTGGTTGACAGTGGTCAACGCCCGGGGGCATGTTCGAACTTCATGAAGTGAACCTTTTTTGTTTTTTTTTTTTCTTCTCATATGATTTAGCGGAACGACGTTTATGACTGTCATCTTTTTTTCCTTGGATTTTTATTAATTATTTTCAATGGACAAATTCACAACAGCTTATGATATTAAGAGTAACTTAGGCTACTTTTATTTTACAAAAATAAATGAATATAAATTTGGAGTGTTGTCTGTACTGTACTAACACAAATTAATTAATTAATTATTCTTTACCGCATATTCTATGCTTCGGAATGCATATTCTATGATGAAGAACCTCATACGTAGTTTCTTTTTCTTACATCAATTGTCATACAGCCCCATAAATCAAATAATAATTATACGAGTCTAAGGCGCGATTTCACCATAGTCTGTTAGTATTTGACATCGCTGTTAAGTCATTTAACAGACGTTTACAGTATGCAAGTGACAGCGTTAAATGACTTAACATCGATGTTAAATACTAACAGGCTATGGTGAAATTGCGCCTTAAACTCTTATACATAATTTCTGTTTTACTCTTCTTTTCAATTTGTATAATGGCTTCAATATGTATTTTGATTCTTATAAGCTTTGTTCGATGTACAGCCAACTAATCATTTTATCTTGTGCTATATTCATGACAATCACACATCTTTGCAAATAATCCTTTTGTATGTTTGTTAAATTTTCACATACTTATAAATTGAAAATTGAATCTGTCCTGATAATTGTAAACATTTATTTAGCTTCCAACCACTTAATCTAAGTAGATTCTTGTGCATGTTTGAACTGTTTGTTATTAATGAATTCCATTAATTGACAATGTAATCTAACGTGCTATTAATTAAGTTGACTGTCGAGTAACTGTTATCTTGGTTAACCATTTTAATCTGTTCGTGATTGTATCTAGAGACGGTTGTATAACGTTAGGATCAATAATAAACACGCTTAATTGAAATAGTGTGATAAGTGTTTGTTCACAACTTGAAGTTGCTATAGCGAAGTCTGTATACGTTGTAAATGTAAAGGACGATTTACACTGTATGAGCTCTGTCACAGCAGACTGAATTGAATTTATGTTTTATTAAAACATGTGTAAAGAAATGTATATACGTAAGTTTAACAAAAACGTGTTTTGTAAATTTGTTGTAAATAAAAAGGTTTCTAGATAACTCTGAATAACTGAAATATCTGAACAATTTCTGAAATAACTCAACGGAAATATGGACACTCAAATACATTTAATATTTGATTGAATTAATGTACAAAAATGTACTGTATAATAATGCAGTACAATATTATGTGTTAATATCTTTAATTTCGCAAGCTTTAATTATTATTTTTTTACTTTTTGTAAAATCATCTTGAAACCAATCTAACTTTTATGTAATATTTATTTACATTATATTTAAATTTTCTTTTAGGCAACACTTTTCACTAGAAATAGAACTTTTTACAGCCCTGTACTCTGCAGTGTACAATAGTGTTACACTTGACGTGTAAGTCATGCTTTATAGTTAATAGTCTTTGAACGTCGATATATAAAACGTCGACATGATGTATAAAATTGCTTCAAAGAAAAATCGATAGTTCGAATATACAATATTTTATAACAAAAATTTGTATCTTTGGTGTTTGCATGGAATTATATTTTTCACTGTTCACTCCGCAAAATTAGGTACGAAATTATGAAAAAATAAATAAACTAAGTCGTTCTCATTCAATTTCTGTTTATATAAAATTTTTACTACACCCTTCAAGAGAACAATGGTTTTCATTCAAATATGTTTACGTATTATTTAAAACATAAAACGAATCCTTTTAAAGTCGACATTTTCGAATTAATTAAATACCACGAGAAAATATTGATATACTAAATATAAGAAATATGAGAGCAAGTATTTTTTTAAAATAACCTTTAAATTTTTATTAAAATTAAATTACAATAGAATTTCTTAGTCTAACAAGTCTAACAAACACAAATAGGAAAATTGATGGCCAGGAACAGGAAGGCTCTTGAAAAAACAGATGGCCAAGATACAACTCTTTAATTATTCTTTAATCAGATAAATCTGTCAGCAATCAGATCAGACTTTGCGACTGGAGATTACCTTTGTAAGCAAAGGCCACAAAAAGACTCGTCCAGATTGATCTAGGTCCAGGTGCAGTCCTAGATATTATCTTGGCAGATCGTATTTCAGGGTATTAGGCTGAGTATTATTGTGGTAGTACGCTTCCTTTGAGTGTTAACATTAGAGGACAGTCGCCTCTTTTCAAAATGAAGATTAATTGAACTAATTTTGAGTGGTAACTCTTTTATAACTTTATTCATAATTTGATTCTCTCCAGTTTATTGCAATCTTAATGATACTTTTTAATAGATAGGACTGCAGTGTGGTCATCATGAATTGAGGTGGGTAGCAGAGAGAATGTATTAAACTTGGCAGAGAGTACTCTATTTGTTATTGACTACTGCTTTCATTTGATGGAAAAGAGAGAAGCATAGTTAAGGTTTTTTATTTGTATTTTTTAAATAAATTAATAAGTCACACAGGAAAATTTTAAATTAATTTGCCTTATTCTGGCGCTGGAAGGGTTACCCTTTGTCTACAAGGTTCAAATAAAGCATGGAAGCCTATAAAACAAAAAATAAAAGCTGCTCTGCCAAACGTTACTGTAAGCCGTTAAATTTTATTTTACTGACTGAGGAGACTCCGAGTGAGCCTTTGATACTGTTAAAATTACCTCTGCGGGCAAATATCGTCACTTTTACAACTGTGTTGAAATAAAACAAAAATAGAAAATACGACCATAAACTAATTTTGTGTCTATCGAGAAATAGAGGTGCGACAAAAATGGCCATGCGCTTTAATAGAAGTGTTTTTTATATACTTTTTATTCCTAAGTTACAATGGAAACGAATAAATGAAATAGCTATACCTATATTTAAACCATTGGTTTTAAAAATCTTTTGAAAATTACTTATTAGACTCCAGTAATCGCCTTTGTACCCTGTACCATTTTAGTTTAACAATGTTAGTTTAACAATTGTACCCTGTAGCATTTTTAATGCATCTAAACAAGTCTTAACAAGAAACTTGCTACGTGCACAATATATTTCCTTTGGGATATTCTTGCCACAGAACACAAACTTTATGACGGATAACGATTTTGTTAACTGGACCACAAGCAACTTCGCTTTTTAACTTATTAGTATTTTTACTGTAGATTTGTACATTAATAAATTAATTATGTTTACGGAAATCGTATATATGGAGGGTACTACAAAAACTTGGAATAGGCTACTAATCAGACTTTACTTCGGTCGGCTATGCAGCGTGTTCGCTTGCAGGGACTCCACCTTGGGTCCTCGAAGCGGAAGAAGCGCGAAGATACCTTTAGTCATCCGGAAGGCGAGGGTTATATCGTCGCCTGAATACCCCGGCGGTTTGGCTTCTCATTTTATAAGAACTAACATGCATGACTTTGCAATTAGTTATACTGCAAAGCAGGCTTATATGCTCATTATGAATGGTGTAGGCTGTCAGGCGCTCAGATTAATTTAGCTAGCCCACCATAGCCTGGAATTGCCCGTTGACATGGTACGATGTGGGTATTTTATGTGTTTCCGACTCGCCTGCCATAGACAAAATTTGTAACAAAATAATATGGACATAAAATAATAATAATAATAATAATAATATCTAATAAGCCATCCACGGGCCACGACGGCAGAGAGCTGCTGAAACGCGAAAGTTATCGCAGACCTCTACTCTTGGTGGCGTGAAAAGGAATTACTAACTAACTTCAATAACCTTTAATAATTAATAACAATGCTTATAGAATAAAGCAGGTAATTTGAAAGTTATTATTAACACAATTAATCCCTTTAAACTTATATAAGCGTGAATAATGTAGTAACAGATGTTAAAGCCGCATCGAAATAAAACCCATATTGTTAAAAGCTTTTGGATAATGGATAGTATATATCTACCGTTACAGTACTTTACAAAGTAAACAATCATTTTAAACTTCGACCAACTAATGTGTCATATTAGAGTTTTTGTAAATTTATAAAAATATTTAATCTTTTTATTATACTTCAAGAAAATTTAATGTTACAGTTTAAATGTTATATTATTAAAACTGTTCATTATAGTGGCGTTACTGAGCCAGCAGTGGGGTGCGGAATAAAATTTTTATATTGTGTGTCAATAAATAAATAAAAGAATATGAAAAGAAAAGAAATATGATAGAATAATATCATACAAGGAAAAAGAGGTAATAGAAAATGAAAGTCTAATCTTATCTGGTACTATACCTGTACATACTCGTACATATCTAAAATAGAAAATACAAAAATGATCTCAATAACATTTTGTATTTTACAAGTTCATGAATACGTCCTAGGCAATTGGGTTGGGGGCGTCCTACCGCAGCAATATTTTCCTTATATGATATGACGACGAGCGCTGGCTACAGCGAAGCAGCCCGCGTGCATTCGAGAATGCATTACCAACTTTTTCCATAATGTAATGCATGACGTTTATTGTGAAACCCGATAGAACCCGGTTTATTACAATTTATAGTTTGCGGGATTTAGAACGCCGCCGTGTCGAATATCGAAGACGTAACTTTATTAAACTCAAACATGTAAGTATATCAAAACTTTATCAAAATATAAATATATACTAGATTTGTATATCAAATAAAACTATGCACTTTTTATACTTTTCAAGTTTTTTTATCCATACTAATATTCGTCTACTAATATTAATTAATAGAAGTTGTGGGCAGTACTTTCGTACCGCCCTCTATACTATGTTTAAGGGCACTTGCACGAGTTACTAATTTCATGATACGATTATTATCACCAAACAAATACGAGTATACCAGTGGCTAATTTAATCTTCATTTAACATTTGGGAAGTTGGCATAATTTATTTCTATAAAGTATTAATTTTCTTGCCAAAACTATACCTAAAAAATTTCTACATGTAAAATCAGTTACCTACTGTAGCTTAAATATTGAATACAATTTCGTGACCGCACACCGACGAAGACACTGAATAGCTTATTTAATTTTCTTTCCGACTCGTTTTAAAAGAATCTAGACTTCTAGTATTAAACGCAATATTTATCCCAATAAAATTATAGCACTCATCGATAATTTTTCTTTCCATAGGTGAAAGAATTTTTGTAATCGGATAAGTACCTACTTTCTGATTTAATCTCATATATCCAAACTTACAAACGTGATCTCTAGATATTATTAGTATATAACACTAAATGAAACAAGAAAAAAACACCAAAAATGAGAGAAGATAGTGAAAATAGAGGTAGTGATGATGTAAAAGAAATACCGGTCGGAGCCGTAGACAACTTTCAGTGCAATAGTTATTGTTTTAAAAAAGAAAGTCTCCCTTTTAGTATACACTTCCACAGTACCAGTATAATCTCTTGGGGATGTGATGAAATATTTAAAGGGAAGGAAACGCACACTTATTAACATCTCAATTAAAATATGAAATTCATGATATAACTTAATTACAAAAGAACAAACAAAACTCGTAAATTCACTGTCTACTTCCAAATTTAAATTCTTAAACACTGTCACCACTTACCTACTTACATGCATAATTAATTGAAGCTTACCTTTTTATTTGCATTGAGTCCTGGAATTTATTAATTTTTTTTTTTTAATAAAATATAAAGGACCAAATGGGAAGTCTCCCGTGACGTCACGCAGCTTGATCACGCCTATTCCTTTGATTGGATTTGTCAAAACCCTGGGCCTTATTAGCCATGAATATAAATTAGACTAAAGCGCGAATCAGTCTTCGGAACAATCACTGGGAAAAAAGTAATGATGTTGGGGAAAATTCTGTTCACGAACATTATTGAAAAGAGTTGTTCCCCTTTTAAAAAGAAAGAATAAATGTTATTGACATTTTATTAACATTACAAGGGAATTGTTAAGGGCCCTCGCCGCCGATAATATCGTTTGCCCTCTCAAAAAAAATCGCGACATCTTTGTTTATATTAATAAATATTTTTATGTGAATTTCTTCAGTAAAAACTGAACTGGGCCTCGTCAGAAAGCTATACGTCGCTCAGCAAGCTATGCAGAGGGCTATGCTCGGAATTACACTTCGTGATCGAATCAGGAATGAGGAGATCCGTAGACAAACGAAAGTAACCGATCAGTAAGTTAAAATGGCAGTGGTCATGACACATAGTACGGAGAGCCGACGGTCGATGGGGCCAGAAGGTTCTCGAGTGGAAGCGACGGACCGACAAGCGCAACGTAAAACGTCCAGCCTGATAATAAGGGCTATTGGTCGACGGTGCTACTTCTGACCGGTCCTATAGGAAAATTATTGGGAAGGCTTATGTCCTGTAGTGGATGTCCTACAGCTGAGGTGATGATGATCTCAGCTGCAATGAGATGCGAGATAAAGCTGAGATACGATGATAATTAAAGATCACATACAATTAATTACATAAATCCAGTTCCCTTGATAATAATTCATCAAGGGTATGAACCATGTAAACACCGCCTATTCATACTTTTTATAATTTTATTATTTATACTTTAAAGTTGTCTTCGTCATTTCATTTTTAACAGCACTTTTCCGTTTAAACGCGTTATTAAAAGTTAAATAAACTCGGCGACAATGTTGTGAAGTAGGTCTTAAACTAACTATAAAATTGCTTTAAAATATTATTAAATTTAGTTCTTTTAAAGACTGGCCAACTTGTCAGGCGTAGCGCAGCACCACCCTCCATACCGAACACAACCTTAAACTTTGCTATCCCAATCTTGTTATTTACTCTTTATTTTACCAAGATCGGCAGAGCACTTGCATCAGCCGCAGTATCAGCCGTGTCCCCTAGCTACTGGGGCCTCGACGTAAGCAAAAACGAATTTATCATTTAAGTATAAATGCATTGCGTCCAAAAATATGCAAACTTTTTCGTTTCTTTTGTAAAAGAATCTTTACCCTCCATTTAGGCTTCGCCACAGTCAGGTAGAAGACTATCGCCAAAATTTGATACAGGGCCCTTCTAGGGCAAGCTACATAACTGCACCTGCCATCTTTGCCAAAATGGTTGCAAAATGTCAAAAAGTTTTCAATAATTTTTAAAATTTGTTTTTTAAGTAACAAAGTTTTTTCAGTACTAACTTAAGCCAAAATTGTAGAAAATTAATATTAATGTGATTTTCAGTAGCCCTCAATAGAGTATAGGATACGAACCTAAATTACCATACTAATTGAACTTTGTATGCTTCAGCGTCCTTAAATGTAGTTCAATATACATCAAAGACAAACTAATGCATTAATATTAATATTAAATATACATTATAGGCAGAAAACAGACCCTAACGCGGAATACACGAAGGGTATTACTGACAACTTGTCGTTTACGCCTGTCTTAACTAAGTGCTTCTCTTTGTAATTAAAGATTTTCAAATTTCAGTAAAAGGCGAAAATCTAATAATATAAAAAAGGCAAAAATGTTATTTTTTAAACACAGTTTATTTTATTTTTTCTAAACTAAGGATCAATACTAAATTAAGGGATTTACTAAAGTTACCTAATTATGAAACTAATGGGTAATTACAAAACCCGTTGGGTAGTTTAGAAGAAGTTGGCGGAACAGGCAGAGACGGACAGCGACTATGCTACACATACAATAAAATCGTAAACAAGCCGTGGCTGTTTATTAAATAATTTTTTGAAAAAACAATTTGTACACGCTGAACTTATGTTACTTAGATCAAAATTTTAGAGGTTTTTAGAAATTTTGTCTGTTTGTCTGTGCACGCTAATCTCAGAAACTAAACTCAGAACGCTATACTCCCGTCGTTGTCACATATAAATATTAAGAGCAGGCCCCACGAAAAAAATTCCTACGCTCGCTCCGCCTACGTCCCGCCACCCGAGAGTTACAAGTTGCTCGGCGGCTCTCTAGGATTTTTTTTAATATATCGCAAAATACAGCTTACGTAAGGTTGAATATTGCGTACATTATTTGATGCATGATTTGGTGTGCACTAGCTCGAAACTAAACAACGTAAGTCTCAAAATTGTTTTCTTTAATTATAGGAGTAAAAATAAACCTAAGTTTATTTTATTTTGACAATCACTGGTAAACAATGTTTCCTTGCTACGAGCAGTTTTTTGGCGATATAACTCAAGCCGTTTAGTAGAAAAATGTAATATTCTCCGGAAAAGGCGCCGATTTCGATCAAAAAATGTATCGAATGAAAATCACCTAATTATGTTTCTGACTTGATAATCTACAGATAAAGGTCTCAAAATATATATATGTAAATTCCACATTGATCAGATATGTGGTTGACTCAGCACATTTATTTAAAGTTCCCTTAGTTTCACAGGGCCTGGCCTTAAGCACAAAGACCTTACAAACCCTTAAGGATAAGGATTAATTGCATAGCTGAGTCATATTTTGACATTTTGACGAATTCGTTGGATTAAAATGGTAACTATGGTAAGGGTGCTTGCCTTAATGCTCTGTACTATGATACCCGCGTTCGATTTCTTGCAACTTTGGAAATTAATTTTTCAAAGTTGGCTCTGGTCTAGATCTGGACACCAAAGGGCAACCCTGTTGTGATTGGTATTGAATTTACCTCCTGTAAAATTGAGTTAATAAATAAAGTTTGTCATGGCAGCTTGTGAATATTATTTTAAAATATAAATAACAAATTAAAATTACAACAAACCCTTCTGGCGGCAGTTACCACCTCCTTACAGAAGATTTTTCTCTCAACGAGAGGCTGTGACTGACAACTACGAGAAATTTGATTTTAAAATAAAATAAATCCATCGGTACTACTGAACCATTGCCACTTCAAAGAGATCAGCTGTTATTCCTACCACAATTTGTACCAGTCGCCATGACACCAAGCAGAGGAAAGGTTTTGTTATAAATATCAAAATATAAATAAAAAAGAAACACAAATTTGAATGTTTTCTGCAGCTGATGAAGATGAAGATGAAGCCACAAATGAAGATAAATTTCTTACCCCTCCTGATTCGACACAACTGCCGCCTCCGCTGCCTGATCAAGGACAGTGTTGTAGGCGGCAGCTTTTCCAAGAAATAGATGATCCTACATTTATAAATACTTCTTTAGTTTTAGAGGATGCTGCCGACCAAAATATAAGTCAAAATTCCAATCTGAACGGCAATAATGTAACTGTGGAAAACCTTATCAAGTGCGATTTGTGCTCCCAACCTAGATATTTCAAAGGTAATCGTGGTCTCAAAATCCATTTAAGTAAAGCACATCCTTCAGTACCAAATTTAAGTGAACCAACAAATAAAATGTCATCAACAATTTTTTGGGAAACATTATCTAAATTGAAAAGTAACTTGTCGATAGTGAAAAGGATTCCACGTGGGGCCCGCATGAGCGTAGCAAAATGCCTTACGCGAGATATCAAAAATGTTTTAAATTCAAAAACAAATCAGGCTTGGCAAAATTTACTTACTTTCCCATACAGAATTCTTCATGTTTCCGAAAAACTTTCAGAAATAGATTCTTTAACAAACAAAATAAAACAAAATTGTGTTCAAAATTGTAGTCTCCTTGATTTCTCCTTTGCACCACATCGTCACACATTTAGTAAGCTGTCAAACGAAGTCTCATACAAGATTGTCGAGGATAAAATGGCTGAAGGAGATATCAGAGGTTCAGCAAAGATACTTTTTTCGAATGATACAATGGCGCCGAATAATACGGATACCTTGTTGGCTTTAAAAAACAAACATCCACCATCATCAAAAAAATATCTTTTTTCTACCTTGCCCCCAGGCATCAATGAGGAATTTATAACGGCCACGCCCCAAGATGTGAGAGCAGCCATAACATCTTTCCCAAGTGGCTCTGCAGGTGGCCTTGACTCCCTAACGCCACAGCATTTGAAAGATCTAATAAGTGCGGGATGTGGTGAAGTCGGGGAAGCTCTGCTTAAGGAGTTTACATTGCTCATAAATTTGATGCTTGAAGGCAAGGTTAATGAACAGATCGTTGACATCCTGTATGGGGCAAACTTGTGCGCCTTACTTAAAAAAGACGGAGGTATAAGACCTATTGCCGTTGGAACTGTGTATCGCCGTCTCGCAGCCAAAATTTGTTGTAAGAGCATCAAAGAAACCCTCTGTAAGGAATTCCAACCCTTACAGTTGGGTTTCGGTTCACGTGGTGGATGCGAGGCAGCAGTACACGCTTTAAGAACTTTTTTAACTCAACAAGGAGGTGAAGTTTTGGTGAAAGTGGATGTGAAGAACGCTTTTAACTCTGTGGACAGAAACGTTCTCCTTCATCAAGTTAAACTCAAAATTCCTCATTTATATAGCTTTATTTGGCAATGCTATGGAAAACCTACAAAATTAACCTACAAAAACAACCTTATTTGGTCTGAAGTTGGATGCCAGCAAGGGGACCCCCTCGGACCGGCTCTTTTTAGCCTAGTAATTCATCCAACCATTCAAAAGTTGAAGTCAAAATTTAATGTGTGGTACCTAGATGACGGAACGCTAGGAGGTGATATTAACACCACATACAGCGATTTACAGTTTATCATTTCAGAATTCGATAAGTTAGGGCTTACTCTAAATTTTTCAAAATGTGAAATTTTTGTACCCAATATTTTACAACAGAATACCGTAAAAAATATTTTTGAACAAATTGCTCCTGATATTAAATTACTAGACAAGAGATCACTTCGCCTCCTAGGATCCCCAATTCTAGATGACTCAATACAAGATTTTGTAGATGAGAAAATTCTAAATTTCCTTTCTGTTTCTGAGCGATTAGAAAAAATAAACATACATGTAGCCTATACTATAATAAAACATTGTCTTTTTGTTCCAAAATTTATGTATACTCTTAGATGTTGTCAGCTTTGGAATCATCCTTTTCTTACACAAAAACTCGACAACTTTATAAGAGATACACTCATCTCCATACTAAACACACCTTTTGATGACCGTGCTTGGCGCCAGGCCTCCTTGCCTATAAGGTTAGGTGGCCTCGGCATTCGCAAAATTTCTAGTGTTTCATTGCCAGCTTTCTGTTCTTCTATATACAGCACTTCTAAATTGGTGCACTCTATTTTAGCTCAATCAATTCCTAATTGCCAAATATGCTATTTTGTAGAAGCTACAGAAAGTTGGAAAAAAGTCTGTTTGACAAAGTTTCTGCCCAAATCCCCTATTCGCCAAAGGCAATGGGACGATCCTCTCTGTGTTTTGGAATTTAACAATCTGATGAATTCAACAATTTCTAATACAGAGAGTGCTCGTCTACTTGCCGTATCGCGATGGGAATCAGGCCTCTGGCTACATGCTTTACCGTCCCGTAACATTGGCAATCTTTTAGACAATAATACTTTTAGATTGGCAGCATCCCTACGAGTTGGCGCTCCTTGTACAGTTCCTCACCACTGTAATTGTGGAGAATCAGTAGATCGGTTCGGCCACCACGGATTATCCTGTATCAAGAGCGCAGGACGCATACCGCGACACGCCAGTCTAAACGACATCATTCGTCGGGCGTTTGTTAGTGCCGCCGTCCCATCAGTTTTAGAACCTAACGGACTAATGAGAGACGACGGCAAGAGACCCGACGGCATGACTCTTGTTCCCTGGAAGCTGGGAAGACCCCTGGTGTGGGATGCCACATGTGTAGACACCCTGGCTCCTTCTCATCTTTCAGGAAGCACGTCACAGGCTGGTGCTGCCGCTTATAAAGCCGAAAATCTCAAGCGGCGCAAATATGTAAACTTAGATAGAGGTTACATGTTTGTGCCGCTTGCGGTAGAGACCATGGGTCCGTGGGGGCCAGCCTTTCATGAACTTTACAAGGAGCTGGCAAAACGGTTGGTAGACGCGTCGGGTGACAAGAATGCTGGCTCTTACTTTGCCCAGAAGATAAGCATATGCATTCAACGGGGCAATGCCGCCAGCATTCTCGCCACTTTTCCGTCTACCAAAGGCTTAATAGGATTAAATTATTTATAAGTATTTTTTGGAAATAATTAGTTAGTTTTTTTTAAAGTTTTTGTGTAATTAATAGATAATGTAATTGTGAAGTAATAATAAATTTGTGCTTTACCTCTAATGAGTAAAAAAAACGTGTCAGTCGAAACTGCACGTCGTCAGAAGTGAAAACAAAAGTTTAAATAGTTTATGACAGATGTCGCTGCGCCGGCAGGTTATGTTGCGCTATCGTTTCGTTCCTTAACGCGAACTACACTTTTCATACAACATTTCTATTTTCCCCCTTTAAACCCACTGTGTTGCTTGTGTTTGTTTTGTATACAAAACCACCGTGACGGTGTCGCCGGTGTCGAATTTATTGTTTTATACTACTCTGCCAAATTCTGCTTGAAAACTGTCGAAGTCCGCCTAAAGAAGTTTTTACTTCAAAAAGATATCTATACTAATATTATAAAGGGGAAAGATTTGATTGTTTGTGCGTTTGTTTTTATGTTTGCATTGATGAATAGGCTCCGAAACTACTGGACCAATTTGAAAAGTTATTTCACTGTTGAGAAGCTATATTATCAGCGAGTAACATAGGCTATATTTTATAAAGTTAGGCGGGCGAAGCCGCGTGCAACAGCTAGTTTTCTTATATAATAGAGTAGACTTCTTTAGCGTCCCTGAGGAATAGTACTTTTTATGAATAAAATGTACCTTATAATTTCCTTTTCAGTACCCTTGACAAAGTGTATGCAAAATTTAATGATGATCAGTCAATTTGGAAAATGGACAATTTGGGAATAATGTTCCTGAGGCAACTGAACTAGGATGAATATACGTAAATTACTCGCCTTTTAAATTATGGCAGTTACGTTGAAATGCAAAATACGAAATATTTATTCCGTTAATTTTGCCGCGAGAACTTCACCAGCTTTGCAAAACTGCATAAACACAGCGTTAGACTACGGTAAAACTTTGTTTAATGAGCGGTTGGTGAAATATTCCACGGATAGCCTCCAGCATTAATACGGTGACTGGGAAATATGAATAAATATTCCTCACTTGTTGCCGCATGTTTTGTAGTGAATGGAAACTTGACGAGTTCGCAAAATTTTTTTTTTGTTCGTAAAATGTACTTATGACAGCCCAAAGTTCCGTGCGATGTCCGAGAGAAATCAAAGGTGCACTTTTTAGAGCATTCTGTGCATCATTTTATACTACTAGTCTATGGGCGATTTTTACCCAGAGACAGTATAGGGCCTTGCGAGTCCTATACTGTCCTGTATATGCGTTCAGGGTGCTTTTGAGGCTGCCAAGGTTCTGTAATGCGTCGGGGATGATCGTTGAATTCAGAGTAGACTGGCTTCCAGAAAACGTTGTATCACTCTGGTGCGCAGGGTTCGGGTCAGTACCAATAGTATCCTCAATGCATTTGCCGAAAGGCTTGACTGTCAATACCTGAACCGTTGTTGTATGTGTTCAGTAGCACTACCATGAGTTTATGACGACTGAACTCGCTAGCGAGAGATGAGCGAGAACGTAAAATATTTGTATGGAAAATTGTACAGCGCCTCTAGCGGTCACTCAAAGAACTAAAATCGGTACCATGAGTTGCATAAGTAAAAAACCTATCGAATGTAGTCACTAGCGACTAACGTCAACTTGACCTTTCTATACAAAATCGGTACCATGAGTTACAAATTTGACTGATGGTCTCGAGAAATACCGTAACGTTAGTAGTTAAATGTTTCACTAGCAAATTGAAGGGTGAAAAGTCGTGAATATATTTTTATATACTCTATATTGTTGTTATTATCATTGAAATGCCTACTTAATTATTTTTTGGTGTTTTATGATTGGTTGGTTGCGTAGTTCATGTAATAACCGTAAATAAAATGCTACTAGTGTGTCACATCCCAATTCTATTACAGCGCCGCCTAATTGAGCGTATTCGACGGACACTTTCTCAAGCATAGAGTTGGGCCTCCTTACCTTTATTCCCCATGGTATGAACGTAGGGAATCCTATATCCTTCTCTTTCGTTCAAGTACATTTAAAAAGAGATAGCTTTATTAAGCATGAAGTTAGACACAATCGATTTAGCGTTAGCGAGTAAAGTAAACATTAGCGAAACTCATGGTGCGACTTATATTGTAAACAATTCGAAGCTAGTTTATTCGTTATCGACAGAAGTAAACTAACGTCAAATTTCGATAGCAACTCATGGTAGTGCTACAGTTAATGACTAATGAAAACAGCAGTAAGTCAACTTAAAATATTTGTTCTAACATAGGCTAAGTTAAATATATCCAACAATTAATAATCAGACCTGTTCGAAATTATGTAGCATTATAATATATATACTCCCATACAAAAGATCTACGTAAAATAACAACTTTGATCTTTTTTCTGTATAATATGTGTATATATGTACCCTATATATTTAAATCTAAAAATAGCCTTACTACAAACTAGAAAGCACATTCCGTCAACTTTCAGTTACAAATGCAAATCCAATCTCTGTAAAAAATATGTGTAGAGCAAAGTGAGTGAATATCCCGTGGGACATAACAAAGAGGCAATCCGCTTTCGCCGACGATAAACAACAATCTTTGAGGCAAAACATCACAGACCTTTTGCTACATGAAAGCTTAATTTGACTGTCAGAGACACAGACATTTTGCAGGTAATGGACCAATTATTTATTATTGACTATTGCTACGGTTAGCCCCCGGATGGAAACAATTTGCTTGTTAATCCTTATAAAGTGAAGTGTTAATTTATGTTTAATTCAAATTCCAATTAGACTATTAAAATTTTGAACATTTTACGTCACAAACGGTCGAGTAGCTTGTGTTTGAAGTACTAATAACCAATTTGAATTTTGAACATTTTTAATTTTCACCAAATCTGTCAAAGTAATAAACATTGTTAAATTATCAAATTACACGCTCCCTTTTTTATATTTTTTTATATTACTAGCTTTTGCTCGCAAAGTCGTCCGGGTATCATTATAAATTATATCCTGTGAAAAAATCGGGAACTGATTTACATATTCGGTTGGCAAACAACGCAACACATTATTATTGTACATGTATTATACACATTTTTTTAAAATAAAGTCGCTGATTCTTCTCTATATTTTTCTAAACCACATCGGATTTTAATAAGGTTTTCACTTTATTCCAGCGTCATTCAAACACTGAGCTGCTCATAGTAGAAATTGAAATCCAAATAACACTTAATAAAAAATAAAAACATTGGAATATTTCGCTTGCAATTGTTTAAGTCGATAAGAGGTTACCAATACCTGCAATACCTTATTTAAATTCTACAATCTACTCGGGGAAATATTTTTGAAAAAGGAATGCAATTACTTGGAGTTCGAAAATGGAGCGAAAATATTTGCATAGTAGTTTTTAATAAAGCTGAAACTCACTTCACGAAAAACTAATTTCTACTTTCACGAAAATTTCACGAAAAACTACTTGATTTATTTTCTGTAGTTACATTTATACGATCATGGCGACATATCGTATAAGTGTTATTGGGACATAGGTCTCGGCAAAACTGGCAAGACATTTTAAGATACTGTTGATACTGTATACTGTTAATAGTCATAAAATAGTAATATACTATAATGTGTAATATTTAGTTAAATAAACTGCAAATTTATTTCGTAAACAAATACAATGAGTACATATTCTAAAATTTTGCTTTTCTTATGTAAAGGTCGTCAGACAGGCTGATGGTCTATTCCTACCTATTACTATTATGGTCGGCAGTGCACTTACAGCATTAATGACATTGCTTGTGTAATAGGCGACGGTAGCCACTTATTTTCTAGTGTACTGTCAACCAGTTTATCAACATGGTCAAAATTTTATGTGGGCGTTACAACAACTAATCACCGGGCTTTATTTCTTTCGTTTCGTAAGAACGCAACGAAATGTTTGCATTGGTTTGGTTCTTGACTAGTGCCCCTGAACGTAAAATAAAACATTTAACAATTCCAATATTTCTCAAAAATTAAATTTATCGATGAACATTGTTTCAATTTACAACGAATCGTGTCTGAGCCAACATCATTTTGGTTAATCCTGGTCACAATCTATTAGTTTGTTGTGTAAACTTAATGACTTTCTCGATGTTGCGGCGAACATTGGACCAGATTTGATACTTGTGGATTACGTGCGTTTGAGAAATACCCTCAACCAAATTAGCTGGCGCTAAAGTTAGCCACATGGATATAATGTTACTTATCTATGTTGCGTATTCATGTGTTGAATCGGGTCTATACTCGAACTGGTATGAATTTTGGGATCATGTTTGTGATGTTTTCACTGAATCGCTGACAGTCATCGCCACATATAGATGTTATTCCAGTCAAACGGAGTTTCAATTATAAGGATTAAAATTTCGAAGTTGTGAAGCGTAGGATATTTCTTGAGCTTTGGTTCAATCAAGTCTGTCTAAAGTCTGTTTGTTGAGTGGTTTAGTTGTTTTCCCAAAGACCGCGCCACAAATTTGAAACTAATTTTCAATATTCCCGTTGATTTGGATGTTCGCCTAAGTTTTCCGCACATTTCTTTAGGAAGTTACCAAAGTATTTGGTCAAAACAATTGGTATGCTGGTCTTACATTATTATTTCTAGCAAAATCTGAATACATTCGAAATTAATCGTATGACGAGATATATTTTAATCAAACGTGTGTTCTGAATTCAATTGAAAAGGAAGTAGAAGTCAATTCTATAAAGATTTAATCAAACAACTAAATGCGAGCTGCCAGCTCGAAACACGTGTGAACTATATTGCTGCAAACGAGACAATCAATCACTGTTTCAAGTGAAAGCAGAGAACAGGTAAGCCTACTTCAACTTGTTTGCAGTAATTAATAACTTAGCGTACCTTTATTTATGTACATATTTTCTAATTTAATAAGGATTTTTTTAGTATAATTAGATACAGAAAACTAATTAAAAGAGAATAAAATTTAAAAAAAAATGAAATTCAATCACATATAAAAAAAAGTGTTAATATCATTGAAATATTAATGAATTTAGTAGTAGGTGTATTTTGAATTTTGGAGAAAAATAATTTCACTTTTAAATTACATAAAGCCACGAGACAAAGTTTATTTTATTATAATGTAAAAATTATTAAAACAAGCATACGTTCAACATTTGAATCATTTAAAATTATTACTTTACTTTTTTTGTTGATCAATAGCTGTTGAACATAATGGTTGCTATTTTTTCTTAGAGATGAGATCCGAAATGAATCAGTTAGCTGAATCGGGAATGGACGGGACATATCTTTCGTGCAGCCGATAGACGTTGTGATAAACGAATCTTCGAGTAATTACCACTGTCGAAACGCACCGTGTGACTACCACCTGTCCACCTGCAGTAGATGGATACGGAGAGAGGACAACCAATATTGGTGGGTTTATAATAAAAAGAAGCCAATATCTAAGTAGGTAGATTCTTAGGTATAGGCTGATGATGATGATCTTCTATTGCAAGGCTCGCCACGACGCAAGGTCTTCTATTTTTCGCATCCAGCCACTTCCTTCGAAGCCCTCCCCTTGTAAACTTCAAAAACTTGAACGTAAGGATCAGGCAACGTTGCTCTTATTTTTCAACTAAAGTCTGACTGTAGGCTGTTGGAACAAATCTGAATTACTTATCTAATAAATGCCACTAAGTATTATTTTCCTGAGTCTACTTAAAGACTTACATGAAAAAAAAAAAAATTGTATATACTTTTTCTAAGATCAAACCAATGTGTTAGATTGTGCGTTAAATTGTAGAGATATGCTTATTCAGACCGATTGATTTTCTTCCCTGGGGAAATATTAGTTTTACGCTCCAGTTTCTTACGTCAGATTTGTGTTTGAGCGATTTTATCGCCTTGTCTTGTAAGTGAAGTTAAAAAAATCTTTAAGAATGAAATCA
Organism: Synanthedon andrenaeformis; assembly: GCA_936446665.2. Classification (NCBI taxonomy): domain Eukaryota; kingdom Metazoa; phylum Arthropoda; class Insecta; order Lepidoptera; family Sesiidae; genus Synanthedon; species Synanthedon andrenaeformis. Next base: position 2,893,362 of record OW387780.2, on the reverse strand, counting down.
TAGTTGCTGGTTATAATCATCTTTTTATGGACTCGACCAAATCTTTCTATTTGTCTCCTATAAAACAAACATTGCTTAATATATTTTTAAGTCATCGCATGCATTCAATTTTTTTCTACAAATATATACGCGAACATTTATCGCTTTTACCATTAGTGAAAACTTGATCAAAAACCGTTGAGTGGTTTAAAAGAAGATAGCGGAGCAATAGACATAGGCGGACAGCGACACGACAGGAGGATCTATATCCGTATGGATATAGATCTTTAAAGTACTTAACAATGACATATTATAACCAAACCAAACTCTTTTAGCAGAGACTCGGAGAAAAAATAATCACTGGACTGGAAATAATAAACACACGTGAGTATTGAACTTGTCAATACATATAGGTAAAAATGCTTGCAAAAAATAATCATCTTTGTTTTTAAATGCGATCCACACTACGGATTAGGGGTGAAACACACGCAAGCCTCTATCCATACTTATAACATCGTTCAATAAGTCCCGGGACTAACTATGAAAACAACATTTTATCCGCAAAATTCTTTATTATTCATCAACATAATCTCCTTCCTTCCAACGCTTCTCTAACTTTTCAATGCCATGTTTGTAGAACGATTTGTCTTTTGACTCAAAATGAGCCTCAATAGCAGCGATCACCTCCTCATTCGAGCCGAATCTTTTTCCCTGGAGCATCTTTTAGAGATCCGCAAAGAGCCAGTAGTCGCTGGGGGCCAGATCCGGCGAGTACGGAGGATGGGGAAGCAGTTGGAAGCCCAATTCGTTGAATTTGGTCATCGTTTTGATTGACTTGTGGCACGGTGCGTTGTTTTGATGAAAGATGACTTTCTTCTTCTTCATGTGTGGGCGTTTTTTCGCTATTTCGGCCTTCAAACGATCCAATAACACCATGTGGTAGTCGCTATTGATGGTTTTTCCTTTTTCGAGGTAGTCAATGAAAATTATACCATTCGCATCTCAGAATACGGACGCCATCACTTTGCCGGCCGACTGTTGTGTTTTTGGACGCTTCGGGCAGCTTTCACCGGTCGTACGCCATTCAGCTGACTGCCGACTTGACTCCGGAGTGAAATGGTGAATCCATGTTTCGTCCACTGTCACATATCGACGCAAAAAATCCTGTTTATTGCGAGTAAACAGTGCCAAACAGCTCTCCGAATCATTGATACGTTGTTGCTTTTGTTCCATTGTGAGCAAACGCGGCACCCATTTGGAAAAAACCTTTTTCATAGCCAATTTTTGGTGCAAAATAGTAAATGGACTACCAGTTGATATGTTCACCATCTTAGCTATCTCGCGCACTTTCATTTTGCGGTCACCCATCACGATTTTCAATACTTGCTTGGTGTTTTCGGGAGTTACTGCCTCATTTGGCCGACCCGAACGTTTTTTTTTTTTTATAGCTTTCATTCCAGTTTTATCATTTATCCTTCTCGTACTATCATACTTCATACTGTTTCTTTCTCATATTCGTCCACATTCATACTAACGGGTGGGTTTCCCGTATATACTTTTCCTACTCTTCTAACTATCCTTGTTCTTATTTTATACTCTTATCTTATGCATTTCCATTGCTTGTGCTTGTTAGAGTTTTAAGTAATTGTACACATTTGTTTTTATTTTCATTAAGCATTAAGCCAACATTAATAATTTAAAACAATTAATCATTTAAAACATTATAAAACAATAAAATTTTAGAAAACATTACATAAAATCATTAAAAACCTTAAAAATAAATTAATAAACTAATAAACTAATAATAACATTAAAGATTTAAGAAACTTATATATAACAATAAATAATTAAAATTCTTTATACATTTAATAATTTGAGACTAGGGTACAATTACTCCTAACTATTTACACTGTCTTATTCCTATTATATATATATATATATTATACCTTCGTCACTATCTTTCTGTAGTATTCTATAAAAACTTCTCTCCGGCTACTCGCGATCATCGCGCTAAGATTGGCTGGGCACACTTCTATATCCATCTTGTATTCTAGCTCCATTCTTTCCGTGGCGAAGACCGGGCATTCCAGCAGAACATGCGGGACATCCTCGTTCTTGCTGGAACAAATGCACGATGGGCTCTCCTTGCGCTTGAACCGATGCAAGTACTCGGAGAACCCACCGTGCCCCGTCAAAACCTGAGTCATGACACCTTCAAGTTTCACCTTCCTCAGGGTCTTGTAAGCGTCTATGGCTCCAGGGAAGAACAACTTGGTCACTCCAGCTGTAGCACCGTCCCTGTATCTTTGGTCCCATTCGTCAAGCGAGCGCATACGAATGCACCGCTTGACAAACGAGGCCGGACACAGGTCGTACGCCGGCTTTCGTTTCCACTTCAGTGCGGCCTCCCTCGCGAGGCAGTCCGCCCTCTCATTACCCTGAAGACCAGCATGAGCTTTAATCCAAAATATTCTCAGTATTCTGTCTTGCTTATTGATTTTGTATAAGTTGGCTCTGGTTTCAGCTGCTAGAGGGTGTGAGCATTTACTCGCCGCGACGGACTGCAATGCGGACCTCGAATCGCTGTATATTGCGACGGTTGTTTCGCTGCGACGGAGGACTACCCTCGTCGCCTCACATAGCGCCAAGAGCTCTGCCTGGTAGACGGTGCAATACGGCGCCAGACCAAGCTTGACGGTCTTGGTTTCGGCGTCGCCCTTCCACAAGGATAGAGCGGCGCCAACCCGACCGTCAATCTTGCTGCCGTCCGTAAAGATGCGAAGATGGTAATCGCTGTTTGCATTAAGCTCATCCTCGTCCACCAGGCTTCCGAACTCAAGGCTAACCAGCTCGGCGGGGTGGGGAGCCTCGGCCGCAAGAACCCCCCGCTCGATATCCCTGTCCTTAAGTTCAGGCTGTGGTACTCCCCTCTTGGCCTCATATAATGAGGCAGCCTCGCGAACTCGCAAGTCAAGGGGGAGTATCCCAGCCAGTAGTAAGGCTGAGTTCAGGGACACCGTTCGGTAGGCCCTGCAGATTTTCTGCGCGAAACCCCGCTGCACAGCGTTCAAGATCCGCATAATCCCCACTCTGCGGGTCGCAGGTGCCCACGCACTCGCAGAGTAGGTGATTATTGGTTCCACCGCGGCGATGTAAATAGAGCGAACGACCTCGGGATGGAGACCCCAACTGACTTTAGCTGCTCTCCCGAGCTGCTTATAAACCCTGAGGGCCTTCTTGGTCACGTTTTTGACATGATCGACCCGAACGTTCCGCATCATTTGTATCAGCACGACCGCGTTTGAAGTCAGCGTACCACCGACAAATGGTTGTTTTCGACGGAGTAGAGTCCGGATAACGTTTTTCAAGCCATCGCTGAGCTTGAACAGTGTTTTTTCCCATTAGAAAACAATGTTTTATCAACACACGAAACTCGTTTTGGTCCATTTTTTCACGATTGCAAAGGTAGTGTCACTTTAATCACTATAGCTTTCTTGGTTATGTTTCGAATTACATCATATTTGACACATCTCATCTAAAGGTTGGTACTTCTGAACCTTGGTATATACATGGCATTATTAGCGCCATCTCTACGCTAGTCCTGGGACTTATTGAACGATCTAGTACTAACATTATAAATGCGAAATTAACTCTGCCCGTCTGTCTGTCTGCTACCTTTTCACGCCTTAACTACTCAATCGATCATCATGGAATTTTGCATACACTTTGTCAGGGATACAAGAAAGGATGTAAGGTACCTTGCATCCAGAAAAAATGTACTATTCCCAAGTAATCATCTAAAAATATAAAGATTTGGGCGCCACAGTCAAGCTGTGAAACGCGTGGCGGCGCCACCATCGTCACAGCGATAACGATGTCAGGCGTTATTACTCATATATTTTCTTTTTCAACGCGGACCGAAGTCGCGAACACCAGCTAGTTTAAAAATATATTTAAAATTATGAAATTCTGCCACCTTCATTTTAAAAAAAGTTTTGTATTTAACATGATTTCATGTTTATCGCTTTATTTTCGCAAAGCTTGCAATTTTAATAGAAAAAACTAGTCCTGTGATTGTATGTACATTTTGCAGTTACAAAGTGGACCAGTTGTAGTTGAGTAAAAATCGACAAGTGCAATGAGGACTTACTGAACAAACACTACGACTAAAGAGCTACAGAGTCCCGACACAGCAAATAGACCGTGATTACGAGCTCAAATAAAAGTATGTTTGAAGACGTCGATTTTACTTTTCCACTGAAGGTGTTTCTGAATAAAGTACTAAAACTGACTTAAAAATTGTTATAAGTATGCCCGATGTTTCTTTAATGAATAAATAATAAATAAATAAATAAAAATGATTAAAATAATATGTAGAAATTAAAATTTTAAATTTACTATTTGTTTTCAAGTAAATTTTATTCGATAACCAGCTTTTTCGTTAAATACTTACTTATTACTCAAGAATTGGGCTATCAAATGCAGAATTATTATTTTTTTATCCGACTGGTAGTACCAGAGTTTAACGCGTTTAATAAAACGTATAAACAAAAATCTTCAAATTTATTATAATATTATCTATCTATCTTCTATATATAAAAATCTCGTATCACGATGTATGTTCGCGTGATACGTATATGGTGTAAACAGTGTAAGTGAAAGAGACAAAAAATAGACAGAGATAGATAGTGTTCACTTTAGTTATTATTATTTCGGGCGGTCGTGTCGCGCTTGCGTGCCATTGGCGCAAGGTAGTTCGGCACATGGCACGACCGCCACTAGTTCTGTATGTAAAATTTGTGTTATTAATAGGCATTTTTTGTAAATAAATCGGTCTTCTCCTTGCTCCGGCATCGTAAAGACCTTTGTACTAGTACAACTTGTTTGGAAAATACAACCCTCTCCTCCTCGACTAACAATCGCAAGGCTAGCCAGTGAGCCCTCCTTAGCCGGAGGCCCTGCCCACTTAAAGCCATAACAGCCAGGCTATACAAATGCGCGGGTGCTACAGGCCCGTACCTACATATATAATATTATTAACATAGCGCCATCTGTTGATACTTATTCAATACGGCAATTATTTATCTGTGAGTTCCATAAGATTCTCACAGATGGCGGTTTAAAGTAATTTATCGGCTGGACTGCAAAAAAGCACCCCGGGCGAAGCCGGGAGCGGGCCATTAGTAATAGTATAAATTAGAAACTCATTTTATTTTAAGAACTAGCCATCAACAGCGACTTCGCTCGTCCGCATTTTACTATTGATTATAGTTCCCAATATTAAGTACATATTTAAATTGGTTTTATTTCTTTCGTAGAAACTTTTACGAGTAAACCCTAAAAATATTATGTGACTGTTAGTCTTTTTTGTAAAATACTTGAAATATTATATAAGAGTTTAATCTGTTTTTTTATAAATAAAATGTAACTTTATTTAAAAGAAGATATGAATTTTCAAAAGGATTTTCTCTTTGTCAAAACTAATTGGTTAAATGGAAACTTGTATTCACGCAAACTTTTTGTGTTTAAAAATGTTTGATGTTTAATCCGAGAGAATACTTTCATTAGCAACTTTGTCTTTAAAAAAATGTGTTTTCACAAGATGAAATATTATTTTAGACTAGCTGGTTACATGTAACTTCGTCAGGGTTGATAATTAAAAATATATACCTAACGCCTGTCATGCATTGATGCATGGAATATTTAGTCTATGTCCATCCTAGAAATTCAATCCTAACTATTGGTGAAATAACTTTTTAAATAGTACGAATGGTTTTTGAAAATTACAAACCTTACCTCTTTTTAATATTAATATAGCATAGATATCCTATTACACATACTTTATTCCTTGACCTAATATTACTTATATTACCCTAACATAGAACATAATACAGTTCGGCTTAGCTTAGCACCTTTTATAAAGAGCAGTAAATAGTTGAAAACACAAAAACACACTTACAATAAACGCCCTTCAGTGTTATTGAAGCTAACTGTTGGTCTATATGTCTAAATGGGTCGCAAATAACAACCAGTGTGATCAAAAATGACCTCTAAACAATACCATTGTGTTTACACTGAAAGCCAAAGATAAATCTTTTGTGTTGGTATCATAAAGAGGTACTGAGGGACTCAAGAAACTTAAGACACTTCTCGTACGAATATACGTTCACTCATCGCAAATAAATTAAGATGAATATTTTTGTAATAAAACAAACTCAGATGTTTAATCTATAAATGAAGGGAAAAAAATATAAGTTTTAATTATAAGTTTTAATTGAATATAGAGAAATTACAATCAATAGGTATATTAAAAAGATTTCCGCACTTGATATTTCTCATAAATACGTTTCTAATTTTTAATTATATATATTTTTAATTGACTACTGCCGCCTGTGACATAATCATTGCCAGAGGAGTAGCAAGCGTGCTCTAGACTTTTATGGTCAAGAATAAGTGACAAGGTAAGGAAATAGGGAATTGGGCTCTGTCATTCTCTTACAAAACAATAAAATTTGTGTTATTTCTTCACATTACATAGTAATGTAGTTAGTTACTTGTAAATTCTTATATAAGTAATTCTAAACAATTCATATTAAATTTTCACTATTGTTTCTCTTAAACTCTTTACGACTGTAGAAATTTAAAAAATGAGTGAAAGTTAAGTTCAACATATTTTAAAAATTAAACTTAATAGAAGCAAAAGACAAAGGTTAAAAGTAAAAATATTTATAATCATAAACTACTATTGTTAAAACTAGACCAAACTGTAACAACTTTGTGAAATCGTAAAAGTTGCGATAAATACCATATTAAATACTAGCTGGTGCCCACGACTTTGTCCGCGCTGAAAAATATTAAGTAGCCTATCCTGTGTCCCGTACGTCCAAATGTTTATCTACCAAGTTTCATGAAAATCAATTAATTCGTTTCAGAGTTATGGAGGAATATACATACATACATACATACATACATACAGAAAAAAAATCTAAAAATCGTCAATTTAGTTTCAGTATCATGTATAGAGCCTATAATCACGATATCTCTGAAAACAAAGTAACTTACTCCATGACCGACCCTTACAGATTTATTATTAGTATTGATCCATTGTTTCAAAGGAAAGAATATGGCAGCGAAATTCCATACAACTCCACAAAGGAAACTCTTAACTACGTAAACTTGCTGTTTCATAACTGAATCGTAGCATTTGTCATGAATGCATGAATGAATGAAGTCATGAATGAATTGAGAGTGTTATCACGCAACAACCGCACTTGATCCCGTCTGTTACGCCCCTAACTATTTAAAAGGCATAATGACAAGTTTAGTCTATTATCTTAGTTGAGAAACGCTGACTATTATATACTTTGCCTATTGTTGGCTAAATACTCAGACTACTTTGAAATTAATTTCATTAACACTTTTGGTTGTGATTTCTTAGGTCTCAAAAACATTTAAACAATGTCTATTGCTCATAATTATGTTTTTGGCAGGCGTTGAACTTTTATTTTTTATTTTTGGATGTTCCCTCGGGAACAGTACAGAAACTTTTTTTCTGTATCGCTGACAACGTGTATGCAAAATTTCATAATGATCTATTGAGTATTTAAGACATGAAAACGTAACAAAGTTAAGTTCTCATTTATAATACATATTAAGATTTATAATAAAAATTATTTCTCGTTTTAATCCAGGATATGGGGCTATTATAAGTGTCAAGCTTCATCCCATTCTTTTCCATATTTTACATCTACCAGGTAACAATAGGTAAAAGATTAACAAAAATTCAAACAACTTCTTAAACTTTCACATTTTCTGTATATTAGTAAAAATATGGAATAAAAATAACCTCATTTTTATGCAGATCAAAGAATTTTAATCAATATTTATATCTAGCGGACTATTATCAACTAACTATTGTACAAAGCTAACTACGTTTGGTAATTTGTATTTTATACATATAGCCTTTTAGTGTTTCACAAATCTATTCAAGAATATATTTATGAAATTTCAAAATTAATAAATAAAAAATAAGTTCAATGTTAAAACCAATCTTTGGTTTGCCATAATAGGAACAAACATTACGTAGTAGAAAAGTAAAAAAATATAGGTAGCTCTAGGGAGTTTCTCCAGTGATAACACAATTTATCAGGGCCGTGAGGTTGGTCGTTCACAGCATTTCCCCTGTTACTGCGGACGTCAAAGTAAGACTAATAAAACAGGCACTTTCAACTCCTATTTAATAGAATGAATTTTCATGGTTGCAATACAAACAATTGTATCGCTTACAAAGAACAAAGCAGGTAAGCTTTTTAGATATTTTTGCTATAATTTTATGATATTTGCGCAACTTGCTCCCGGCTTCGCTTGCAATTTTTTTTTTTTTTTAAATTATCGTATGTACATGCACCAACCTGAGGGAGGTATCGCTCTTTGCCTTAGCATAAATCTTTAAAACAATCAAATTCGTTGGGTGATTTAGAAAAAATTTAGGGCGAAGACGGAGAAACCAATGAGAAGCGACTTTTATTTCATAAAATGCATGTAGGAATAGTGACTAATTGTTTAATATAAGTTTCTTTAGTATGTTAATCATAGTGTTTTTTATTTAGACGTCAAAGAATTTGGACTTTTGAAATTCGTTCGACCTCGAGTTTCGTTTTACGAAACTAAGCAACATTTTTTTCACTGTAGCAAGAAGAATTTCTTCTAGAAAGTTTGAATCCGTACTTTAATATTATAAATACGAAAGTTTGATTACATTTATAGATGTATGGATGTTTGTTACTCTTTCACGCAAAAACTACTGAATCGATCACCATGAAATTTTGCATGTCTGGGACACCAGAGCTTCATCCAGAAAAAAAGGACTATCCCCGAGGGGTCATCTAAAATTAAGGAAACTAACTCCTGGCTAAGTGTAATAGCAATAACGATTTCAGGCGATATATTGCTTTTTCAAGGCGAACGAAGTCGCGGGCACCATCTAGTATACCATAAAAGTAAAGAAAGTAGGTACAAAACAGATACATGTTTTAATATAGAGTTTATTTTCTTTTATTTTTCATGTTTAGTGAAACCGCGGACTGGAGCAGCTGAACATAAAGGATTTATTCCTTTCGGTGATCTAAATATCTATTTGAGTCATTAATTCAAAATATAGAAATGTCACCGTGATTATTACAAATACTTCGTATAAAATATCACAGTACCCTTGGTTATTGAACGTAGTTCTAACAGATTGGAAATACGGTAAAGTAAAATAGATCTTTAGTTCTGTTTGCAGGCGCTAGTCGTCAATATGATACTCAATACCAGCTATATTATTTATGTGGAGTCACGTGACCACATAGTATACGTGACCTGCCTTCAACACACGTTTTTTTTTTTTTTTTTTTTTTTTTTTTATTTAATAAGGTACACAAAACAGGACACTGACATTAAATACATTGAATAGATATAATTACATTGAAGTGAACTAGACAGAGGCCCAAAACACGTGTACACAGCATGTCCAAACAAAACAGTGTTGCTTACACACATAAGAACAAAACAAATGAAGAAAACAGAAAAGTGACGCACTTTCATCCGCAATCAAGCTTAGCCACATTCTAAAAGAAGTCAATTTGAGATGAAAGTACGTCTCCACAAAGCCACAACAAAACAAATGTTATAATATTAATGTATAATATATAAAATATGTAAGTGCAATAAAATGTTATCTATTAAGATATAATATGGGTTTTTTAATTTTTTATTTATTTATATACACATATTTTATTAATTTTATTTAATGACGCTCGCAGTTACAATGGCCGTGATATGCTTTTTGAATTTAGTTAAGCTATTTTCGAATATGTCAACTTTACCGCTATGTTTAAGCAGGAGATCGTTATATTGTCGACACATCCTGACAAGGGGGTTATAAAAGGAGGTATTATTGGTGTGTACTTGTAAGGCAAAGGTATTTACAAAAGGATTTCGATTTCTAAGTTTTATATTAAAATTAATAAGCGACAAAAGATATGGTGAGTCAATGCGGGAATGAATTATTTTGTTTTGTTTTGTTTCACTGTAATGTCCTCCTATTTATTGCAGGTAGCCTTTCAATTTATGAAAGTCGACTTATTGATATTATATTTATTTTCTTTTGAAATGTGTATTTATAATGTCATAAATAAATTGAAAAATTAAATAGAAGAGTCTTTAAGTAATAACAAACTGATGCCTTTTAATCAATTATAGGCGACAGCACTATATGTCTTATGTCTACCATAAAGTGGACCGTCAGCCCAACTGTCGTGTTTTATCATTAAAAAAAAATATTGGCTTAATTTTAAATTAAAAAATATTTTACGAGCCTCTTGGTCGAGTGATTAAGATGCTCGCTTTAAAGCTATGTCTCAGGATTACCTGTTCGATTCCCGGCAAGGCCAACTTTCGAAATGAACTTTTCATAGTTTGCTCTGGTCTGGATCTAGTGGCAGAGCGTACTGCGTTCTCATACATTTCAGTGAACCCGTCTGGCGGCAGTAACTACCCCTTCACAGAAGATCGTCGTGAAATAACAGCATATATGCTGTTGTGTTTTGGTAAGTGAAGCCAGAGGTCATTTTCCTATCCCTTCCTAAACTCTTAATCCTACTTAAGGCAGATGCAGTGCACTTGCAGAACCTGTGGCGTTGCTTAAGGCGACGACGATAGCCACCTACCTTATAGTGAACCGTAAGCCCAACTGTTGCGTCACATCATAAAAAATATTTTAATACCATAACTTTATCGCTTGCCTCAGCATGACGAAGCCAATCTGCTATAGCTATTTGCTAACAAATTGGCTGTCCAATTTACAAGTGGTCTGAATCAGATTCGATGTATTGTTATCAGGGTGATAAACTATTTTTATGTTTTCTGATACAAACGCGCTAAACAAACCAAATCAATGATTGGAAAAACCGCCAATTAACAATAGATATATATGACTGCGCGTTAAACGAGTCTTCTTTTTTGTTTTGGGCAAAAAATAAATAGTTTAACTACGATGAGCAAGCTCTACAGCTAATAGATTGTTTATGTACAGAAAAAATTGTGAATTTTAAACATTATAAGTCCATGCATTTGTCGTAGTTTGTACCTACTAGGCATTAAATATATAATGATTTATAAAAAAAAATCTTTCATGATTCGCTATTTAACATGATAAATAGCGATTTATCGCATTTATTCAGAGAACAATTGCAAAAAAAAATTAAGTTAGTTTAAATTCAATTTCTTATGTTTTTTTTGTAAAACACGACTGTATTTCAACTTTTATGTTTGTTTATTTTGCTGACTATCCAGTGTGATGGTTATTAACTGATAGTGACACAGAGCAAATCGTTTTTTTTTAATACGAGTATTTTTTTCCAATTTTTTTGGAAAATTAATGTATTAGACATGAGTACAATGTTTTACTATTAGAAGGAATTTTGATCAATAGAATATAAATATTTAAGTCTGGCACCCCGATTCTTGACACTAATGTTTGCCAGACCACCCTCAAAATATTTTTTACAATGATAAATTTTCAGTGTTGGTCTGGCACATTAATACTTGACCAAAGTTCTGCCAGACCACGATTAAACAGTCTTTTGTTGATCAAAAAAAAAATTGGTCAAGTTACAGGTTGCCAGACCGTTGGTTGTCTAATATCCAAAAAATAGGTATTTAAGTTATAAAAGTTATATTTTCACGGTTGCGGCTTGAACTATAGGGTATTTTGATACCTATAAGTGTTTATTTAATGTGTGTATCATGCACAGCCGGGGCACGAAAACCTTCGTCAATTTTCAAATTCAATACTTTATCAACTCTTAGTACCTTTTGAAACCAATGCACTAAGCAGACAATTGTCAGACGTTTGAAATGAAATTTTGGCATGACTGTCCTGATGCAAGCAAATGTTGACTTTAAGGTGATGAACTTTTACTTACCCCGACTGTACATAAATAAGACACAATGATTGTTCAATAAACCAGTCTTTACGCGCCGCATCTAATTTCAACACATATAACGTACGTAATGACTGCAACGTCGACTAAAAAAAATATTAACCGTAGAATTAAATAAAATATAACATTGTTCACTTACCATTATACCATTTCCATATAACGTATCATAGGATTCAGCCTTCGATGACACATTTCTTAACTTGTAAGGTTTTTTCAACGGTGGTAGGGCCTGCACTTGGTTCTGCTTGCTCGAAGGAGAACAATGCTGGTTACCACCAGCAGTCGCCACATGGTTCGAATTCGCCTTACCCTCCTTCAATTTACTGTTCTGGGTCAAATTGTTCTTGGTAAAGTTCCCAAGTTGCTCAAACATGTTCGTCAGGTGTTGAGACATCATTTTGACTGGTTTCAATGTTACTTCGTCCGAGGAAGTTGTACTCAACCGAATTCGAACATTCGACTGTGCATGACTGTATTAGTTGTCACTGTCTACAGCTAGCTAAACAGTTAAAGGAAATTTTGTCTCTTTATTCCGATAAATAAATATCATTATTATCAAAGACATATTTTTATAAAGGTTGGTGTTTGAACAACAACTTTTTTCATTAAGAAAAAAAAATCCTTATAGATTGCAATTAACTAAACACATGAGAAATAAAATCAATACACAATCAAGATCAACTTTTATCATAATAAAAGTTTGATTGGACTAACACCCTGAACTAGATTTTAAGTAGTATTAAGTATAGGTAGGTAATTATAATTATTATTATCAATTTGTCGACAATTGCAAATAAAGTTCAATTAGTGGCAGGACACACTGCGTTTCGCAGTAATTTGGGCAGTTTGACTGGCGGCAGTAACCACCCCCTTACATAATACCACCATGAAAGAACAACATATGTGCGGTTGTGTATCGATGAGAGCCCATTACTTAATCCTTTTATGGTCGACGGTAGCCACCTACCATGAAGTAGACCATCAGCCCGTCTGTCGACTTAAACCTAAAAAATTGCTTCTTTACGAAGAAGAGACAATTATAACTTTAAAAGTTAAAAAAGAACTTCAAAACATACGATAAGATCTATTCGCTTTGTTATTAAAACAACCTTCTTTAAAATATATATATATTATCTGTCAATTAATTAAAGTCGTTTGTGTATAGTGGATTACATACATCAGTGACTGAATAATTTGTGGACATTAGTGGAGGGCAGAGAATTATTTATTATATCGTTTTTAATTAAAAAATGTCTTATGATTAAAAAACAGAGGACAGGTAAATGTTCTCGTTGGAGCAAGTTATGAAGTTCCCTAAATAAGCAAGCAAGATATGTTGGAATAGGGGCGACGTCTAAGACAATACGTTTGCCGCCGATACTGTCACAGAGATCCGGAGAGTTCGCCGCAGGAACTTGTCTCTACTGCGACTTCTACAATACCTTTGCGAAGCCTACTCCATGATAATTTTAATTTCAAATTGAACATATTCAATTGTATAACTTTTTATTTATAAAGACGAATTTGTTACAATTCTTTATATATTTTTTTATAATTACTTACCTATATTATTTTGGAATATTGTATTAGATATATTATATCGTAGTTATTGCGTGTCACGAAACTCATAACTTTTTGTTATGCTTTTTACTATTTAGAAGCAAGAGATGATAGCATTTATTTATCTAACATGTCATATTAACTTCGGTAAAGTTAATATGACATGTTGACTTTGATGATCATGTTCATCCAAAAATTTGAGGTATAACTTGAATGAAAACAATACAAAGGTAGAATCATGAAATGACGAAACATAAAAAAACTCACGAGTGTAGAATCAATCAGTTCAAAATGTTTTACCTCCCCGAATGGGCATGACGTTTCAGAAATAACATACACAAAACAATACAATGGGTAATTAGCGACCCTCTCCTGAATTTACACGGAAGTATTTATATATATACAAACCTTTGCCGATTTTGACTTTTCTAATAGTCAAAATCGCATCAAAATCCAACAGATTTGATTGAGACAGAAGCGGATTGTGATTTTGTCTGTCTTCTATATCTATACACATAATAAAATCTGGAGCCGTGTCTGTACATTAAATATTTTTTACAAAAAAAACTTGTACAACGTGTACAAGTTTTTTTATGTATCCGAGTATAAAAAATAATTTTTAGTATTTTTGTGTTTGTCTGTGCGTTTGTGCACGCTAATCTCAGAAACGGCTTAACGAATTTGGATGAAATTTGGCACACAGATAATTTATTACCTGGATGAAAATATACTTTTTATCTTGGAAATATGTAAGGTTCAAAAAACGATTTTCAAAAAACTAACTACAGCGCGTAAGAAGTCGCGGGCACAGGGCTAGTTTTGTAATATGTATAGATAGACAAACTGCACGTAATATATTTTATTAAAAGGAATAATATTTTATAACCAAAACCAATTCGAACAGATATAAATTGTTCATTCCACGGTTAAATTCTCTTTATCTGTCGCAGTTACAAACACTTACACCAAGTTAGTTGATCCCGAAATAATGTCGCGAACTATCTTCAGGCGCGTCGAGAAGTTTTACAAGAAAAATTATCGTCCGAAATTTTTAAAGAAAACATTTCGTGCGAAACAAAGATCCTTTTATATAATAGGCCTTTGGAAAGTTCCACCAAAGGGTACAACAGCAAGTTTCGCGTTATCTTTCAAGTTTCACCAAACGATAGGTACTTATCAACTTTTACTTTGAAATAATCAAAAACCAATAAATCCTATTGTTTGAAAACGCAAAAAGTAAACGATTGAATCCTTTATTATACTGACATAGTTTTAATAGTTTTCTTTATAAATTCTAGATCAGAAACTGTTTCATATTTATATGAAGTGAGTGTTTAAAATATTATATTAAAGAATTAAAGAACATTATAAACAACTTCCAAATTTATCTTTTTTCTAGAAGAAAAGTTGCATTTCTACTTGGAGTAAGTGATATCAGTCTGGTAAAGGTGCTTGCCTTGACGCTCTGTGGTAACAAATCGAAAGCCATTGGTCATTGATCATTTTTTCACGAACAATCCAAAGGCACATAGTTCCGGCATATTTATGAGCATTAGCATTTGCCAAGTCTATGCTATTCATGTCTAATTCATGTCTGTCTGCTTCTCATACTAGTGCTAGGCAGATAAGGCCCGTTTGACTATTGAAGACTCCATGGACTAATGACCTCAAGAGAACGGCTAGCGGAAGGGCCGATTGAAGCCCTTAATTGAAAAGCTCAAAGCCCTATTGCTGTGAAACCAGCCAAATGGACTGTGTAAGAACCTAGTAGTATACCCAGACCAAAACATATTTTGAAATTTAGAGTATGTTCCCAATGTACTGCAAAACCGCTGCACCGCTTTTGATGAAATTTTCAGGCATTCTGCGATGTTTAGCAGCGATCGGATAAACAGAATATTATTATTTGTAATTTTGTGTCATAATTTCCCTAAAAATTATTTAATAAAAAATAAATATTTAATGCAAATATGAAAAAAAAATGTTTTAACACCTAAGAACTAAGTTTTAAGGCGCGGATGAAGTTGCGAGCTAAGACAAGTAAAGTATATTATTAGATCATTCTCTAAAAAATACAATACGAAAGCATAAAAGCAAACAACGCACTGAAAATTATTTCCTGGAGTGAACGAGACTTGGTGTTAGTATGAAAACATTTTCTCGATCCACAAAACACAAGACGCATGAATATTTTACGTTCGTCTTTATAAGATTTGTGCCTCGTACAAAGGAAGCCTAGATTTATTCCTTAGCGTACCTCTACCTCTTGCATCTTACCACTTGTTTATTATGCACTATATTTACATTACATTTTCTTTTCAGGTTTTTTTGTATCCATTTTCATACATAATGTGATACTATCATAGTCAGAGTTTGCAACTTATGATATTTTAAAAAATAAACAGGCTAAGAATTTATGTCAGAAATTTACATTGTCATAAATACAATGGCGATTGAAAAATACGTCTTCAGACCTTGACATGTGGAGCCTGTTACTTTTGTCTTTTTTCTTCAGTCTTTTTAATGGTATATATTTTATTATTGAAATATTAAAAATTAAATTTAAAATAAAAATAAAAATGGAAATATCTAAAAAATCTAAATAAATATGCTTTTCAGTTCAACAAGTAACGCATTATCTATAATAGTACTAGTTATGTACTACATCTGCGTTTCCTTATAAATTATATATATCTTGCTCTTGTACATAAACTATATTACTGCAAAGTGAAATCAAAATCCGTTTGGTAGCTTCACGTGAAAGAGTAACAAACATTCATCATACGAACTTTTGCAATTACAATATTAGTTTAGTGATTTTCCTTAATTTACATAGAAAACATTTTGGCTTTTCCATTGTAAACACCAGTTTTTTTTAATGGTTCTTAATATTTGTTCTAGATATTGTTTTATTAATGCAAAAAGTTAACCTTTCACAACTAATTACACCAAAATAAAAGAAAATGACCTAGTTTTGGACATGGTTTGAATAATATTTACGCATTTAAATTTGAAAACAAAATATTCTAAAAAAAGTTATAAACGACACGTTACGATTATAAATATATTTTCTACGTTTATAACGTTATTCTACGTTTATTCTACGTTTATAAATATATTTTCAAATAAATTTTAACAGTTAACGAGGTTAATATTTTTTTCAAATTCCTCGATATTCACATATATTTTATTCATATATCAATATGCTTATAACAAGGAACGCCAAAGGCGCTGCAAGTGCGCTACTAATTAGGATTAAGGATAAGATATTGGAAAGGCATAGGGAAATTAGCTCTGGCATCCCTTACTCACTCATCGAAACCTAACAGCACACGTGCTGTTATTTCACGGTGGTCTTCTCTAAGGGGGTGGTTACTACCGCCAGACGGGCTGCCCAAATGACTGCGAAAGTCATTGTGCACTGCCACAGTAAAACGTGACCTTATGGAGAGAGCCGCCTAAACGGCGGGCGAAGCCATTATTATTATAGATGCGAAAATAACTTATTTTTTAATCTTTATCACGATTTCACTGGTACCACTGAACACAAAGAAAAAGGCTCCTTTTCAACTTAACTTTAAATAATTTCAATGTGGTGTTTTCGTATTGGAACGAAATTATATTAGTAGTAGGTATTATTGATGAAATAATAGCAGTCATTTTGTTCCCGTTGCGCCGCATGCCTCTACCGCAAATGCGTTATTAGTGAAAATCATGAAAATAGCTGTATCGGGTTGCCATCGTTTGTTTGAGAAATGGTCATTCGCGAAAGAATGAACCTATAACGCATAATTCAGTGTTAACGAGTTTTAAATTGCATTCGTTTACGTATTTTCGCTTATATTTCGGTTACGAAACACAATCGTAAAATGCTTAGTCGTTAAGACGAGCAACTAAATGTGTATATATTATTTGAATATACAAAAAACTAATTAAGCTTTAATTATTTAAAAAAAAAAACGTAAAAATATTGTCACTTTATTCAGCTTGAACCGACGGAATTTTCAAAACTATTCTAGTTAAAGAAAGGAAAACAATTTTTATAGAAATTTTTCAGTCTTTGTATGCCATAAAATTTTGGTCTTTATTTTTTTGTACGAAATTATTTTATAATAATAAATAAAATTAATTGATGTAGACTACTGAAATTATATTATTAATTAAATTTAACTAATCCAACAATTAAGAAGTTGACGGTTGTCTCCAATATTTTAATATTTAACTTCATATTTTAAAAATAAAATAAAACAATAACATGAAATAATAACAATTGCTTACTTTGTTTTAGAAAATTTCAAGACTGCGCCATAGTAAATTATTAAAATGTAGAAATAAATTTTTAAATGATTATTATGTGTATATGTATTATTTAATTCAGGATAAAAATTATTTTTTAATCATTCCAGTTTTATAATTATTTGGCAATTTAAAACCTCTATAAATATATGTGAAAAAAAAAGTAAGTAGGTATCCATAATAAATCCTTAATATTTAAAATTAAAATTTAATTTCAAATTAATTTAGCATTCATGATAATTGACTGTAATTACCTAATCGGAACAAAGAGACAAGCTTCCATTTAACAAAGCGAACTAATACTTTGACTAAACTTTGACAAAGTTCAAAAGTTAATGTTAAACATTCAACAAAGTTACGATTCGATGTTTAAAATTGACGTGCGAAATTTTTTTGTTTGTTTGTTTGTCACTACGTAGTTATGTGTGTTATGCAGAAGTGCATTTCGAGTGCGTCTATATGACAGCAAGATATCGCGGCGACTGCTCTTCTTTGCCGTTGGCAGTCGACGTCGAAGCCTCACCAGAACTTCTTCAGCAGTACCTCAACGCATGCGCGAACAAACTCCGCCTCTCAAAACTTTTAACACCGGCCCCAGTAGCGCACGCTATTTGTGCTATTTTACCTCGACAACTTTTCTTAGAACTCACTAATTTATTAGCACCATTTAGAGTATTAACAAATTTATGATTATTCGCGCGTCAATTACTGTTGTGTGAGTACACATTTTTTTAATTATATATATATATATTTGACATATTTAGTAAACGAATTTAGTAGTAACATATTTAGTAACGAAACTCGTCATATGTTTTCAATAAAATTGTTATGTAAGTATTTATTTCTTTATTTTTTTATTAAAAAATTTTCGCCAATTGGTTGAAATTTGACCATAATTTTTTTGAGGGTGGGGAAACAAACTATCTATTTCCAAATATATATATATATATATATATATATATATATATATATATATATATATATATATATATATATATATATATATATAATAACACTAGTTCGTCAATATCTAGTAACAATAAAACTAGCTAAAACAATATTTTAGAGAGGGTTGTTAATTTGTCATTAGTTATGTGTTGAATTTATGTACTAACTGACTTACTATGGCTATATTTAAAACATCAATAGTTACGATTAAAGTTCAGCCATTTTGGTAGAAGTTATGCACTTTATAAATTAATTTTAACTTTGTTACAGTAACATTAGTTTAATAAGGCAAATGTAAAAAAAGGATTAACGTGAATTTTTAAACCCAATATGAATTAAAAATTATTTATCGTAAAATTAGAAAAAAAAAACCTTAATTTTGATGAAACAATTTGTATACAATTATATTCGTTCTGTTATCTTGAAAAATCGTTTTACTATTACATAAAATAATAAACATATTAATGCACCCTTAAAAATGTATACCAGAACGACAGCTTACTTAACTTTTATATTATGTTATTGGGGATGTAATTGCGTAACTCGTAGTGAGTTGTAAACAGTTTACATGCAGACATAATATATAAAGATACAAACGATCCCCGTCTGAGCGGAGCATTTACAATTTTAACTTTCTAGACGGGGTTACCATGATTACGGGAAAATATTGGACTAATTTTACTGACAGATTTTCTGTATTATAAATTTAATTTCCCATCCAATTCTGGTGACGAGCCTATTGATCGAGTTGTTAAGGTGCTTATCTTAGCGCTCTGACTTAAGGAAAATGTTTAGATATAAACTTTTCGAAGTTGGCTCTGGCCTGGATCTGACAATAGGATCTGACCTCTTTACAGAAGACCACCGTGAAATTTGTGAAAGCATGTATGCTGTTGTGTTTCGGTGAGAGAGTAAAAGACTGCATTTGTGTTCATTTGGGCAAACCGTAAGGCGGCAGTAACCACCCCCTTACAGAACACCACCATGAAGTAATATCATCTGTGGAATGAACTTTTCAAAGTTGAATCTGGTCTGGGTATGCAGGATTTCGTCTGGTCCATTGTTTTGTTATTCCATAACACATGTCTATAAGTGCTTAATTTGGAGGCCATACAATTAATTGTTTATGTTGTGTAGATCTTAGTACAACTTTTCTTTATATTTTGATAATGAATCAGTTTTATTTTGCAATTAATTAAATTACGTATTGATCGAACATTTTCCCATATGTTAAAACCAAAAACGTCCTTCACTATTAGTCTAACGTCGCTTCCGTAAATTGGAATGCATGTCCTGTACACTCCGGCCGATAAACTAGACTGGGTAGTGTATAGCCTCATGTCAGTTGAATATTATCAATGCCACTAAGCAATAAATGTTCAAAAAAACCTGTGACAATTGACGTCTGCCTCAAGCAAAATTTGCAAGTTTGTACACTTGTACAATGTGCTCATCAAGTTGCTATATTATTCTTTTACTATTAATCAAATTTATACCTTGTGATACCTTCATGAAATACTACTAGTGTTGTTCCTCTGCAAAATATTTTTGTATTAATTTTAACTTTGCCATTCTTTTATCCACGTCAATTCCTAAATAATTATAAAGACTTGTTCCCTGGCCACAGGTTTCTTTCAAAGGTTTTTCTTCAAGTCTTAACATTTCCATCAAGTTGGTCACAATAGCTAAAAGGATCTAAAAGGATAAATTTGCCATACACACACACGTAATGAGAGACGTCACGATACAATGTACCGCTTTATGGCTATTGTTTAATTTCGCTACGTATCACATTATGAGTTAATCTCGTAATTTTACACCTACCTATACGAATTCCCTTTTTATATTTTAAGCTTAAAAGCCGGAATGGTTCATTGAAATAAACAGGATTGCAAAAACTGGGTCTCAAGTCAAGGAATGTCAAACCATGTATATTGATTGTAAAGTGGTTAGAATTGTGCTAGTTTGTTTAAAAGTTACATATATTTGAAATGCAAATACGAAATAAGTATTTTTATTTTGCAATTTTTCAAATTGTATTTCCTATTTTATTTCAAATACTTTATATAAACAAGAGCATTTGTAAAATGCTAATGGTTTGTTGAATTTTTTTTTTTTTTCATATTTTTCATTTTTCATAATTTTGATTACATACTGTATTTTTTATAAATTTTCTATTTTATTTATACTTTTCATTTTTAAATTATAACTAACTCTACCATCAAGTGAACCGTCAGCCTGCTCTGACCTTATATAAAAAGTGCCAAGGAACCAACATAATTTAATAGATCTTTACAATACCAGGACAACGCCTAGAGAATAAAAGGTGTAAGGGTAACTGAACTTCTATTTTCTTTTCTAATATCTATCCTTAAGTTACCAATTGAAAAAGTACATTTTAAAAACCTTGCAACAATATTGCGGATATATTTATATAGTTCTTAAAACCCTCCTGTTCCGAACACACTGTATTCAAATGCTGCGAACATTGTCATGTGTAAATCTAATCCCGTCCCGACGTCTTCTAACACAAAATACTTTAGACATTATTCACTTTACGCGTATTCCGATTGACGTGGGTGTCAAATAAAACACGGAGATTTTCAGTGCGAACGAAATGAAAACAGGAAAATATGAACGTCAATTCATTACTATTTTTTATATATACTCGTATAATTTTGATATCTTGCAAAGTGGTAAAAAAATATGTTGCAAAATGTAATACTTGAATCACTAACATAATGAAAAATTCACGGAAGTGATTTGGAGTGAATACCTATTACTGCTTCTATCAAGTAGCCTCGAAAGTTAGAAGTATGGATTTCTACGAAAAGGAAAATCACTTTTAAAAGAAAATTGCATACTTAAGTACTAATTTAATTGTAAGTAAATTACTTTTATTGTCATTTTGTCCCATTGAATTTTTACGCAGCTAACTATGTCAATGCCAAACGTTACTCTACTATTGAAGTTCAATGAGGATAATCTTTAGATCCAGTAACTTCAAATATTAGTTCCAAATACACCCAATATTGAAAGATTAAGTTTATTTAATTCAATCTTTCATTTGTAAGCAAACTTAGTGCACTTCTCCAGAACCTACGCTATGCGATACGTATTCAATTATCAAATATTAGCTGGTGCACGCGACTTCGTCCGCGTTGAAAGTGTTATTTCACGGTGGTCTTCTGTAAGGGGTGGTTATTACTGCCAGACGAGCTGCCCAAATGACTGCGGAACGCAGTGTACCTTGCCACTGCTATTGTAAATTGAAATTTCAACATAGAAATCATCGGCATTGACTGATAAAACATAAGAAATATGTAGTTTCGAAGTCAGGGGTCTAAAAAGTGTCTAAACAGTTTAGTAGATAACTTTCATCAATACTATAATTTATTATATTACCTCGGAAAATCATACAATATAGAAAACAAAGCCAATAAGTACGGTATACAAATACGATAAATAGAGTTTGAAAAATATGTATAATCGAAACTTAACAAATCTGAAGTGTTCTCTACAAATTAAAATATTATCTCAATAGTATAACAAGCATACATGCATTAAAGAACTTGAAATAAAAAGTAATGTAGCAATTGGTAAGATTGCATCAGGCGAACAAGATCAAACAAATAACTACTTGACGATAATTTCCGAGGTTCACTTTATTGTGATGGGTGGACATGAACTGCACGATATAACAATTAAACTAAAAAAATGCTTTCTAACCTTCGATAAATCCTTACTTATTGCTATAAATACTGTACAAGACAGTTCTGACAAACAGTTAAACATCTTTTGTTGTAACTCAGTTATATCGACTCTCAGTTATACATTACAAAATGGCTTATTGTAATGTAAGTTCGAAATCATTATATTTCCAATTATCTATATATTTAGTTTTCAAAATATTAGATAATTTTCTCTCGTTCATAGTTTTTTGACTTCTTTAGGCGCATTGGCCATTTTTGAGATGGGATAAAATCATTGAACTCGCGACAGTGTTATGTAAGCGTTGATGTAGCTGATATTAATTTAAAATAATTTTAAAAAGAACAATAAGCAGACAACTGCATAGTTATGAAAGTAAACGTAATAGATATGATAACAAGGATCAATATAGTATACACCTCTGACCAAGTTTCATATCAGTATATCAAACCTTTTTAATGGTCTGTCATTATGAAGTTCATGTTAAATAATTATGTTCTATTTATTGTCATTGTGTGTCAGTGTCATATATTTTCTCTTATATTTCTTGCGATCAATAATTTTGTGAAGCTTAATTTTCACTTCTGACGTGCTACAGTCCAACGACTGACATGTTTTATTTTCTTTAGTTCTTTGTAGTATTAATGATTTGCTCTTACGGTACAGACATTGTCTAGTGTAGGATCCACTGTTAATTTTGTTATATCTAAATGTAAAATAATTATTAGTACTTTTTAATTTTGCTTCATGAATTTCTTTTTCAGAAGGTGTACCTTATAGCTGTTCTCTACTGTGTACTGCTAATAAGTAATTGCGTTACGCAAGATGACTCCACAACGACTACCCAGACATCTCCAGATGTAACCTCAACAACAACACAATCTTCAACAACACCTTCTACCGCTCAAAGAGTGATCAACGCTCTCAGAGTCATTGCTGGTAATTCGGCCGTACAACAAATATTGGGATAAACAAAGTTGCGGACATTTGCTTAAAGATGTACACACGCTGTGGAAATGTATTTTTTTATTTATTATAATTTTATTGTTTGATCCAAAGTTCTTCACAATCTATGTCGATAATCGTCGGTCTATAAACAAACTGCGCGCGAGTTCGAAGTCAATCGTTAAAAAGTTAAGATTTATCTAACAAGACTAAGATTATTAAGATTTAAGATTATACTATAGTGAAGTGTTTTTTATAATTTAATGTAACTATATGGCGATAAACTCTAGTGAATCTACCGATAACCTACTAGATGGACTGACTACTTAATAGGCTCTGGTCGAGTAGAAAATTATTGAGGAGCAGCAGTGGACGCCCTAGCACTGAGATGATGATGATGATGTTGATGTTACAATTAGGATTTATTGTGGATAATTATGTTTTCATCATCACTTTCTTTTTAACTTCCGTCTTCTTGTATAATTTTAACTTGTGATTTAATATTACTTGTTAAGGGACTATTAGCGCCAGTGAATCTCAATACGGCTTAATTTGTTCACGATTGACCTGGTCACTTCTTACGTAAGTCCCTATTAGTTTGTTCCATTTGTGTATATGTATTTATAAAGAACAAGCAGACGCTTGGAGGATGTAGGAGAATATTGAATCGGTAATACACTTTATACGATCCATTGCGTACGAGTTATATACGCTATGCGTCTGTTACGCGACAGGCAACTAGACAAATGATCCGTTTACGATGCACCCGACCTCTTTATCCGAGAGACATTACACGGTCTCTTGACTTGGAACGAAGAATGTGCAGACGTACCAACCGCATAAAATCATTAAATAATGATCGCTGCTAACCGAGGCATTAGGGCCCATTCAGCTACGCCAAATAAAAAAAGCCTCAAACGCTAACTTTACTGACTAATTGGTGTCTTGCCCATAGCATTTGGACACTGTTTTTTTTTTTAATTTATTTTAGTCACTTCTGTTTAATAAAATAGTTGGATAAGATCATTAAAAAAAAACAATTTCAACTAATTCTAAGAAATGTTACCTATTATTTTTTAATAATTGATATTTTTTTTAAATCTCACGTGAATTATTTTACTATAGAGGTCTATTCCATAATAACAACGGTATATTGTTCTATTACTTTATTTTCATTAACAATGAAATTTTGTTATAATTAATATTAATTTAATAAGTTATTGTTTTGAAATAAATCATGCAAACATAAATATGAGATTTTTATTCTTTCTAGTTAATTATACATTTACTGTCCTTATCCTATCCTGTCATGTGGCGTTGCCTTAATAATGAGTAATTACAATAATGCAAGATAATGGGTCTTTGCATAAAATGACATAATAAAAAATCTCCAAGAAAATTCAAAGCGTTTCATACTATTAGTTTTTGTGAAAAAATTTCAAATAAATAACAATTTATTTTCAATACAAAAGCATTAACTAAATATATTGAACTATTTTCAAATTTAAACTTGCATTATACGTTGCGGCTTTATTTTGTCAATTGGCTGATCAATTTTTGTCAAAATATTGCTAGTAAATTACTTTTTATTTTCCAAAAAAAAATCCTATGTACTTATATTTTACACTAACTATATTTATTTCTCATAATCTTTTATGCTGATTCTTTAGTACATTGGATACGCTAAGTACTCTTTATTATACTGTGACACTGATGTCAAATAAGCGTCCTCATAAGTACCTACCAGGAAGTTCTTAAAACACCAGAAATTCATATAACATATACCATTACCTATTAATGATGTAGTATGTACAAGTCATCATGTACAATATGAACCCATGTTCCTTAAGATTCGATATTTACTAATAAAAGAGACATGAAAAAAGAAATCTTCAGGAAGCCTTCGATTAAGGTTTTCAATAAACACAAATAACATTCACTAGTTTGCCGGGGAATAACCCGAGTGAATGGAACTGGAACTATTGTACAAATGATTTATGAATTCATGTTATTATTTCATGCGACCTCATTTCATTTTTTTATATCACATAATTTTATATGTGTATTTTTAAATTTAATATAGCACATTTTTGGAATATTTATTTTACAAATTAATTAGTCATTTAATTAATAAATTCTCTAAAGCTGCCTCAAGAACTCAAGCTGGATATTATACAAAAAATATATTTTTTTATCTATAAATGATTTAGAATATTGATAAAATATTTATAAATATGTCCATCATTGGCAACGTAGCAAAATGAAAAAGAATATAAAAGCACAATAGTTACTAATAATTGAATATACATTAGTTTTGAATAGAAGCGTTCAATATGAGTATTCTATGCACTATTGCACTCTGGTTGAGCTTTTGTTAAATTGGTGCAGAGAAATATATACAAAAAATCAATTTAAATAAATTAACAATAGGCGAAATGGGCGTGAAAAAACGCGTTCGCCGTTAAAAGGTCGATTACCATATCTATCGTGGATAGTGTGCAAATAAAGCTGTTTGCAATTTACATAGGATGCGTCCATTGCTCTGTGCAATTGGTTTAAACCATGCGCAGTTCGCGGCAAAACGCTCCGATGCCCAGTTGGTCAACTTACCGGAAAATTGATCTACAAATCGAGGCGCCATCTTGGAATTCCTTTTTTGAAATATTACAATGCAATTGACTCTGCACTTTTATTTAAATATGCTTCTCATTGAATATTTCCATCTGGCTGTAAGTAGATTTTTCAATTTACATTTTCATTGCAGCTATACATACTTAACAAACGCGATTGTTACTCTGTTTGCATGTCTGTTCGTTGCATGGCTGAATTGCTGAATTATATTACAATTTAAAATGACAATAATATCATCAGTATTTATAGCAAGACACAGTGTATTATGCAGCCATAATTTGAGCAGACCATCTGGCGACAATAACAACCTCCTTACAGAACACCGACGTGAAATAAAAGCATGTATGCTGTTGTGTTTCGGTAAGCGAGTAAAGGATGCATGCATGCAAAGTCCATTTTCCCAACCCCTCTTAATTCTTCATCCTAAGGTCTTACAGGCATCTGTGGCGTTGCTTACGTCATAGGCGACGGTAGCCTTCTACTATCAAGTTGACCGTCGGTCTGTCTGTCAACCGACGGACAGACTTGCTTGAATATTACAAATTGAATAGTGTAATAACTGCTTTACTCCTTACGAACGATTATAAAATACACTTAAATTTTCACAATTCGAACACGCCGCGAACAACATTGTTTTTTTTTTAAATAGTGTGTAGATGACGCAACATCTCTGAAACTTAGATATTCTAAAATAGAATGACGCATTTTCCATGGGACAATTTTGATTTTACTCCCATAAATGTTCATACCGTGAGCTTGTAGGAGTAAACTCCAAAAACATTAGCACTATTGTAGAACACCAACTAATGTGCATTCTAATAAGTGTTTATGATGGGTTTAATTAAATTTGATGTCAATTTAATTACGAATTATTATTTTTTTACCAATCAATTTTAATAATTAATCAACCAACCAAAATGTAAATTTTGAAATTGTAAATTTTGAATAATTTTATATACGATTCAAAATTTAGAATTGTATCATTCTAAAAACACATACAAAAGAAATACAAAATCTCACTAAAAGATACTTTTGATTTTAAACAACTGTAAAAACTATAGTGATCTGTAAAATCTGACACAGTTTAATTAATTTCGTCTCTATAGTAAAACTGAAATTATGAAAATGTATCGAAGTTATTTGCATTTTTTGCCCAAAATTTAATATGAATTGAGGCTGTGTGTATTACATGATATGGCAATCAAATACTTAGTTCAAATTATTCAAACATCGCCATACAATGTCCGTGATGCAAATTTTTATAGCATCGCTTTGATCGCAAGCAACAACACGTAACAATATAAGGGCAAGACATTTTGACAGGCTTCATGTCTCGCATGCCCCTAATCGGACGTTCTGCTATAAATGTTTCGGAGAACTAAGATTCTGTTTCTGATGGAAAGGGAACATTAATGGATGTTTAAATTTATAATAGTTGGATAGATGCAACGTAATTGATCACAGTTTTAAAAAAAAACTTGTCAATGCTTGTTTTTCTTAAAAACGTCCCAAAAATTGTTATTAATAAAAAAATTCTTTTACAATGTAATATTTAAATATACTGTAACACGATAACTTCAAAGAGTATTTATATCTAGACATATTATACTTAACGTCTCTTTAAAACAAGCATATTATTGTAACATAACGAAATTTCATTTAATACATAAAATTATACATGGGTCAACACAAATACATACGATTATACAACGGTGACAGTAAAACCAAATTTCCCATTAAAATAATCTGCCGTAATCAGAATCTACCATATTTATCCAATTTTTATTTATATTTACACCACTATTTTAAACTATCATAATTTCTAGTTCTGACTAAACAGAGACTAAATGAGGGCGAAAAATATCGCTAATCATTTTAATAGATCAAACGAAATTCGTTCAATACAAAATTTTGAACAAACTGAATTGATATTTGTACATTTAAAATTGTAAAGGCGGTTGAACACACCCTTGCTCACCGATTTATTCAAGTTTATGATCCAACTTCACCCAGCTCACCCGATCCGCCTCAGGGGATACCACCTTATTGTTTTATGTCAGGGAAAACGGTCCAATTTGTCTATCCGGTTTCGTCACCCATATCATCTCCGCGAAAAATGATATACGGCAAGTGTTCTCGACGCTATGTGCTTGGATATCTATAAAAATTGAAGTTTTCTACACGTTCTCTAGGCACATATTTCAAATTGTTGGTCATTCAACTGTGTTATTAACGGCGAACTTTATGACAGTGTGTGTAACGGAAAATTGTTCATGATCAAGTATTTATACACACATTATAAACTAAATCTAGACTTTAGATACAGTGTAAGGGGGCACTATAAAATATGTATGTGTTCCAATAAAATGAAAACTTGTTTGAATTTTTTTGTAGTAAATATGAATGGCTTAATTTTTTGAATTATTGTTATGTTATGTGGTACTTACAGGTGAAATCTTCACATTTTAATATTAATTTTATATTTTATTTCATTTTTTATATTTATCCAAAATACTCGTATATTTGTTGAATTATAATAAGTTTTGATATCAAGCAAAGCAAGTAAATGAGATGTTTTAATTAAATATTAACCACACATTATATACTAAAGTACCTATCTACTAATTGCAATTTGTCATACGTGGAAACCACGTTAACCATACTTAATGCGGAAATGATTGTATTGTTGTGGAATCAAAATCAAGTAAATTATTCTATGTAATGTTCCAGGTATACCACAAATAATAAATGATTAACCGCAGTCATAGCCGGTGATTTTACATTTACAATGCATATACCTAATCATTACAATTATAATTGTAATACAATTGTCATAATATTAATTAAATGTAATAATTCAAGGTTTAATACTGTATAATTAATTGTAATAATTTAACCTACGCATTTAGTTACAATTAGAATTTACGTAAAAAGTAGTTACAAAAACGTCTTCTTATATGAATTTTAAAAATAATATTTCTGTTTTAATTTTAAATTTGTGCTTCAACACAGCAATATTTAAGATAATGGTTGTATCTTTTTAATAAAGTTCGTGTGACATTCAGTAAATAAATGCTTCAGAGAGTCAAATTAACGAGTCCTCAACGACAAAACCACCTTCGTTCAGGTATTGTTGTCCCCTAAAACCCGAACATCCGAAGAGATATTTTTCGAACACAAAAAGAATATTCGTTTTTTCGTCACAAAACGTCGGCAATAGAAGGGTACAAATTTTAAGGTCTTCGCGTTGCTCGCAGTCACTGTCCGTGATAAAAGCAACCCTTGTCGTCTGTACTAATGTCAAAGAAAATATTCGTTTATTTTTCTCGAGAAATTTAGTGATGCAAACAGATTTCTTCCTTGACATATTGCGAGATATTTCCAAATGAGTTTGATTGACTTTTATTACATTGCCTATATATTACCTATACTACAAGAACGATCCAACATTATTTACCAACTCACATAAAAGAAAAATCCTGTCTGGCATACCATAAAGGTTAGGGAAAACGTAAAATGTTGCTACGAATATTCGATCAGGAGCAATAATAATGTTTTATTAATATGTTGGTATTTTTTAAATTAATTGGTTTGAATATTATTTTCTTACATTCGACTACCAACTCGGTCCCCGGCTTCTCTTGGGTTCATATAGACATTTTTTTATATACATAAACCTTTCTTATAAAATACCCTATAGAATAGCGAAAATCATTTGAGTGGTCTGACTGCAAATTATTGAAATGAAAACTTCTTTAGGCGCGTTAGTTAGGCATTTTTGTGATGGGAAAAAACTATTGAACGCGCGACCTGTTACCGTAATCGTGTAACCGATTAATTTAAAAAAAGAACAATTTTTGAAATGGGAGATAACCATTGAACTCGCCACTTGTTACCATGTAACCGTTTAACCGACAAATCTGAATATAAGTATGTACTTTCCAGATGATTCAAAAAATACACATGTAATTGTTCAAGAGTTTACTTCTGTCGGCATTCTCGGAGCTTTTGTTTTTTTTTTTTTTCTTATTAAAAACCATTTTTCTCTAGTATAAGAGGTATTGATCTGCTCCAATTTTAATATGGTTGCAAAAGTCCAATAAGTTCCAATCTACTCAACAAAAACTTGTACAATTACCAAACAAAACAACATGGCAATTCGCTCTAAATTTTAAACCGGCTTTTAAGCTAGACAACGAATGGTTGCAGCATATAATCCTTGGTTCACTCCGCTATTAAACACTTGATTGATTGAATTCATACAAAATAGAACATAATTTTAAACGTCTTACAAAATATCTGTTGGAGAAGGAAGATTTTGTATTGCATCTGCAATGTTCACGGAAGCCCGAGTGGATTGCTTCAACATAACAGTAGCACAATTTAACAATAACAATTATATTGTAATACTGTGACAGTAGGAAAGAGATGTGCTTCCCTGACACGCCGCAGGGTGCGGGCCAGCCCCAACAGCATTCCATGCAAGATCGCTAGCAGCACTGCTGTTGTCTTTTCTACCACTATGGAATGCCAGAGTAAGTGGTTTACATAAGGCTCATATTCTATATATTAGGATATTAGAATTTAGTTTTTATTTTACTTTAAATATGTAGCCTGTGAGTTGCCTTTAAATATGCCTTGTTAAAGGAATATGAATGACACGATGAATAATGCTAATAATAAAACGTATATTATTTAGCTCAAATCTGACACCGACAAGCTGTATGTAACGACTGGTTTAAACAAACGAATTATTTACAATATATCTATAAAAGTATAAACTTCGCATTTTGGATGTAAAATTACCACTTAAAATATTGTCATGAATTTGGTCACTCAACAATTCTTCATTATTCAAGCATATTTCACATTCTCCAGATTGTTTCGTTATCATTATCATCGATTAATACAGTAATTAGCGCTCTGTTCAATTCGAATAATTGTTTTGGCGAAAGTGTAGGTACCCTGGCTGGCGCTACGAAAATTAATTGTTTAAGTTGAATCGTGAAGTTGTAACGTTGAATTCGAACCCCTCCTAAGATGCCGTAAGCTCGTCCAGTATCCACCTTGATTGATGAACTGGCTCGTCTACAATTCGCCACGATATCTAACTTTGACAGGCGTAGCGTAAGAAATACATAGAGTTGTTTATACCTACTAGAATATTTTTCAATGAAGTATATTTTAAATGTAGGTAGATAAAAATTTAGGTCCATAAAAAAAATGCACTTGATTCTTAAGTGGTATATTATTATATTTTTATATCTAATTTTGTTTAATACTTATAATATTATAAAAAGAAAAGATGTGTATTTTTGTTTGTAATCAATAAACTCAAAAACTACTGGACCGATTTTAAAAAATATTTCACCTTTAGAAAGCTACATTATCAGGGAGTATACTATAGGTCATACGTCCTGCGGCTAAAATGGTGTTGATGATGACGATGATTGACCAGAGACCAGTCCAATTTATTTTTCAAACATTCATGTCTCAACTCTGTGTAGTAAATTTAGAGCCGTCAAGTTATCTAAAGTGCGTATTGAAAACAAAACAACAAACTAGAGAGTTGTCAGATCCTCCGAACTAGAGTTGTGATTGTTTCTCAAAATATTGTTATCGTATCGTCCAACGATAGCTGCAGGTACACTGTAGGTGAATAGTATAAATATATCACATTTATTATTAATTAACCAGTATTTTAATATGAAAATTAAAAAATCTCAATATTAAATAGTACTAAAATGTTGAAATGTTTGTTTCTCCTTACGTTCTTATCAACAAAATTAACACGTTATCTGGGTCACCATTATCTAACAATCTGTAGCGAAGTGTACTCGTAAATATTGCATCTATTCAGTGCGGATTGTTTTTGATGTCGTAATTCTAACCTCCAAATAAATGGTGTCAACCCTGGATAATGTATTATTTTTATTTGATTCTACAAAATATTCTATTAATAACAAATTCAAATAAATTTACAGATTTGTCGTTTATTATTTAGATATTTAAATTTAAAGTAAGTAAGGCTTATCTTACATAGTTGGCTCTATCTTAACTGCCAGTACTCTAAAACCATCCAAATAATATATCTTTGCAAGTCTAAAACTCAATAAGTGATCATTTCTATATTCTGTTTTTATTATAATAGATAATACTACATTTATTTGTATTTGTAGATCTCTCCTTAAAATGTCCTAGTTACTTTCAAATGTTAATTTCAAATGCTTTCATTTTACATATTGCATTCTGTTGATTGATTGATCTAATAAAGGTTTTTTTTATATAACAAAATTGTTGTAAATTTATATTATACTTAGGTCTACACGTTTTAATAAACATTAACATCAGTGTACAATGTGAATAAAGAATATGTGAATAGTTGATCTTATAAAAAGTTTATAAGTTTCTTTAGATGAAACTAAAAGCAATCAGTAACTTTAATAAATTAGAACAATTTTCATTACAACTTATTTGAACAATAAAAAAATTGTAAATATATAATTTAAGTCACTTACCTACCGAAACATACCTATTTGTCAACTATATAATAAATTAATGAATTATTTATCATCAAAAACATATAAGTAAACCTACATGAACGTGAGAAGAATTTGTATATGCATCAAGTTTTTTTTTTTAGTTTGAGTGTATTAAAATTAAAGTTAGACCTTGGTCCTGTATGCAAAATATTTAAATGGATCTATTATTTGTTGCTTATATATGAATATTAATACCTGATATAGTTGTGTCGTGTTTTACAATTTAACTTTGAGACGTGATAATTCATAGGTACCTACTTCACTTGTTGCAAACAGAAGGGTATTTTTTTAAACAGTTTATGTTTTCATTATGCGTCAAGTGACCTCGACAATATAATTTGATTCGAATAGCCATTAAGGCTCATATGTGGTCACTTGGTCCCCTCAGAATCAGAATAATGAATTTTCCATAATCTTACAGAAGTATACGGTGTAATAACTTTAGTGCTTCATATCTTTCGGTGTTTGATTGAACTAAGGAAACCAGAAGTATCACGGTCGACATCAACATTGTCGGATGTTTTGTTTATTTTCCTAAGCGGTGATTGCCATGTACTGTCATATTGCCTACCACCCGTTTTTTTATAAAAATCAGTAAGCAGATCCTCATTGTTCATCCTCATTCACCATTAACCACACACGCTGATAAAACAAACTACTTTCAGCCCTGTTAAAAACATAGATAACAAATAAAAATAAATAAATAAAACACTCAAAATTTTAAAAAAACCTTGCATGGGCACACAGACAGATATTCATTTTATTTTAAAAATATTACAATAAAAAATGGTCCATATTTTCAGTTATATATCATAGGGTAGGGTAGCTACCGTCTCCTTTTAAACACATGCACACCTCAGATGCTTGAAGTGCTCGTGTTATCATTTGTAATTATTAATAATATCTAACTAAGTATATACTATTAATTACAATTTAAAAAATATTGCTTTAACTTAAATTTAATATTTTTAATCTTTATATTGTTACATAGATCTGAAGGTAAACTGTTGATAAGGTGTGGGACAATGTAAGCGATAGTCCTTTCGCCGTACGCATTTATTTGCTGTGTACGTAACCGCTCTTTTGAAAT
Organism: Synanthedon andrenaeformis; assembly: GCA_936446665.2. NCBI lineage: Eukaryota > Metazoa > Arthropoda > Insecta > Lepidoptera > Sesiidae > Synanthedon > Synanthedon andrenaeformis. The sequence continues at coordinate 2,859,676 of OW387780.2, read as the reverse complement.
TGCTCTAATGCATACAGGTGTTCCATCAAATTTTTTTAAGGATTCGTTAAAAAAAATCTTTCAGTAGTGAAAAGGAAAACTGATTGGTAAAATTTTACAGTGCTTAAAAAGACCGTTTATTACTAGTTAGTACTTTAACTGTTATGTTTTAAACAAAATTCCATCTTTTTCTATTAAACACAAGAAGAAGTTCGAGAAAGTCTTCCAAGTTTAGTGATTGTTTAAATATACTAGACATTTCCTTGCAAGTGGGTGTTATGCAGGTATTATATTGCGGCTATTTGCCCAATCTGCGATCATAAAATTGCATGTTAGCTAACCACAGTGCTGTCGTTAAATTTTATTTATTGCTCTATTGGTAATGCATATTAGGTCTTTAAACATGAAATTGTCTTTGAAAATAAGAAACAGTAAAACAAACTTCCTTTATTTCTAATGTGGGCTGTTGTAACTTAGAAGCTTGTTGAAAAAGTGGGGCTTTGCTGTAATTTGTAGCAAAAAAAATCTTTTTATTATTAATAAACTAACATACAGTTCATAGCCTGTTTCATAGTTAAAGACCTATTAGAATAATCAATCATGTAACTAACTTTGCTTCGAAAAGCACAAGCTTAAGTTGTTACATAATGAATGACCAAATATAATATATACTGGGCTGCTTCTCCATGTGATGACTTTATATGTCTTCGATTTATCTACCCAAAATATCCACCCAAGTCTAAAATACTTACTAAGACTGCTAATAAACTTTGGTGAAAAAAAATCTTCATACGCAAACTTTCGACAGGACTTCAGATATGTCAAAAAATTAATAAATAAAATACAAAAAAAAACATAAAATCATTAAAAAGAGTTCGACACCTTTTTTCTTCCATTTGGCAACCTATTTTTTGTTTCACAGTTATTTGATTATCTTTGTAGTGAAGTCCTGGATTATTGTTTTTCTAATTTCAATTACTTATGATTTTTAAAATGCATTATACTAGTTATATGTAAGTAAAATTAATTTTTATTGTGTGAAATAAGAGCTAGAGAAAGTAACAGTATGAAAATAGAATACGGTACCATTCTCTTGACCGCAACGTTCATTTTCACGTTGCAACAGACGTATTTAAATTTTAAAAATATAAAATTTTACTCATAAAGGTTGTAATTAAAACAAGGATTTAATCTTATTATTTATTTTGTGTTAAAATTAGAACTACTTACATAATATATTAACATACACATAATATATGTTAATAATATTATATATGTATATTTGCACAATAACCTACATAATAATATATTTATATACAATTTATGTATGTTAAAAACCCTGGAGTTTTCACATAGAGAAACAAATGTATATATTTTTAATATTTATTATTTCACTGAGATCGATCACAAGGCTTGAAATTTTACTTGGTAATTGTCTGCGATTTTTTTGTAAATCTTCAACATATGATTATTTTATAATATATAAAAAAATTCTTCTTCAGTGTTACATAGAGTACAAATGAGTACAAATTAACTGCGATTATAACTTTGGTCGTAATATGCACTGACATTTCTCCCCAAATAAATTCCACAAAAAAATTTATAAGTACAAATATGCCAATCGGTTTTTTTTTTCTATATCGTAAAAAACATCGCGTGTTCTCGGATAGTCAGCACAATTCATTCATCCGGGCCTCAATGCATTAAGAGAAACTAAATGAGATTATATACACGAACTCATTATCACAAGGTTATCACAAATATATCGCAATTTACTCTAAATACGGCAACATTTAACTTCGCTAACAATTTTAGCGATAAATTCACACAAAACTTCGTACACTCTTCATGGATTCATCTCGATTTATAAAAGTCTTCTATCGATGAATATCTTTTAAAAACACACATATTCACGCAGCTGCATTATGGGATGCGCCGTTGGTTGTGTACAAAATGGAAAGAACACAATGGGTCAGCCCATCCTCATGATGTTGCGGCGTCGAAGCAAACGCTCCATTGCGAAGAACACGCGATCTGACCCTCAGTACGGGCAAACTATCCCTCCTGCGCCAGGATTGGAGATGGCATCTGGGTAATGAGCCCTACATATCTCCTTCCAAGATTTCCCTTGCCTCTCCCTTCTGTTCCCATTATCATACCCGTATCCTCTATTGTAATCGTACCCGTAATTCCCATAGCCACTGTAGCCGTATGTTCTTCTACTATTTCCATTTATGGCGTCATAAATCGCGTCGAAGAACGGTTTCGCTTGCACGGAGGTCACAGCGAGCAGTACAATAAAAAGAAAATGAAGAGAACGCATCGCGGAAGTCAATTGATATCAGTTAGCGATCAACCTTGTTGCAAGGAAGCTGTCTGGAGCAGTGTACAATCACGAATGGTGCCGGGTGCTGTTAAAGCCAGCTTATATATATCGGCCTCGGCTCATCCGACGCCGTACAAACATGCGCGCGCGCAGGTTCACGGTCCTTACCCTGGAATCGCATTGAAACTGTTACAGGAATTAAATTGATTAGTTACTCCAATAAACAGGAAATATTTTATGTTATTTCAAGTTAAATATTATCTTATAACTAATTTTTAATTGATGATTCATCTCATTTTGTACTACGGAAGCGCTATAATGCTATCTGTATGTGTATGGGTATTTTATAATTACTTTTATGCTCTCATTGCATAGACAGTTTAAAAGTAGATTGCAGATTTTTGAATAAAAAAATTCATTTCCGAAAACAGATTACAATAATCTTAAGTACAGTCAAGTTTATCTTTTATTTTTCAGTTCGTTCACCTCTTCACCGGTTGCATACCTTGACATTAAACATTTCCACACAATATGTTATATATCATTTTAGTTCAAGTGTTACACACTTTGTAATATTGCGATTGAATGTTTTGTAGTGGCAGGGCACTGCTTTTCGCAGTCATAACTTGGGTAGCCCGCTGGCGGCAGTAACCATCCACTTATACAAGACCAATGTGAAATTTCAGCATGTGATTAATGTTTTGGTGAGTGAGTATGGGATGCAAGAGCCCATTTCCCTTCCTAGTTCCTTATCCTTCATCCTGCATTTGCATTTGCAGCACGCGTGGCGATGCTTGTGTCGATATGTGACGGTAACCAACTACTATCAAGCGAACCGTCAGCCTGTCTGACGATTTATACTTTAAAAAAATGTACAATATAATATACAATATAACTTACATATACTTCAAATTATATAAGAATTTTTCAAATAGGTGCAGGGGTTTCGGAGATTACCATAAACAAACTTAAAAATACCCCACTTTATGATATTAATATAGATTATATATAATATTATATAATACTATACCTATAGAATTTAAAATATATGATTATTATTAATATTAATTACAATTTAAAAATAGATTTGACATAATACATATTTGATGTAGACTAAATTCTTAAATAGCATAAATTAAATATGCTGTAGCTTCGTCGAAATTTGTGAAATATATGCATTTCCTAAACCTGGGTTAAACTCGGGTATGGCCCACTGTAGTAGGTAAATCCGACCGGGAAAGTGCTTTATCAGTTTGATAACAAATTCCATTCATTTCGTTAGATTTGAAGTAGGTATTGATTACTGATTGACATAATTGGTCATCGCTAAGTCAATCATATATAGGTTAAACATGCATGACATTTTAACCTTTGTGATATATCACATAGGTATTATTATGTTCTACCAGTAATCTGTTTCTTGAAGTCATAGACTTTCTACCGACAGTCCGAAACGTGTACCCGGAAAATGAGCAGGGGGAATTTGAATTTTTACAAGAGAACTGGCAATTACATATTGCTAGAGTGACCCGCGACTGATTTCAACGACATCAGTTCATTCATTTGTGACCGTGGCCTTCAAATCCTATGTTCAATCTTAGGGTGATGAAGCACTTTACTGGTCGACTTTATATAGAAAAATCAATAGATTTGCTTTGACGAGCGCTTGATTGCAGATGGATTTTAAATATTTAGACAAGTACGTGCAGTGCAGTGTGGGAACAAAAATCCATTTGGCCCTGGTTAAACTGTTTTATATAATCAAATTCTATGGATACGCGTATCTCTCTCAATTCCTTAAATAACTACGACTATTACTAACGAATATTGACTAGAAAATATTTACGAAAAAAAAATCTCCTTTGTTATGTTATTCATTTCTTATATTCATTCCATGTTTTTGAAATCTATTAATGTACATAAGAGCATTAATTAAAACTAAAAATAATATAATATAATACATTAATTCGAATTATTTTATATCAAAATTATCAGAACACCTATATCATAATGACATCAGAATTGGTCTCAAACACCATGTCATAACACTTTGTTCTTTGTGTACTTTACGACATAAAGGACATATTAACCTCCTCTCGATATGTAGGCAATGATGAGTAATCAAACATGTCTAATCTAGATACGCATATAAATATCAGCTTCATGAGTCCTAATCTTAACTCATCGATCCTCATCGATCATTGAATCGATCCTAACTAATATTATAAATACGAAATTACTTAGGGGGCGTTCAAGTATTACGTAACGCAACTTGGGGGGAAAGGGTATTGTAAAATGTTACGATGCTTTACAGGGGTGGGAGGGGAATCCCTCGAGTCATTTTTATTTTGTTCTCCCAAGTTGGCACGTTAGTTCGTTTGTTACGCTTAGTTAGTTGTTGTCAAGGACATAGGAACATGTGTGACTAAAATATATCAATATAAAATATATAAACAACAAAGATTGAATAAATGTTTTAAAAGTCGCCGGCAAAAGCTAGTTTTTAACATAAAAAGATTATTCTTTTACAATTAGTCTGACACGAACTAATTTGTTTTACACAATGTTAGGTTGTAATAGGTTATTAGACAATAATAGGTTATGTTACAGACATACTGATTGTTAGGTAAATATATATAATTTACAATAACAAATTCGGTATCTACTGCCCGTGAACTTTCTTGGCGTCATCGGCGTAAATTATTCGTAGTATATCTACTATAAGGGACAAGGACAAAGGATAAAACTGAGGAATTGAGATTCTAACTACATTAAACTTTTAAATAACAACGCTATAATAAAGCTGAAATTGTGTTTCTTTGTCAGAATTCTCTAATCTCTGGAACTAGCAATAGGATTTTTTATCGCATTTGATAGTGCAATTCTCGAGGAATATTATAGGCTTGGTACCGATAATCACTTACCAGAGACATATGAATAAATCATTTATGTACATATGTGTTCCTTTTATAGTAAAAAATTTATAGTGGCAGATTAAAAAGAAAATATATTCACATTAACCACTTAGTAACATGAAACTGAAAAATCTGAAATAAGAGTACGGAGCAGGTAAAATACATCGCGAAAGACCGTTCCTAATATTATTATTTTTTAACCGTAAGTATACTACATTTTTTGTAGATGTTATTATATTGTTTTTACAGAAATGACATTATTTTAATGATTCACAGATGACTTTAAATCTTTTTAGTTGACAATTATTTCTACTAACGATCATCAAGACTATACTTTGTTACATGTTTTCCTGTAATTTATTGACTAACTATGAGAATTTTGTACTACGAAACTGAAGGATTCATCGAATATCATCATATTTATCTTACTCATTTGTTTCTTACTCATTTCAATATATTTAATGATGTATTAATAATATACCTATTATAGGATCATGTCCATTGTTTACTATACCTACAAGTCAAATACTTACAACATTATGATCAAATTATAGCTTACGTTGGATATCTGTGATAAAATCTGCAATTAATGCTAAACAATGTTGACATGTCATCATCCGTAACTATACTTTTCAAAACAATCTTGTTTTGTATTTTTTTTATAGAGGAGGCTATTTGGGGATTTTCTGAATAATAAGATTCGTAACAAACAACTTTGAAAAACAAACAAAAACTAACCTTTATCTATATCTATATATAAATCTATATCTACATCTAGGTATATCTTCTATAATATAAAAATGAATCCCTAAATGTGTTGCTAAGCGCAAAACTCGAGAACGGGTGGGCCGATTTTAATTCTGTCTTCACTCATGGATAGAGGGATAATCAGGGAAGGTTTTTACGTAAAAAAAAATGCACCCCGAGCGAAGCCGGGAGCGGGCCGCTAGTATATTATATATATAAATCTTTAAGCAATATTAAGCAGATCAATATTAATATATTTAAGAAGAAAATTAAGGAATTACTAGTTGATAAATGTTACTATGATTTAAAAGATTTTATGTCTGATGGATGGTGTGATTAAAAAATTATTTTGTTATATAGTGTTCTCAAAATATTTGCACACCCCAAAGGGTAGAATGTAGCGATTGTAAAACCATTTATTGTAAAACCATTGTAATTTACCTATATTATGCAAATAAGTTATTATTATTATTTAAAAAAGTCGCTAACCGCCTTTTTCTTCGCTAACTTCTTCTGAACCACGGATTTTGATTCTGCGATTTGCGATTAAGAGAGGAAAGTTTACTTATTATGTATTTTCAGAAAAAAAATAGAAGCTAAAGTGGCAATTAGCAAGTCATTAAGTTGGCAGTTTATTGTTATTTATAAATAAATTCATAATTAAATATATTTTCGCATTTTATCATTTTCTTTGTGGTGGCTAGAGTAGATTACATTATCACACAAAACCACCTTGGGTATCGAAATCATTTCCCTATTATTCCCCTATCTTGACTCCTAATACCCTTTATCTTTTGAGAGTTAGCAGCGGATTTTCATCCCTTCTGGCGTTATTTATGTTCAAGGCGACGATAGCCTACTCCGCCACGCCATTAGATTTGATTTTAAACAACCGATTATTATCATATTTGTAAGCATACTTTTAAACAAACTTTAAGTTGCAATCATACATTAAACTACATATATTTTCATAATCGCCGTGACTGAACACACTATACATGTTATAAGTAACCACACAACGGACTAGGGGCGAAACCCTGCTCACTCAGAGCAGAGTCAAAAATTTCGTTTCCAAAGACGGCCCTGCAGGAAAACGAACCCGGTACCCATCAGTCGAAACGCTAAAGCAAGCACCTTAACCAATCGACCAAAAGGCACGTCATTACATAATTATTGACAATATAAAATACATCATTTTGTGGATTACGCAAATAGTTCTCAGCGAATACCAATTCTTAAGAGTTCACAACCCTGTCAAGACGTTAAACCGCACAATAACGTAATACCATAATCGTGAATACTCTAACCCCAACCAGTATTCAATACTACAATAACCATAATATATGTACGGACTTGTATTATACTAACTTCTGAATTGTTATCCTATAAGGAGTATCTTTCTTTATACTTAATACAGAGATATATTCTGTCGCGCGTTAGGGTAGTCGGGCGCCAGTGTAGCCTACCACAGGAAATAAAACGGCGTGATCTGATATAAACAAATATATTATACGCTCGGTGGTAGGCAACACAAATTTATGTAGGTCGTGGGTGGTCGGCCTATCTGTCTCCTCAACGCAGTGCAGGCACTCCCCTGTATGTTCCAACCGACGAAGGTGGTAGATGTGGCGTGATGTCGAGGTGGTGTGTGTCCTGCCGATGCGCGTAGGCACGATGACGATAGGTGGCGGTGACTGGATGGCAGCCGGCAGCTGGATCTAGTGCAATCCGAAGCTGGCCGTCTATGATGGATGTGTAATTTAACCCGGGGGATACTTGACCCAGGATATATCCGGCCCGTGGAAGACTTGGCCCGAAGGAAACTCGGCCCGTGGAAAACTTGGCCCGTGTAAAACTTGGCCCGAAGGAAACTCGGCCCGTGGAAGACTCCTGGAATCGACAGTACCACGGGATTACGCTCAAAGGGCCTAGTGCGAGTTTTACTCGATCAAACGCGACGAACACGTAAATGTCAATTTGTATGGGAATGAAGCAGCGCCACCTGGTGACTCACGTGTAGGTCTGCTTCATTCCCATACAAATTGACATTTACGTGTTCGTCGTGTTTGATCGAGTAAAACTCGCACTAGGCCCTCTGGTACATCTACCCTCCGATCTGGATACTCCACGACGGCAACAAGAAGAAATTACCTGCTTGGCAGCAGTAGCATTGCCGCAGTGTTGCAACCAGAACGGAGTTTACAAAATAATAAATATGAAAATAAATAAAGCAATACGAAACAAAGCAATCAGAAATTTATATATAAAAAATAATTTAAGCATATTACAAAGAAATAAAAATAAGCTATTTTAAAATATGTTAAAATAAATATAGAAATTGTGTGCCATTTAAAACTTACCCTATCGCGGGAGATTCAAATTTTAAGCCTCACAATTAAATTTAAAAAAACGTCGAATATAGCCTTTTAGTTTCAATTAATTCCCACGACTCAACTAATGCGCTGAGGAACGTGGACTAATGCTTTTGCTTCTATCCGACTACCTGTCGTAGAAAATAAAAACAATACCAGCGCGTAATTTTCAATATACCGCCACTTACCGGTGCAGATGCACTCCGGGTGTATAAATTTTAAAATATAATTTATTATTTTTTTTATTTATTATTATTTATATGTAACGCTTCGTTACAATTCTCTAGTTAAAATTCTGTTAAATGTGCAATATTGAATTCTAAACTAAATCTATTTGGCAAAGGATCGTTATCTAAAACACTAATAAAACTGAATTGTTGAAATTTCCTCTTCAAAAAAAATATGTAGTTCAATCTTCAAAAAGACGAATATTGTAAGTTATTTTACAAATCTTATGGTCACTGTACAATGTACTTATAATGGGTCAACTAAGACCTCTCCAATCTGTACGGAAGACAATGAATAAGGTTTCTTTAGTTGTTAATATGTTTGTGGAAAAGTCATGAGCTTAAGTTTAATGAGCTTCTCTCATACTATATTACATTCAGTTATTTACATTAAAATCATATTTAGTACTAATGAAGAGTCATTTTGTTTTGTTTTGTCATTTTGTTTCATAAAGATTATTACAAGCATTAAGTAAGTGAAATCCCTTCGTCAACTAGGAAATGGGATGATTATCTTCAAACTCCTGAACAGATCTTTATAAATTACATATAGCTGATATAGCTAAGAACTATTTCAATCAGTACATCCGTCTTTTGCGTCCGGCGTCGGGTGTAATAAATGTGGAAATTTTTACATTATTTTATAGGCAGAATTAAAAGATTATACACATTTGACTGTCGTTACAAAAAACGCTTTTAATATATTCCCTATATTGCAATATTGGACCATACATCACGTAACTGTTATACCTTTCGCTTTGGTTAAATTAAAGGGTCCGCCACCAGCTGTTGTATCAAAGTGCAGACCAATAGATTGTCCCTTACGAAATTGTTATGCAGTATCTATACTACAACGAACTACCTTATCTAGCTACTCGGTTCAATGAACTGGTCTATTAATTCAACCAGTCGATGAAATTTGTTAATATACTTGTGTTTACTGATAAATTTATTTTTGGTTGCTATGTTTAAAATACTTGTGATTTATTTTTTGTTGCTATGTTTAAAAACTCAGGTCACCGCCATAGGAGCTGCAAGTTGCGTTGCTGACTACAGTAAGGTTAAGGAATTGGGAGGGATAGGGAAATGGGCTCTAGCATCCCTTATTCACTCACGGAAACACAACAGCACACTTGCTGTTATTTCACGGTGGTCTCCTGTAAGGGGGTGGTTACTGCTGCCAGACGGGCTGCCCAAATGACTGCGAAATGTCAGTGCTCTGCCACTGCCTTACAAATCCACACCAAAGCCAACTTTGAAAAGTTCATTTCCAAGGCATGCAATATGTTCTAAGTCTCTGAACAATATTACGTTCAAATTTATTTTAAAACGGACTCTGTAAGTATTTTTATGTCATTCACGGCGAACGTCGAGTTGTTCTGTTGTGGCATATTGTTATGTACAATGTCCTGCTGTGTACAATCAATAAGATGCGGAGGTAGATTATGTAAATCCTTGTATGCGAAAATAGGTATTTCTTCAGGGTAAGATACTTTTAAAAGACAGTTAATGTCGTCAATGTTACGCAAAAAAATTTCATCTCCCTTATTGTTTTTCTTCTTCTGATTTGTTTGTCGTAGTGTTATAATAGTTCAACTAGTTTTGTTTTTGTTTAATTTTTTTTCCACATAGTTCTATTGATTGAACTAATACTTACTATCAAACAACAACGTTTTCAAACAACAACACAATCTCATTTTCAGAAGGTGTTCTTAAATATATACAACTTATGCTTTCCTCTGCGCTTTCCACGTCCATAATATCCAATTCATACCAGATAAACGGAAGCATTTCATTTGTTATAATATTGTAATTTATACATTTTACTAGCTGACCCGGCAAACGTTGTTTTGCCAAAAAATAAAAATAAAATTTTTGGGGTGGACCACCCTTAACATTTAGGGGTATGGAAAATAGATGTTGGCCGATTCTCAGACCGATAAGCACACAAAATTTCATCAAAATCGGTCCAGCCGTTTCGGAGGAGTTTGGCAACAAACACCGCGACACGAGAATTTTACGAATTAGAAGATATGACTACTGATTTATTATTAAAATATATTTGATTTAATAATAAATCACTAGGTACATAGTATAAAATATTCTCCTTTTTCTCTGTATGTCTGTATGTGTGCCTTAATCTCAAAAAGTTGTCAAAGGATTTTGTTCCAGATTATATCGATGGAAATGGAAGTTTCAGAGGATGGTTTATCTGTATAATTCATAAATCTCTTATTTATATTTACCGAGTTATCAAGGTTTTTGTCAAAGAATGCGTGCGCCCAACGCGTACGCCGCAACGAAATGATATTTCGGGTTCAGCTAGCAAAATAATAAAAGTAAAGTACATTTATGTCACCCATGGCAACTGTCAACATTTATCTATATGTCTGTTTGTACTATAAGTTGTAATATAAGATATTTAGAGAACAGACATTGTTCGTAGATTACTTGAAAAATATATTTCATGTATCTTTAAAACTATTCTCAGGAGAAGAGCGCAAGGTTTATATGGATAACATCTTATCTTTATAGATGGTATATCCTTTGACCCCAGTATTATTAAATAAAGTATTATTAAATAACACTTTACACTGTTGAATTGCAAGAAGCATTTTAGTGCAAATAAAACAGTGATCCTTCAGACTGTTCATATTTAATTGTGTTGTCCATAAAATCGGGCCAGTCTCGTCATAATTTATTAATGATGCAATATTCAAAACATATTAATTTCTAGATTAAAGTAGGATATATCGCTATATTGATATTTATATATTAAATGGGTACCTATAGTTATATGTTAATTTTTTATAATTAATTTTATTACACGTACCCCTGATATGTACACGTCAGGGACCTTATGGAGCTACTATATACTTTGTATTTATTAATTTTATGGTTACCTCTTAATTTAGTTTAATATAGCGACCAGTTGCCAAGCTGGTCTAAGTTGGCTACAATTGAACTGACTACTCAGAATAATGCCCTAGTGACGATATGTCCCATAGTTAAAATTTTACACATACAGACCTATAGTTACATTACATGATTAACATTCGTAACATCAGTAACATTTATTTTATAACATTGTATGCCGAACAGAATGAAGTGTCGTTGAATGCATATCACATGGCCTCTTGCATCCGTTTGATTCCTTATCTTGGTAATATAATAACATCATCTCTGTATTAACTTTGAATACAATACAATTTAATGTACCTACCCTTATTATGTTCTATATTATTGAATTTTGAAATTTGCAATTTTAATATACACTGGGGGAAACTACCTTAAATGCTTAAGTTGTCTCATTTTACATAAAGGAGATATTCCTTTATTTTTAAAAGGAAACAAAACTGCATTCAAAGATTTTCTAAAACTCGCCAAGCCCGAGCCAAGCCCGGGACTCGAACCAACTAAAATAAAAAAAAAACAAACACTCGGTATTTTATTATACTAATCGATAGGATTATTGTTAAGGATAAAATTTCTCTAACAAACATTTGGTCTTAAAAATAAAAATGATCGTAAAATCCAACAATAACTTTATTTTATTATCAATTTGTTACACTTATATTATTTAACTGATAAAGTTTGTAAGTACAAATATTCCATTTATTAAAATATTTAAATATTATTAAATATTCCAAAAGTTGTTTGCAGACCAGTTTTTCTAAAATTTTTGACAAGACATGTAAATGCTAATGGTATAATGCTAATGGGTCGGAGATCTTTGTACTCTTTAGGAATATTAACTTTTGGCAGTGGCTTGACAATAGCATTTTTCCACAAGTCTGGAAAAACACCACTCTCAATGGACTTGTTTATCAAAGTAGTAATAATAGGAAGTGTAGGTTATTGAGTGTTTATTAAGAGAATTAAACAAAAGGAATACTTGAAATTATTTTAAACACGTCGTAATATATTGTAAAAAAACCAGATTAAAACATTCCTTCGTGATTAGCGGTAACATACTTTTCTTGTAAGTTATCTATATTTATAAGTAGACATCATCAATACTAATAATAAATCTGTAAGGGTCGGTCATGGAGTAAGTTAGTTTGTTTTCAGAGATATCGTGTTTATAGGCTCTATACATGATACTGAAACTAAATTGACAATTTTTAGAATTTTTTTCTCTATGTATGTATGTATGTTCCTCCATAACTCTGAAACGAATTAACTGATTTTCATGAAACTTCGTAGATAAACATTTGGACGTACGGGACACAGGATAGGCTACTTTTTTCTTTTTCAACGCGGACGCAGTCGCGGGCACCAGCTAGTAATAAAATAAAGTCGCTACCCGCTTCTATCTTCGCTAACTTTTTTAACCCACCTTACTGATTTTGATATAGTTTTCACTGTTGTAAAGAGCGATAAACGAGAAATGTTTTTTATAGAATTTGCAGGGAAAAAAGTGTCAATACGAAGCAGGGGCGGGTCGCTAATAATTTGTTTTAAAAAATCAGTTTCAATGACTCTTAAACCTGAATCACATCAACATATTTTATTTGGTGGTTTCTCAAGTATCCATTGCGTACCAACACGTAAGTGTATTTATATTTTTTTAACTTACAGTTCTATGTTAAGCTCTGTGTCTTTACCTCGTACATGACTAGATTGCGAATTACGAAGCATTACAATAAATTCTAAGTTCTCTAGTTGAATGAACCCGAAAAGGAGTCGTTTGCACTTAAAATTTCTTCTTCTTGTAAACAATAAATAGGTTGTTACCTTTAACAGCGAACTGGTTTGAGACTTCTTGAAGCTTCTTTATGGTGGATACCCATTTTTTTAAAAGGGACATTTACCACATGTGCCCGACATGAAACTACGGAATAATTTTATTTTTATAAATAACATTAGCATTTTAATACGAAAGATCCTTTTATTTGAGGACAATATTATTTAATTTATTTTCCTAGACTCTGTAGTAATAATGAAATCTATTCATAACCATGACTAACTAAGACTATTAATTATTCATAATAATGACTATTATGAATATTTTTTACTAATCATTTTTCATTGTAACTATACTGAAAGTTATTATTGATGAATCGATAAAACTATGTAGGAAAAGACGTAATAATTTATCTACTTCCTTGTTAGCTGAATATTAAAATATTTTCACCTAAATGGACCTAGTAGTTTCTTTGGTACTGCCAACTATCAGTAGCAATCTACCTATTCGAGTGATTCAAGAGAGTTCAAAGAAAAATAGATAGATTAAATTATTTATTAATGTAATAAATTTAACTTTTTTAAATTAAACTTTTATATATAATTTAACTTTGTGTAGAAAAACTCGAAAAGTTTTAAAGCGCTGGTTATCAATAAAATTTTGTCAACAGAAAATAAATCAATCTATATATCTACATATCAATTTAATATAACAATATACTCGTATTTAAAAATGCCGAAAATTTACCTAGACGTAATTACCTAACATAAATTTTCAGTTTAATAATTTATTTCAATATATCTAATATAATTTAATATATTTAATCTTTGGCCTAAAAAAGGAATTTTATTTAACATTATTTATTTAATAATAAGTACTCAAAATATTTTTATTAACAAATTAGTTCCATGGGAGTTAAATTCGATCGAGTCACACTATCTTATTATTTGCAAGAGAATTAAATATTTTTGAAAATTAAAAGTTTATAAGAGGTATATGCCCTAAGTTAATTCCTCTCAAGAGGCTCTTCGCTTTAATACGAGCTATTTATTTTAAGATCATGATACTTTTCCTGGAGTAGCGAATGGGCACTAAACTCCAAGTGGCTTGCAGACATTATGAGGTATAAAGTGTGCCAACCCAGCGACTCGTCTACGGACTGCACAACTAAAACCATTTTCTTGTCAGGCATCAAATGTTTATCTGATAGGAGTAAGATCACAAAGGGATTGTGGCGAAGTTCAGATGTCAATATTTTAACAAGTGTCAAAAAATATACAACTTTGTAGGTACTTTATTACAAGTGTCACACGTGTTAAATTCTGTCGTTATATAATAGTTCAAATCTAATCAATAAATAATAAGTAGGTAAGTATTCCTTAAGGACACGTATTCTTCAACAATACTAATAAAGACTAAAATTTTAAGTAACTTGGCCAGCCCATTCTAGGAGCAGTAAAACCACCCCTTACAGAAGACTACCGTGAGTAAGGGATGAAGGAACACATTCCCCTATCTCATCCTTAATCCCACTGATATTACTGGTGGTGATTGCCGCCTTTTTAAATAAAAACTCGAATTAAAAAGAATCCGAAGTTACTAATGCAGTATGTATTACATAATAAATATTGTTATTATTTGTTATCTAAAACGGTAGGATGTCCACAGCTGGACATAATTTTCCAGTGGGCCGTCTGGATCCATCGTCGAACCGCAGTCCTTAGCAGATCGATTATTTTACAATATAGCAATACCTAATGTATAAGAAAATACATTTGTATTATAAATATAGTTTAGAACATACATAGTTACTCCTAAGTATCTCAAGTCCCAAAACTTCTATTTTATAAACACCAAACATGAAAACCGTAGTGTGATCCAATTCTCTTTAAAACACAAGAACTTTCCTCTTCCCAAAACCCTTGAGTTTAACAAGTTCCATGAGTCTGAAACTGAGAATAAAAATACTGTGTAATTTAATTACATTAGCGAGGGCGCAAATTCCCGACAACTCAAAGGGATGAAATAAGTAGTGTAATGCGATTCCCGCTTACTAAGCACCCGTCATAGCTTTACATTTTATAGTTAATATTATATAGAACTAGCCGGTGCCCGCGACTTCGTCCGCGTTAAGAATTGAAAAATATAACGCCTGACAAATTATTTAAGCATTAATTTATTCAATCTTTACTGCTGTTACGATTTTGCTTGGCGATGGTTTTAAGTTTATTTATTTATTTAAATAAATAAATAAACTTACATTTTATAGTTAATATTATATAGAACTAGCCGGTGCCCGCGACTTAGTCCGCGTTAAGAATTGAAAAATATAACGCCTGACAAATTATTTAAGCATTAATTTATTCAATCTTTACTGCTGTTACGATTTTGCTTGGCGATGGTTTTAAGTTTATTTATTTATTTAAATAAATAAATAAACTTACATTTTATAGTTAATATTATATAGAACTAGCCGGTGCCCGCGACTTCGTCCGCGTTAAGAATCGAAAAATATAACGCCTGACAAATTATTTAAGCATTAATTTATTCAATCTTTACTGCTGTTACGATTTTGCTTGGCGATGGTTTTAAGTTTATATATGATCCCTCGGGAACATTACTTTTTGTCTGGCTAAAAGTACAGTAAGTATGATTTTTTTTGATCGTTTGAGTAGTTAAGGCGTGAAAATGTAACAGAGAGACAGTTACTTTCACGTTTATAATATTAGCCGCTCCCTGCTTCGTCTTGAATAAATACTTAATTAGGTTTTATTATTTATATATGAAAAATTATCTAATTTATGGTCAAAATCGCATCAAAATCCTTTGCGTGGTTTAGGAGAAATTAGCTGTCATACAATTGCGGAAAGCTACTTAAAATTATACTATTTAAAAATTGTGGATTAGTTTATAATATTCACAAACTTAACTATCTTTAACTGACGTCACTAGACAGCAAGTAGCGTACTTTTATACTTTTTGTTACCTAAAAAAAATGTAAACAAGGAAATGTTAATTATAGTACATGTCTTTGAACTTACTTTTCCTTATCTTTATGATTAAAATCTTTGTCCGATATGTGACGTCAACACTATCGTCATCACCATACAATCTTTATGGATCTGGTTTGCATTGGTCTCTGGTTTATTGTATTTTCATTATGGTCCGTCCTGTTCGTTGCAACTTAATTATATCAAAGTATGACACAATGGAGCAACCGTGTAGTTATTGTTTTTTAACTTGATAATAGGCCTTTAAATTTTCTTTCATAGTGGAAGGCAATTCAGAAAAGTGATAACAAAATCGGGAGATACCTACCATAGATTTATTATATACTAGCTGTTGCACGCGACTCCGTCACCGTAACTTCATAAAACATAACTGGCTGATAACGTAGCTTTCTATGGGTGAAAGAATTTTTAAAGTCGGTCCAGTAGTTTTTGAGTTTTCATTACAAACGTACAAATTTTCTCTCTTTATAATATTAGTATAGAGTATAGAAGTATAGACTACCGGATACAGTTTGGTGATGTAGCTACATATCTATCATCTAAATCCAAAATTCCACATACTGCCTCGTCTCAATACAAACATTAATTTGTTGGAACAATGAAATCTCAATTAAGTCAATCTTCTTTATATACCTACAGGTAATTCTTTAAGTAATATCATTAGTGCATCCACTGTAGGTACTCGTTAGTATGGTTTATTAAATTTAGCAAATTATAATGAAAACATTGCTGTCGCCGACAACGGGTTGTGTAAACGAAACCGTACTGACTGTGACAAATTGCCGAAGGGTGCTGAGCTCTGCTGTGGAATGGAGTGGACTGTTCGAGAACTATATAAAGAAAAGCCCAGATACTAAGCCACTCGAAGTTTGAATATTTCCAGTAATATACATTTTTATATAATACTCGCTATATCCTGCGGTTTTAGAGGCCGTTTAATTTAGGTTTAATTTACCGAGAATAGCCGAAAATTTCCTGTCTATCAAAGACAGGAAAGTTTCGGCTATTCTCGGTAACTAGGATTGCCAGATTTTTTTTCAGCCTATAAGGGGCAAATGCTTAAATAGGCAAAAAAATACGGGAATTTAGTTTTTTACCCGGGACAAAAAAAAAATAACAAAATTATATAGTGACATTCTTTATTTTTTTTTGATATTTCTCCGAGGAGCAAGTCAGTTTTAACATATTTTTGTTGGTTTTAACATATTTATAAAAATCAATACAATTATACGATTAAAGGAAGTTCGAGCGAATTTATAGTTAAATTCGGTGAGATGTTTATAAAATTTTGATAAAATGTTCATTACTACAATTGAAAGTAGTGTGGAAATTTTGAAAATATGTTATCCAACATTTTTTTAAATTATTAACAATTAAAGTCAATAATTAAACCATAAATTCTCTCGAACTGCCTTAATCCGAGTTGATGTGAATGCGAAGTTGCGAACGTTGCGTGCGTGAGTATTTTTGTCTAGCGTAGATCGATCGATTCAATAATAAAAAACGAAGCACGGTTCGAATACGGGACAGACTCAGTCCCGCCGCGCCGCCGGGGCATTTTAAACTAAGCCTAAAATACGGGACGTCCCGGGAAATACGGGACATCTGGCAACCCTATCGGTAACGCTCGTTTCTCGGCGGCTCTATCAACGCCTGCACGAGCTAGCGTTATCCCTTAGCGTTCTTTCTCAACTTTTTGTGTTTGCTGGACTTCTAAGGGTCATAAGAATTGGGCCTTAAAATCAAATTCAAAATTTTTTTAAAAAACCGTCTGGATGTTACAGAGTTTAGTGCGTTCAAACAAACAAATTAACTCTTCAGCTTTATTATATTATTATAAGATATAAGATTAATTATTATTTAATTAAAAAAATCTTTGACAAAATCCACTTATTGACAAATTCTTTGACAATCCATACACAAACATTACTACTTTTTAAAATTGAATAAAAACTTATATTACTTTACTATAGAAAGCATGATCACTGACGGCATTCACCGTCCTCTCACAGAAGACCGCACGTGTGCTGTTGTGTTTCTGTGCCTCACTGTTCGTGACGATGAAGCGTGTAACATCGTTGGTGGTGAACTCGTCAGTAGAATACATCCTATCTGCGATAGGTTTTCTGTGTGTCAAAGTTTCACATAAAAAAATATATTCATTAAAAACTTGAAAAATAAAAATGTTGACCACTCCATCGCTTCTTACGCGGACATTTTCGCGGTGATATTTTACAGTTGATGCGGGGTGTCTGTCCCCAATCCAACGTAGTCCCTCTTGTTAACTGGGATTAACGGGCCTTCCCTTGTTCACGACTTGAGAAAAAATCTTTAAAATAATACACGATGTTTACATTTTAGATGTCAGAAAATTTACCGAACGAAGAAAATGTTTAAAGAAAATGTTTAAAGATTGGCTACTTCTGATTTATGTCTAACGGCATTTATTCACAAATTGTGATAACGGATCTAAATCTTCTTTATGTATGAAAAAATCGATGTGCATCATCATCATTATCTCAGCCGCATGACGTTCACTACTGGACATAGGCTCAACCTACTATAATATTATATTTTTATTACACTCTAAAATGGATTGAAATGTACTTTCGCTAACGTCATCTATTTATTGTATTTACACAAGCACCGCCAGGCTGATTAGGATATAGAATAAGGAATTAATTGGGAGGATAAGCATGGCTCTGATATCCTCCAGTCATGCACAGAAGTTAAGTTACTGCTTGGTTTAAGAATGCGTAACACGGCGTGCCCTGCCACTACTAAAAATATGTACCTATTGTTCCGTAAACACATTGTGTTACGTAAAAAGTGCGTAGAGGTTGTAGGTATGTCAGATGCGGCGATGGGCGAACACGCGGCAGCACTGACCTTGCGCAAGTTCATTGCCGGTGCGCACCGAGGCCAACTCTTTAAACGGGCTTGTGTTATACGTACTTCATATTTTATGTATACTAGCTTTTGCACGCATTTTCATGTGAAAAAATCATAATAAAGTAAATTAAAAAACATTTGACTACGTATAAAAAATGAAAAAATGGTCGAAAATTGACATACCTATTAATTATAAACACGTATAACAAACCAAAAAAAAATAAACCTTACCAATAAAGTATTTAATTTAGAAAGTCAAATATTCAGGATAATATTTGTATATCAAAAAGTTGTGTGTCAACCAAAAAGTTGGTAAATTATAATAACAGTTAAAGTTAATAACTATCAATTAAATACTCAATAAAACGATTATATGTAGTAATACTGACATAAAGAAACGTAGGTTCGAAATAAATTTATTTTTTATTATAAAAAGCAAAATTATTGTTTTAAAAATAAAGGAATTTTGTCGTCTATCATTGAACGTAACTTGAACAACTGAAACACGCGGTTGTAGAAAAATATTGATTAAAAAAGAAAAAGTTGCATGATCTTTTGTTCTAGTTTAAGCGATATTACGCCATGGTAAATTGGTACTGTGTTACATATCGGGTATCGGGTAGGTTAGGTACAAAATAAACATAGGAAAATACCATGGCACAGGCTATTTCTCCAGAGAAAAGAGTTAGCCTTGAACCGTACCGATCAACAGATGAATCCATTGCCAAACATATTTGTCTATCAATCATTTTAATGAGTTGGCCTTACACAAATTCGTCCTAATCTCCGTGGCCTTTGCACATGTGACGATTTATCGTAATTGTAACTCAATGCCGAAGCTGGTCAGACGGGGTGGAGGTCGCTCAAAATTTCTGATGAAGTGACTCACTCTCGAATGTCACATATAGATTGGTTCCGGATTGAAAACCGGCTGCGAAGGGTATTAAAAAATCAAATAATTAACAACTACCAACATAATTTTCTTAAAGTTAACGACTATCTGCCATCAATCCTTAAACGACTATCAGCCATCAAGTGGTTCGTTAGATTTCTTAGTCTGCTTATATTATATAAGATTACTAGCTGTCGCACGCGACTTCGTCCGCGTGACTTTATAAAATATATCCTATCTCTCAAGTTGGATCAAATTGCACACAGTATACTTTGTGATCGAGTTTGACGGCTCAAAGAAAACCGTACATAATCATGAGAGAAAAAAGCGAGAAAAATTCGTTTTCTTTTTAGTTAAACGGTGATGAACTCCTCTGTTTTTCCGAGCTCATATAATCCAAATCTTTCCAAAGTTCTAGTGAATAGGCATCTTCTGGGTGAGGTCGCTCCATCTTAGGCCTCATCTTCGCTTCACGGCTATATGTTGGACAAGAGCAAACCCATCTTTAATAAATAAAACATTTAAATGGATATTTCTTTATTTATTCACTATAACATCGTCAATATTTTTAGACCGGAACAGTGGCATAACCCACTTTAGAATCGTGTGGGCAACTCAATGAGGTGAGGAGTGCACAATCGGTTCCTTCGCTTCCTTCTACGCTATGATATCAGAATGCAGTTAAATTAAATTCCCATTAAAGTTCACTACCTGGTACGCAGTAACTTCATCTGTTCCGCGGGTCGCCATCCAGGGCCAACCAATCAGACACGGAGCGACCTTCCCGCCGCCGCGTCATCACAACTCGTCAAAGTGAATTTGTTCTGCGTGGGCGCCGATTTATGTCCATATGGGTTAAGGTCTGGAGCAATTAGTATGTAATATGATAGTACCTATTGCTATGTGCTGTGAAAATTTGAGCAATTTACTCCAGTAGATATTAATAAAAATCAGTTGCTACATGTATGATAGAGCATCAATTGAGAACGGCACTACAGATGTTGCTGTTTTTTTTTAGTTGTGTTTGTAATTATCAGGAAAAGGTTTGTGTTAAAGAAAATTTTTGGAATATCCATGGAATAAGTCGGAATTTTGGTTAGTATTTTTATATTAAATTGATAGGGAATCGAATGTCGGTTCAGCTACTTTAATAATTATTATTATTATCGTCGTCCTGATAGTCGTGTCAGCAAACAGTCTTATAGCGAAGAGCCTCCACCAACACCGAGGCTCTCACTAGATGGCTGGGTCAGGGCACGAATTGTCAGGAGGTTCCTCACGCTGCAGCTCTAACCACCAGTAGCTTGGGTCTTACCTCGCTACCAGAGGACAGCTAATTTTGAGTTTTTTTTAATAATATTTATTGTTTTTTATAATATATATTGTAAAAAAAAAACATTAAGAAAGAAAATAAATACATGAAAATAATAATTAAAGATATAATGTTTCAATATCTTTCGTGATATAAAGCTGATATCACGAAGGATAAAGTTCTTTGAGGAAATTCTCAAGCAATAGAGCTGGTTAAATTATACAATTTGACACTTGGAATATACATACCTACTCTGCTTCTTGATGTATTAGAATTTGTGGTATATGACTGCTTACTTGCAACGCATCTTCAAAGGTTTCTTTTGTAGTTCAAACATTAAACTTATTAAACATTTAATTACATTATTTCTTTAATTCATAACTAGGAATGTAATAGCGATTATGCACTAGCTTATACCCGGAAAAATATTAGAATAACATTTAAATAATGCATAGTTTTACATAAGTCAATGTAAAAGACTTCTTTGTTGAATTAATAAAATAACTTTGTATTCATTCTCCGCAAAAGGTAATAAATTTTATTGAACAAAATACTTACTTAGACAAAAGCTTTATCGTGTAATTACCCGATAATATTATACAAACTTCAATAGAAACTTCGTATTCGGAGTACATTTACCTATTTTATTGATTGCGATAAGCTCGTTGATATTACTTATAGGCATTGTTCCTCAATCATGAAAAATGGAACAAAAACTGCACAAATTTGCCTTGAGGTGGAGTTTGCTAGTACAATGAAACACAGACCTTACAGTGGTGGAATTCAAGATAAAGGAAACATAGATAAGAAATACGATTAAACTATAAATGATTGAGGAGAGTGAAGAAAGAGGGATGTTCGCTGAGATTTCATACTCACAGTGAATCACATCATCCGATATTCATCTTTACGGGGGTGAATTCTGTCGCTAAACAGGCTCCCCAGTGCTAAAAACATATTACCTTGTCGCTGAAACATGCTGTAAATTAGAATCAAACTGTAATGCTATATATAACTGTCAAGACATTGTTCAATATTGTTACCAATCACGTATTGAACACCCTAAAAATTGGATTAAATTCACGTCATGTCCGTCCGCATACAAGCAAATTTACCTCAATCATGTCGATTACAAAACGCGCACTGTTTACATAAAAGGTTTCGGGATCCCTCAAGTTAATACTTATTCACCGCACAAACTACAGGATCGTCACTTTGTCATTCATCTCCCATCTCCGTCGACAATATTTTGTTTTACATAAATATAACCCAAGCATATAGCATTAATTTTTTTTTTTCAAAGAGTACTTTCTTGAGGTTCGCTCACTACGTTTCGCAGTCCTGAAAAGTGCAGCCGGTCTGACGACAGTATCCACCTTACAGAACACCAGTGTTAAATAACGACACAATATTATGGTGTTTCATCCAGCTATATGTTTTAATATATGTTTTAATATATGTTTATCCTAATATATGTTTATGACAGAAGAATCCAGTTGAGTTGGCTAGCATCGAAAAATCAAAGTTGCCGACATATCCGAAAAAGTTAACCTTAAGTGGTTGGTCACTTTCACACAAAGCGAATAACTGATGGGGTTGACGAGTTCTTGAGTGGAGGCCACGAATTAAAAAACGCAGCGTG
Source organism: Synanthedon andrenaeformis (assembly GCA_936446665.2). Lineage (NCBI taxonomy): Eukaryota > Metazoa > Arthropoda > Insecta > Lepidoptera > Sesiidae > Synanthedon > Synanthedon andrenaeformis. Next base: position 2,836,674 of record OW387780.2, on the reverse strand, counting down.
GGTTGACTGAAAGTCATTATAGCAGCTGGATGCGAAGCGCAGAGGACCGTGTGTGGTGGCGAGCCTTTGGATAAGCCTACATCTAGCAGTGAAGAGGGCTGATAATGATGATGATGATGATTGTAGTGTTTCGGTGAGTGATTAAGCGAAGCGATTAAGTGATTAGCGAATCCCACCATACCCACCTTGTCCTTTTTCCTGCGAAATAACATGCGAGTCTCGTTGTTCTCGTAATTTTTGGCTTGCAGAAATGTGGTATAGACATCCATCTAATGGACCTCCATGACTTTCATTTAGTTCGTCCAATTCTTGAAATACATATTTTTATTTTATTTTTAAGAAAAACTGTTTCTTTTTTTTGTTTCGATATCAAGTTGCCATCAGTAAAGTTAAATGTTCTATGAAATGAGGCTACTCTCTAGAAGTGCCCCTCTGTCTTTAGTTAATGATGATGCTTTTAAAATAAGTACCTAGTTAGTTTTTAATAGCTTCATCTAGTTGAATGCTATTTTAGATACTATTTTAGATTCCGTCATCTGATCACCAGGGTCAATTTCATAGCCATACCATGAAAAAGTTTTATTCGAGTGCTGTACCCAATTAATTAAATTTAATTCACGACTGATTAAAATCAGTCACTTAAAAGTGACAGTAATATTTTATTATTTTTATTTACTGTTTTATTATAATAAATAGATTTGCACCGTTTTTCAATCGTCTTCAATCAAGAAAATTACAATTACATTAAATTTGGGTAATAAATGTTTTTATAAAAATCTTTATTATATTCAACATTGTTATTGAATTTATTGCTTTTTGACTTTACTTTTACAAACTAATTTCCGTACAAGATACAACGTAAATATTTTACACAATTTATAAGTAATATTAAACCAAGCAATCAGTACGAATAATACCGCAATCAGCACAAAGTAGACATCTAGTAATGTACTTTCGAACCATGAGTTATGTTTCCCCGGCAAAGAAGGAGGCGACATTTTATTACGAGCTACATATTCTGTCCAGTAGATGGCGCTGTCCATTACTGGTTGTGGACGGTCGTGCCACAACTTCGAAACTCTTTTGGCAATACGTTGCTTTCTAAAAAAAAAGATAATAGAGCACTACATTAATAAATTAGTTTGTTGTGGCACTCATTTGGGCAGCCCGTCTGGCGCCAGTAACCACCTCCTCCATGGGGTGACCACCGTGAAATATCAGCATGTGTGCTGTTGTGTTCCGGTAAGTGAGTAAGGATGACAGAGTCATTTGCCTACCTATCCCTTATCCTTAATTCTACTGCAGTTGGCAGCGCACCTGAGCTATAGGCTACAGCTTAGGTTAGCTATGGGTTAGCTATAGCTTGTGCTATAGGCGACGGCGATGATAAACATTTCTACTACCAAGTGGACCGGCCTTAATATAACAATATATTCATCTACTATATTATATTATAGTTACAATAATATAGCTCAGTGTTTATTTATTAATAATTTTAAAATAGACAAAAAAATTTTAATGGTCAACATACTAAGTGTATGAGTATTTCATTGGTTGCTTAAAAATTCTTTTAATTCTTAACTTATCGCAGTAAACTACCTAAATTGAGAATTTTTTAATTGAAAATTTTGTGTTATTTGAAATAAAAATATGTTTATTTCTTACAAGCATAATATTAGGCTCTAAGACCTATTTAGAGAGACAGTTAGACGCGGATGGATTTTCTTCTCTATAGTCTTTCTATTTGATAAGACATAGTTATGTCTTGCTCTAGCAAAAATGTGCTAAGAAACGCAACATCCAGAACTAAAATTTGTGTAATTGGGTATTTTACTTACTCGTCTGATAACAAATCCTTAATAGCTTTTTCGAGGTTGTCAGAATTAATGCGTTGGAATCCCATAGTGATTCCTAAACCAGCATCTGTGACCATTGCTGCGTTACTGAACTGATCACCAAAGAACGGTACTGCCAACACAGGCTTACCACAGTGTACTGCTTCTGACATACTAAGCATACCGCTGTGAGATATGAAGGCTTTAACGTTGGGATGACCTGAAAATATCAAGATAATAATTGGATTTAATAAATGGGTTGTTAAGTGAAAACTTATTTTTGAAGTGAAAACTTCTTTAGGTGCTTTAGCACTTTTTGTATGGGAAAAAAGCGCTGAAATGGGTGACCGTCACGCTAAAAATATATAAATGCGTGTGTGTGTGTTTAACTAGGCGATAGACTATGTTATGACAGCTCTGGAAAAAATAAGAAAGAAAATCTAGTTTACTTGGTTAAGAAATAATAGAAAATATATTTTAAAATAGGGAAAATCGACACCCGCTGGACGACATTGGGAATTGTGATCACAAATTCTTAGTTTGTTGCTTGCTTCTTAGTTTGTGAAAGTATGAAGTTTTCACTTCTGATACGCTAAGTACTCTTTATTATACTGTGCTTCTGACGTGTATTCCTAAACTAAGTTTTTTTTTTATGTCGCTCCTTATCTTAATTAGGAGTGCAGGTGTTATATCAATAAGAGTATCCACAAGTAAATAAAATAAGCCTTGGTCCACATCTTATATTTTCCCTCTTTTTGTAAGTTTTGGAAAAAATAAATTTTTTTTAATGAAAAGTTTCCCGTTTCAATTTAGTCCTTATTCTCAATCACAAAGTGCCCATTTTCCTATCTTCATGGATTCGCACTTGCGGCGTTGGCACATGTGGTTGTGCTGCTTGTTATAACCACCTACCATCGAGTGGATCGTCAGCCTATCTACTTCATAAGATATATATTACATAAATTATATACCTACTTCATAACATTAGATATCTAATATTTTATTTTATAAAAAAAAATAAGAAAAAATTGATAACCAATCGAACACAAAACGTGCAACAATCATTCGCCTGGCAGGATAAATTTTATAAAATAAATAATAGAGGAAAATCTAATAAAAAACATACAACTTACACAATATATCTAATTGTGGAAGCCAGCTTCTGAATAAAACATTGCTATTTCCCTGGGGCACAGTGTTGTTCTCCCATTTCCATATCACCTTTTGTGGTATCTTCGAGAATGCTTCCAGGAACTTATTCAGTTTGTCCTGTGACATCGAGCTCGCTACCAATATGGAACCAAAGCTGACGTATATTACACCGTGTCGTGAACTTGATATAAATTGCTCGATGTCCTGCTAAAAAAAAAATACACAATTAATATCCGGCGGACTCCTCTTAAAATGATTAGAATGACTGTTTTCCTTTCCTTTGATCTATCTATACTATCTAGGTATCTTTTCATGCTTTGACTTACTTTAAGGCTGAGGTTATGAAATGAGGTTTGCCGCCCGCAAGTTCATATATTTCTGTTTGTCGCTGTTGCCCGCCCCGCTCATTTCATAATCATTATATACTCTTTGTTCATAATTGCAGCCTAACAATCAAAGACCTGAGGGCCTACTATCAGTTCAATTTAGGTTCCTAAACAAAATCGCTAACATTCGTACCATCACCTTAGTAAAACAGCGCCTCATTTGAATCGCTAAAGAACCTAAAAGAACGAATGAAATCGTAAAAAAAAAACCACATTTGTCTCTGAATCACAAATTCCAGGGTCGAAGCGGGAAAGAAAGTAAGGTGATGGTACGAATTTACCTTTAAAAGAGTGAATGATATTGGAATGCGATTTTGTTTAGGTGTCGACCTAAATGGAATCGTAAAACGAAGAATGCAATTCAGTTTAGGTCCTAAATTAAATCGTTTTAAGAGTTGATAGGAAATTGAATTCTGTGTTTGAAAGCCTTTGTACCTATTTGTAAATTATTGAAAGAATGAATACTAAATGTACCTACCCATCTCTTAACAAGCTTTCGCAAGACTTAATTTTTGAAGTGAAACTTCTTTAGGCAATTTGGGCACTTTTAGTATGGGGAAAAACACTAAACTCGCGCCGTCAGGTTTTGTAAGCGACACCCTCAGTGACGATTAATTCTATGAAATAAGCGCCATCTACCCCAATTAGTACGTACTTCTTGGTTCATAATAAGCTTAACTTTGTTAATATATATACATGTGTTTTTCTATGCTTTTATAGAAGCCCACATTCTTTCCTCATATGTCTCTAAGTACATAATTTCATTAAAAATAAATCAGTAGTTCAAACGTGGAAATCAAAATTATTATATTATTACCTTTACATTCGTAAATTAATATGGACAGTATCTACTATTAAGTACTTACATTTGGCAGTGCTTTTTTATTTCCTATGTGAATTCCGCCTATTTCCAACAATTGCGGTGTCAACACTCGTGCTCCAGTCAACGAAAAATGCTGATAAGAGAATATCATCTTCATTCTATCTTTCGCAACATGTTCCACGTCCAAACTATTATTTGGAAGGTATTTATCAAATTCCTCCTTTATATATCTATTTAGGAAATATTTATTCAGTATATTAAAGCAGATATTTGCAATGTAAGCTTCTATTTTATACAGTAGAGACGGATTCGGGCCAGACTTTGAGAAATAGAATGAGTCGGAGGCGAAGTTAAAAGGGATTCCTAATTTCGGATACGAGGAAGGCAATAGCACATGCGAAGTTATTCCGATTATAGGAGCGTCGTACATAACCGAAGCGTACGCCAGACCACAATCGCTCATAAACTGTTCTACAAACACAACATCGTACTTATGGTCTGCAGCTAAATGCGCCTTCACTAACTCATTATTCAACAAATAATCACAGTCCTTCTTAACAGCACTTGTACCGAAGTGAGTATAAAAATTATACACATGTAAAAAACTATAATCAACACTTTCATAGAATTTCAGGGACGGCGTATTGTTACCGGAGAATATATCCGATTTCATGTCGATGAATTTTAAATTTGACGGTGCATTTTTATCTGGAAAATTGTTTATTACGGTGACTGAATGACCCCTTAGGGCGAGCTCTCTAAATAGAGATTGGAATGCCATATAATGACTTTTTAACGGTAGAGAAATTATTGCTAAGATTTTATACGCGCACACATAGTGAAATAATGTCAATGCGATGGCTAGAAACAGTATGGCATGGCGGGCCATTATTTATTGAGTTCAACCACAGGTGCAACGGCCTTGATGTTACTATAATTGCATGAAGCAGGTTGTCAATGACTTCGCTCGCGACGTATAGGTCAAGCGCAAACCACCGCCAGTTTATTACTAAGTGATGGATGGATAGTTTTGTGTTTTGTATTTTGTATAAGGCTGCGCAAAGATTTAATTTGGGGCTGCGTAATACGAAAACTATGGCGCGAACCAGTTATCTATTATTTACTTTCAAGCAAAGATTAAATCTTTGCTTTCAAGGTTAGTTTCAAGGCAGGTCTCTGTGCACAAATTAATAGATTAGGTACTTAGTTAACTTTTACTAATTAAAACATTAACTAATGAATTGTTTTTATGTAAAATTTAAAAGATATATAATAATTCGAATTACCGTCGATGCCGCAAGCAATAAAGATTGCTAATAAAAAAAGTATACCTACAATTTGAGTATATTATTTTTTATAATATTATAATATAATTAACTAATGTTTAAAAAATACTAAATTTTACAGTGTTATTATAATTATCAGTATTTCCTTTTTCATCTTTAGTTTCGTGAAAATCCTACCAATATTATAAATGCGAAACTATGTAAGGATTGATGTATGGATGTTTGTTACTGTTTCACGCAAAAACGGCTTAACGGATTTGGATTAAATTTGGCATACAGATAGTTTATTAATTGCATTAACATATAGGTAGGTATGATCCTTTTTATCCTGGAAAAATGTTAGGTTCTCGAGGGATCGTCCAAAAATATAAGAAATTGGGCGCCACTGTCGTCTCAGCAATAATAATTTTAAATAGCCAATGCTAATTTTAATTGAAATCATTCTACATACTTGCAAGGTAATTTCCATATGCATTTATAAAGAAACTTTAGCCTGTTGACCATAGATTTTTTTAAAATATGTGAAATTGTGTATTAATACTCTTTTAGTTGACTCTTCATCTCTCCATGACATATCATATGACTGAAAGCGATACCAATACAAAAATAAGTAAAATGAACTCTTCATAAATATTTTATTACATTTTCACCTATAATAACAAAGCCTTAACAATACAATATAGATACATATAATAGTTGTAGTAGAATGGATTATTTATAAGCATGCATCAATTTAATACAGTCTTTTTTGAACAATGTACAAACAAACAGCTAAAAAGAAAAGAAATAAAAAATATATAATCACTTTATCTGTAAACTCGCGTCGACTGTATTTTTTTAGTAATTTACTGGACTGGGAGATTGTGCCCGCGGTATTCTTCAGTTCTGCTTGCGTACCCTGCAAAACATACATAGGTAAACTCATAGGTAACATTGTCACTCTAGTATTTATTATACATAAAAAGTTACCTTAAAAATATTTACATTGTATCATAACTAAAACTGGAAAACAGTTTGCCTATGGAATCAAATCACTTATATGCCTAAATTACTTAAGTAATTAATTTTTTTGTAATTAACTTATACAATATTTAATTAAATTAATCAATTTAAATAAAGTTTTATTAATTTATTTTTTAGCTTATTTTCCTCTTTGGACAAACTATTAAGAATTAATAATGTGTATTCTATTGGAAAATATTTAAATCTGCTCAAAATTTCCTACAGCATGATTTTTAATAACTTAAGTCTATTTTAAACCCCCGCCCGACGTCAAACGCAAATGAGAGCTGTATGTCTGCATGTGGCATCACAGCTCCCAAAAGAATGAAAGTTGTATTTTAATTCATCAAAAAATATATGCAACCTACCATCAAGATAGCCATAGAACTAACCTTAAAAGATTTCTAAAATGAAAATTCATCATCATTAGAGCACAGTTAAGATAGCAAATAAAAATCACTTACATGTACAGTACCACTAGACGAAACCAAATTATCCAATGTATTTTGACTTCTTTGCGTTGTTTCTGCCAGTTGTCTACTAATAAACAACAATTGCTCTGTCACACCTTTAAAAAATTGTTTAAATGCTATTACTTTTTTATCATTCCACATTATGAATGAATGTAACAGTTAGGGAGGCCGCACGTTGGCTATACCTTAGCTTACTCGGCAACAGTTGCTAAAATGACCATACTGTCCTGTCACACACAATAGAATGGTTGCATGAGCAACTTATTCTGTCACTAGGGCGATCACTTTCCTTAATAAATGCAGTTGCTGAAGCGACAAGAAGGATCACTCAAGAGTCTGTGCAGTTGCAAAGTGGTCGCAGACAACAATATGGACGCAGAACCTAGACGACTCTTCACCCGCACGATTGTAGCCAAAGTGTTAAGCCACATAAGCTCCTTTGGTGTTTTAAGCCACATTAGTTTTCATGTCATTTAATTTAAAAGGATAATATATTTAGTACTAGCTGTCCCACAACATAGTATACAAACCGGTTGGTAAACACCAAATGGTTTGTAAACACTAAATGAAGCTCACTAAAATACATAAGTGAAAACCGCATTCAAATCGGTTAAGCCGTTTCTGAGATTCTAAAAACTATTTTTATTGACTTTGGTAACATAAGTACAGTCAGGGTAAGATAAGGTTACCAAAAGGTTACCTTAAAGTCGTCAGGGCAATTACCAGTCATGGCAATGTTTCATTTCAAACAAAACATTGACATTTGCTTAGTGCTTTAATTTCAAAATTAAAGCACCGACGTTAGCCACCTACCATCAAATGAACTATCAGTCTGTCTGTTGATCTTAAGATTTAAACAAATCTTGAATAACTACAAACAAGTTAAAACAAACCTGTAGACATTTTAAGTAGGCCATCTCTGTCAACTTTCTTATTCCTTTGTCTAATTGTAGATTCATCACCGTCAGATTTAAGTAACTCATTTCTTTGCGCCTTCTCTATAGTAAACATACTGCTAATGTTGGCATTCTTGAACTCTCTTAGAAGGCTGTAATCATATAAAATAGGTTTTCCAATATTGAAACATACATTTTAACACATATGCATAGAATCCACAATAAATAATTAGTCTACAAATAGGTATACAGATAATATCATTAAAACTTTACCTAGCTAGTTGAAGTCTTTGTGATTCTAGCTCATTAATACATTGCTGATCCTTGGTCTCTTGTGCATATAGTTCTAAGCTTTCTAATTCTTCCCTCAATATATTAATCTTGGCTCTGCCCTTTTCATTGAGTTCATTCAAGGTTTCCATAGAATCTCTACACTCTAATATGTCCTGAAATATAATTGACGAATAAAATAGATTGAAATGATTCAAAATTGATTGGTTAAACAGCAAAAAATCAATTTTAGTAAATACTAGAACATTTACCTGAATAATAGCCTTTATTTGAAAATTGTATTTAGCTAATGTTTTAACGAAAGTTTGAAAAGGAGAGTCCAGATTCTCTTGTCTTGTAAATAATGTCTGGAAAGTTTCTAAATTGGTTATGTCCATTTTAGTGTCCATATTTAAGTTTAATTTTCTTTAGCAGATTAAGTTGAATGAAAAACTGATGGTTGCACTTTTATTTTATTGTGAATTGAATTATGATACAAGAATCTAAAAATAAAAATAGTAAATATACATTACACCGAACACACGTCAATAAATAAACTTGAAATAAATAAACTCAATATGTATCATGTATGTACATTAACCAAACCAATATTTTTACTTCTTACTTATCTGATTATCTCTTCATGAACCCACCAAAGAGCATATAATCACTACGGAACCCACAACCACAGGACAGAGTCAGTCAGAAAGCAGCACAGATGCGCACAACTCCAAAAACGAAATAAATAATAGTTGGACTGTGGTTAGATAGAATCAGTGGTTGGGTTAGGTTAGGTCATTTGAGCCAGTTTTAAAACATTGTTTTGAGGAGATAATTTAGAGATGTAGCAATAGTGAAAAATGTTTATAAAGTCATATGTTTTAGATAAGGTGTAATAATAAGTTGCACTTCGTCACATTTTTTGTAGGCTACGCCCTACGTCGTGTCTATATATCTACTATTTAGTTTGTGGTAGACACCACAAACTAAATAGTAGATAGACTAGATAGGTAGTATAGACATACTACCAATATACTTATATATAGTATTTGGTCTACCTATATTATTTCTTTTAAAAACCCAATTTTACACAAAAAAAGTTGAAAATTTTATAACTATTTAATAAAGCGCCATCTCGTAAATTTTAGTGGTACTTGTATTGTTTTAGATTGATGATAATCAACTGTTACCTCAAAATTTTGTTAGATGGTGCTGTATTAACAAGAATATGTTCGGCTTGCGTCCAATAGTAACAACAATGCAATTATTGTATTAACTGGAGTCGGTTGCACTAGGTTGCATTAAGGTTGCATTGCTATTAATGTATGGATCGCAGCTCGATCGCCCAGGTACTTAACTATAAATACTAGGTATAAGCCTTTATGAAAATGTACCTACGTGTAGATTAAAACAACAAAATAGATTATATGATTATATATTTATATTTGTATCAATTAGTGTATTCTAAAACTAATATAGGTAGCAATTTTATTTTATTTAGTCTACGACATCATTAAGTACAGCAAAGATGGAATAACCATTATACAGCGTCTGTAAATAGAATAATACGAATTTTATATAAAGAAAAAGAAAGAAAATGTATAAAAATTTTATATAAAGAAACATAAGAAAATCATTTAAGAAATAAAAGAATTAGGAAGTCCCTAATTCTTTATATGTTTATATAAAAAATTAGGAAGTGTATTTATTTACGATAGTAATTTAATAATAGACGTAAACTGAGGTCATAAATATTTTACCTGACTGTACGTTTCTATAGACATTGTTGCTATTCCACCAGCAGTCAGCGCTAAAGGCTTTTGGGCCATTGTTATAACCAAGAGTAGTTGTTTTTGCATGTCTAACGGCCAAGACGTCCACGATGATTCGTATGCAGTTTTTGCAATACCTCCACTCTACAAGTAATATTGAATTAACATTAGGACTTCATCTCAATACATGAATAATATTAGACATGGATTAGGCTAATCTTCTAATATATAAAATTCTCGTGTCGCGGTGTTTGTTGCCAAACTCCTCCGAAACGGCTCGACCGATTTTGATGAAATTTTGTGAGCTTATCGGGTAGGTCTGAGAATCGGCCAACATCTATTTTCCATACCCCTAAATGTTAAGGGTGGTCCACCCCAAAATTTTTATTTTTATTTTTTGGCAAAACAACGTTTGCCGGGTCAGCTAGTATTATCGTAAAATTCTGGTAATATACAGACCGGACTTTTCTACTGTTATTGTAGGTGTAGATTGGAGGTTCCTCAAAATAAATCTTAGCGAGTTTAGTTTTAGTGTCGTAAAAGTATACTCTGACAAGCACTTACTTGAATTATCAATTCATTTCCTAAATAACAATATATGTAAGAGTTGAATAACGCAACCCCTAAGAATGCTAGAAAAGTTGCCATTAGTTTCTTTTCATCTAAACCAATCTAAAATATAAAAAATGTACTTTAATAGGTTTAGTTACAACCAATTTTGTGGAATAATAATAATATAATAATATCTTCACACATTCCACACAGCACCATCTAATTCCACACTAAGCAACTTAATGCTTGTATTATGGATACCAGACAGTTGACATAATACATAGATTACTTTTTTTTTGTAAGTACATACATATTATAAATATGAACATCCAAGACTCAGGTACAAAGGTAAATGTTGACACATAAACATTTGCCCCCAGCGGGATTCGAACCCGCGACCGTTTGGTTAACAGCTAGGTTTACTAGCCACTAGACCAAACGTGTCGTCAAATTTGGAAAGGGAATCAACACGGTGCTATCACAGTTTCAAGCTAATTAAAACATTATAAATGATTAAAGAATCCCATTTTTTTATTTATTATTGGGGGTATAAGTTAAAATGATTATATATATATATATATAAGTATACCTAATTATAAAGAAATAGAATGCGTTTTAGAGTATATATTCGCCTATGAGAAATCGACATTGTGCACCTGCATTGCCGTCGTCGACCACGCTTCATAGAAATTCGTTTTGATAGTTTTAATTGCTTTTAATAGTTATTGAAATAATATTAAATTAAATTAATAAACATTAATACTAACCACTGTAGCCATTAAAGCGTTAAGACACAATTCCACAGTTACAGCAATGTTTTGTATAAAGAAAAACTCGGAAAACATTTTACTCATTAAGTTTGCATACCTGTAATTCACACGTATGAAATAAGTATCACCATTAGGCATAACATGTCAATCTATCGGCTTCACAAAAGTTAGCTACCTTATCAATCTAACATGTTTGACTATAATCTTCTGAAGCTTGTCTCTCATAGCTCTTTCATTTCCCGCAACAATTTGCAGTGACTTTATTCTATCTTGTAAATCAATCAATTGATCACAAATATACATTATTAAACTGCATACTATTCCCTGTAAACTAAGAGCTCTACAGATAAAAGGGACAACAAATGTAATGCCCACTATTTGTGCAGCTAGGACCAAATTTAGTCTATTTTTCATAGGATCAAACGGCATCCAAGCATCAATTGTCATTTCTCCCTTGAGTAGTGCCAATGCACTGAATATTCCTGTTAAACCAGTAGCTAAACTGGTCACAAGAACTACATGAATTTTCATAAGCCTCTTTCTTTTTTCTGTTACTGCGTCTCCGGAATGAATGATTTCAACAATTAAACTCCTAACATCTTCTCTTTTAATGACATAAAACAGTATTTTGAAGAAGAAGTTATACGAAACGAGAACCTTGTCCAAGTTACTCAAGAGTACGGTAACGTCGTCTTTGTGCTGATAAGTGCCTATACCGGTTATAATCAAAAAAAATATCAGCAACAAATGGAGAGATACTTCGTAAAATTTATACAGAAAACGCTTATGTTTAGGCCATGATTTGTTTGGCCATAGTCCAACATAAAACATATACTTTAAGTTAAATTCGAAAAAATCACTTCCGGGTGCACAAAAACAGTCCTCGATGACGGCCATTTTTTCGAAGAATAAAAAACAGTTCTAGTAATATTCGAGAATTGAAAGGGTAACTTTTCAAATTTACTGCAATTGCAAACAATTGCGAAGTTATAGTTCATCTAATTGGTAATGTTTTCCAATAAGTGTATCATTAGGTGCAGGTATAATACGGTCTCATCAATTGGATTAGCTTTTAGTTTCACTGAAGATTATCTAAACATACAAAATGCAAATCGTCATAAAAAGTTTTTATTAAATAAATAAATAAATATTGTAATACATAAATAATCAAGAGAAACCTTCGTGTATAAACGCAAATTTTGTTTTAGTATTTTTAGTATACATTTTACACTTGTTTCTTAGTAACTTCACTAGTTTTTTTGGTCCACAGCAGAATAAATTTAAATGATCCCTGAAAATAAAATGATAATCAATAAATATACTGTCATAAATATTGTTTTTCCAGTAAATAATAGCTATATTATGAATTATTACCCTGGATACAGATGCACCCAATATCCAAATGTTTTGTCCCAATACGGCCTACCTCTTCTTATCCGGCATCCCAAAACAGGATTTTGCCTTACTATATCATCCGAACGAAGTGCGGTTTCTACATCGCTTTTAACTTTTTTCTTAACATTTGGTGTAAGAAGACTCGTTTTTTCATCATCAGTCAATAATCTCTCTTTTTTATTTATAACATTGGTGAATCCTGTTTTTCCATCAATAACAACCATGTGTGTAACGCTGTTTTGTACTTTCGCGATATCCTTTATTTCAGAATTTGTCACATAAAATTCCAAATGAAGTCTGTCAGGTCGATTGGCATATCTAAGTTGATTGATAGTTTTACTGGCTAACTCTGCGAGCCATGTGATTTCATTTTCATATCTCACTATCCATATCAGATGGATTCTTCCAGGCAACACGTTTCTGGGATATCTGAAAATTTTCAGTCATCAATTGATATTATATAGTGAGAAGACATCAAAGAAGTTTTTTGTTGTTTGCTTTTGAACTTTTACCGAAGCATCGATCATATAAATCATAATAGAATTGGTTTTTTTTATTTGCTACATAGAATTAATGAAATAACAAATAGCGGATAATAAAACTGTAAAAGAAGGTACAATTATCATTTTCATTGGCTAACTATTATCTAATAAATTGGGCTATATTGTTATTATTAATAAAAAAATAATTTATTATATATTCATCATACAAAATTCTTAACACTTACAAATACATATTGTGTAGTACAGCAACAAATGGGGTTATTCCTACTCCAGCAGCTACGCATATAGCAACATCACTCCTCATCACTCCTTCCATGGGACTTGAGAATGGCCCATCTACAAACATTCTGAGAACAAACATTGTTCTCTTGTTATATCGAAGTACAAAATATTAAGTATATTATTAATATTAAGTCTATTAGGGACGCCAGAGCCCATTTCCCTATCCCTTACCGATTTCCTATACTTAATTCTACTGTAGTCGGCAGCACACTTGCACCACCTTTGGGTTGCTTGTGTTATAGGCGACGGTAGCCACCTTAACCTGTCTGCCATCTTAACTTTAAAAAAAAGAAACATATATTTTACAGCGACATTAATACTGTTCTTATACCAACTTCTTTGGACCGAATTTCAGGAAGTACGCTTTACTTTGTACTTGTTAACCAAACAACATTGAGTTTTATTACCAATCACGTATTTAGTAATGGCAAGGCACATTGCATTTTGCAGTCATAAATTGGGCAGTCCGTCTGGCGGCAGTAATCACCCACTTACTGAAGACCACCGTAAAATAACCGTGGAACACCATTGTTATGCTTCGGTGAGTGAGTAAAGAGTCCCTTGCTATCCCACTAAGTGCACTTGCAGGACCCGTGGTGTTCCTTGTGTTAGTAGATGATGGTAACCATCTACCATGAAGTGAACCGTCAGCCTGCCTGCCTGTCACAAAAAATCAGCTATGACAATAGCTGATTTTTTGTGATCAACTTCTATAGTCATCTTACCTACTTACCTAATTTGTGTGTGTAGTTTTTGGAACAGCAATTTCTCCAATGTTTCAGTCCAATCTCCTTTAACTCTTATCCAAACAACAAATTCTCTCTGACTAGACGTAGGACCCTAAAACACATATTATATTATTTTAGTAGGCATACTTATTAAAAAACTTTAAAAAGATAATTTTACCTTTAGTAAATTTTTAGCCAGTGAAAAATTACTGGTTTTTCATTTTAACACCGTTAACGTTTTAAACCTTACAGAAAACCACCGTGCAATAACAGCATGTGTTCTGTTGTGTTCCGGTAAGTTAGTAAGGAATTCAAGTGCCCATTTTCCTATCTCATTCCTATGCCCTTATACTTGCAGCACCTGTGGCATTGCTTGTATTGAAGGCGACGGTAGCTACCTACTATCAAAGCCCCCAAGCAGACAGTCAGCCTGTCTGACGACCTTTAAATTTTAAAAAAATGTAGGTATTATTGTATACAATAAAATAAACATTTTATAAAATACGGAATGTGCCTACCTTAACAACAGTGAAAGGATGCCATTCTAACAATGATATTTGCTGACACTGCAACAGCACGTATTGCCCGATACGAACTGTGAACTGTTCGTACGGTGTACTTAAAGTTAGACATATCGTACGTCCTGGCATCACACGTAACTAAAACAACCATATATACATCTGTATATCTGTCTGTCTGTTACCTTTAGACGGTTTAACTACTCAAGCGATCATAATTAAATTTTGCATACACATTGACAGGGATACATAAGGACACAGGAACTATCAGGTCCATGTAGATAGAATTTATCTCATTTTATTTTAGCTTGAATTTAGTAGAAATTTAGTACACTAATTACTTATAAGGTATCTTTTGCCATGTACCCAATTTCGAGCATAGCCCTCTCAATAGTTCGTTGAGCAATGTTGAGTTTTATTAGGAGGCCTATAGTTAGAGACCAGGTTTCAGCGCCATATGTCATCACTGGCAACATACTTCGTATATTGATGGAAAACTTTTGTTTTGAGCCACTGCGGAATTTAGGACGAGAATTGTCCAGTATTGTTTAGTTAATCAAAATATAAACACAATCGACTCACCAACAAAGCGCTTTAACAGAGACACGACAAGAGAGTTACAAAACTAAATTGCGACGTCGATCTAAGAAACTGTTTAAATTATGAACTGTTGAATGTACAAACTTTCTGGTTTTAGTTTTGGTAGGCTATTTTGCTGAAGTGACCACCCCTATTATAGAAGACCTTCGTGTAATAACAAATCGTGTGCTGATGTGTTTCGGTGATATTACCACAGACTTGTCCTATTCTTTACCTTTATCAATGAGGTCAGTTTACTTGCAACCTTTATGGCGTTACTTATGTTAATAGGCATCGATCACCACCAACCATCAAGTTTATCGTCATCGGCCAAATATCCAAATATCGGTCAACAAGTTAATATCCAAAAATATGTCCTGTATCTCATTTCAATATTTCTATACTGCGTTTTTTAATTCGAAGAAGTAATTTGACATTTCCTGAGTTGCAGGTTTTGATCATACAAAAATGGTTATTTAATTGTTTAAATTATATTTTTTGCAAAGTCGAAGTCGAAATTCTTTTCGATTAATTTTTATGATGAGAATATTTTTATAGGTGACATAAAATTATCACAAAATAATAGCTATGTAATGCATTATGCTACTTTTTATTTATTTGACTTCACATATAAATTGTGAATCGTTTTTTTATTCATTCCAAATCGACTAGGTCATTAGTAATCCTGCTTTAAACGAAATTCAAACCTTAAAATAACAATAATACGAATGTTAAATCAATAAAACAAGATAAAAAATATTTCTACCGTAAAATATTTTAACTATTTAAGTAAAACCGATATTAGTACGGAAAAAAACGCTGGTCCTAATGTCAAATTTTAAAATGTCAAATTTTAAAATTTGACATTAGGACCTGTCAAATTACTCCTTCGAATTAAAAACGCAGTATAAACGAATAGAATTTGAGTGGGCCTGGGGGCCTAGCCAAGATGCAAACGCAGTGCTTTCTACAGTCGTAAACGCTACGCTACGCTACGGACAAAGCTTTGTGATTGGTCAAAATTTTATGTGGGCGTTACAACAACCAATCACCGGGCTTTATTTTGTTCGCTCCGTAAAGTTCGCTAGGGAGCGTTTTCTTTAATGTACATCTTGGCTAGGCCCCCTGGGCTTCTTAAGAGGCTACTCTAGTAACAATGACTCACTTTAGCTATTTCGATCCTGGCAAGGTTTCTGGAAAATATTCGCCATAATAAGTCGATTAGGAAACAGCAGAGTGGTGCGGACATCCACATCCAATGCTGAAATAAAATAACCTCATGAAATTTTGCATACACATTGTCAGAGATACATAGGATACCTTTAATAGCGACAAAAAGTAATTTTCATCTAAAAATAAAGATCAAACGCCTGGCAAAAGTATAACAGCAATAAAGATTTTTCATGATCACATATTTTTTCAATCGTTACAATTTTATTTCAGCTAGTCAGCAATAGAGGCTCAAAAAATATCTATCCAACATAGTTATAATTTATAATAAATAATTTAGTTTTGTATATGGGAGCAGAGTATTATTTATGTACATACATTATTTACTTTAAATAAATAATTTCCTTAATCATTATACTTACCTACACATGAGTAAAGTGATGATCTAATGTAATTAATTTTAAGTTAGCATTATTACCTACCTACATACATGATATATGAAAAAAACGATCAACTTTGATCAAACTTCATAAGTATCTGTTATTTGGTCCAACTTAAAAGATAGGATAGTTTTTATTTTGAACCCGGGCGAAGTCGGGGCCGTGTGGCTAGTAATAATTTATATAAAAATTTCGTGTCAATGTTTGTCGCCGATGAACTCCTAAACTACTGAACCGATTTTGATAAATCTTCGTAACTATGTGTAATTTGGTCCAACTTAAAAGATAGGATAGTTTTTATTTTGAACCCGGGCGAAGCCGGAAGCGGGCCACTAGTATTAATATATATTATAGCTACGTGTGTAACGGACTTTACGCTTTATATTAACATCAAAACATCAACTAAATAGACTTCCGTTCATCGATTGAATTCCTAAAATGAATTAGGTACTTGTTGACAATGATTTAACGACATTATTGAAGGACAAACTCATCCCAGTCAATAATTACGTACGCTTTTGTAATGTTTAATCACAATATCTGGGAGGAGCTCTATTTAATCTTAGTTGAATATATGAGTTAAATAGATTTTTGACTTTTTCTCATTGTCATTAGCCCACAAGCGTACCTACACTGATACTGTTGAGCCTTTTTAATTAAGTGCCACCAGGAGTAAGAGAGAAAATAAAATCATAGGGTCATAAATAGCGTTGTGCGCGCGCGTTATTAAAAAATAAATATAAAAATACACAGACTTTATTACCTATATAAAACTTATAAAACACTATAAAACAAAGTCGCTTAACGCATATACGATACGCTTAGATTTTTTAAACTACACTACGGATTTTAATGCGGTTTTCATTAATGGAAAGAGCGTTAAAGAAGGATGGTTTTATATATAAATTACAGAAAAAAATAAGCCCGAAGCCGGGGGCGGCTCGCTAGTATAATTTTTATTTTTTTAAATAAAAGTTACTCCTTATAACATGACATGAGCTATCTGCCAGTGAGTCGCGTATATATTTTGATATATATTTAGTAAAAAGCAGTTATTTTAACATTACAGACACTTCTATTTTTTTTATTAGATTAAACCTTTATTTGAAAGTTTTATTAATTTATAGTCTATACAATCTGGTGACAAGTATTTCTCAAGAAGTCTAGGCTTTTAAAAAGTTTAATTACCAACCTTTGATTTAATTGGCATAAACTTTGGTGCGTCGAACAGTCTTGTATATATTACCGAATTGTTCAAATTCTTAATACGACTAGGGTTAAGGCTAGGGTCATTTTCTTCCAAAACTTCTTCTTTTAACACTCCACTGAAAATAAAAATGTTCATTATAATTACCTATGAAGTCGACAAAAAGTACTACGATTACGATTATAGTAAGTACTATTATACACGTACCTAATCGTATAGAGTCTGCTTATGTAGAATCGAATCCAGACTATTCAAATATTTTCTAATCCTAGACGGACTTCAAACCTCTAAATGACTTATGAAAATTAAGTAATAATAGATAAGAATTACAAATTAAAAAGGGATGATAAATATTTCTTTTGTGGATCAATGTATACGGTTTTATAATGAATTTCCAGATAAGTAATCAGAGCCGAACCTAAACATAAATTTGAAAGTTTAATCAAAATCTCCGATTATTTAAGCCTTAAGCGATAATGAAGCCTGGATTTAAAAGATTGTGAACTCATATGTAATATGTTTAGTGTTGTATATATATTGTAATTTGTGTATAATATTTATAATTGTTATATATTATATTTTAAACGTGACAAAAAGTTTTTTCCGAAATCCTGGTAAATTTGATTTACTGGTAAAATATATTGATGTTTAAAAGTATTTCTTTGAAAACTATTTAATGAATTAAAAAACTGTTTCACTGATGAAAATTCTATATTGTTATTACAATAAATTACAATATGTTCGAAAGCATAACGTCTAGACCTTGGCATCGATGTTGGCCAGTCGTGGCGGTTCACTTATGAGTCACCATTTTAAATCACTCCTCAGTTATTGTTTAATAATATAAATAACATTTTAGTAAGCACTTCATAGTGTTTAAAAAGCTTGTTTGTGTATGTTTCTATTAATATACTTACTTAAATAAATTCTACGGATTTTCTTATTATTTGAATGAAGAGAATTGAATTTACTCACACGACTTTGTTAAAATAAACTGAAGGAATGCAATTTAAAAAACTCTATGCCGATCAATGTTTTCTTAAAATAAGGCCTATTCCTATCATTATTTTATTTCTGTGATATTCTCGTTCAGAGAATCGGAAACATGTTTTGATGTTCTCATATCGGAAATTTTAAAATTCAGAAGTTTCCTAGTTTAGAAGCTGTTAAAATTATAATGGCCCACTTGATGGTAGTTAGCTATCGCCGCTTATTAACATAGCAACTCCATAGGAATTGCTAGTTAAAAAGGATCTAGAGAGCCTTACTCATTCACCGAAACACAACAGCACAATCCTGATGGTCCACTTTTGATGGAAGGTAGCTATGATCGTCTATTAAAACAAACACAACTCCATAGCAGGGAAATACCGATCTTAATAGAGTTCAGGATCAAACCAACTGAAATAAAGTTTTTTAAATGGCAATTCGATACTAATGTTTAATAAAGTATCTAGTACTAATGTTTTAACTTAAGTTTAAAAAACTAAAACTTACCCCAACGGATGTATGAGTAACAGCACCATGAATGGCAGGTAAAGTTGATGCGTATACCAAAATGCATTGTAAGTGCGACGACGTACAAATCTAACAGACGTCAAACCCATTCCCAGAATTATCAGTAACATTAATACACCGGTCACACCGGCTATACTTATCAACAATCGTAGTGGATTCTGAAAAAATATACAAGATTTTAAGATTTAACTTAAATAAATTTTAATTAAATATGATAAAATAGATATTATAATAATGTAATAGATTATGTAAGATTGTAATAGATTGTATAAGATTTATGTATCACAAATACATAAATCTTATACTATCCTGGATTTGATCCTCTTATGTGGGATTGTTTTTAAACGAGTGATTTCGTCATAAAAATGTATAGAATATATTTCCGATCTGTTTTTCTTGACATGGGCTTACCTCATTCTTGTAGTTGGCAAAGTTAATCTCAAGTCTATTCTGGTCGTAGTTTCTAGAGAAATTCCACAAGTTTGCGAAGTGAGAAATTGAATGTATCACTGTAACAACAAATAGTTTTCTATATTGACATTTTTTTTACAAATTATAACTAACTCAGTGACTACCCAATACCCAATATTTTCACATAATTACATCACCGATTTTATTTGTAACAGGAATTTTTAAAATTTTCAGCTCGAACTAATTTTTTTAAAGTTTCTTTAACGATACAAATTCCTTGGTTACATTTTCAGTGGTATCGTAAACTTTATACACATAAAACAAAATAATCATTCTGCCAAACTTTTATAAGATATAAAGATTGTATGTAGGAGGTAATCTTCGAAATCACTCATCCGATTTAAAAAAATTCTTCAACTAATACTTAGAATATAATTTCAATATGGACATAGGCATAGGATGCAGGCGAAGCCGCGAGCGCCAGCTATCAAAAAATAAGGACCCCAACGCTTGGAAATCAATGCATGACGCGTTACATATTTTATCACGCCTTAAGTATATCTTTAATAAGGGTCATTTAGTACTTTTTTTAAGCTGAAATATCAAAGTTGGCTGATAAAATATTTTTAACTATTACTCAATCAAACTTATTTTATACACAACTTAAAGAACCAATAGGGGCTTGACGCCTCTAGCGTTGCTTGAGTTTTTAGTCGTTCGTATGGACTGTCAACCTCTCTGTCGGCCTTTATAATGAAAAACGCAAAAATTAAAACACATTAAATAAACCTAAATTTAAAACAATCTTAAATCTATAGAACTATAATAACAATGAATGATAAATCATTGTCAAGAAGGTCATTAATCATTGATAGGTAATAATGTGACTGCATTACTTACTACAAATTATTTGGTTCGACTGTTTAAACTAAGGCTAAAGTAAGATACAAATTGTGATACCATTAATCAAACTTACAGAGACAATAAACATTCCAAATTTATTAGGATTCGTTCATACCTAATAGTTTTATTGAAACATAAAACATCAGTTTATATCTGAAACAGCTGTGCATGTTTTAACTTTCAACAAACCAACAAACGCAGTGTTACCATACATAGTTAAGTTTTATTTATGACTGCAATTCAGTGAGAAAGTTCGTATTTAAGCGTACACTACAAGTCCTAAACAATGGGTAGCAGTCTGGCAGTCATTACCCAACGTTTCAAGGGCTTAATGGCGTCGTGCACCTTTTAAAACTGAGAGTAGAAAGAGCACTCTTACTTTTAAACACGCGTTAAGCGTATTCAAAAAACGTACGAAAATACCAGCACTCATTCTTTATATTTAGTGCTTCATTAGCAACTTAGGAACTTTGCTCATGGCGACTGTAAGTCGCGATGCAGTCACGCCAACGAAAGAGTTAAACAATATTTTACCCCTTATTAACATATAAAATAGTTTTCCGTTAACAAATTTCAAAAAATACCCCTTATTTAAGTACTAGCGACCCGCTCCCGGCTTCGCATGGATGATTTTTTCTGGAAATTATATACACAAACCTTTCTCGTTCATCGCTCTTTTCATTAGTCAAATTCCGTTGGACGTTTCATAAGAAGTTAGCTAAGAAACAGACAGAGGCAGACAGCCTAATTAATTTAAATTAAACTAAAAATTATTATATTAATATTAATAATATATCTAGTTTTAATATTGATTACTCGCTGGTAAATTTGTGATTAATTAAATTATGCACTTACCTCCAAATAGTAGAAGAGTTACAGCAATGTTCATATGGAAGGACTTCGCACTCTCCAGCCAGAAGAAGAACAGTACTGGGCATAGTTTCGAAAGAATCCGAATGAGGACTTGGTTGATTTTCTTACAAAAAGGAAGCAGTACTAATGCACAACTTAGGTTGAGGACTGTAGCTGTGCCTCGAGATATACACAATCCTAACTGAAAGGATAAACACGTAAAGTTTTATTAGTAGAAAAACTCCCTTAAGGAATTTCACCAAAATATACGTTACCCCTAAAATTCTTCTTAAATAATAGAATTGTGGTCCATATTTGTAGAAGGTAAATGTGTCGTAAAATAGGTATATTACTAATGAGATCCATAGTATCTGAAACAAATAATCTACTTATAGTAATAAAGTATAGATAATCATATATAACCACCTATGGGTCGTTCACCTGATGACCCACAAACGACCTGCGATGACCTAACCACCGCTTTGTGGGATTTGCGGGCGCCAGGACTTTGCATACCCTTTACTGTTACAGTATAGCTAGAGCTATCTGCACATATAGACAGTTTGTTTTGTCTGCGATGCAACTATATCTATACGTACACTGGACCGCAAAGAAAAGGGGTCAGTTAGAAAATCTTCAATATCTTCTAAAGTACCTAACCTAGCTTTATGAAATAAAGACTAAATAAATATTATTTTTATTTAAGCACATTAAAATATTCTTTAATTTAGTCTTAATGTAATATATGATGTGATGTAATGTAACCATTGATATAATTTTTGAGATGGGATAAAATCATTGAACTCGCGACAGTGTCATGTAATGTAATGATATAGCTGATATTAATTTAAAATATTTTTATAAAATGAACAATAAGCTGACAACTGCACATGAAAGTAAACTTATTAGATATGACAACAAGGATCAATAATGCCTAAGTAATTGCTGTAAGTATATTGCTTTCACGGTTGACCAATTGACCATAAATGAAAAGGAAAACTAAATGTCATCTTATTCCATTTTCATCGCAATAAGATTGTTATCATGATTGTTATAAATTTATTTTGAAAAAAATATTTATGTATTATAATAAATTTCAAGTAGATTTCAAGCATCTTCACACTTCTTGCACTATATGAAAATGGAGTTAAAGTTTAATATTTCTTTAGTGAATTCAAATTAACTCTTAAAGTTAAGTATTTGAACGCTAAACGCTAAAATTCCCAATACATATTTATCAATCTCGTTAGAAACTGAAATTTGTTTAGCCAGAGCGTGAAGTGGCCATTCAAATAAAAATTCGTAAGAGCAGTAGGTGTTATGAAACGCGAACGCCAGGAAGTGCAAACTGTCGTACAGAGCTTGCCACTTCAGACGCTATTCAGTGTGCGTATACTTCGACACTGTGAAATGCAGTGTACATACTTCGACAGCCGTGTTCTTTATGCCTCCAGTGAATTGAATGGAGTCGATGACAGACAGAACAGCCGCTTGTATGCGGTCCCGCATTAATTACTGGGTGTCGTACGCGCTATCATTGAAGATCTCATTTGCATATGACAGCTTCTGTATTTCCGATGCAGTATACGGATGCGGACGTAACACTCACTGTAAATAACTATGCGATCTAATGGTGATATACAAACCTTATCACCATACTTGCGACCGGGCCTTCGCTTCCTTGCTTGCTTGTTTCGCACGAATGCAATTTTTTCTACTCTTTCCATTAGTGAAAATAGAATCAGTATCCGTTACTTTGAATTGTTTAGAAGTTAGCGGAGAAAACTTATATCACATATTATATATTTTATAGTATAACTATTATTTTATTTTATATTTTTTTCTGCAAATTATCTATAATATAAAAATGAATCCCTAAATGTGTTGCTAAGCGCAAAACTCGAGTACGGGTGGACCGATTTTAATTCTGTCTTCACTCATGGATAGAGGGATAATCAGGGAAGGTTTTTACGTAAAAAAAATGCACCCCGGGCGAAGCCGGGAACAGGCCGCTAGTATTATATATAAAAACCTCCCTCGTTTAACGCTCCAACTATTATGCTACTGCTACACCTGCGTCTTAACGCGTTAATTAGTGCGTTAAATAAGGCATTACGCAGATGTGGCCAAGATTTTAATGCGTTAATTTGCTAACGGCAATACTAATGGCATTAGACGTTAAGCAATAGCTCGGGTGTCGGTTTTTTTGACACATCAAAGGGTTTTAACGCGTAATTTAACGCTTAACGCGATGTTGGCTACATTAACGGCTTAACATCGTCTCATTCCGCAGGACCGAGTTCAACGACGATGCATTTGAATCATCCACCATCTTCTTTTTTGTTTTTTCTTTTTTATTAAATTGCATAAATGCATATAATCATTAATTACACTCATTGCTGCAACTAGTGCAGCTGCTTCAACTTCCATTTTGTATTAGCGCGTTAGCGGGATGAATTAGCTTTTAACAGCGTTAGAACCTTAATGTAGCCAAAGCGTATTTTTAATGCCTTAATTAACGCGTAGTTGGACATTAACACTAACGTTAACATTAACGCAGGTGTAGCAGTAGCATTAGGGAAAATCCCACGAAAATCCATTCAGCAGTTTTTGAGATTATTGCGAACATACTTACAGACAGACAGACGCGGCGAGCGACTTATAATATGTAGATAAAGATTTAGATAGATTATATGTAGATATGTTAGTATATCTATAATACGTTAGCCAGTCGAATTTTCTCATTAAACTGATTTGTTTTAATCACAGTGGAAATAAAGTTCATAATAAAACCACTGGTTCTAATTTATAGATATTTATTGTAAGTAATATATAATTTTCTTAATTAAATATTACCCAAACCATTATACAATAATTTGGTCGGCGCTCCGGATTTTTTGTGTAGTGTAGTGTAGTGTATTCTTTTTGGAATTATTCGTACTAAAGATGTTAGATTTGGACTCCGTGACATATTTTCATACTTTTAGTGGAAATATGTTCACAAAATGTCTTGACCTTTTATATCATAGATAAAGCCGCGAACGATCAATCATGTTATGTTGAAAATGCTACGTCACTTCCATTATACAAATTGGGAAATTTTTTAATGTATAATATGTGTGTTCTTTTTATTTATTTAAAGTAAAAAGCTGATAGTCCATTTGATGATAAGTGGCCATCGTCGCCTGGAGGAATGCCTGGAGGACAAAAATTAGCTGCGCTGCTGGCATATAAGAATGTAATATAATTTTAATTTTTTTTTTTTTTTCAAAAAATAAAATTAGTAGACGTTGTACTTATAATCCCTTGTCAAAAAAATAGTTTTTTAGAATTTTTGTTTGTTTGACTGTTTGTCCGGGCGTTTGTGCACGCTAATCTCAGAAACGGCTTAACCGATTTGAATGCGGTTTTCACTGATGTATTGATGATTACCTGGATTGAACTGTAGGATACTTTTTATCCTGACAAAATGTTAGATTCCCGTGAAATTTTCAAATAACGAACTACAGCGCTTACGAAGTTTTCATGGACTCTTTATACTTGAATTTTTTTTTATTATTAGCAAATGCGCGAAAGTTGTTTATGATTTAAGTACAAATTTTTTGAAACTCTTTGAAGTTGTTTATAATTCTTTGACTTAAGTATAATTATTATATCTAATAATATCGCCTGTCGTTGTGGATTTGTATGTTAGTTACGTTGGTTGGACAGTAAAATGATCTTACTAATAAATTGAAAAAACTAAAAAAAAATCAATGTAAGTAAGTATGTTGTAATTACTGTAGTCTATTTTATATTACAGGGCTGTTAAAACGCTTTAAACCTGCGTTTTCTTTTTAATTCGTGTAATAATATGAAGCTATGTATTATGGAAATGAAGGCTGATTTAAATATAGTTACAATTTCGTTCCTACCTAGTTCATTTATTATGCCACCGGGATATTTATTTTAAACATGATCGAATCATTAAATGACAGTTACGTTATATAAGATATTTACATACATTTTATACGGTTAACGCTGACATCATAATATAGCGTTGATAACATTGAGAGTCATTTATTCTCCGAAATGGCATATGTAGATATATTTCCTGGCACAAAATCGCTCTGTAAAAGTAGGTAAGTTTTATAATATGTATCTTCTATGATACATATTATAAAACTAGCTGGTGCCCACGACTTCGTCCGCGTTGAAAAATATTAAGTAGCCTATCCTGTGTCCCGTACGTCCAAATGTTAATCTACCAAGTTTCATGAAAATCAGTCAATTCGTTTCAGAGTTATGGAGGAACATACCTACACATACAGATTTATTATTAGTATATCAATACTAATAATAAATCTGAAGTCGATGTTATTTTCCGTGTTTCTCCTCTAACTTCTTTTAAACCACCCAAAAGATTTAAAAATTTTAATACGGTTTTCACTGAGGTTAAGAGCGATAACGAACAAAATTGCATCCGTGCGAACTCTCTACTTATTTTTGTAACTTTATAACTTAATTTTTTTAACTTTATTTATTTACATACAACACTAATAAAATAGAATTTCATTATTATTTAAATATTCTTATTAGTTTAATTTAAAAGTACAGTTTCCTGGAAATATTTGATGCAATAAATAGCATGGACCTTGAACCTAAATTCGTTCAAATTCAAACTTCTTCAATGTTTCATTATTGCTTGCAATTTTTTGTGAGTAGATACGTCGCTTGATGTTTTCGGAGAATTAAGTTGTATATGAATCTAAAAAAATAAGAATCTTTCCTTTGATTCATATCACAATAAAAAAACTAACTAGGTATAGGTACTTACGTATTTTGAATGGTAATTAATTAATTTATGTTAGGTTATTAATTGATTTGTAATTAAAAAAAAATATTTTAAAAAAAATATGTCATCGTACAAAAAATGCGACTGCCTGGTTACAAAACAAAGTTAATAAGTATTTTATGTTTTATATTTTACGATTCCGAATGTACCTAAAAGTAAGTATGCATGCTTACTTTTCATTATTTTAATTTTCCCGCTTATTCACAAGCAACATTTTAAAAATTCTTATATATATATATATACACACCATGTTAATAAAGATCCACAAAATGAATCAGTTCTAAACTAAATTCACTTACCAGAAAGACACGACTTTTCAAAAATTCACTTATATCAGCAATCATAGATTTAATCTTCATTGTAACTCAGAAATAAACATCTAAATACAAGAGCTACCTATTCTTTGACACGTGTTTTAAATAAAATAGCAATTTAATTGATTAAACATGTTGCGAGCTTCGAATAAAAGTATAGAAAATGTCACACGTGCGTGCAAGATTAGCGGCGCGCCGTTTCGCCGGCTACGCGCGGCCTGCAATCGCAACACACCACGCGAATGCTGTCATTATTATTTGTGGCGGCTCGCCGTTCGCCAGTTCGGCTGTCTCTGTCGCCAGAGATGGGATGAAACTTAGAATGGGGGGGGGGAGTATTGGTGCGGTGCGGAGTGAATAAAGCTCTTCATTTCAATACAAGGAACTATGAAGGAACATAATTATACTATCTAGCGGTGACGGTTCTAAAGTCCCCTCAGGAGTCAGGACTGAACCATACCCACAAAGTACTATTATATATATATGTTACGGCTAAAGTTAGGTGTGAACATAAACTTAAGATTAGCCGGCTAATCTTAAGTTTATCTTCGAGAGGAGGCTAAAGTTCGATAATATGTTAGTTTGCGTCGTGAATTTCCATCTTTAGCCGGTTAATGTGCACATTAACCGAAACGAAACGGCTAAAAATGTTTCGATAGATTTGATCGAATAATAATGTTCTTTGTAATTCGAAATGCCATTCTAGTTTATCATGTTCCAACAAATAGCTCCTTTTTTATGATAAGGTCGACAGACAGGCTGACGGTCCACTTGATGGTAGGTGGCTACCGTCGCCTATAACACAAGCAACGCCATAAGTGCTACAAGTGCGCTGCCGACCATAGAAGGATTAAGGATAAGGGAGGGATTAATATTTTATTTTAATGACTAGATATTGTTTTAAGTTATTACTTCAGAAGTTTTATTTTGTAATTTTGTATACCTACATAAGTATGTGTAATGAGAGTGATTATTTTTGTAATAAAAGTTTTCGTGTCGAAATAGTAAACATTATTATACCGTTTCCTTTTTCATTTGCTTCTACATTTTTAGCCAAGGGCCTGCAGTTAAACTTAAGTTTAGCCGGCTAATGATAGATGAAACTAACATTAACATCTCCTCGAAGATAAACCTAAGTTTAGCCGGCTAATCTTAAGTTTATGTTCACACCTATCTTTAGCCGTAACATATATACTCGAGTTGGAGTTTTAGTGCGGTAAGAATCCCACATAACCTTATGCCATTTGCATTGCATGCGGTACTTTTCGATAAGGTACTTTGTCATAAGGTACTTTTCGAAAGTTTCTTCGCTCCTAAAAAAAATCTAGCTTCAATACAACGGTATGTCATTAAATCTCGTAACAGTACATATTGCAACGGTTTCAGCAAAAAGCTAATTGTTACGATATCGCGAAGAATTAAGACTCATGATTGGCTGTGATCGAATTTAAAACGTCTGAAATTCTCAAAAGTGTGGCGAAGACGAGGCCGATGATGGAGCGAGCTCCCCCAGAAGATGCCTATTCACTCCAACTTTGAAAAGATTTGGGTTATATGAGCTCGGAAACACACGCCGACAGGAAGTTCCAATCCTTGGCAGCATTATAAAGGATGTTTTAAAACGTTTGGTCCGAAAAAGAGGGATTTCGAGATGAGGATATGGTAACCAAAGGATATAACTACTCTCTAACGAGTGATGATAATTAACCCTAGGTCTGAATATCCGATGGAATTACCTACTACATATTATTTTATATTTTGGGTTACATATACCTATTAATTTAATACTCTTTTTCTCTTAGTGCCATCTACTTTCGAAACATTCATCATTCACGGATTTTTCTTAAGCCAGGAAGGAAATATGTCGTTTACCCGGCTTGCGTCTACCCTGTATTTTCCCTTGCATGATCAGCTGCAGCAGATTAGGTATAGGTACTTCGCACCGCGCATGACATATCATGAATGACATATCATACCTCATGAATTGAGTGCAGCAAACCGACAAACGCGAGTCGACTGCTGCGTTACATTACTCAACCGGCACAATAATTACCTGTGATGAAAAGTGGATCCTGTACGATAATCGGAAACGCTCATCGCAATGACAACCCTGGCGAACCAGCCAAATCCTGCCCCAAGCGAAAATTGACTCAAAAAAAATTACTTGTGAGCGTTTGGTGGACTAGTACCGGTGTCGTTCACTACAGCTTTCTTAAATCTGGCCAGACGTTTACGGCGGATGTCTCTTGTCAGCAACTGCAAACCATGATGGAAAAGCTAGCTGCTAAACAACCGAAGCTGGTCAATCGCTCGAGGCCACTGCTGCTTCAGGACAACGCTAGACCACACACTGCACAACAGACGGCTACCAAATTAGAGGAGCTTCAATTGGAATGTCTAAGACATCCACCGTACTCCCCGGATCTTGCTCCAACAGATTACCATTTTTTATACTTGGATTAAATAAATATATTATATTTAAAAAAAATCGACTACCTATGTTCCTCCCTTACAAAACGCCAATTTCAAATGTAATGACCTAATCTTATCTTTTATATATATCTTCTTATCTATCTTCTATATCAATACTAATAATAAATCTGTAAGGGTCGGTCATGGAGTAAGTTACTTTGTTTTCAAAGATATCGTGTTTATAGGCTCTATACATGATACTGAAACTAAATTGACCATTTTTAGAATTTTTTTCTGTATGTATGTATCTATGTATGTTCCTCCATAACTTTGAAACTGATTTTCATGAAACTTGGTAGATAAACATTTGGACGTACGGGACACGGGATAGGCTACTTAATATTTTTCAACGCGGACAAAGTCGTGGGCACCAGCTAGTATATATATAAAAATCTCGTGTCGCGATGTATTTTCGCGATAAACTCTGAAACTACTAAACCGACTTTGATCAAACTTCATAAGTATCTGTTATTTGGTCCAACTTAAAA
Organism: Synanthedon andrenaeformis; assembly: GCA_936446665.2. Classification (NCBI taxonomy): domain Eukaryota; kingdom Metazoa; phylum Arthropoda; class Insecta; order Lepidoptera; family Sesiidae; genus Synanthedon; species Synanthedon andrenaeformis. The sequence goes on along the minus strand of OW387780.2, from coordinate 2,806,843 downwards.
GATAGTATAGTTTATATATCATTTTGTTTATTATTTTTTTGCAAATTATATAATATTATTAACATAGCGCCATCTGTTGATACCTATTCAATCCGGCAATTATTTGTTAAAATTATCTGTGAGTTCCATGACAATCTAACAGATGGCGGTGTAAGACAATCTAAAAGATTGCACCCGTGCGAAGCCGGGAGCGGGCCACTAGTACATATATGTATATAAATTTCGTGTCACATGTTTGTCGCCGATGAACTCCTAAACTACTGAACCGATTTTGATAAAACTTCGTAACTATATGTAATTTGGTCCAACTTAAAAGATAGGATATATCGGGGGAAGCCGGGAGCGGATCACTAGTTTTATATAAATTCGCACTTTATACAAAAAAGTTTGTGACTGCTGTCAGTAGGTACTACTTAGGTTATTGTAGGAAATTCATCCTGCCCCGCGACCTGACTATAGGACTTAGAATGGCCACGAATGGCTGTCAAAGGCTTAGAATGGTTGTGGCACAGAATAATAACTAGTAACTGGCGTTAGTTGTGGTATAAAATGACACTAATTATTAATCTGCATGCGGGGCTTTTTTATATTATATTATTATTTAGTCTGTGGTCTGTGCGCACTTGCGGAGTGTGTGTGACGTTTACCTGTTTAGTGTTGGTTTAGTGTTTACCATAGGTTTACCATATTTTATTTATTTTGCACGGAACGGAAACAGATAGCCTCATTCAAATTTCATTTGTCTGTTTTATATATTCAAATTAAAGTTCAATTAAATATTAATATATTATATTATAAATGGATCCCCCATCGCCATGGAAGCGACCGGATCAAGTAATAAAAATGCATCTTCAGTTGAAAAAAAGAAAAAATGCTTTACAGGTACATAAATACTTTCTATTTTATTAAATGAAACTGTTCCTATTTAAATGTTTAATGTCACCGTTTAAACATTATAGGAACGAATGAAAAAACCTTTAGCATCCAATGGAGAATCATCACCGAATTCGACTGTTTTAAATTTTTCAAGAATAATCAACGTTGATAAAAGGAAAAATCCCTTTTCAAAGTAAGTAATGATTTTGGTGTACTTACTTTGAAAGTTAGAAATCACTTTCAAAGTACATATTTCACTTTTTAAATTATGACAGGGCTCACTGCGTTTATCATTTGGGCAGCTCATCTGACGGCAGTAACCACCCTCTTACAGAAGACCACCGTAAAATAGCAGCATGTGTGCTTTTGTGTCTCGGTGAGTGAGTATAGGATGCCAGATCCCATTTCCCTGTCCCTTCCTAAACCTTATCCTTAATTCCACTATGATCAGCAGCACCTGTGGCGTTGCTTGTGTTATAGGCGACGGTAGCCACCTACCTGCAACTGGACTATCAGCCTATCTGACGACCTTAATATTAAGAAAATTTACTGAGGACATAAGTGATTATAATTTATAATCAAAATCCAAATTTATTGAAATACATATAGTCTCATTTCATTCTAATCTATGAAGCAGTAACCTACATACTGTATTGTGTATATTTTTTAGGAACACAGCTGAACAAAATAAAAAAAGTAAACCAAATATAGACTTGCAGGATGCATCAAGTGATAAGACATTATTTTCATTGCTCCAACTACCAGCTAAAGTGCCTGAGAAACCGCTGCAAGAGTTAGCAACAAATAAACTTGCAACATTCTCTAATTTATTACAAAAGTTTACAGCTGAACACTCAGTAGAAACTGTAAGTATATTATGAAGGGTAACTACTTAGACACCATACCACTGTCGGGCATAAGGCTAGATTCCCACTATGCTAGACCACCAGCAAATGCACATAGGTCTTCACATTAAAATCAATCCCACTTCATAGAAGTTTAGTTTCAGTAATACACATACTCCCCTCATTCTGCTAATTTCAAAGCGACAGTACAAGGACACCAAGTGTGCGAGCTCATACACATACTCTGGTATGATAGTAATTCTTATTTTATCTGTGCTCTGGTCTAGGTGTTTTGCCAGTGCTTGGCATTCTTGTCAGATGCTGCAAAATGTGAACAGCTTCATATAAATTGTACAACCACTAGCCATTCGGGCAGTTTTACCGCCCCAGCAAAATCACCGGTCAGGCAAAGTGGGAACCTAGCCTAAAAGTAAAGGTCTACTCATTACTGTTATAGAATTTTAATATAAAAAATAAAGATTGATTTCATGTTTCTGAAGTTATAATAATTTATTACATATCATTTAGAAACCTCCTATATTTTTAATTAATTTTTGAAAATCTTAACTTGTTTCCTAATGTGTCATTTGCAGCAAATTATTGAGAAGAAATATAAACATTTGCCTGTAGACTGGACATTGAAGACAAGATTGAGGTTGATGTCACCAAAACCTTTTGCGTGGACTGCTAAATTAAAAGCCAGCGAAGAATCATCAGGCATTACAGGGTATATTTTAATACATTATATTAAATGCAAGTGCAAACAATAAAAGTCCCAATAAGAACAATTTTAATGCCAAAAGTATCATACTTGCCAGTGACCAGTGCCTTGCCTCAAATGGGCAAGCCACAAAGCGCTGATCTTCCATTATATACCTCCTTTTGACGTCCTTAATAAATAGATAAAATGTACCACTATGATTATTAAAATACAACTACAATAATGTGCATTGCATGTGGAGATCCTTACATAGTATGAATTGAAGTCGCTTTCTACGTCTGTATCTGCTAACGTTTTCACGGTTCAGATTTTGATTTCAGTTCATATTGTTTTTAAAATAAAAATGAAGTATTGTTTCAATAAAAAAATTTACCTAAAGTATTTAAGGTACTTTCCCTCAATGTGACAAATTCATGGGACACCTGTATATGTTATCAACAAAAAAAACTGTTTTTTATAAGCATTTCTGTCTAGTGTTTGATTATTGTGAAATTTAATTCCCTATTCAGCTTCGTACGCTGCATTGATACGACTACCTCCACAACACTGGACACTTCCCCCCGCGCACGATTCCATCAAGCGTGTTTATACTGGCAACACCCATATCTGCCGTGGCTCGAACTCTTTCCACGTTCGCAGCGGAAGATAGCCAAGGCCAACTTTTTGGCCACTAATGAAGAAGTTAAGAACTCATTGTTCAAAGAGTGGGCGGAGAGCTTTCGTTCTTTATTTCAGGTAAAATACACAATACTTTTATTGCAGTCTTCATCTGCTATCATAACTTTTGCAGATCTTAATACAATACAGACAGATCATTTAAATTAATTGATTCATATTGATTTTGATATTGACATGAACTACATAAAATCTACTTAATTTTCTTGAAATGTAAATAATATTAGGGGTTAAAGTATGAAATTGCCGATTTGTACTGAAAAATAAAAATTCGTTTTTTTTTTAATTTAACATATTTATTTAATCAAAATAATTACCATTATTATCTATACATTGCTGCCATCTAATAGGAAGCTCATTTATGCCTTTGCGATAGAACTCTGGTGATCTAGATTCGACAAACTGTGTGAAAGCATTTTGCACTGCCTCCTGAGAAGAAAACTTTTTATCACGCAGAAAATTGTCCAAATCACGAAAAAAATGGTAGTCCGTTGGAGCAAGGTCTGGCGAATACGGAGGGTGACGAATGGTTTCTAATTGCAGTTCCTGTAGAGTCTGCAGATCAGTCAAATCATGAGGCACCCATTTTTCATATATTTTTATTTTATTGATTTGACGCAAATGAGTCAATATTGTTGGTAAGGTAACGTTAAACCATGCCGCTAATTCCTGGGTAGTTTGGCTCGGATCGGCTTCCACCATCTCTTTCAAATCATTGTTATTCACCTGTGTGGGCGGTCTTCCACGTGGTTCGTTCTTCAAATCGAAGTTTCCATCACGAAAGCGTTTAAACCAAAATCGCACAGTGCGTTCATTAGCAGTCCCCTCTCCAAACGCAACATTAATATTGCGAGCTGTTTCTGCCGCGTTAGTTCCGCGTCGGAACTCGTATTCAAAAATCACACGAATTTTCGAAGTATCCATCTTTATTGTCTAAGCTGAATGAAAAAAACAACTGAAAGTTGATAATCGAATGTTGTACATTTTTTAAAAGAAGAACTACATAGGTACCGTATGAAAAAAGTTTCACTCAAAAATCTCAAACCATGAAGGTTCTATGTCAATTCGAAGTACCTATTACAATAAAACGGCAATTTCATACTTTAACCCCTATTATATACTTTAAGGTAACTTCAAAATTTTTACAGAAAAATTCACGATTGTTTTTTTTTTTATTAAACGACTGGTGAAACGTAAATGAGCTAGATTGGCGGGAGGTGTGAGGGAGTATTATTATTATTATTATCTTCCTAGCGGCTATTTCTGGTCTGCTAGAGAACCAGTATCACTTCGTCCATTGCTGAAATATTGTGATCGCCACGTAAACTAAAGCTCTCTACCTATACCTACCGCGTTTAGAAACTGTAGTACTTTTTTGATAGAGGCATTCCTCACATCTTCAGAAGCCATTGTGTGGCTTCCTAGGACATGACTGCGCTTGTGCATCAAGGGGCCACACTCGCACAGGATATTCCCGTACTGGTGAGACCCATTATTTTGAGGTGCCTATTGAGGCGGCAGTGCCCCGTTAGAGCCCTCGTTAGCATACACAGATTGCTCCTGCTAAGCGACATAGCCTGGTTCGTCACGTTTCGACTGTAGGCTTTTATGAGCGCTTTGGAATGGTTCAGACCTGGCAAGTTAGTGCAGCGTTTGTAAGATTTAGTAAAGCACTGGTTCCATATGGTCCAGCGAGCTAGGCTGTTAGGTAGTCCGCACATAGGTTCAGGACCTATTAGCCTACCTTTTGCGCCTGCTCGAGCCAGTTGGTCGGCATGTTCATTGCCTTCAATCCCCATATGGCCAGGTACCCATCTTAGGACCACTTTATTCTTGCGCCCTAAAGTATTTAAGTAGTCTACACAGTTTCGCACCAGCTTTGAGACTGTAAAGTCCGAGTCCAGTGCTTGAAGTGCAGCCTGACTATCCGAGTGAATATAAATTACATGGTTGACGTAGTTTCTTCGCGTGAGGGAGTAACTAAGTACATTATTCAGCTGTACAGAGTAAATGTACATGGTGATAATGATGATAATGTGTTAGCTGGTGCGGACGCGGCACTGCCCGTACTTCTACTTGTGCGCCGACAACCTGTCGTGCCTGTTCCTGGCGGCCGGTATCTGCGGCGCACAGGAGCCGCGCGCCTTCCTTGCCCCCACCACCAGCGGCTTCCGCCGCGCCCTGCGCCGAGAGGGTAAGTCCCCTCCCTCCATATTTGTATACTGTTTTGTTACTGTTACTCGACAATATTTATATTTGAAAATGCAACTTGTATTTGAATTTCTATTTCTCATAATTTTTATGAAATTATAAAAAAAAATTGCTGGACCATTTATATCACTTTAATTAATTTAGTTATTTACAGATGTCGAATTTACGATGCCCCTGCGGCCCGACAAGAAGAAATTGAACACATCCAACGAAGAGGAGAAAGTGAAAAATTCATCGCACGACAGTTGCTATGATACGATGGATGAAAAGTCGACTTTGCAAAATGACGATTGTTCCGATGACGAGGATGCCGATGAGATACTCTCCCAGCTGGGAATGGATAATGACTTCATAAAGAAAGTTAATAATACGCAGGTAAACATTGAAATGTTTTTTCGATTTATTACAAGGTTGCATACGGCATTCGAGATCTCAAGCTTGGATTATTCATTGGACCAATATCATAAACAAATCGGAAAAAATCAGAATGGATTTGACACAAGGTCTGTATTGTAAGGTTGCTGGGCTAAAAAATACACCCAGTTCTTTTCACTCTAATGCGCTAAAAGAAGTATAGATTCAAGAAACACAGCGCTATAAAACGTAGTGTTCCCTGCAATTGCTTCAGTAGTAGAGGTTGTACTTGTTCGTAAATCAGAGTAGACTGTGTGGCAACGCGGAGAGCGCGGTGGACAGCGCGGCCGAGTCAGCGCTGATGGTGCGCGGAGTGGACGTGCAGGCGCTGTTCAACGTATTGCTCAACTGCAAGTCGACGGTGGGCGGCGGGGGCAGCGGCGTGCCGCCCACGCTGCTATCGCCCGCGGCGTTCCGCGGAGGCACGCTGCGCGAGTTGCGCGTGCGCGAGTCTCGCGTGGTGGCCGGCGAGGGGCACTACCACTCGCTGGAGGTGTGCGGGCCGCTGTTGCCGGGCGCGACGCACGCGCTGGCCGCAGTGTTGCGCGCCTCGGCGTCGGCGCCTTACAGCGCCACCTTCGCCCACCACCAGCCCTCCAGAGCCTTCACCTGGGCGGCTGCCGCTCACGCCAAAGGTATAGGTACTTTTTATCTATACTTAGTTTAGTATAGATACTAAACTATACTGCGTATAGTATACTGCGTTTCGCAGTCATCTGCTCTGCCAGGGGTAACCACCCCCTTACCCCTGCACTGTTGTGTTCTGGTGAGCGAGTAAGGGATAGCAGAGCCCATCACCATGGGGTGCCCTTCCTTATCCGAAATCCTCTATGGTCGGCAACGCGCTTGCAGCACTTATGGCGTTGCTTGTGTTATAAGCGACGGTAGCCACCTGCCATCAAGTAGACTGTCAGCCTGTCTGTCAACCTTAACATAAAAAAAATTTAAATCTTCCTCTATTTGTAAATTTAACAAATTCTAAGTTTACAAGTTTTTCGAATATTTAACTACAGTTTGACTTATTGTCATTATTTCAGAAGAATCGTCCAAAGGAAATGAAGCAAACCTCTCTACGAAGGCTTTCAACAAAGAAAATCTATCAGACTGTGGCATAAGTGAAGACATTTTGCAGCATTTCTGTTCAGCGGACCCAAATATTATCACTGTATTGGACAGTGTCAAGTATGATCCAGAAGACGATACTTATTCGTGGTGATATTCTAGTGTACAAATAATCAAGACTGTTGTTTTTATTCAAAACGGAATGTGTGAATAAAATAAATCATTTTTATGTTTTGTTTTTATTCTAAACTTTATTTTGAACTGTCGAAAGAAAAGCCGCAGTAGATCAAACTTTTGAAAATAAAGGAATAACCAGAATAAAATTATAATATTTGTACATCAAAATTTAACTGACCAGCATGAAACTAATGAAAACTAACATTCAGTCATGTGCCGGAACGGAAGGAATGAAAATATTTTTTGGATAAATCTCATATCTGCATTGCAACTAAATCTCTTTTAGATTAGTTATATCTCTAGTTTCACTGTTCTTTATATTGAACAGATTATAAAAAAATTAGTTTAAAAAAAATACCTAACGAAATCTCCATATGCTTGTCATGAGTTAACTTCCCATTGAGAATACTTTAGTCGGCAGTTAGTCGAATTATGACAAATTATAATTAGTATTTATATTAATTTGTCGCGATTTTTCCATTTCTAAAACTAATGAAACTTAAAACTTCCTTAGTTCAACCCAATTGATTTATTGATATACAGGGGGCCTAGCCAAGATGTACATTAAAGAAACGCTCCCTAGCGAACTTTACGAAGCGAACAAAATAAAGCCCGGTGATTGGTTGTTGTAACGCCCACATAAAATTTTGACCAATCACAAAGCTTTGTCCCAGTGTAGCGTAGCGTTTACGACTGTAGAAAGCACTGCGTTTGCATCTTGGCTAGGGCCCCTGAGAATAAATCTTCCCCACCTTGCCCGCGAATATTCGAAATATATTATCTACACTAACATTATAGAAAAGATTTGTATGTTTGTAATGAATAAACTCAAAAACTATTTCACCTATAGAAAGCTACATTATCAGGGAGTAACATAGGCTATATTTTATAAAGTTACGCGGACGAAGTCGCATGCAATAGCTAGTTGTAAATAAAACCACACGTGACTTAATAATCGATCATTTAATCATTTCTCATTTTTTGGTAGAACAAAAATAATTATTTAGGGAAAATAAAGAAGTTCACATCTCACATACACGTACATAGACAAGATATATCATTACATAGAATTAAAACAGATCCGGGCAAAATAATTAGTGTGAGTTCAGTAACATTTGAACCAACGTAATTGTTTGTTACCTAGCATAACTGCACTATAAACTAAGATGCTATCATTATCACTTGAACCCAACGCACAAGAGGAATTGTTGAAAGCTTACTTCTAATATTCATCTATGTGACCATCAATTAACAGCCATCTGAAAAAATAAAACAATCATTAAGGGGATATCACTTTTGTAGTGAAACAATAAGAGCAAAATCGATTTACATACCTGCAAGTTTGTTATTATGCTTAAATGACGAGCAAGCTTATGTTTTCTGTAAAGAAAGAATAATTAAATTGATTAAAAAATATACAATTTAAGAGCATTATGTGTCAATAAAGTTAAACGTTCATTGTTTCACTTCTCACTCACTCCCAAGTAGGGAATGTTCAATCTTGATCTCGCGAGATTTCGACCATTTTTACAAGATCAATCCCGAAGCATATTCCAGGTTACCGAATGGATTAGCCAACGTTAAAAAGTTCATTTTCAAAGTTGACCCTGCCGGGAATCGAACCCGGGAACACTAGAATAGAGCACCACTCATCCAACGGGCTGAGTGGCGACAAGTTTAAACTACTTTTAACAGATGTCGCTAGTGGTACTGACGTTGGGCGCTGTCTGTGCGGCCGGGGAGGGCGCTGATGCGGCGGGCTGTCCGGGCACAGAGTACTGCGGCCGGAAGTTGGAGAAGTTGGCGGCGGCCGCCGCCGGAGAGAAGCCGCCAAGGGCGCCACTCGCGCCAAACCCGCTCGGGAACTGCGCCAGTTGACCTGAAACACAACCTATCGTTCAACAAAACCGAAAACGCTTCAACCAATTTTGTGCTACTCTCTTAATGACACTGTGTTAAATCCATAAAAACTTCTAAATGTATCAAATTTCTTCGTCACTACGGGAAACAGTATTTACTTTTTGTTTTTCCGTTTATAAAGTGTCGTCTATTTAGTGGTATCAAATCCGGCCAGATACAAACAGTACAACAAAGAGATTTTACTGCAACTTTTTAATTTATAAAATACGAAAAGATTGTTTTCCTAACTTATTATTTTACTTTTAGCACTCACATTGATTCCCAAATTTGTACCGCCGACAGTGAATGTTTGGATAGAGTAAAAATGACCCACCTGTGCCGGCCAGTGGGTTGCCAGCAGTGGCCGCAAGCCGAGACAAGATGGAGCGCTCGGACATTTGCAGCCGTTGCGCCACCGGCGGGATTCGAGCCAGAGTCGCCGGCAGCCGCGACACGTCCGACTTCATATCCGACAGCAGCTCCTCCAGCTGGTTCAGTACCTTGTGCAGCACCGCGTTCGCCGGCTTGTTGCCCGCCAGCGACTCCTTGCTCAAATGCTGGTGGGACTCCGCCAGGCATTCCACTTCCGCAAACCGCGCGTTCAGCGACATCGCCGGGTGGTTCGGGTCCTGTGTCAGGTTCAGGTACGCGGCGCGTCGCAGCTGCTCCTCTATCACCAAGGCTTGCTCGAGCAATTTAAATCGCCTCGCCAAAAACTTATTCTTGATCTCTAGGAAGTTCCCTTTGCCGACGTCCATCTTGAACGGCTCGTTGATGATAGCGAAACGCAGATCGTTCTGAATGTCCTGCCAGCGGCCGTAGCCGTGCGTGACGATGCCCGCCAGCAGCCAGTAGTCGTGGCGCCGATGCCAGATCTCGTACTCTCTGCCGGGCGCGGCCGCTCTCTCCTCGTTCAGCCACAGCGTGTGCAACTCGGTGAATCCACCGTCCGCGATGTTGAACATGAACTTGCGCCTCTCCACTTTGAGGTCCTCCTCCTCCTTCACCAGCACCACATCGTCGTCGTCCTCCTCCTTTTTCTCCTCCTTCGGCTTCTCAGATCCCTCCGATTCGGCCTTTTCAGTCGCTTCCTCCTTTTTATCCTCTTCCTTTTCCTCCTTCACCTTCTCCACCGGCTCCTCCTTCTTCTCCTCCGGCTTCTCGTCTTCCTTCGGTTCCTCATCCACAGACATTCTACGCTCCTCGTTTTCAACTTTTACAAGCTTGAGCGCTTCCTTCTCCTCCTCCTTTTCCTTTACCTCCTGATCCTCTTTCACTTCACTAGTATCCATCGGCTCCTCTTTATCTTTAATCTCCTTGACATCCGGCTTCTTCTCCTTAATCTCCTCCTTCTCATCTTTCTCCGAGCCTCCCGGAGTGGCCGCTTGTCCGGATTGTTGCGCGGCTTGCGTCGGCGCAGGTGAGGGCGCCGCCGATGTTATAGGTGTGGCAGTGGACGGTGCGGGGCTCGCCGCCGCGCTCTCAGCTCCGGCCGATTTCACCGGTTCAACTGGTTTCCGAATCAACTCCGGCATACTATAGTAACCGTTGATGTGCTCGAACTCCTGCACCTTCTTGCGAATGAGACTCATGACGCCGATGCGCGTCAGCACGTGCTGCCTAGAGAGACCTTCGCGAGGTACGCCGTCCGCGAACGTCTCCGCGTTATCCGCCCCCGGCTCGCACAGGTGGCGCATGAACAACGACACGTACGCCTTGAAGTTGCGCTCGGACTTGCCGCGCAGATCGCGCACTAGCCACTGCGAGTTGAACGCGTCCTGGGGCGGCATTCCGTATCGCATGATCGCATTGAGGAACGACTTCCTCTGTCTCGCGTTGAAGCCGAGCACCTCCATGTTTCCGCCGACCCTCGCCAGCAGAGGCGGGAGCGGCCTGTCTCTCTCCTCGCGTCGCTCGAGCCGTCTCTTACTGCGGCGACTGAGCAGATCTCCATTGTCGTTCTTTTCATCGAAATCGTCATCCTCCTTATCGTCCTCGCTCCCCTGCGAAAAGTCCGAGTTGTAATCGGACCCGTTCTCCTGCCAGGTCGAGTCCTCGCGGTTCTCAGTTTGTGCGACACTCCCGTCGTTGTAATTCACCTGTTTCCGGACACGTTTGCCTTTACCCAGAGTTCTCGCCTGATCTTCTTGATGTTGCTCATAATGATGCCTGAGCAATTTTATCCAGTACGCCGGATCCGTGTTCTCCGCTTCCTGTTTGATAATCTCCGTGTCGACTTCCTCGTCGCCGTCGCCTTCTTTCGTGGAATAGTTCGCCACCTTGAACGAACTGAGGTACTCGTTGGCCCAAGACTCCTTCTGCTCAATACCTTCCTTAGATCTGTCCAGTAAATCCGACACCGCTTTGTCGTCGTAGTGAATCGCCTCCTCCTTGCCCTCCTCCTCCTTAAATAACTCTTCGGTGCCAAACCTTAAAATGTCATCTAACTCTTGCTTAGTGAAGTTGGCGCCTTTCCCTCCCATTCCCGGCCGCACGACCAAATGCGTGAGCATCATCTTCCTTTTGGCCACTTGTGTCACTCTCTCCTCCACACTGTTCCGCGTCACGAACCGATAGATCATCACTTTATTAGCTTGACCGATACGATGAGCTCGCGAGAACGCCTGAATGTCGTTGTGCGGATTCCAGTCGGAGTCGTAAATGATGACAGTGTCTGCAGTAGCCAAGTTAATACCTAAGCCTCCGGCTCTAGTCGACAACAGGAACACAAATTGCTGTGCGCCGGGAGCGTTGAATCTGTCGATGGCCTCTTGACGAATCGTTCCCGTGATGCCACCGTCTATTCTTTCGTACTTGTAGCCGACGCCTTCTAAGAAATCTTCCAAAATGTCCAACATTTTGGTCATCTGCGAGAATATCAAAACTCTGTGACCTTGCTCCTTGAGTAGTTTCAACATTTTAGCTAATAAAACCAATTTTCCCGCCGCTTTGGTGAGAGCTTGCGTTTCGTAGTTACCCTGAGGAGTGAGAGGCGCTTCCTCCGCGGCCACGGGGAACAGATACGGATGATTGCAGCATTTCTTCAAATCCATCATAACGTTTAACAATGAAACGGAATGGCCCCCGCTCTTCGGGTTCAAAGCTTCGAAGTTCCTCGTCAAAATATATTTGTAGTATTTCTTCTGCATGGGGGACAATTCCACGCGAACTATGAATTCCGACTTAGTCGGCATGTTCTTCAACACATCGGCTTTGAGACGACGCAGCATATGCGGCCCCAACATTTCATGAAGTCGCTTCACCTGTTCCTCCTTCGATACGTCTGCAAACTCGTTTTGGAACGCCGCCAGATCGTTAAACTTGTCTTTGTTCAGGAAATTCAAAAGGTGGAACAACTCTTCCAGATTGTTCTGCAAGGGGGTACCGGTCAGAAGCAACTTGTAGTTAATGTTGTAACCGGCGAGAAGCCTGAAGAATTTAGACTGATTACTTTTCAACCTGTGAGCTTCGTCTACGACGAGTACGGCCCAATCGATGGAGCCCAGGCAAGTGGAGTCGATGGAAATCAGTTCGTACGATGTGAGCAGAACGTTAAATTTGACTTGCGACTTAATTTTGGAGGGTCTTCCGCCGCGATTGGCGCCATCGTCGAACGTCAACTCATTCTCTCGTATCACCGCTCTGGAGTCTTTGTCGCCCACGTACGTAATCACATACAAATCTGGCGCCCACAGCTCAAACTCTCTCTCCCAGTTGATAATAGTCGACAGCGGAACCGACACAAGGAAAGGCCCCTTGCAATGACCCTCCTTGAAAAGGGAGTAGAGAAACGTGACTGTTTGAATGGTCTTCCCCAAACCCATCTCGTCGGCGAGAATTGTGTCGATGCCCTGTCCCCAAGAGTACCGCAGCCAGTTGAGCCCTTCCATCTGATAAGGATGGAGCTGCATTCCGGTTTCGTAGACGAACGACGGCTGATCTTCGTACTTCTTGTTGAGGTTTGTAATGGGACGGTCCGGAGGTGGATTGTACTTTCTTGCCTTCATTTGCTGACCGTTGCTGCTGCTCTCGTCTTCGTCAATCATATCCTTGTTCTTACTCTTGCGACCAGCCTTCTTGCCCTTGCTTCCTTTAGTTTTACCTTCAGAAGTGATGTAAGCACGCATATCCTGCAAGATTATATACAAATTAGATCAACATTGCAATTGATTTAACGAGGTAACCTTATTCTCTTTGCTGTTTGATACCTGATAATATTCTATGGCCGCTTTGAGGCCAGCGATGTCTGCGTTTTCAGACTCCCAAGTGCCTTGATCGTAAGATAGATCGCGCCACTTCACCAAATAGTAGGTGGTTCCATCGCGCGATGTCCTGTGGTTTATCACTCGATGCACTATCAACCACTCGGGTTTAACACCATATCTAAAAGAAACAAGTGATAATTAATTTGACACGATTGTGTACATGGTACTGATAAAATAAAATAAAAATTGTTTTTATTGCTGAATGTAACTTAAAATTAGATATATTATTTTTCACCAACAACTCCAACATAGGCCACTTCAAAAGTTTTCCACTCAGTGAGGTCCCTTGCCTTTTTTCCCCAAACTTCTTCTAGGTCATCTGTCCATCTGAGATGAGGTCCTCCGCTCTTTCTTAGAAATCCTCTCAGGTACCATCCCACAATGTATTTTAGTCCATTTATTCATGTTTTGACTAAATATTTTTAGACTTGATACATATGGAATAAACGTCTAACCTGTAAAACTTCTCCTCCAATGTTTTCTCATCGGAATCATGTTCAGACGACTGCTTGTTCTTGAGACGTTTGTAGCGGCCGTCGCGTTCATCAAGCGGCTCCTCCAGTTTCGGTGGTTCCTCGGGATCCGATTTCCGCATGTAATACCGATACATCAGCGGGTGGAACACATCCAGCTGGACAAAACAAAGTACACTCGCATTATGACACCGGAGAATGAACTACACTATGGTCTTTTTTTTAGAACTTGTCGATAATGTAAACAATCCGCCATATTAGCTTTGTCAATGGTTGGATCAAAAAACTAGTGATGGGAACTATCAAAAACTACAAATGAAAAATCACGTCTGTAAATGAAAAATATGTAAAAGTATAGTTTGGATTACTGAACTCACTGGTTTTAAAATTATTACCAAGCAAAGTCTGGAATGAAAGAGATTTTAGTTTTAAATTTTTGGGATTATGTAATATCATCATCACCTACCAACACCTATCATTTGGATTAAAATATATATTCACGGTATTTTTAGATTATAATAAATTTGACTATACAACTACACTACAATTTTAAATTTTTAAATTATACTGTACAATTTAAAAAATAAATAAACTTATACTCGAAATACGATTTTCTTTTTATTTAACTTGCAATGTATGTAATAAATTACATTATAAAATCATAGAACTCAGTTTTTATGTTTGTTTTTCTAAATTTTCAATAAAATGTGCTAAATTTTCAAATATATAAATATTTGATTTGGAAAATATAAAGTTTAATTTAATTTCTTGAAATTAAGTTCGTAACATCACTGACTTTCAGAGACAAGATAGATGTCAGAGACAAAAATTTGACGTGCAAACGTCAACCGCAAATAGAATTTCAGTTTTTAGTGAAATTATTCAAGTTTTAATGAATATATTTTCTTGGGATTGAGTTAAGAATCAAATTTGATCGTCTAGTGTTATTGTCGACAAGTTCTAAAAAAATTCAATAAACATCTATCATTGTTGTGTGTTAAAAATCAATACCTGCAATTCAAGGATCCAGCTGCAGTGCCAGTAGGAACGGTCGTGCCACTTGACGAAGAACTCGCGCGTACGCGACCCCTTCGACTTGTTGCCCTGATCTTTCCACCGCCACGTTAATATCTTCGCCACTTTGCCATCCAGTGGCGGACACTGAAACAGCGATCTTATCTCTTGTGACACTGCCAAAATTACTTAACAAAAACTGTTCGATTCCCGTAAGGGTCAACTTTAGGATGAACGTTTCAAAGTTAGCTCTGGTCTGCATGTGGAAGGTAATGGCAGGGTACCACTGCGTTTAGCGGTCATTTGGGCCGCCCATCTGGCGGCAGTAACCACCGCCTTTACAAAAGACCACAATGAAATAACAGGGATGCCAGAGCCCAATCCCTTTTCCATAAACTTACTATGGTCGACAGCGTACTTGCAGCACCTTTGGCGTTGCTTATGTTATAGGCAAATGGACGATCAGCCTGTCCGCCGAAGTTAACATATAAAATAATGTGTAGTGTGAATGTACTCACACTACACCGAGGACACCTCCACTCTCCATCGGGGACTTCCTCCAGCGGTGGGTTGAGGCAGAACCGATGGTACGCAGAAGGACAGGAGTCACAGCACAGCAATTCACCACCATCTTTGCAGATCCTATAAGGGAATATTAAAACACAAATCAATGTCACCAGAAATTAAACAGAACTGGTCACTTTATAGACTACTAATTACAGTTATACTTATTTATTTTTTTTAGTGTAAATTTATATGTACATGTGTATTATAACAACAAGACAGACACCAGCAAGTAAAAAATATACACATCAGTGGTGTAAGGTAATAATTTGGAAAAATCAGAATAAAATTTCAAATATTAAAAATAGTACTACATTGAATAGTACATTTGAATATCTAAAATCAACCTAATTGACCTCTGAAGTTGTCACAATAGCTAAACAGATATCAGCGGGAACGCGAACTAACGCCGGCACCAATTTCTGAGGTCGATAATTGTTTGGCGCAGACTCGACCATTAGGTAAGAAATTATAAATTTTACTGGGAAAATTTTGTATAATTTTGTAATGGGGTTTTATAGATATTTAAGTTTGAAAATATTAAAATACCGTGGTATCATAGTTTCCCAAATACAAGTCATCATTTTCATATTTAGTTATGCAATAACTGAAATTAAGAAAAACTTTTATTATCAAATTCTCCAAAGTGTGAGAAGAAAAACAATGTTTTACATAGAAAAGTATGTTACCTGCAGAACTCCTGGTGTTCGTCGTCGTCGTCCTGGTCCTGGTTGCCCTCGGCCTCGCAGTGGGGACAGGACCAGCGGCCCTCGGGCGTCTCCTCGAGCTCGGGCTCGAGGCAGACGAGGTGGTAGGCTCGCGGGCAGGTGTCGCACAGGATTATCTCTCCGCCCTGCTGACACACCTCGCAGTAGTCCTGGTGCTCCTGCTCGCCCTCCGCGCCTTCCGGGAACTTGCTCGTCGTCTTCAGCTTCTTCTTCTTCCTGCTCTTGTTGCCAATCTTCGTCTTCGCTTTCTTCTTCGGTTGCTGCGCAAAAGACGACATACTAATCACCACTGGCCCAAGACCCAGACGTAACTTATTTTCTAAAGTACAAAATCGACTAGTGTTCCTATAATAAATAAAAATTTAAAATGAACATAAACATAAACTTACTTGCTGGTCCACTTCCCCTTCTTTCGGTTTAACTTCATCGGGAACAGTCGATGAAGGTGGCTTCGGTTCCTCCGCCTCTGCCAACATTTGTTCAAATTCTGCATCCGAATCCGTATTTGCACCAGCACTGCCCTCTTGCTCTTCCTCCTGTAATACAACATAACTACTATATTGTGATTTACTAGCTTTTGTATTCTATGTAGACCATTACATTACACACTCGTTTACTTCATCGTTATATCTGTATGTTCATTACTTTGTATGGAGGTAACGCCTGGACCGTTAAATAGGACCTCAAAAAATGAATAGAGGCATTCGTAATGTGAGCGTATAGGCGTATGCTGTCCATTAGCTGGATAGCGTTTATCTCGGATAAAATAAGAACTAAAGATAGAGAGAGCCCTATGGACGGCAGAGTGAAACCGGTAAAACTACACCTCGCCGTGTATGTACACGGCGAGGTGTAGTTTTACCGGCAAGCACACAAATGCAATCAAACTACGCCTTGCCTTATTAAAATATTTACTAGTGAAAATGACGAAATTCGTAGTGAAAGGCTGAAAAAAAGTCTTAAAAAGATAAGTTTTAATTAATAATAAAAACATACCTTTTTTCTTATAATATGATTATAACAATATTGTATTAATTACAAAATCCGGTCAAGTGAAAGTAGTGTCCCGTACTATCACAGGTAAACTTACAAAACAGCAAACCTGTATTGCTGACTACTTTTGGTTTCTATCATTATGCTCACGACTATGAATATTGAAGTACTATGAATTATAACTGGCCTACATGCTTCACTATGTGTTCGTAAAATTCTGTCTTTAGTTCTTATTTCGTCTGAGGTATTTATAACAGGAAGTGAATAGATACTGACGCTGCTGGTGCGCTTCCTCTTGCTGAATTTGATCTTGAGCGTGGGCACCTTGGGCTTGCGGCCTGGCTTGCCCCTTGGGGTGGCGCCGTGCTTTGCTTTGCGGCCTCGCTTCTTGGGCGCCACCGCTCCCTCGTCGCTCACCTCCTCCTCCTCCCCGTCCTCCTCGTCAACCCCACGCTCCACCGCTTCCTCCGTCTGCAATATTTTTACAACTATGTGTTAACCAAAATTTATGAGAGATTAACAATCTAGTTGCAGCCAGACATAAACGGTGCCCTAATTTAATAAAACCATTAAAGACAATGGGCTGTATCACAAAATGAATGCAATACTACAAAAAAGGAATAAAATTTTCGTGATTATCGTCGGCTAGCGTGCAAAAATGTATATTTTGAATTCTTTTCAGTAGCTCAGAAAAACTATTATATTTTAAATCTTCTTTGAGTACATGAAAGTAATCAACCACAATTCATTTAATTTTTAATTAAGTCTTTCTCAGTTTAAACATAGACTTTGAGTATATATATACTATTACATAATTATGTTTATTTAAAAGCGGGGCATCGATTTTCCGAGTTTCGGGATAAATCTTTCCTAGTTTCACGGACAATGGCACAGGTAAAAAGTAGTATATTTTCATTGTTTGACATTTCTATAAATCTCAAAAAGAATGGTCTCAACATAGCTCAATGTAAGACAAGACAATTCGACCAAAGTAAGTCCAATCAAAGTTCAATGTCCACTAATTGTAGAGAATAAAGTTATTGTTTTAATATTTTTTTTAATAAACTAATTTGAACATTCATTACAGTGGGTAAAAAATAAAAACGATGAAACAGAAACTTGACCACATTTATGAAATACAAACACAGTGGTGACATTTCTTTCATCTCATTAAGGGGTTCATGAGATTAATTGCATTGAATCAATATAATCAACTCTTGAGTATTTTACTTTTATTCTGACTTGGTCACGAATGCGCAAAAATATACAAGAATAGAGGAGCGATTCCAAGGTCGTATATTCTTTACTTCATTGATCATTTTACCAAGTTTAACATCTGTTTTACCTACAAAATTTGAAATATTTTCAACACTAGCTGGTGTGCCCGTGACTTTGTCGGCATTGAAAAATAAAAGAAAACGCCTAACAAAATATGTAAAGCATTATAACACCAGCCATTATACTTTTGCCAAGCGTTGGATTTTTATTTTCATATAGATAGTGCCCTATTTGAATATTTAGGCCATGTCCATCCTGTAATTCTATTCTAAATTTTGGGTGCATGAGTTTTTTAAATTGAATGAGCAGTATCGAAGATTACTTCCTACAAAAAAAAAAAAATTAGTATAGATAGGTCAAGTAAAAATACAACATCACTGACTTCCAGTACTGGATTGATTTAAATCAGTCTGCTAACAACGGGATATTGCTTGCTAAACATTGGTCTAAAAAGTGAAAAATGCTACGCTAAACTCACTGAATTTTTATTGTAATATTATGCTTTGATAATTTAATAAAAGAAATTTGACATAAAACGAGCTTTTGAAAGTTAGAACGCAGGCGCGTCGTTTTACAAGAATTTCTAAGCATGATTGGGATTCACGTGAGAATAATACAAACAAAACAAAAATGGAACAGTATAGCACAATTTTATTTAAATTATTGTTTATATATGTAAAATTCTATTTTTAGAAACACGTTTCCTTTAGAAAAATTTAACCAGAAAGTCTCAAAACGTTCAGACCTTTTAGAAGGCATACAATGAATTTACCTTGGATTCTTTTGGAGGACGTCCGGGTCTGGCTTTGGGCGTGTAGTCAGAAGTTGTGGAGTTGTTTGTGTTTTCCTCAGAGCCCAAACTAGTTGTGTTCCCTTCTGCCAAGTTGGGATTGGTCTCGCAAAACAGACGCCACTTTGCCGCCACAAGCATCATCAATTTTGATACTGGCACCTATTTCATATGTGTCTATTAGCTTTGTGGAAGAAACTACTAAAGAAAAAATGTTTGTTTTATTTTTAAAAAAACTAAGTTTAGCCCTTTTAGTAACATTAGCACCAAATTTATTTTTATTTTTTTTCTGAATGGGTCTTAACTATTTTCACATATCAAAAACATACTCTTTTTTTTCTTTATCCAAAGTGTAGATGTCCCATTAAATGTAAATGTAGAGGATGTAAATGTCCCATCCCGATCCCCATCTTGTCCCTTATCATTTTCTACAGCGCCTTTACATAACTGGCGATGTTCATATTATAGGCAATGGCAGCCACCTAACATCAAGTGGACCATTGGCCTATTATTGGCCTATTTTCCAACTTTTACATAAAATAATAACATCTTTTTAATATGTCAGCACAAGTATTGTAACATCACTTTGTAAAGCAAAGCAAATTTTTTGCAATTTTGTTCATTGAAACTGAAGCACTGTTTGCATATTTTATTGAAATCAGCAATACATAATGGTAAACAGAATATTATGCAAGTGTAACATTATGAATTTTATTTGTTAATACAACAAATGCATCAAAACTGTTCATAATAACTAAGAACAAGAAGAATGCAA
Organism: Synanthedon andrenaeformis; assembly: GCA_936446665.2. Taxonomy (NCBI): domain Eukaryota; kingdom Metazoa; phylum Arthropoda; class Insecta; order Lepidoptera; family Sesiidae; genus Synanthedon; species Synanthedon andrenaeformis. The sequence continues at coordinate 2,787,083 of OW387780.2, read as the reverse complement.
TGGAATTATAATACAACATAATTCCATTGCAACATATTATACTATCAAAATTTTGGGAAAACAGTACATAATTATCTTTTACTAAGATGCAATAGGTAGATGATTTATCATATTATTTGCCCATTGCTGCTTGGTCTATGCATGGAAAGGCTGCAACAGTTGAGTTTAAGTACCGCCCCTTACCTTTGGGTTTTCTTTGACGAGCAACGGCCTAACATGCTGTTGGAACAACTTGTATGATGTCAAGTTCTCGTAGTCGGCGTCTGTGTACTGAATGTCCACATCCGTCAGACCAAATGATGTGCAAACCTCTTCTACTGTTGGCATACCTGTTCAAAACACAATACATTTTACACCTAAAACAACCTTCTTTATATGACCCTGGCATGCATATTAATATACTAGATTTAGCCCTTTAGGTTTGTGTCTAACTGCAAATGCAGTGCATGCTCACCAATAAGAAAGCACATGTTAGGAGCATTCATCCGTCAGAATCACACTGGAGTCAAAATTTATGATTTCCAATGGAACATAAACCAATGATGTGTGTAGTTTGCAGATAAGATGTTAACGTCATATTATTTGTAGTTTAAGTACATGGCTGAAAAATATTTTAAAATATTGAGATAATTTTCTCATTAGATCAGTTTTTAAACAGCCCTTTTTTAAAACTAGCGGTAGACGGTCTACGTAGAAGCGAGATATTAGTAAAATTATATGCGACAAACTTATAGAAATATTGATTTTCAAAAATTCATATAATTTATTAGTACATGGCAGAAAAAAAATAAGATTTCTGTAAATTTTCTATCAAGAAAAGTATAATCAAAAGTGTCACTTAGTAATTTTTCGTGATCAAATTTAGGATCAAATTTGAGATATTTCCGTTTTTTCTTCAAACTAGTATGTGAAGCCATTTATGTTTAAAAATCTAAATCATTATTTTATATTTAAAAAAAAAAAAATTATAAATATTTATCTGTGTAGGCCGTCGACCGCTAGCTTAAAGATAGAGCTGTTTTAAAATTGTTCTAATGAGAATTCATTTTAAAATATTTTTAGCCATGTACTAGATTATATAACTACAAATAATATGACGTTAACATCTTATCTGCAAACTTAACATCTGAAACTACTGAAATCATAAATTTTGACTACAGCGTGATTCTAATGGATGAATCGCTCTTAAATCATTATAATAAATTTTGCTATGAAAATATATTTCATAGTAAAATAACAATAAATGTATTTTTTCAATATTACTGTGATAAGGATTTCATGCAAATTTAATTCAATAGACAAAAAAAAATAATTGATTAAAATTAATTAGTTAAAAAACTACACACTGATTGATGAAACATGTACATAATTTTCTTTTATCATAAAATTAAGTAAATTTTAATTTAAAAAAAAAAAAGTATTCATTGCACTTTACTGGCTACTCTGATTCTGACGTCATAACTTTAGTTAAGATTTACTTTTCTTGTAGAAAAAAATGTTTAAATTTATTGAATCTAGGTTATTTCATTCAATAGATAAAATGAATCTTGAATGTCATTATAGCTTTTCTAAATTATGGAAATGGAAATAAATGCTTTACTGTTTAAGTAATAAAATAAATCCTGTGTTACCAGAGCCAGAGTCTGAAGGGGCCGGCGTGGAAGGTGTGTTGTGTTTGCTGCCGCGACCTTTGCGTGATTTCTTTGATGACATAGCGCTAAGTGCATAGTCACTGTCACCTTCTGCCTCAATTTCGAGACCAAACTCGTCATCCTAAACAAAAAACATAACATTTTCATAACAATTATTATCCACTTTGGTCCTAGCAAAGTAATGTAAAATATGATTTATACTATATTGTAAAATGCTGATCTTTTTTTTTCTAATATAGAGATCAGTGTGAAGATCCACTTGATAGACCACTTGACCTTAAATCTCCAGTTAGCACTTAATAATAGGGGATAAAGTATGAAATTGCCGTTTTATTGTAATAGGTACTTCGAATTGACATAGAACCTTCATGGTTTGAGATTTTTGAGTGAAACTTTTTTCATACGGTACCTATGTAGTTATTCTTTTAAAAAATGTGCAACATTCGATTATCAACTTTCAGTTGTTTTTTTTATTCAGCTTAGACAATAAAGATGGATACTTCGAAAATTCGTGTGATTTTTGAATACGAGTTCCGACGCGGAACTAACGCGGCAGAAACAGCTCGCAATATTAATGTTGCGTTTGGAGAGGGGACTGCTAATGAACGCACTGTGCGATTTTGGTTTAAACGCTTTCGTGATGGAAACTTCGATTTGAAGAACGAACCACGTGGAAGACCGCCCACACAGGTGAATAACAATGATTTGAAAGAGATGGTGGAAGCCGATCCGAGCCAAACTACCCAGGAATTAGCGGCATGGTTTAACGTAACCTTACCAACAATATTGACTCATTTGCGTCAAATCAATAAAATAAAAATATATGAAAAATGGGTGCCTCATGATTTGACTGATCTGCAGAAAGAAACGCGTGTTGAAACTTGCGTTGCCTTGTTGAATCGATACAGAAATGAAGGAATATTGGATGGAATTGTGACATGTGATGAAAAATGGATTCTTTACGATAATCGTAAGCGGAAAATGCAATGGCTGACCCCAGGTCAAACGCCGCAACAGTGTCCTAAAGCAAAGCTTACCAATAAAAAGGTAATGGTAACTGTTTGGTGGTCTCAGCGTGGTGTTATTCACTATAGCTTTCTCCGATCTGGTCAAGCAATAACGGCAGATGTCTACTGCGCCGAACTCCGAACAATGATAGCGAAACTAGCAGTGAAACAGCCCCGACTTATGAATCGATCTTCACCATTATTGCTCCATGATAACGCGAGACCTCATACAGCACGAGAAACCGTTTTAACTCTACAGGAACTGCAATTAGAAACCATTCGTCACCCTCCGTATTCGCCAGACCTTGCTCCAACGGACTACCATTTTTTTCGTGATTTGGACAATTTTCTGCGTGATAAAAAGTTTTCTTCTCAGGAGGCAGTGCAAAATGCTTTCACACAGTTTGTCGAATCTAGATCACCAGAGTTCTATCGCAAAGGCATAAATGAGCTTCCTATTAGATGGCAGCAATGTATAGATAATAATGGTAATTATTTTGATTAAATAAATATGTTAAATTAAAAAAAAAAACGAATTTTTATTTTTCAGTACAAATCGGCAATTTCATACTTTAACCCCTAATATAAGTGTGCAACCTACCTTGATGTGATGACTGTTATAGGATAAGAGATAACGGATTTAGTGTATCTGTATACACACACATTCTGTTATATGGGTCAATATCTGCATACGAACAAAAGTTTGTCTTGCCTGAAAAACCACATCAAATAGAGTGCTTTCACTTCAGATTTCATTTAGTAAAATACTTAAGACTATTAGCTATCAAGGCCATATAATTAATATTTTATAAATAAATGCTTACTATTTAAAAAAAAATTATAAACATATAAAACATCATTAACATGTCTGTCCCCTTTAACAATTTCAAGCATTCACGTTTTCATAGTATGTATAAAATAGAATATATTACTTTGATATCTACCTATTTTAAATACTTGTTAGTTATTTATTCTAAAATAGTTTAATTCACTCCTGCAAGTGGGTTATTAAAAAAACTATTACACCATAATTACTTGTCCCTCAGGTACACAGTCATTTGCATGTCAATAACTGATTTGCTCTATATGCAACTTTAACGTACTAGCAATGGCCGACTCCCCCCGCGCCGATGCAAACATCCAGTCGCGTGCGAGAGCTTGAACTTAATGGTTGTGTGTATTTTAGGTGTTTTAGTAGTTGAAAATTAATTCGCCGACCAATACCACCGTGTTGTTTTTAATTTTCATCATTAACGTGTCACAAATTTAACAGGTATGTCGCTCATATTATAACATGTTTATACTCATATGGTTACAGGTATGGTGTCGTTAAAAATACTACCTGTAATCAGTTTTAAATGCATAACGGTTTTCCCAGAACATTAGAAAATATCTATTTTCGTCATTTACATGTTAGTCATTCGCATGGTTTTACGTGTCTTTTTTCAGACATGTTAATGACCATGTATACACGTTAATGACGATTCGTCTTTTTTTATTACATTATAGTTAATGTACTTATGTTATAATATTTAACTTATGTACTAATGAAGCTAAATATATGTTATATACAGATCAACCACAGCTACGATGGGGAAAACAGGTAAAAAGCAATCACGAGAAGAATTATTGTTAAAAAAGAAGTTAAGAGAAAGACAGAGAAGAGAACAAATTAAAAATAATCCCGAACTTCAGCAGCAATTTTTGCAAAAAGAGAAACTTAGGTATATGAAAAGAAAAGAAGAGAAAAAAGCTTTACCCATAAGTGAACTAACACCGAGACAGCAACGAATTCAACGAAAGATTTGGAAAAGAAATTCAAAAAATTACCGCAATAAGAGAAAACTTATCCAAGTTGGAGAGAAAGCTATGAAGGAAAATACTCCGCCAGATAGTGAAGACGATATTCAACGAGGGTGTGAAATTCAACAGATATCTGTTTCTCCTTTGCAAGAGAGACCAACACTTCGAAGTTCTTGTATACAGAACATTAAGGATCAGCCGTCCACGTCATTGTCTCAAAGTTATATCGCTGATACCGATCGAAATGAGCCGTCCCCTTCATTGTCTCGAAGTAAATTTGTTAATACCCACCGGAAATATCGATACAAAATGACAAAGAAAATTCAAGAAATGAATGCAAAAATGGAGAGAATGAGAAAGCTAATAGATGTTTACAAAAAACGACTCCAGCGAATATCCCACAATAAAGATAGCCCTAGGAAAATAGTAAGGGAGATGCTTAATGATCCAAGCAAAAAAGAAGAAGTGAAGAAATCGCTCCTACTTGGTGCTGTGTTAAAATCTGGACTGACTAGGGCATACCGTGCACTTGACAAAAGTAAGAAAATTCCTTTTTTGGAACAGATTGATGAAGCCCGAAAGCCTTTAAAAAAATATGGTATGTCTGGTCATATCAAGTTGCCGACATTACGAGATAATACCCAGACAAAATTGCCAAAGACTGATATTTTTAAGAAAGACATAAAAGTGTTTTTGGAGGAAGACGACAATAGCAGGACCTGTGCAGGAAAAAAGCAGTATTTAACTAGAAACGGGATGACGAAACAAAAGCGATACCTTCTCGAACCTCTTAAAGTTCTTCACCGAAAGTTCAATACTGTACACGATTATGCGGTCAGTTATTCTTTCTTTTGTAGAGCACGACCTTTCTGGATTGTAGCTCCAAAATCTGTTGATCGGGAGACGTGTCTTTGCAAGCTACACGCAAATGCTAATTTAATTTTCCAAGCTCTGAAACAAAGACGAATAATTGTAGAGAAGTCTATTTCAGAAGTATTGACTGGGGTCTGCTGCAACGCGCAAAATGTAGAATGTTTGATGAGACACTGCCTAAAATGCAAAGGAAAACGATTGAATTATCACGAGTTTGACAATGAAAAAACTATGGAAATTTTCCAGTGGCAAAATTCAGTGAAAGAAATTAAAAGCAAAAACAGGAATCAAAGAAAAATAAGGATAGTTGAAAATAGAAAAGTACTGATGTCACCAAAGAATACTATTGAAAAACTTGAAGAAATGATGCCGGCTTTGTATGAGCACTCAGCAAACATAGTTAATCAATACTTACATACGAAGTCGCTAAAGGAGAAACGTACCCAAACTGAAGCTATAGTTCACATAGACTTCAGCGAAAATTACTCTTTTAAATATGACGCAGAAATACAAGGGTTCCATTTTGGTGGAAGTAGAGCCCAAATTTCGTTGCATACGGTCGTTGTGTATTATTATAATAAGAATACCAAATCATTTGAAACACAGAGTTTGTGCACAGTAAGTGAATGCTTACGGCATGACGCTCTGGCTGTTTGGGCACACATCAACCCGATTTTGGATTTTCTGAAAGAGAATTCAATAGGAATTGTCACTTTACACTTTCTTTCTGACTCAACCTGCAGCCAATACCGCAACAAAACCATGTTCGCCATAATAACCAAGCTACACTGGAACATGCAATCTTTAAAATTCGTTACTTGGAACTATAGTGAGGCTGGTCATGGCAAGGGTCCAGCCGATGGTGTAGGAGGTGTACTTAAGCGCACAGCCGACCAATTGGTCAATTACGGAAGAACCATTACCAGTTGTGAAGAGTTCGTAAACGAGCTTTCAGAAGCAGTAAAAAATGTTAAAATTATCACTGTGTCTGAATGCGATATTATAGAAAAAGATCTGCTTGCACCAACAGATTTAAAACCGTTTAGAGGAACACTTAAAATCCACCAAATACTTTGGCAATCTACTGAGAAAAATCTACTCACTTTTCGAAAACAAAGCTGCGGTATTGACGAGTGTAGAAACAGTTCAGTTGTTTGCCCTCACGGCAAACACATGGGTTTCTATAATGTAAACACACGAGGCAACACGATCGAAGCTCATGATGTACTAACTGATTTTACAAATGATTTGCAGACATACACCTCAAAAACTACGATTACATCGCCTAAAAAGATAAAAATAATTTCAGATGTTCTCATAGCAGCACCAACTTTTGAGACTGAAGTGTATAAAGATGACACTTCTTGTGTGCGCAGTATGGTAGAATCTGTAGAGGAAACAACTCCACATCTTATTTATTCCAATGAATTACAATACCCTATTGAAGATTTAAATAATTGGGACAAAATGCAAAGCGATGTTCTACAGCCAGACATTCAAAATAAAATCTCTCCTCGTTTGAGCGGATTTGAAGAATATAGTCAGGAATCAAATCCGCAACGCTTTGTTTGCTCTAAAGGTCTTGAATCTGATGCCGACCAAGTGCAAATCGAAGACGCCATTGACGAAAATAGTTACCAGCAGGCATTTCAAATATTTCTAACTACAGATGTAAATGATAGTACGTCTATCCCGGATAATACCGATCCTTTGAAAGAAATTGACAAGCCTGACATTTGCATTAGCAACAGTGAAGTCATGGTAATTAGTAATCAAGACAATCGTAATAGTAATCAATCAAAACTTATTTGCAGTGACGTCGATGTAATGGAAGTGCAGGAAGTTCCTAAACTCAAAACTGGATCTTGGGTTATTGCTGAGTATAAGGAAAAGAAGTTGTCCAAAAGATTTATTGGTCAGGTCATATCCGAGATTGGGTTCGACAGCTTTTCTGTAAGGTTTTTGAGGAAAACAAAAGGTACAAACTTATTCAGTTGGCCCAATCAGACAGATGAAGATACAGTAACAGAGCATTCAATTATCAAAATATTACCTGAGCCAAATTTAACGCGGCGAGGACAATTACAATTTGATGGGGTGGATATTGAATTAATATCTTAGCTTTTACATTTTTCTATTCCTTAATTAAATATTGTAACAAATGTTCCTATAAACTACTTTTGATCTCAACTTTAAGTTTAAAGTTAAGTTTAAGTTATCAATTCCAAATAATTCTTAAAGATGGAAGTAACTATTTTGTGAACTACTGAAGTACTAATTACAATTTTCCTATTCCTAAAGCTCTTCCGAAGTAATTATCTACTTTTCTAATTATAAGTTTTATAATAAAACAAAATAATAATAATACTTTCAGAAGTTTTAATTAGTTAAATCATTCTCATGTTAGTTAAAATCATTTTCATGTCAGCTATAAATGTTACCATCATTAACATGTCACACTTTGTCATTATCGTGTTTAACCTTATCATTTGCATGTCTTATAATATCATTCACATGTATCTTAAAAACTTTAACTGCACATATCTCAAAACACATTATTGCCACAACATGGCCTTTGACAAATAATAGTTAAAATACATTATATTAATGTTTAGTATTAATATATAGATCAAATTTGATAAAATTATCACAACAATTTTCAAGTCTCAATTTGTTCGTAATCAGATATTCACCCATATAACATAGTGGTACTATCACCAGTCAGGCTTTCTATCTTATGACAAACCTTCCTCTTTTATCCCTTTTTTCAATTATGAAAACCGAATTAAAATCTGTTACGCGGTTTAGGGGTCCATAGAGACTGTCGGTTGAGCTAGCTTTTAGTAAATTTTCATCATCATCATCATCTCAGCCGCAGGATGTCCACTGCTGAACATAGGCCTCCCCATAACTCTCCAATAGGACCAATCAGAAGCAGTTTTTTTTTTGTTATATTAACACAACTAGCTATATAGAACTTAGGCAAAAGTATATTGTTATTGTTTGTATAATACAAAATGTGTTATAAAAGAAGAAATATACATACATCTTCACTCTCATTCTTTTTCTTCTTCTTTTTCTTTCTGCCCTTCTTCTCCTCACCTCGGGCCTTTCTTTTCTTCCCTTTTTTCTTCTTTCTACCATCTTCGGGAGAATAGTCTTCATCCTCCTAATCAAAATGTAAATTAATAATGAATAAATCTTTACTTCTTTATACTATTTATAGAGAAGTAAAGATTTATACAATTAAAACTACTAAAAGGAACGCAGATTCTAGACAAAATAACATTAAATTTAAAAATTAAGAACCCTGACCTTTATCAATTACATTGAGAGGTGTTCCTAAATTTAATTTATAAAGGCTCAGATTCTAAAAAAAAATAACATTAAATAAAAATAATAAATTAATTAATTTCAACTTTTTTTTTTCAATTTACAAGTGATAAATTTAGAATAAGTTTCTGGAAAAAATAATATTTAATGGAAACCATAAAAAATTGTGTACCCTTACCTTCGGTGGAACTTCATCACTTTCTCCAGAGTTTTCGTTCTGACCCTCACCTTCCTCCACCTCTTCGTCGCCTGCAACAAGTCACGATAAGATAAACTGGTCAAACCAGTATACAAACGTCCTACACCTGTCCATGTCCCAGGAAACCCATGAGGAACACACATTTCGCGATACGCGTGCACTAGTTGCGGTTAAGGTCACTAATCCCTTTGTTTGGCGGCGTCCATTTTGTTAAGTAGTAATGAGGGGATATTGCATTTTCTTTTCTGTCACAAATTGCCACTTAAAAATATTTATAATCGAACCACAACAAATACAACATTATTCGTGCTGATCTACACGTCGATTGAATATAGAGAATAAAACACGAATTGTTGTCACGTAAACACACTTCGAGATCGAGAAATCTTCAAAAATTTTAATTGCTTAGACCGCAAGTAAACACATGATACCGCTATCCGCGGCTTACCTATGACATACTAGTCAAATTAAACAATTACCTGCAAAAGAACCGTCTACTTCCTCATCCGAAGCCATTTTTCCCACTGTTTAACACAAATTTCGGTAAAATATAAGATTTTCGTCTAGGAAAGATAAAGGACGCGCAGTTTCGCGACAAATGGTAATTAATTCAGAAATTGATGCCGCCGTCACTATGACCGAGAAGTCGAGTCGAAAGAACTAGCATATTCACTCTCTCACTCACTCACACACAACACTCAGAAAGAAATTTTAGGGTGGCCATGTAGGGAAAAAATACTACCGTTTTCACTTTAAAAATGTTATTATACGATATTAAAAATAAAAAATAAACAAAGTGCATCGCAGACAAAGTCTGTTTAAGTAGGTTATTTAGTACGTACAATAATTTTAACTATAGAACTAGAAAATTATGGATTATGAAAAAAGAAGAAAACTATAGGACATTATCGCTATGACTTTCTAACACTTTATCGTCATCTTTTAACATCTTTACAAACTATTGACGAAGTTAAACTTATTATGAACCAAGAAGGAAGTAGATGGCGCTCATCATCATAATCATCAGCCTGTGTTTCTCCACTGCTGGATGTAGGCCTCTCTTAAGACACCACCACACCACCTACGGTCTTCTGTTTTTCGCATCCAGCCGCTTCCTGCGAAGCTCTCTTTTAGTTGAAGACTCATAGATGATGAGTATTTTGTTTTAATGAAGATGTTATAGTCATGAGTTATTAAATAGATTTAGATTTAGTATTTAAAGATTGTGTAGTATAGTCAGCCAGGTATTTAAGATTCAGAGGGGATGTTAATGAATTTTGAACTTAAATACTGTCTGTATTTAAATAGGTTTGATTTTCAAACATCGAAAAAAGGAAAAAGTTGTTTATTGACATGAAAAAATTTAGAGTAAGTTTTTGTTTGGATATTTGAGTGGAGAGCAATGTTAGAATGATTTTATGAGTTCATTTATATAGTTTATACGTTTTGTTATTAAAGTTATAATGCAATAAATAAAGAGAAATAAAGAAGATGTGCACATATTAAGAAAAGGTTTTATTAAACAAAATACACGGATCTTATAATATATATGAAGAGTTGAATTAAATCGCCATAATAGGTCGTCCGTCCATCATACCGCAGGGTGTCCCACGCTGCGATTTCCAATAAGAAGTATCACTTCAATAATATTAGGTTTTGTACCTACATGGTCAAGGAGGTAAATCGGTTCATACTTATATATTTACTAGTCTATGTCTTCTTTATCTAAAAACTAATATTGTGTATTCGCGAAACTCATTGTCTTCCGGCCCCAGCCGTTCCCCGGTTTTGTTATATAAACAAATATAAATAACAACGAAATACAAAACATAATACGTAAACATGTTTAGGTAATAAAATTCATAAAATCGTAGTTCGTTTTAATAATGGTATCATTATGTACACATGCCACTGTCAAAGTATTCTGTACTAAATTGGAATCAATATAATTATTATAATACTCTTTGATTGGAATAATGAATGGCACCTTCGATTGCTGCCATGCGAAGCAGACATAGAGTAATATAGATATAAATCTATCTTAGGTACCAACTGTGGCCAACTGATTATGAAGAAAGCATCTGCTAGTCGACCAGGCGAAATAAGAAATAGGATAAGAAAGAATAACAGATTCTCTTTATATTATTATTTGCCCTATTCTGTCGCTGTTAAATTTTAAAAGCTAATAACATTCAGTCAATTTTGAAGTAACATCCACAGAACACAAACTAACAAGCAGGTTCTGGTTCACTCACTCACTTATCCTGTATCATTGATCATTTGTTTCATTCATTTCTATTTTCATCTATTTACTTTTCATTTTCTTCATTTTCTTGTTTGGATTTTTGCAATCCAGGGCTTGTGCGTCGGGTTTTTTGCTATTATAAAAATCATTAATCTATCTACTACTACATTCAACACAAATTTTATAGAGATTACTAATGTGGATTTGATTGTGATGATGTTGCGTTAATTATTTATCTTGCTGTGATCCAATTTAGAATACTACCTACTGCTAACTTTAATAATATATCCTAAACTTACAAATTGGTGAAATTCGAATATAGGGGCAACTGTATCGATTTATAGTTCTATCATGAATGCTCTTTTAGATTACGGCTCCTCGTCATCATCAAGCGATACAGATGAAGTTTCAGAACAAGAGAAGTACCTATAATGTTTTCGTTGATTTTGATTATAAAACATAAATCTGGATTTCAAAGAATATTTACATGAACTTTCTTTTAGGACGGAAGAAAACAACAAGCCAAAGTTGCCCAAGCCCACTCTTGGAGAAAGTTCTCTACAAACTTCAGTGTTTGCAAATCCCTTTGTCGAAGCGGAGTTAGCAAAAGCTGCTATACTTGAAAAACATGTTAAAATGGTATATGTTGACTTTCTATTACATTGTAAAGTAATTGTACTATTGGCACAATATTTATATCTAAAATAGCTCACATTAAAAATAGCTTAACCTTCCTTAAGTTCTAGCTGCCTTTCTTTGTCTCAAACCTGAAAAAACAAGGACTCCTAAGGTTAAGGGAGGTGTTAGATGAAGTTTGTTTTATTTTAATTATGCAGTCGTCATTAAACAAGGTTACAGGGTCATATATAAATTATTCATTGCTATTATAAGTGAGAGGTACTGAGTAATACAAAATTTCATTAAATGTTGAATGCTATTTAACACCAAAAATACAAAAGTTTCACATAATAAACACATCACGAATTTATAAGTAAGTAACATTCGTTTAAATAAGATAATGCTTGAATCTGGCAATTTAAGCATTGCCACATTTTCCAGTTTTAATAAAGAAAAGTTTCAATTCTCTGAATTTCACAAACATAAGAATGCATACCTGGAAAAAAAATTAGGAAAATTTATATCCAATTTAGCATATAATCGTCAAGTACATAGGCCATGACTGTTAAGGTTCCAGGCAAAAGCAACATTCAGATGATCAACGGCAAGAAAATATGCTGGAACTACAGAAAAGGGAGGTGCAGATTTGGACATAACTGTAAATATGCTCACGATTCAGATTTACAAAAATCAGTGGAGGAATTAGAAGATGAGAAACAGGTAAATGGAATCATTAATGAAATTATACTTTCAGTATTTTCTATAGCAAGATGAATATAAAGAATACTACGCAGACAATAGTACCATTGAAGCAAGGTACCGGTAAGGATAGGGGAATGGACCGGCATCCCTTACTAACTCATAGAAACACAACTGCATACATCCTGTTATTTCATGGAAGTCTTCTGTAAGGGGTGGTTACTGCCGCCAGACGGGTTGCCTAAATGACTGAAACGCAGTGTGTCCTGCCACTGCGTCTGAGCCAATTTTGAATAGTTTATTGCCACCATTGGCAGGAATGGGCTCATCGTTGCAATCGGTCTAATCGACCATGAGCAAATGTGTTGAAAGATTGTGGCAGGTAGAGATGTGCCCCATCAGACACACCACATTATGCTTTAAGATGCCCATTACAGTCCATCTAGTTGTAGGATTCTACGCCTTTTGAGTCTGTTCATGCAGTCATTTATAGTTAACTGACAAGCCAGCTGGTTCGGGTGTCTTCACAAACCACGGTGCGTTGGATATCTGTTTCAGGATATTGTTCTGAACTCTCTGTATTATCGAAATGTTGGAGTCACAGGCGGAACCCCAAAGCTGAATGCCATATGTCCAAATAGGTTGTAGAATAGTTTTATAGATTAATATCTTGTTCTCTATAGATAGTTTGGAGTTTCTGCCCAGTAGCCAATACAATTCCTTGTATCTCATATTGATCTCATTCCGTTTTGCATCAACATGTTTTCTCCACGTGAGTCGTCTATCCAGATGCATCCCCAGATACTTTACAGAGTCACTGCATGGAAGCTGGTTCTCTCCCAGTTTTACAGGTGGACAGGTGTCAGGTCTTAGAGCAAACGTAATCTGGACTGATTTCGAAGCACTAACACGTATTCGCCATTTTTCGAGCCATTTGTTGATTTCATCAAGGCTATGTTGTAGGAGGATTGAGGCATATTTTGGGCATCTGCTTGATGCCAAAATCGCGGTGTCATCTGCATAGGTAGCCACTGTTGTTCCTGGGGTCTGTGGCAGATCTGCTGTAAATATAGTGTATAATACTGGTCCAAGTACAGAGCCCTGGGGAACACCAGCCAGAATGTCATGGAATCGTGATGTGACATCATCCTCCCTTACCCGGAAAATTCTATCTTTAAGGTAGGACTCCAGTACAGAGTAGAATGTGTGGGGTATGTACTTCTTGATTTTAAATAGAAGTCCTTTGTGCCAGACTCTATCGAATGCTTGCTGTATATCAATAAAAGCTGCTGCACAATAGTTCTTTTCCTCCAATGCATTTCTGATAACTTTGCATATTCTGTGTATCTGCTCTATTGAAGCATGCTTTGGCCTAAATCCAAATTGATGATCAGGTATTACAGAACCTGCACTGACAGCACAAAGTAGCCGTTGTAGAAGGATCTTTTCAAAGAGCTTCGATAAGACTGGTAGCAAACTGATAGGTCTGTAAGATTCTATCTCGTGTGGCGGCTTTCCTGGTTTGTTGATCATAATAACTTCTGAGACTTTCCACAAAAGTGGAAAATACCCCACTGTAATTATGCGATTAAAGAGAGTAGTGAGATACACTATAGCTTTTTTGGGCTCATCGTTGACAAACTATATAAAATCTGTTCTCTCTTTTACAGAAACTTAAGACAGTGGTATGTGAAGGCGCTGGCACAATTACCTCAGCACCACCGCCTCAACACCAAATTGACAGTCAATTGTCCACAGACGACAGTATTTGGGAAGGAGGCACCGACAAAAGGAAGCTGAAGAGACCAGGTTTATCACAAACGTTAGTCCCCGGGAAGAAAGTCTTGAAGATGTATAAGGAACAAAAGGCCAGAGATTACATTAAAAAATGACAATTTGTTTATCATGAATTTGGACCTCAAAAATTTGTAAATTGATCTTCCAATAAGTCCTGTGTACTGAAAAAAGATCTAAAGCAAGATGAAAAGGATAATGACAATGAGGTTTGCGTGTACAATAAATAAAATAAAATTTCTTGTTAAGTAAATATTACTTTTTTTTTTAGTTTTCAAAAATCAATTTAGGCTCACACCCATTTAAAAAACTATAATATGTACTCTATGGCTCGCAGTACAGTGTTAAAAGTTTGAGGTAGGCATCAATTAGAACAACTAATTGCATGGTCGGGTTTTTATTCTGAGGCAGTACGATGTTCGCCAGGTCAGTTTATATAATACAAGCTGGTGCCCGCGACTTCGTCCGTGTTGAAAAGGAAAATATATGAGTAATTATTATACGATGGGATATCGCAAAAACAAATTTAACCCATTTGCTGCGGCGGACGCCAATCGGCGTTTTTTGATTTAATATTCAGGTGCGAAATACGCCCATCGGCGTTTTTTTAAATTGCTTATATCTTGGCAAAAACAAGTCACAAAAAATTATACTTGCAATATATGCACATTTTTTTTTAAATACAGCAAGGTACTGCTCGCCGTTTCCGAAATTTTAACTTTTTGAAAAAATGCGAATTCCTTCCAAGGTGCGGAAGACGCCTAACGGCGTTTTCCAGGATTTAACAACCTTTGATTTTAAAGAAATACCTATTATGTATTTTTGCAATATCTTCTAAATATATTAATATTATTTTTCTAAAATAGAGGTATTTATTACTACGTCTTAAGTTAAAATTCACTAAAACTGAAGGAATACTTAATAACAATAGTCTTATCGCTGTGGAATGCGGTACCTATTGTTCTCTCCCCTAAGCTCGAACCTGTCGGTCGCTACACAGGCCGACAGGTTCGAGTTAATCCGTCTTTTTACTTATAATTTTTATTTTAGGGTTCACTTTAGTTTGAAAAAGCACAGTTTGCAGTTATTGACGGTTATAGTGGAGTCGGTGAAAGAATGCGATCCTGACGTCTGTAACGACCCGCTTACGTATTATTGGACTGTTTCTTGCACATACGACGACCTCGGCTAGTAATTTTGGCTCTGATTTTTCCTACTGAAATTAATAACTGTTGTGTACTATTAATATGTAAAATGTTGCCCGAGTTTTGTGTTTTAAATTTTTAATATAAAATGTTATAAACCAGTATATTTAATTTAAGCCATGTAGTCACAAGGAAACATTTGTTCCAGAACAAATTTTAACGTGTTTGGAAACAAATAAATTGGTGTGAATTATCTACTCATTTTTATATAAATAGTAGACATATTTACAAAGTTGTAATTTTTACAAGTTAATACTTGTCCGTTCTCTATAGTGTCCACTAATTGCATCAATTCTTTCAACAAAAGTTCATTTTCATACTAATTTTCAGGTTAACAAAGATGTCTATAAAAATAAAGTCTGTAAATAAATAGTTTATAAAATTATTTATAAAATTATATTTATAGTATTATAAAATGGAAAAGGTTTGCTACCTCTGATATAAATTTATACTGATAATTTAGTCATCCTTATCATTTGAAACTAAAATATATGAGACTGTAGTTTAAAAGTAAAGAAATGTTATTATATTAAAATAATTTACTTACCATTTTTCGCCATATTCTCCAAATTTTCACGTTCCAACTATTAAACAACAAAAAATACACAAAAAAGAGTTCTAAATTACGTTAATTTATTTTTCACATCAAAAACGTACAGGAACGTATCACACGTTTGGCGTACTGGTAGTTTTTCTCAGATTTTTAGCGTAAGAATGATCAATTTCTCTAAACAGTGCTGAAAACGCCGATCGGCGTCTTATATTATCCTTATGAGGTGCGGAAGACGCCGATCGGCGTTCGAGATGAACGCCGTCCCGCACTTGGCTAATAAGCGTAATTTTTATCGCTGCAGCGAATGGGTTAAAAAATCAGTTGCTATTTGCGCCCTCTGATGGGATGAAAATAAAAAGACTGTCACTGCAGTCTGCTAGTATTATATTTTATATCACTATTCACTGACAGATGACGCAAATCGAAATTATACTAAAATTATCATAGATATATATGAGCGTGATGTTATATAGCCTAAAGGCTTCCTCGATAAATGGACTATCCAACAAAAAGAATTTTTCAATTCGAACCAGTAGTTCCTGAGATTAGCGCGTTCAAACAAACAAACTCTTCAGCTTTATATAATAGTATATAGTTATTTATAGGGAAAAGCTCCCGAAAACGAAGATCGATTTTTTTCTAACCCATTATCAAATGTATCATCGTCAGTCTTCGTTTCCGGAAGCGTTTCCCTAAAACCTTGATAAAAGAAAGTCGCTGTCCGCGTAATCTATTTTTATTTTTCAACGCGTATGGTAGTCGCGTCCCTGTTATAGTTAGTCTGTTTATATTTTTATTGCAAAAATAAACTTATATTCGTCAATCACCTATCTAGCTTGTTCATAGTTTTCTTTCGCGCGCTTTTGTGAAACAAAAGTTGAGGACATTGATACATCTACGAGCGGCAGTTAGGTACCTATACATTAGGATGTATTAAAAATGACAATATTTCAGCTGATCTATTCTGTCTTCCAATCTTCATTGTTGCAATGCACCCTCAATAAACTTCAGAAGATTTATCAGATGACAGTTATCCCTACTGGGAATAGGCCACTAGAGATAACTGCCACGTAATATGTTAATTCTGTTACCTAATTTGATTTGTTTTTACTATATTTCGATATAGTCAGCGTCAGTTCACACAGCGAGGTATCGCGACGACACCACTTCGCGTAAACATTGCACTTTAAAATGTGCGTTTCGGTGTGAGCTGATGCTTAATCTCATGCTGACCTTATCACATTAAAGAGTTGATAAACTCACATTAGATTAGCTTAGGTTTGAATTTTTCTAAGTCCTGCATTCCATCGCCAACATCCGCATGTGAAGACAATTCCATTGAGAAGACAAATTGATGAAACAATTTATTTTCAAATGTTGTTGAAATGAAAGCCAAAGATTGCATACGCATTTTTCTTTATTTCGAAACAATGCTGAAGAGTAGACAATACATGTAATTTGGACATTAAATCCCTCTAAAAAGCTTCTCTCTGTTGACATGTGATTAGTTTGCCAACATTCACGTCCGTCTGAGACTCCGCAGTTACACAATTATTATAGCACAGCCATTAACGATGCTATTATGGACTTCTGCCAAACGCTTCGGATTGCTTCGTCCTCTAACGACCCATAGTATTACAGAGTCTATTTAGGTGTTGGATTATACTAAAAGTGGCTTACAATACTTTTATCAATGATATCGTCGCACATCTAATATTTCATGGGCACAAAAATATAATGATCGGACAATTTCTCTACACGACACAAATTTTCTATTTTGTAACACATAAAACAGCTAAAAGGCCACTAGATGAAACAAGGGCCAAAAATACTTTGTACTACATTTGTATTGCGTTTAATTTTAACAAATTTCTAATAACAGTTTTGACCCCTACACGAAACATTCTATACAGACACGACATCGAGATTTTAAAAAAATTTTACATTTCTATAAATTAAAATTTATCATTACATACAATAGAAAAATAACATGGTGATGATGATCAAACAAATCCTATAGGAATAGAGGCATATAAATAAATCCTAAATGTATAATGACCAGCAAATATATACAGATGAGGCAATAATAATACTTGAGAAACAACTTTAAAACTATTGGGATGATCACTGAACCGGAGAACTGGGATTATCACACTCCACTCGCTGAAAGCGGATATGATAGATAGTAAAATCATATTAAATTTATCTCTAGATACATTGCATGTAAGCACAAAGGCATCAAAATAACTTCATGTAAACACTTATATAAGTACATATTGTGTAAAGGCACAAACAATTAAAAAAGTTTGTTCAACAATTACTCCGTTGCTATAGCAATCATATATTTCATATACGATTTAATTTTTAAATATTTTTTTAATTCATCAATTACTATAAAAATAGATTTCATTTGGCAATTTATACATAACTATAAGTACATCTCGTAAGTAAGTAAGTAAGTAAGTAAGTAAGTAAGTAAGTATATCCGTCGATTGCAATGCTTTTAAGTAATAATTCATCTTAGCGATCACTTAAATTTGCGATTTGGTGTATATTGAAAAGTTACAAAGTGAAATTTATAAAATTAGATCTAAGTTATATAAATTAATAAATGTTTTTTTTTTGTTTTTATATCTTAAGAGCGACCTTCTTAGGAATCTTTGGTGTTCCGAGATCCATTCCGTGGCCATTGTTGTAATCCGCTGTAGGATTATGAGCGCCGTTGGTTTTGGCATGGCCGTTGGCATAATGGCGGACGTCGCCAAAGCCGTTAGACTTATCGTGGCCGTTCTGTTTCTCACTGTGGCCGCAGCTATTCAGCTTTTCGTGGCCGTTCTGTTTGCCATTGTGGCCATCCTCTTTAGCACTCTTACCGTGTCCTGATGGATCAAATAACAAACACCACTGGGTTAGACTCGCGCTACACACAACTTGGGGAACACTGGCGTTATTGTATCGCGCACACACACACATTTATATGACTAAAGTTAATTAATTAATATCAAAAATAAATATATCTTCATTATAAGACTTTTTCTAAATGTTAGTAGTCCGTACTAGTGGAATCATTGGATGTAAGCAAATCAGAGCACCTATGTCCGAGAATAACGCCTTCCGAATCTGGAAAAGCACGTGGCCGCCTTAATAGTTAATTTAACAACAAACTACCGACACATTTCTAGCGCAGACATGACATTCTACTGTGCGGGACATTCATTGTGCTAATTTGACATTACAACAACAACAGCTCGAGAGTAAAACTACAAAAATACTACAACAAAGTGCTCTACGCTATCACACAATTACGCCAGAGTTCTCATTACTTGGGACAAACATGCATGATCAAACGGGGACAGTGAAAACTCAAACAATTGACATATTGAACTTTAGTTATGTGAAAATTTAATTTGAGTTTCGCCCGTGTTAAAACTATTTACGAGACTTATTTTTTATTTGCAGATTAAGTTACATATACAAAGAAACAATTACTAGACTTGGAAATTTAAATTAATGGGTTAATGAGCATCTACTTAATACTCATTAAATATGATTTACAATATGTCAACTGTAATTGTTATGGTAAGTTGTAAATCGAGCAAACATAGTTCAATCTTATATTTATCATTTAAACGCTACACTTACAATTGCTTTCTTTTTATTTTAAAATTTCTTTTAATAAAATTTTATTAAGTTTGCCCGCGTTACAGAAAAAGAGATTATACAGATAAATTTTAACAGAAAAAAATCATTATTAAGAAATTAGAAGAAAAGACTTTAAAAGTATTTAACTGTATAAATTGTGATAAGTGTAATTTTATAACACAAAAATCAACTGATAAGAATTGTAAAGATAACAATTATCTTTCCAATTCTTATTTTTTACAATAATTATGTTACGCATTAAATGCATACTCAAATCACAGTCGGAGTACATTATGTGCCGAGTGGAATCATTAAATTCTTTAAACTTTTTTTGTACATCAAGAAAAAAAACCGAACCCTGGTTATGCTTAAATTAAGTAATAGTGTTCAGATAATTTTTTTTGCCACAATCATGTTTATTTTTTTTGCCACAATCATGTTTATTTCACTTGAGAGAAACTATTTCTGCAGTAAAAGGAGATTTTAACTCTGGGCAAAGTGACGTCATTACGTGGCAGTTGGTGATTGGCACTAATAGCAGAATAAGTTCATCAGTGACGTCACATCGATCCAGATTTTTGTCACAATTTTGATTATTTTCATATTTAACAAAGATCATTTCAAGACTTTTTTGTTTGACCAAAATGGAAGGTTGTAATACTCCATTTGCTTGGTAAAGTCGTATCTATTTGTTATCCAAGAATACAATAGATATTTCGTTTTAGAGCAAAGAACTTCCCATGCGAAAACTAAACAAAAATTGTACTTAATAAAAATAAATAAAAATTAGATTTTATCAAACCGAAACTTCGTAATATGAAGTTAAACAAGTTCCATTTTGTTTGATAAAATAAAATGTATTTTAATGCATCCCACATCGATCAATATAATACAATACGTTCACTGGACATTAAAAATGGGTTCAATTATAAAATTAATTAATAAATACAATAGCCTAATGTTTTCGACAGAAAGTGAGCCAAAAATAGAGCTTTGTTTGTGTAAGGAGGGAGTCCTTTGGAATTTGTGAATCACAAATGATCTTACCATTACAATCGCTGCCGGTGTAGAACTTCTTGGAGGTCTTCCAATCCTCTTTCAAAGAGAGGTTGTACATTGAGTAGGCGCAGTCGCCGGTCACCTCCTTCTCGATAACGAGGAACTTGGGCAGCGAAGCGAGCAGAGTGTCCTGGTCGTATGCAGCGCTGTACGTCTCCAACAGCAGTAAGCCACGACACCTGAAACGCCACGTTTATCAATATACTAATGCACAAATCCTAAATAAAAGGTAATACTCGAAATAATGCAAAAACTAAAATACATACATAATATTAGTAGGATATACCTGGGATGAGTCGGTTGCCGGTACATGTCCAGCTGATAGTACTGGTTGTTGTATATGAAACAGCGCCGCTTCTTGTATATGGTGAAGTGAGCGTCGTCGCGTTGCGGCAGCATGTTCGAGTAGTCCCTGTGGCTGAGCTGAGTGCGCACCTCGACCGACTGGCCGTTGGTCGGGTGGAACTTCCTCAGCGTGTGGATGTAGGACCAGTGGCCCTTCTGACCGCGCTTGCGCAGTCTCACCTGCGCCTTGCGCACGTCGCTCTGCAAGTAATTGTGGACCACGTCGAAGTCCTGGAACGGCGGGAACTCAGAGTCCGCGGGCAGCGGAGGCTTCACGAGGAACTTGCGCTTCTTCGAGTTGACGTTGAGCCTGTCGCCGGTCTCGATGCCGATCTTTTGGCAGACGCACGCGATCAGACGATTCATCTTCTTGTCGAAGTCCGTCGAGTTGTCGATCACGTCGAAGTACGGGTGTCCCACCCAAGCGGCGGCCGCGTTGTAGTCCAACTCGCGAGCCAGCTCGACTCCTTCCGACCGACACGCGTGGTCCTAATGATACCGACACATATCGTTTGATTAAAATTGTAATAGTCGAAGTGACAATGGCCATTACACATACTACTTTGAGCCGACAAATAGTAACTCGCTACCCCTAAAAATAAAACAAGAAAATAAATCACATTGGTATACCTACCTACCTATCTATTATGTTTATTAAATTTTAATATTTAATGAAATGTTTAGATCATTACTTCTTTCCCCGGTTGCATTAATGGATTATATTCCACTGCTAGTTCCATTCTAATCTAATATTCTAAACTAGATTTTAATATAAATAATTAGTTTATATATACTGCACTGTACAAACTGTACATGCGATCGCATTTTGTATGATCTCTCTTATCAAAGCTAGCAAATAAACACACAATTTTTGTAGAATTATAAATGTCATTGCAATAACGTGTGTCTAACTAACTAATGTCAATGATAAAGAACTAATTCTAAATTCTACGATAGATTGTATTTTTATTAACATTAATATACATAATAAATATAATTCAGTCTTCGTAGATTACATAAACAGAGGAAAGATATCAACTGTTCTATAATATTAACCAGTATCTAAAACAGAGCAATATATTTAAAAAAAAAACATGTAGAGATGTTGTAGTTTCCAAAGATCTAAATCGAAATACAAATACTTTTTTTCTTTGACACCTTGTCCTATAATAAAAATCTTATTAAATGTGTTTGTCGTTTTTTCATCAATCAATTTTAAATGGCAATAAAAATATTAAAAAAATAATCAAGAAAAAATATCACCTTATTGAATCGTTTTTAAAGAATCTGTTCCTTTCCATCGTAAATGGTAGTGGCGTGTGACGTGACTTGTAGTATTTCTATCTCTATGTAATGTCTATAAATATTCATAACTACATAACCAAACTGACTAAGTATCTAATAGCCTTTATCATTACCATCGCCATTACAATGGCGATGGTACATATGATGTAATGTACCATCGCCATTCCATATCCTACGTAATGGAAATTGTTAGACCATGTGGTATTGCCGACACGTCACGTAAACCACAGATAATGGGTATGTTTACATACTGTAAATTGATTTATAAGTACTATATAAAGTCTGTACAGCAAACTCTGTTATATTTATTAGCTAACATTTGGTTGTTTCTAAAATAATATTGAGTGAAAACTTCTTTAGGCGCGTTGGGCATTTTTGAGATGGAAAAAAACCATTGAACTCGCGGCACTGTTACCGTAACCGACACCTCAGTATATAAGTATGTTATATTGTGTACGTACGTACATAGATACACACACATGCATGTTGGCATTTCTTGAGATAGGAAAAAACCATTGAACTCGCGACACTGTTACCGTAACCTACACCTCTGTATATAAGTATGTACTTTCCTGACAATTCAAAAAATACACACGTAATTGTTCAAGTTTTCACTTCTGTCGGCACTCCCGGAGTGCCAATGTTTTTATTTTTTATTTAGACTAAGATAAGTGACATCTTAATGATCAACATAAAGGGTTTAGTTAATTTATTAAGTACCCAAGTTTATTTAAGAATATAGGTAAAATATCACAAATTCCTGAAAGATAATTACTGAAAGTGGACATTCAGTACACTAACTATTTATCAATGATATCATTAACTAATTAAAATTCAAAATATGGTATAAAGATAAGACAGTGTTATCATTTAAAAAATGGCATTGAGCCAGATCAATATGTCAATGTCGCAAATTAGATGAGTTGCATAGCTTGGAAGTCTTGCAACACATTCCATTTAATCATAAATATTATTCACATGACTCGACGATTGTAACATGAAGTGAATTAACGACACATATGTTCATTTGTCTTAGGTCACGTTGGTCTAGTTATTTTACATGAAAATAGGCATTTTAGCGTAATTTAGACACAAGTTAGCTCAGACAGATTGTTTCTGTGTGTATGACCACTTAACTAATCATAGTGAGAAACTAAATTATAAAATTAATCAAATTTACGTCTCAAAGAAATTCCATGTTTTTCAAATAAATTCGTATGATGTGTGATATGGTATGCGATAAGGCTTTGTGTCTGATATTTTATTTTGCCTATAATAAATAATGACGATCAAGCAAGCAAGGATGGTCCAAACTCCAAAGGGTCTAAGGCTTGGCTGCTAAAATATCATTAATCCTGTGATAAAATCCTGCCCTGAGACGGCGTGGTCCTTAAAGAATGGCCAGTGATCCGTTTTTTTTTTTATGTATGTAGTATCATATGGATTTGAATTACCTAATCATTTTATTTATTATTCAAGAAAAATATCGCAAGTAAAAATCTGCTATGTGAGTAGTGATAGCGAAGGCATCTTGATGAGCTTAGACGTGTTTGCGGTCTCACCTCTGTAGAGTAGAAGTCTTCGGCACCATTGGCAGCCGAAACCATATGGACAATATGGTTATAGCGGTTGTCACGCAACTCTACACAGTGCCAATTGTTCTCAGTCAGGATTTCTTCCCATTTCTCTTTCGATATAACTGAAAGTGCCAATACAATACGTTTACATAAGTCTAAATATTGACATATCTTTTATTACATAAAATTTTACCAGAAAATTAAAAAGTATTTAAGGTTCTGTATCTACGATATATTATTTATTAAAAATATTGACAAAAAAAATTGAATACTTATTGATAACGGGATTATTTCAATTTAGATAAAATAAATCGGATTGTCATATATTATACAAATGTGTGAAATTACCAACAAGTAAGTAAGTTTATTTGCTAAGGCCCTTTTCTATGCATCTTTGGCTCGATTACTTGCCATATGTATAAAACGCAGGATGCGTTTCGAGAAAGGTATTGCAGATTTATTTTGTATAATATCTAGAAAATAACATATACAATATACTTAAAAATTATAATATTAAAAAGAGAATAGTTTTGTTTTTAGTGTTTAAAGCACGCGTTACAAGAGTAAGGTATGTAATCACAAGAGAATTTATTTCTGACAGGGAATATTACTTAAAAAGAACTAAATAGATTTATTCTAAAGTTTATTATATATTTATTTATTCTATATTTCTGAAAATGTATTTCGAATTTCGATACAGATCGATATAAAAATAGTGGTTTGCTTATACTGATGTTGTTATTGACGTGATATAAACACAGTTATTTAGCAGAGTGTATATTTATTTACAGATTACAATGAACTACATTAAGGGCCAGTTTTATAAACGACATACCTTTTTCCCGTTCGTTACAGTGCTAGTAACCGAACGGTTAACGGTCTGTCAATAACGTTTACTGACGGTGGTTCTATAAAAGAAATTAAACATTCGGTAGCTGCCCGTAAAAATACGCCGAAGTTTGTGAATATTGTCGATGGTTTCGTTGTAGTCTGTCAAGAACTGTCAAGTGTCGCGTCACAAACACATTTATTTACATAAATAACAAAATAAACGATACGTAAGATAAACCGACCTTATCATAGTCAGTAAAGAGGCAGTAAACGCTAGCTGTCAAATTATACTGTTGACTAACGAACAGTTGTTTATAATACACTATATTATACTATTAGATCTTTTTTTCGTCTATTTGATATAAAATTTAACTAACGGATCGTTATAAAACTGGCCCTAAAACAAACTTTCCTATTTATAATATAACAACATTCTGTTACTATGGTAACGCATGTATGTAATATATGATTACCTGGCCAGTACTATTTCCAATATATACACTAGGAACTAACTAAATTGTTTTAATCACTAAAGTTGAACAACTATAGAGATGTCTAGTATATTTGTAATGCACATCATTGAATGTTATATTGGTAACAATTCAGTTTTATCGAAGAATGACTTACATGCGCTGGCATCCATGGCTCCTCTGTCACATATGATGAGGCAGTTTCTCTGGCAAGTTCTTCCCAGTTCGAAGAAAGTGTTCTCAATCTGGATCATTGTCTTCAATAGATTCTCTTGAAACTTTATAGCTGTAACAATAAATTAAAAACGATTAGCGAACCATTTACATTTTATACTTGTTGTTATTATTTAATTACTTATTTTAGTTGTTTATATATTTTTAATTTAACTTAAAGAGAGTGTGCTGGCGGCAGTAACCACTCTGTTATAGAACACTGTGAAATAACTGCACATATCCACCAATATACATATAGTCTTAGCACATATCAATTCCCAAAATTTTCGGAATTTGCGATAATTCTACCATCTATCTTTCTTTTTTAATTTATTCAGGAAACAAACAGTCATTATACATAATTATATCTTGATCTTATTAATCTTATGTGATTAATTTATATATCTGACTTAATGATTCTGTTTATAGGCGACAATTTTATAATGGAATACCATGAAGCATCTTTAATATTAAATATAAAAAGTTTATTAATCAATAGCAAATTATATTTTTGAGCATAGCAGTGCTCCTTTTAACCTTTGAATTATTACTCAGATTACTCAATGGCCTTAATAACTTAATGATCAAGAGTTTGAGGTCATACTGAATATTTTAGGAACATTCGGTCTTGTTTGGGGTCACTTGATAGGAGAAAAGTTTTTGGATCAATCTTCGGCTCGCTGATTGTCTTTGAAATGAAGCCAAAAACAAGCGTAGTTGTAATGCCGCCATAACAATAAAAATAAAGACGGAAAGTTACGTCTGAAGATAAATAGGTATTGTATAGTAAAATCTATGATTAATGCGAAACGTGGATGTTCATAGCACTATTTATGTAAATGTTTAACTGGCTCGGGATTTTCCATGATATCAGGTACCCACATATTAAAAAAATAGGTATTTAATGGATCTGTTTTAAATATTTTAAAGATTAACACAACACGATGGCTCAACTCTGTGGTTATCACTTGCGAGCACAAAATTTAGTTATTTATCTCAGACAATAATGCATAATAAATAATTTGTAAAAAAATACAGCTTTCGGTTTTATCTTATAAAATGATATTTGTGAATTTGGTTTTGTTACTATATATTATTTATTACTGGAAACATTGTAAAAACCTAAAAAAATAAAGTGACTATTCATTTAACCTAATAGATATAAAGAACATTTATATCTTACATTTAAATTATTTTATCAGTTTCTGTTTCACATGTAGCCTGATCGTAATAGCAGCAATAAAAGAGCGTATGTAAACAAACCAAGTGTTAATGTTTATATGATATCATGCTACGTAACTGCGACACTTATCACTGTGTGACGTGAGACAAAGAGTGATAAACTTGAGACGCGAAAAACTATCATTTATCACATACAAATCGCTGTAAATGCTCAATTGCCATAACAATTACTATAGTGGTCAAAGTAATGGACGCTGCCAATTTTAAGGGAATGTTATACCTAGCGAGTGACGTGATTATACGCGATGGGTGGAAACCGCTACAATAGATATCTAATACGCCATGATAAATAGATTAATTTAAAAACATATGTAAGAGGAAGCACTCTGTTCTCCTATAAATTCAATACTATCTCAAAAGACATTCGTGGCATTATGTTTTTAAATCATCATCATCAACCGTCATAATTATTGTCCACTGTTGGACGCCCTTTTAATTGAGCGGCACACTCGGTTCTCGACACTCCGCATCCATCCTCTTCCAGGTGTGCTCTCTTGAGGTAACTTGATCCAGCGAGCAGTTGGTCGGCTCATGCCCACGGTTTTTTTTTATTTGTATACGGGAAAGCTCACCTGATGGTAAGTAAAGTTGAAGTCGAAGATGGAGTTCGCTAATTCACTCTGTTCAGAGTGCCAAGTGTTACAGGAAACACTGAACAATGGAGAGAATTCCACTCCTTCGCTGTGCGCATAATAAAAGAAGACGCAAAGCCCTTCGTGCGAATATTTTTCGTGTTCGACCACCTCGGTATTTCGGTATCATATCCGTATTGATACTGGTACTCTAGCAGATGGACGAAGTGATACTTGTACTCTAGCAGACCAGAAATAGCCACTAAGAAGATAATAATATCCGTATTTCTGATTAGAATTCCTTTTAGCTAGTTGGAGAAGTTCAATCATTGCTCTGTGGGCGACTTGTAATTTTAGGACGAGACATTTTGCTTTTTAATCACTTCAATTTAAAGATTTATGCTCTAACTTAGATGGTTTGTTCATTTCGGAACTTGTTGCACTGATATAGAGGTGAAGATATGGTTTACAGTTTTCCGAGTCGGTATAATGAAATTTTATGCTTTAATTTATAATGAGTTTGAGATTTAACGAGTAAGTGTAAAAAAACAAACGGATAACGTAGGTATAAACCAAAACACGATTTGCTTGGATTCGTTTATAGCTGTAATTTATGAGTGTTCCTCTTACAAAGTTTGTTATTACAGTTTAGCATTGTTTGATTATGTATTCGAATAATGCATCCCCCATACAATGCGAAACATAAATCCTTTCATATTTGTATTTATCCTTATCTTTTATTATTTTTTGTTGTCTGAGCTTACACTGTAGTTATATAGTTACACTGTAGTTATATAGTCTGGGTTATAACTAGTTATATAATCTGTAATCTCTATGTGTCGTTGAAATTTAAGTATCTTTTATAATTAGCTTTTTTTAATTGAATAAATACCACTCCATGTAGTACGTTCACTACTGTAATAACCATTACATAGAACGTAACGCGCATTTCAACAGTACTGTAAATCGCACGCTGAACACAACTTGCTGAACAGCAAGAAAGCTATTCCAGGCGATAAAGCTTCATATATTTATAAATATATAACATTATACATTATATTATGTGGTAAATATAAATCGGTGATTGAACTCGATTTTATCGTTGTGTATTCACAAACACATTCAAATTTGTGTTCATGTAAGCACAAAACCTTTATGATTTTGACGGACGCATTGTCCTTCTTTTAAAATTATATTCATTCAGCCTGACCATAAAGTTTTAATGCTTGTAGTATGATATGTAATTAGAGGAGTGCTCTCTTCTCAAGCATCATGTGTCTATCCTTAGTGTGTAAGTGTAAACTATTTTTTCCGAGTAACTTTCTGCCAAAGAGCCCATGAATGTATTAATTGTAGTGCCTATAATGATAATAAACAAGTTAGTTAAAAAATGTTTTTAACATTCATAAATATTTTATGGTAGATACATAACAGTGACGAGACAACGACAAGACAACGGCCGTGATTGTGTCTTTGAGTTTTATTTTAATCTTGCCAACGAACTCGTATACACCTAATACTAATAACGTAGCCGAAAGAAAACAAGTGAGCGATTTTTATTTCACACTTTTACAATTTAGAATAAACCTAGAATATACGGAAGTTAAAAAAAAAACAAGATACGTGCCAAAGAAAGCAATAAAATGTGCTCAGAAACGTAACGGGGGCAAATTTACGAGACCCTAAAAGCTTTGCAAAGGACAATAGTGAAGTAACTTTGGGAAGGAATTATGTAGATAATTTAAAAGTGTAATTTAAATAATATCTTTGTATATAAAAATCGACGTTCTTATGTATGTTCTTTATTGTCTCCAAAACCACTGAACCGATTTTGATTAAATTTTCAGGCAATCTTTGGATTAAACCCAGCGATTTTTTTTTGTAATTTTGTGTCATGAAAAGGGGTCTAATAAAAAGGGATGCGGACGAAGTCGCGGGCAAAAGCTAGTAATATTATATGCCATCTGTAACTTTGACGCACATGTATACAATAAATTATTCACGGTGAGTTATTAATAGTTAAATTTAACAATGAATTCTTCATGGATTTGAAAAAATGAGTTAAAAAGTAATATATGTTGTAAAATTTGATATTCATTTCTATTAAATCCAAACAGTTTAAATTTCCATAAAGACAATGAAACACTTATAAAACTTGAACAATGGTTCGGTATGGTGAACCATTTTGTGTATGGAAGTAACCACATATATGAAATTCAACACCGACAAAAGATTTCCTTTACATTTTCAAAGCAATTTCCTTTTTGTTTACTAATTAGCTTTTCCAATTAATTTGTTACACAAACAAATTACTTTTAAAATGACATTACGGTTTGAAGGTCAATAACGTGGCGGTACCGATACCCAGTACAAGGTTGCAAGCGTTTGTTAAGATTAATCAATTTCTAATACAACCATTATTCAGTTTTTTTTTTCATTTGTGATCTTTTTAACATAATTTTATGTAAAGTTATCGTGGACAAATGAGAATTTTATTTAACAACACGTTTATTGGTTCATACTAGTTATAACCGGCGACAAATTTGAGCTGAGACAGTTCGTGTCTTATCTATTAGATATTATTATGTTCGTGTGTGATGTGCCATTTTATTACAAATTTACAATGTAATGTATCTAGTCCGTCCACATTTTTTTAAAACTAGTTGCACACCGCGGTTTCTTCAAAATAAAAATAATCTAGAGAGTATACTCTGCAAAATTTCATAATACCAACAAAAGTCTTGTCAAAAGGACACTTTGTTTTAGATACTATATTTATATACAGAGAAGTAAAGTAAGTCTAATTAATCAATATAAAACAAATTTATTGTAAAGATAAAGACGAAGTCAAAAGGACATTTATAATGATATCGCGTGCTCTGTGTAACTATTAATATCAAGTTATGGTAGAGCATTTCGTGTACTGAACAATTTTGCAAACAAATTATAGACAATAATAATGAGACTGGAAAAGTCTTATGAACACAGGTAGGTACCTACTTTTTATGCATAGAAAGAGTATGCAAAATTTAGAGCTGTATACAAGTGAGTTGTATTAGCTTCAGAGAATGACGCTCGAGGCAAAAAAAAAGCTGAAGAGTTTGTTTGTTTGTAACTTTCATTCATTAACTACTCAACAGTTTACCATAAAATTTAGCACACACGTAAACGAAAACAACAGGGTACAGCAAAGGAGATAACATTTCATCCTGAAAAAAGTACAGTTCGCGAGGAATCGTTTAAAATTAAATGTGCAATAAAGATTAAATTTAATGTTTCTACTTAGAAAAAATGAATCTCGGACGAAGACGCGAGCAATAGCTGGTGCAAGTAAGAAACACTTTACAGAGCAAGTGATGTAGATGGAAATGAAGAAAGATTAACTTAATCATTAACATCCACACTTACAAAATCTGTATACTCAACTAGTGATATTCTGTCCAGTTTAAAGTCACAAGACCGCAATAAAAATATTGGCACGCATGAGCATCACACCTCCTGAGACGTCAACGTTCACGAACTAACCAAAGTGTTTGTCCAACGTCACTAGAGGCCACGGAAGTAATAAAATACGACGAATCGTAGTATAGGAAACCCGTAAAAATTCATTGTAAATACTTTTTTTATGATTGAGACTATAAAACAACAATGGAGTCGATCAAGTGTAAAAGACATTAAGGACATTAATTCTTGGTTAAAATAGCATGACAGATAGATTCTGGGTAACATTTCGTTAATGACAAGGCTAAAGAGTTATTAATTGATTTTATATAGAATCACGTGTAGATTAATTAATGACTTGTTACGAATCAAACAAAAGCAATAAGAAATTAAGCAATAACTATAAAATTAACACTCAATTTTACTAAATTCGTGAGTGATCTTTTTAGTGTAGTGAACGAACCTAGCTTTAATGATGGCAAATTCAAATCAATTATTAAGCGATTTAAGTGATTTGAATGAAAACGACGTAGAATCGTATTGTCACGGGAGGCGAATAAATGAGCTGCTTTAGCGCTAATTACGGAAACTAAGTCACACCTACTAGCAGTAGCAGCCAATATTACAGACAGTGGGTTCTTTTTTAAACTCACCGCTGTTGCCCTGTCTCGCTTGCGCTATCGCTGCGACAGTGCAACGTTTGCAATAGTTATTGCAGGTGTCGTTTGTGACACTTTGTGACGATATGGCTATAAAATCAGAACAATCGATTATAGAAATGTTAAATAAAATAACTTTTTGGTGGGGTTAAAGGCTTACTTTTATAATGTAGTACGTAGTAAGTGCCAAATGCCGTGCATAGTTTCTATTGGGGATAAATATTATTAATGAAAGCATTATATTATAATCTATTCTAGAAGAATATTTGTCAAGTCATACAATGTTACACAAAGTAGGGTTGTGATATTATAATTATAACAGCGAAAATGAGTATGTTTGTTACGCTTTCACGCCTCAACTACTCAACCAATGATAATAAATTTTACTTACACGTCAGGGACACAGAAAATGATATAGGGTTACGTTTCATCAAGAAAAAAATAACTTCTCCCGAGTGATAATCTAAAAATACACCTGACAAACAATAAAGGTTGAATAAAAATTTCATTTTTTATTTTTCAGGTGGAGAAAGCTGGCTTAACCTTTTATGTATACTCTAAGCAGCTACCGCCTCCAGCTTTCTGCTTGCTCTTAAACGTTTATTTCTTAGAAAACCTCGATCCTAACAAGAACGCTTTACAGAGAATAGAACTCCAGACAATGCCGCAATTATAATACTTAAACCTATTAAACAGTATACTAGTCGACAGGTCCAAATATAATTCTTCGGAATATTTCGCATTTTTGGCTACGTTTGCCTTTCGCCTGCGTTGTATATATACAGCTATAGATCTTGTGTACATAAACGCAGCATATTCATCATTCAGACTCACGATACTCGTACAAGCCATTAGCCATGCCTAGTGTAAGGTTTCGGTTATAAATATATTATGCAAAACATGTTTTAATTTTTTTTTTTTCTATATTAATACTTCACAAAGAGATTAAAATGTTATATAGGAATACAATGATTAGGAAACATTACGTGATTTATATCTCATAATGAAATAGTGATAACGGGTACGAGGTCGCTGTAAAATTAATGTTTCACAACAATAACCTTAAATGACAAAAAAACTATATTAGATTTCTTTATACATATAGTCACGTACTTTATTGAACAGATTGAGAAATGTTTTTGTAATAACAATGGCTATAATAAACATAATTTTACAGACGTAACAATTTTGATGAAGAAATCGAAGTCGAGAACCTCCTGCGATTTTATATAATTTATATAATGTAGATATATATGTCAACGGATAATTGTACGAGCCGTTAGTTTGTAATTATACATATATCATTTTTCGGTCTATTTCAACATTTTCCCAGGCTATTTCAACGATTTCCCAAGCATTTTCAACATTTTCCTAAGTAAATTCAACAAATTCCCAGGCTATTTCAATAATTTCCCAAGCATTTTCAACATTTTCCTAAGCAAATTCAACCTTTTACCAAGCTATTTCAATATTTTCCCAGGCTATTTTAACTTTTTTTTTGTCAATTTCTACATTTTTCCAGCCGATTTCAACATTTTTCTGCATTTTGCAAAATTGTAATGAAACCCATTTGGAGTTTCAAAATAAAAATTAAAGACGAAAGATTACCGTAGACACTAATAAATTCAATTACACCACGCCCATAAATATATGTAAAATTGAGTCGCTGTCCGCCTCTGTCTGTTACTCCGTTAACTTCTAAACCACCCAATAGTTTTTCATTCGGTTTTCACTAATGAAAAGAGCGATAAACGAGAAAGGTTTGTGTATATATAATTTGCAGAAAAAATTTAATTCGTGCAGTCACTAATTGTAAATAATTTAAATATCAGTTACGTTTTTTTTTTTTTCAAGAATACCTATATTCTTAATTTTATAGCAGTAAGGAATCGTTTACTTAAATTCAAATTACAAAATACACGAAATAAATTCAAAGAAAACAACGCCCACGCGAGGCGATGTAATGTTGAAAAAACGATGCTGGCGTCAGAGAACGCACGTGACTTTTACATTGTAGATAGACGGGCATAAATATTATGAACTGACTAACAAGTTTCATAATGCGCCCAGACTAAACATGAAAATACTTCTTCAGAAGATGCCCAAAGTTAAGATTTCTTGTAAACAAACAGTAAATTAATTTCAAAACACATTCACGTGTAAACAAAAGGATGCGTCATTTCACTCCGAAGGCCACACTGATTAAAGTGAATGAATAATAAGTGTACAACACGTAATCAATTATTTCGAGATGAGATCGGTTCATTCGAGCGTATTCCATGTAAAGTAAATCGAACCAAGCAATGTTGTAGTCGGTTGGAATAGGGAGCAACTTTTATAAAAAGATCAAAAACATTTAAAAGGCTTTCAACAGTACGAGAGGGAAACTCAAAGTAAATTTGTAAAAACAGTCAAGTTAGTAGAATATAAAATCTAGAAAATAAAATATATATATATCGCAGAACGATGGTAAGTGGCTACCATCGTTCTTCTCGTACAGTGTCGGTTTTAGCACTACCAGCGCCCTGGGCGAGATTTCTGTGGCGCCCCCTAACTGCAATTCAAACCCATGCGAAAAAAAGGCAAAGAACATAATGAAATAACGATTTATTAAAAGAAATAACCATTTCTTAAAAAAAACTAATAAAATATTACCTTTCTAGCCTTTCTATCGGCGAACTCTTTTATTAGGTTATCAAAGTCGATTTTTTCAGCAATTTCATTTTCGATCGACACAGTTGCCAAAGGGGGTAGCGGGTTAAGAAGGGTCTGGCGGCCCCCACCGGTCTTGATACCTTCGTCCCAATAATCTTAGGGCCAAAAAAAAATTTTTTTTGAGATTTTTCCCGACCCCATGGACCCCTACGAAAACCTCATAAACGAGAAGTGTGTTTTTTTTTAGACCATTTAAATTATATTTTTAGCTGTTTCAATGCAAGTAAAATTTCTTTAGGTTGTGTATATAGTCCCTGAATTGTTTCAGATTTTTCTAAAAGTTAAACCAAGGGAAACATAACTTTAAATGCAAAAAAATCGTAAAAAATCGCGATTTTTTAGAAACAAGTCCATGGTATTTAGGTGTAGACTTGATCAAAAATTACGGCATAAACATGGTTGAAAGATACAATCTTACTCTACCAAATGACGCTAGGTAGACTCAATTCGGTTGCGTCTAGTCACCGATAATTTGAGTAAAACTCGAGTTTTAAGGTTATGCGATT
Source organism: Synanthedon andrenaeformis (assembly GCA_936446665.2). Lineage (NCBI taxonomy): Eukaryota > Metazoa > Arthropoda > Insecta > Lepidoptera > Sesiidae > Synanthedon > Synanthedon andrenaeformis. Next base: position 2,752,525 of record OW387780.2, on the reverse strand, counting down.
TTTGCCTTTCATAAATGAATCAAAGTTTAATTAAACTAAAAAAGCATCAAAAATGGTGTCAATATAGGGGTATTTGAGGTCGCTGATCATGAATTTGATGTCAAAAATATGTTTTGACGATTGCAATTGGTTAATTTCAATTGGAGATCAAGTGTTTTAAGTGCGTGCATCTGAATCGATGTGATGTGAGAATAAGCCGCTTCGTCAAAAATAACGCCAACTCTTTTAAACTACAATGTTAAAAAGAGATAGATAATGTGTTTCTCTATGGTCGGGGATTCCCGGTAAAATAAACTGCACGCAGTGCTCCGATCGAACGGCTTGAACACTGCGTTCCATTCTAATTTTGCCAACATTACGGCTTATTCGCTTAACTTGTCGAAAAAATAGGTAACTGCGTTTGAAGAAACTATCCAGTCAGTTAGCAGTCGAAAAAATATCTGTGAAAATAGTGTAGTTGTGACCGCGGCGCCCCTGTACATCCGGCGCCCTGGGCGGTCGCCCAACCGCGCCCTACCCTAACGCCGCTCGTGCCTATGGCCGTCGACCCAGCAAGAATTTGCTGACAGTACGCTCGAAGAAACCCATATTGTAGCTAGTCTACTCAGTACTAAAACGCCCAACCCGAGGGGTGGTTTTAGTGAGTAGAAGAAATCACACATATTTTTGAAGATATTTCTCTCATAAAAAAATAGCTAGGCGGAAACATTTATAAAAGTAAAAATTTATGAGGATGGATGGACGTTTGTTACTCTTTCATGCAAAAACTGAATTAAATTTGATGAAATCTTGCAGTAATATATTTTGTATTCTAAACCAAACAAAATAACATATTCAATAGAATAACACATAGGATACGCGAAGTCGAAGACGAAAGCTAAAATCTAAATAACAAAATTGCTATACGCATCTGATTGCTTAGTTCTTGCAAACTGCAGGACAGATTTTGATGCGTTCATCATAGTTGACTCACATGCAAACAATAGATTACTAAACCCAGTCTTTATAGACCCAGCTTTTATAAGCAATGTCATTGGCCAAAATATGTCTCCTTATACTTACAGCCTATACTTACTTATTTATTTACAGCAAGTGAAAATCGATATTACTGAACAGGGAATCTAATTATATCTTAAAAATGAAATATTATTTATGTACGGTTGATACGATAACATGCCATGACGATAGAATGAAAGTATAATTCGCCATTAACTAAATTGCTGAGGAACTATTTTCGCTATAAGCCTTAGAACTTTATATCTACATCTAGGTATCTTTCTTATATCAATACAAGTACATACTTACTAGATATGATATATCCATATCATACAATAGATTCATAGATCATAGAAGTTGTTCGTTTTGAAATAGATATTATAAATTTTAAAGTTAAAAAATGTTGATTACGTCATTTAACATAGAAAAAAAATAATTGCTTTGGTATAATGGATTGTTAATTCTAGAACCAAATTACGTATCCTTCATTTGCATTACAAAGTTGACGATTTCGTGCGACGTTACTATAGTGACGTCGTCTGTAATATTATTAAAATTAATAATAAAAATAAATTATTCAAAGTTTAATTCATGAATGGTCTACTAGTAAATAGTAGAAACGAAACAGTTTTCCTTACAACTAGTATTTGCCCGCGACTTCGTCCGAGTCCGATCGCTACTAAACTTCACAGGAACACCCGCTGGACTAATCTGAAGATTGTCTGAAAGTTTCGTCAAAATCGGTTCAGCGGTTTTGGAGTCAATAGGAGACATACATACACACATCACCTTTTATATATTAAGATTAATTGGGATACCTATGTGTAAAAGTAAAAGAGAGGGAGGTCGCCAGGTAAAAGAGAAGGAAAACCACATCCATAATTGTGGACAATTTTTTTTTTAATAATCTGTATAATAATGGTAGGCAAAAGAGGTCTCTCTCTACCTGAACGGTGACGCATAATGCCAACTTTACTATTTTTCAAAAAGCGTGTAGAAAAAAAAGGTTTTTCTTTTAAGGAAGCTATGATAAGGAGTCAATTTCATGAAATTTCGAGTATAATTTTGAGAAATTTCGAAATTATTGTAAAAAAGAACAGCAATACAAAATGAATTTGAATTACATAAACTTAAAATGATAGCTCCTTTTGCTATTATATAAAAAAATATAGTGAAATCTTTAGAATTCTATAACAATAATCTGAAACGTGACCGTGAACGCTAAATAAGCAAATGCGTCACGGACGCAAAGAAGTCTCTTCGTGTTATACCTATGTGGAAGCCCTACAACTAATCACACATAATAATATAGCGATCGTAAAGTTAATTCTATTTTTATAAGAAGATTATTCAATTTGAGAATGTGTTATACAATAATAAAGCAAGGAGTTTCACAGTCCTTGTATCTGCAATGGATTCTACATACTTTGTATTAACTGGAGTAATAAATAGCTTGAGGAAAGTGAGGCTTTAAGAACTTGATAAATAATTGTAACATTTATAATACTTTCAGAAATAACAGGAGTATATTTCAATTATTTTATTTAAATAATAAATAGTGTAGCTGAAGATAACCTTATTACACACGTAGATAACACAAATAATCTTATCAGGAATTTGACAAAAGCCATTAAAAATTAAAAATAAACGGTACACACACGTGATCGCAACGAAACAACTAAAATAAATTACGTAACACAACCAGAGTAAACATTCTATATAATCCACGCGAATATTAAATTTTAAAATGTGTGTGTATTGGTAAAACAATGACTTGGCAGAGTCCATTATCTAAAACTGGCTTTCTCGACTCGAGTGTTAGTGTAAATTATTACAAGCGTAAAGAGAATTGGAAACTGAAACGTAAGTGCTAGACTAAATATTATCGTATGATAAAATAAACAATCACATCATAACGTGTAAGTTTATGTAATAACAAGCGATCCGACCCCAGCTTCGCGCGGAGTTTAAATCTGCAAAAATCCTTTCCAAATAAATTAAACCTATGGTTCCAAAGTGTGTTGATAGTCAGCCAGAACAAATGATTTCGTAAGTATAGAATAGATATAGAATAAAGAAGAAAAACAAGGGTGTGTATATATTGATGACATTTTTTATATCACAAATCACAATATTTGGGTAATTACAAACATGCTTCATAAATTATAACGTGCCTAATTTTAAAACTATTTAAAGTTATTTTAAATTTTACATGTCTACAAACGAAAGCTCTTTAACAATTAATTTAAAATTTTTTTAACAGCCCTGGACACAATTTACTATGTTTTGATATAGAAACGCGAGTTCGACCAGAAATAAAAAGTGCAATTTAAGTTGATAATAATGTATATTATACATACGATAAACTATCCTCACTGTGTGAATTAAATTCTCAATTTGGAACCAGGACAAGAAATTGTAAGTCTAAACAAAATTTAGAACTAAAAATGATACTGCCAACAACTGTGAAATTAATATAATTTGGCAACGTAAAATTCATAAAATCAAACGTCATAAAGCAGCTAACTTGCATATTTCGATGTCATAAAAGTCATAAACGAACAAAGACTTACAATATGTTTCAGATATTATTTAGCTTTGTTGTTAAAACCGAGTATTTTCTAAAATAGAAAAGGGGAGGCATTATGAAAAGATCTCAAAGAATTATCTCACGTTTTAATAAATTAAAATTTATTCATAATATATACTAATGTCGACATTAATGGCGAGATTATTGTAATGTATTTTCAGCGTGACTCCGTTTAGTAAACATGGCGAGGCGTAAATCAGGTTGAGAACCTTATTTCGGACTTGGCAGATTTCATGAAAATACGGCGCGTTCGCGTCATTTAAGAGTTTTGAATGGCTAAACTAATTACATAGCGAACGTTCCGACAAATATTATTAAAAACAAAAAAATATTCTTAATTAAAGAATCCAGTTTTTGTATCAGTACCTACGCTTGCGAATACTTCACAGCCTTTATAATGTGTAATGTGTCGCCACGACAAACAGTAGCGATTTTACAGCATAATGGAAAGTCGCGATATTGAGAGATGGCGACGCGCAAAATAAATAATTTATGGCAAATTATTGAGCTAGTTTATAGAACAACAATAACATTAAGTTGCAATTCGCTGTGAATACTCTAAAATGTTAATTTAAAAAAATATTCTTAAAACTTAATGTTATTAAAATATCTACTTATGTAGTTGGGTAATCGGAAAAAAATAAAAGTTAAAAATATTAATTGAAGCCATTTCTTTCAACGTAATAATATTTTACCTAACTGAAGAGTCGTTTTATGCTCTGGTTCTTTGTAATGAAATGTGCGCTGCTGTCTAACTGATTGATATTAAGCACGCTATCTATATCTATACTAATATTATAAAGAGAGAAGATTTGTAGGTTTGTAATGAATAAACTCAAAAACTACTAGACCGATTTTGAAAATTCTTTCACCTATAGAAAGCTACATTATCAGCGAGTAACATAGGCTATACCTATTTTATAAAGTTACTCAGACGAAGTCGCGTGCAACAGCTACATAGTTGTATATAAATTGGAAAAGAAGAACCCCGTTTCCCATTCAAGCTTGGACTTGTATGGAAATCATCATCAAACAATGAAAAAGATTCCATGAGCCCAATCTTCATGATTATCAGCAATGGCCAAATTTCTAAAAAATCGTGCAATGTGTACCTACATTTTAAGATGTGAATGTCATGAGTGCATGTTATGTTCTACAAAATACTAAGGTATTTGAATCTTTAACGATAATCATAACTGCAATGATATAATATGATGTAGCTATTGTAACATTTTTTGTAATATAATTAATTACATTACATTATTATGCCACTTGTCAATTTAAGCAAGAGTATAATATTATAGTGTTCTGTGTATCAAACTCACAAAAGAATATAGGAAAGTGTGTTTGTTCAAGGTACAAGGAAATGAAGTATGAAAAAACAAAAGGCAGTTGTCCCACCGCCGGCGAGCAAGCGACTACCAAGCTATCAACTATTTTCTCGCTCAAGAAACGTACAATAAGATATACATTCCGTGTGAACGAAATAGATAGATATATTAATAGTTGATCGCTGACTGTTCACACTGCCGGCGAAGACTCGCTCCACTAGTTCGTCGCCGAGCGACAAGAACTGTCAAAGACAAGGTACTCGCTCAGCGGTGCTCGCTTGCCGATCAGGACTCGCCGAGATACCAAACAACGCAGCGGTTATATCTTGCAAGCTGCGTCTTTCTCGTCTAATTGTTTATAGATTTTAATAAAAAACTCATCCATTGAAACAAAACACCCCTTGATTGAAAATCATGTATTTTTTGCAACTATCCATTGTATTTAGGTGAGGTAGTCAAGTAAAAAATATTTTTGGTAAATACATTTAGGTTGTACAGCAATGGCCCAAAAACAGGGTTCTCGTTTGTACAAAAAATATAAAAACCGATGAAATTTATGGAAGTTGCATTTACAGAACATATGAAAGTATAAAGGAAATGTATAGAGTGTTTTAAACCTAAACATGACATTCGTAAGTTCCATTTATCCTTCAATAATGTGACGTCATTTGTATTGTAATCATTGCCATGTCATGTTATGTTTGCTTGTACCAGTTTCCCGTTCAAATAGCTGATTGTTTGAGAATAAAATAACACATCAGTTTCAGTACCTATTCCTTCTGAATACACTATACACAGTATGTGAAATATATTTTTTCATAACTATAACATGTTAGGTCCTGTCCAAATAACTACAAAAAATCATCACAATAAATAAATTTATTAAAAAAAAGGTAATGGGTAAACTGTTCATTTAGGGTATTGTCAATTTGTCAAACAATACAAAAAAAAATATTATTTTTTCTTTATGGTATCTATTTTTTATTTTTTATTTTTCCTTAAGAAACCAATCTGAAGCAATAAAGAACCATTAAAATTAACAGCTCATAATAATTACTCTAGTATGTCATATTTAATTATAAGTTAATTATTTGTGTATTCATAAATAGTTTATGATTAAGCCTTTAATGGGGTTCTAGACATAGAAGAGTGAACATCAAGTGTGTCACCTTTAACATTATCTAGTAAATAATTGAAAAGTGCAGTGAAATCGATAAATTTATGTGATTCGATTCAATAGGCAAATGAATGTGGCAGAAATAGACTCACCTTCCTCCGGACTGAGATCTCCAAACTTTACACCACCACTGCAAATAAAAACATTCTTGTAAAATTTTCTCTAAAATAGTATATATTGATCTACAAAATAGTATCTAGTTTAATTTTAGCTATTAATAATGTATACACTTTCAAATAGTCTTCTTTTTAACAGATTTTTTTTTATATATTATAATAATATAGTTAACATGATCCATTCATACTTATCATATTTTTAATTAATTATAAATACAAGTCAGTCACAACATAATTTAAAAAGATTGAAATTATAACTACAATTGAAATTTTAGTGCATGTTGAAGGATAGCGGGTTTCAAATTACCAATTAAATTATTAATACTCCTTATTGTAATTATTGACAATATTTTTTTTTATCTAATCTTGAATAAACTAAGTCAAGAGTAACCATTTTCTGTTACATTCTGACTTATTACAAAAAAAAATATAGGTAAACCAATAATAGAAATTAAAAATTAACAGAACAAACTGTAGGCTTTTTGTATGAAAAGGCTGTGAGACATGTCTATAGTTGAGAGAAGATTTGTATGTTTGTAATGAATAAACTCAAAAACTACTGGACCAATTTTGAATATTATTTCACCTATACAAAGCTACATTATCAGCAAGTAACATAGGTTATATTTTATAAAGTTACGCGGGCCAAGTCGCGTGCTACAGCTTGTTTATAATCTAACAGCTTTAAAGCACACTGATCAATTAAATAAGTGCAAAATTGTATGAAAACTTGAAACCTAACATTTGTATTCATTTAACATGCACTCAGTTAATTTGTTAAGGTGTCACCTCGTACCTGAGGAGGACGGTAGCCGTTTCCGGCACCCGGAACACCTGGAAATAAATACAACGTGGAACGACGTCTTTTTGCATCCCCAAAAGGAGAAGCCACAACCACAAAATAACATTCCTACTTTTATAAGAATATTCACTTAACTAATTGCTCTGGTTACATTGAAATTTTACTTATTACAAAGGTAAACTACTTCTTTATAGATATATAATGATTTTAATAACAGCAAAGTTGTTTGTCACAAGCATAGATAGACTAATGGAAATAATAAAATGTTTAAATCTAATAAATGCATAATATTTTAACATAAATAGTAATAAATATCTCACCTTCCATCCTAAGTTCTCGAAGAACGTACATAACCGCGACTGTCCTGTTGTTTTGCCGCCGCAAGGTCCTGAATAGGTTAAAAGATGCAATGTGGATTTTAAAGTAAATATAGACGCAGCTAAGCTACCACGTGTAAAGTGATAGTACAACACAATTTTAAAAAAATGTGCAAAATATATGTAAAAATATGAACTCACGTAAGAGGAACCTGTGAAACGTGAAAAAAATTCATAGCTTTACCATTTAATAGTTTAAAATGATTTTTTTTAAAACACTTACCACCAGTAAGAACCAGTTTGTAAACTATTTTCTGTGTTTTATTAGCCATTTTGTACAAACGCATAAATATAAATTACTATTAAATTACACTACTAAGTTTAAATTATGCACTTAAATATCATAAAAATGTTAAATTATAAAAAGTAATAAAAGCCATCACAGAAAACACTTCGTTCGTCAAATAAAGACGAACAGAGAAGAAAGAATGATTTGTTTGATTGATCTGGATTGGATGACAGTGACACCATGAATAAACATGAAGTAGCGAACGAATGAAGAATGTCAACACACCCATTGACATTGACACCAATTACCAAAATAAACTGACGTTCCTGTGCTTGTCAAGAATCATAGACAAACTTGGTGTTACACGGTGTTACAATTACAACTACAAACTAGATTGCACAAACTCATATAAAATAAAGAGTAGTTTGTATGTAGGAGGTAATCTTCAAAACCACTCATCCTATTAAAAAAATATTTCCCTAATAGACATAGGCTAAATATTCCACGTGAACATAGATTCTACAGCAATAATATTTAAAAAAGTACCAGTAAACGATGCTATTCCGGTCTTAGCATCACTTAGCATTATAAGAAATTGCTATGTTCAGGGTTGGTTCAGGGGCAGTTGAATAACTGCACGTCTTGCGTTAGAATCTTTAAGACGGGACCTTCGCTGCACAGGGCATTCTCGTATTTCTAAAAGATGGACCTTTCTACCTAGGTACATTGTATAACGAAACTTGCGATGAATAAATAGGCTGAAAAGCGATGAGTTTGTTTAATAGATTCGTTTGGAAGTTGTGGTCATAAATAGTAGCTTATCTGCTATAGTAGCTTTCTACTGCTGTCTCTGTCAGCACCTTCTGTAAGACAAAGACATCTTACAAAAATTTGTAAAATGAGTTAAATAGGTATGGAGGTGTCTTAAATACATTATTAAAATTAAAAAACATTCACAATATTTTTTTAAAAGCAATATAAGCAGAAGAATACGATATTGAATGCAAAAAATAACCTTTAAATGGCTCTCCTGTAAAATTACAGTGCAATTACGCCCTTGTCTTGCCGAGGGTGCGATTAGTACCATTAGGCAAAAATTTAAATCTTTGCCATTAGGTACACATCCGCCAGATTCCAGTTTCGTCATAAATCGAAATATTATGAAAATTTAGTTCCCTTTGGTCATGAATTATAGAATATTTATATTAATATTATTGTTCATATTTTGTAAACAAAAACAAGTTAGGCAGTTCAAATTATTTTATTTTATAACAACATGACTTAAGTATACAATTAACATACCTATTAACTTTCATAAATAACATTTAATATTAGGTACTTTTTTGGTGTTTCAATCGTCTTTGAACAATGGTAAGGAGTTCAAAAAAATTACAAGACTTCAAATCTGGCAGATATGAAAGGATGTAATTATATATTATAGCAGATAATAAATAGTATGCCTACGAGGTAGTCGTAGGCATACTATTATTCAATAACTCCCAAGGAATTTAACGTTAATATGCATTTGACATTATTTTCCTGTATATGATTACATTTAATAATACTTATTTGTACATTTGAATAAGAAATATCATTATTAGAACCTTCTTGCTTCTCTAAACACAGCACAAGTGCTGGTATACATTGCCAGTATTTTCCTAAACATCTATTGAACTTTTCAATATATGAAGGGCCTTTTACCACTGACAACGTGTCTGTTGCATCTTCTGAAATTGGATAAAATAATTATTTAAAAACAAAAAAAAATTGCACACCTATTGTTTTATTTTGAAAATAATGGAATAAATTAATTCCAAACAGCACATTATGTTGTTACAATGTGCTGTTTTGATTGAATTTACAAGATAACAAGTTAGTTACCTAATGTAATATTACCATTATGGGCTATGGTATGGACAATACAAATAACAAAACTTTACCTTCAAAGTCCGATATATCTTCATCTATCCATCTTGTTTGTATATTGACACATATAATAGCAACATGAAATTCTTTACACAAGAATCTACAGTAATTTACCATTACATTCAATAAAGTGAGACCTGGAACAATTAATTTATACAGTATTTTGCATCACTTAATACATACTATACTTTGTTTTTTTTTTTTAACAAACGAGTATCAAAATTTTTCACTGCATTGCTATTGGTCCACGTAATCAACATAAAATCCGTTTATTCAATAAGAACGCGCCTAAAGTGTAGGTCCCGCCCCTAACAATGACCCATCTCACTGTTGTCAGTATTGGAAATATGCGGTCATACCTACTCAGTACTCATTTCTTAAAAAAAAAATATTTATTAGAGGCTGTACACTCTCACCGAGACACACCAAAATAGACAGAATGTGAGAATGTATAAGGTAGCTCCTGCTGTGTCTTGTGTTATATTGTGTCAAATCAAAGTACCATCATCTACTATCTAGAGAGATGTGATGTATCTACTAGCTAAATGTATATATGCTGTATCTACTGTCTAGCGAGATGTACATGGTCGTTCTTGTGCACAGAACTCTGGTCCGAGACATAGCGAGAGCTCTCGCTTAAAGAGTGTACAGCCACCATTACGTCAGCATGTTCTTACCATTTTTACTATCATCTCCAAGATATTGAAACATTAAAGACGGTAAAGAGTCTATTATAATAAGAGACAATTTATCAATTATTGTAACCTTGTTCTTGAGTTTCTTCAATAACTCTAAAATTTCATCCATTGTCCATACTCGAACAACTTTTATCTTACACATAACCAGTGCCATTTCCTATAAAATACCATATAATTTTACCAAATTAGTTTTGTTGTACACTGCACAGCTTATGTTATATAATAAATTAATTAATATTTATCCGGCTCGACAAAGAGATGGTAGATACTAAAAATAAAATAAGAAAATATCATTAACCTTTGGAGATAATCCACGATTTTGTAAGATTTTTTGAATTCTCACTGCTGAAAAATCGCCTTTAGTGTCCACATATAGTATTGTGGTGTCATTTTCTTTCACACAGTTAATTGCAAGTTGATGGCATAACTGTGTCTTCCCTGAACCAGCCAATCCACAAAACTCTGTCACATAACCAATTGGTAATCCTCCTTTTAAAAGGTTATCCAGTCTGAAACACAAATGTTTTAATGAGTATGTGCTGTATAACTATATTAAGTATTAGTTCTACAATTTCGAAGTTAATCAAATTATAGTAAGTAGAATAACGCCTTGAGGTGTGTCTATATCTACACTCCAAAACCGCTCAACCGATTTTCACTGTTTGATGAAATTTTCAGACAAATACTGAAGTATAAGCCAAGCGGATGATTCTGTGAAGTTCTGTAGTGCTCGGATAAACAGTTTTATTTTTTTCTTAATTTTGAGTCACGTTTTCCCTACTAATTTATACAAAATTTGTTTTTTTGTTTGTTTTTCATTTATTTAAAAATAAAAAATCAATATGCCTAACAAAAATATATGAGCAATAAAGACTGAATAAATGTTTTTATTACCTGTTAATTCCTGTTGTAATGAATTCTTTCTCCAATATATTTTGAATATACAATTTTGCACCATTTCTTAAAGGCGCTGAATATTTGGCGAAAATTTCATTGCGTACATTTAATATTTGCGGCAAACTAAGTTTAGTCAAAGTTAATAACTTTTCTGTATCTGCTTGCAGGAAATCTAACAATGTATACATTCCATTTTTATTCAAATTCTTTATAATGTTGTGAGTAAGAAATTCAAGTTGTAAAGACGTTATATTTATCATAGTTTCTCTGTAATAATATTATTTGATAATCTCTTTTCTTCCATATAATATTATACTCGCCAAATACTCGCTAGCAAAGAGTATGTAATCAATGTAATCACTGGTGAACTGGTGATCATTGGTTGGATTGGATCCAATGCAAGTCCCACCGCAACCGGCAACCCACGGCAACCGTTTATTTATATTTTATATTTGACAGCAATTTGACATATCAATAGATATGTAGTGTTGTGATAAAGAGTATATATTATGTTCCTTGTGCTTTAGTTAAATTTCTTTGGTTCCTTTCCTTGGTTGAGATCGTGTTGGACGCTGTAATAATGTGCTGTGTGACAGTTTGAGGTATTTTTTTTGGCATTCATTTTTTCGGGAACATTTTTCGCCATTTCCCGTGCTTGGCGATGAATAAAAACTCGTTTTTTTTTTGTAACAGAACTTGATTGACTCGGATCAGAAATTATTAAAAACAAAAATAACACGCGACTGCAACTTGAATATTATCGCGATAACACAGTAAGCGCATGATAGTTGATGATAGTGTCAAGGACAGCACGCACATCACTACACTACAGCCGTGCCGCGTGAGAGACGCGGCGGGGGGAGATGCTCCCGCCCTTCACCTCAGGCCCCGACTGCATTCAACTCGCGCTATCAATAGCTAAATGGTCTTAAACATATTCCTATAGGGTATGCAGCGCACCAGCAACAGTAACTTCTGGTGTTGCTTGCGTTCTTGGGCGACCCAGGGCCGTCCTAAGTATATTCGTGGTGCGAAAGTTATACTACTGTATATGAGTCAATAGAAAAAAAAATCAACACTTTCGGGGTGTATGTGAATAGGTATAGTATAGTATTTCTATGGACAAACTCATATAATGTCATTTATTAAATGTCTAAGAAGCTCTGTGCTTGATGATGTTAATTCTTCTGTGGCTTAGCCCGCCATTTGTGTACGGTGTTTGCTTTGCTTTACTATCCTCTACCTCTACGCCTCATTTGCTCTTCTGCTGTCTGTCAAGTCCAAGTCAATCTAAATTCGAAAGGTTGTTTTTGAGTTGATTGATTGGTTTGCTTGGTAATATTAAAAACGCAGTGATTATATGCTCAGTGTTTAATATCGTGATCAAATGCAAATGTTTAAATGTCTCGTAAATCGCAGAATCTTCTTTATTCCTAGTAACATAATTTTTTATTAATTGTTTTGAATATAGTTATTTTTCACGATTTCTCACTATGTCCAATATATCCCTTGATAAAGAGACGTTTTATCGTCGTATGAAACGCCTGTATGCTTCATGGAAGGTAATTAATGTTTTCTTAAGCTTTACTCGTTCACAGTTCTTGTTAGCTCTTACAATGGTTATATTTTTAGGCCGCGGCGGCTGATCCGAAGAGCGACGATGCATTGGCTAAGGCAGATTGCTTGGTATCATGTGTTGGAGTTGATGAAGACACACTATACAGCAAGTCCACTGCACTACAGGTTTAATTCCATTGTTTTTTCTTTTTACTACATCGGCTTTTGTTATTACTTCAGTTAAATGTTTAGGTTAAATAGTAACAGTGTCTTGACAGGCTAGTTTCTAGACAAGCCTAGTCTATGAGTCATAAAATTATGAGAGCTGAGCTTGTTTAAGTTCTTTGCAGGGCATTGGAATAGAAGTTTAAGTAAGAAATTTTTAATTTTGTGTACCTATTAAATGAGTAATTTTCTGCAGAAGAAATTTAAACAACTTTTGTTTTGTCTTGTTTATTGGTATATTAACTTTTCAACGTTGTCTCTGGTCTTGATCTGAAAAATAATGGCAGGGCACACTGCATTTCGTAGTCATTTGGCCAGCCTGTCTGGTGGCAGTAACCACCTCCTTACAGAAGACCACTGTAAAATACTATGATGACTAAGGAACGCCAGAGCCCTATCCCTATCCCTTCATATTCCATAATCCTATAGCAACCATGGCGTTGCTTGTGCTATAGTAGATGCAGGCCAACTACCACCAAGTGGACCGCCAGCCCGTCTGTTGACATAAAGAAATAAATTTACAATTACTATATTTTAGAATAATAATAATCTATAATCTATAAATAATAATTATTTATTTTTGTAGACTTGGCTTTTTGGATATGAATTACCAGACACAATAACAGTTTTGACAGAACACAGCATGTGTTTCCTAGCTAGTAAGAAGAAAATTGAATTTCTGAGACAAATAGAAAATGGAAAGGAAGAAACAGACTTGCCACCGGCTAAACTATTAGTTAGAGACAGAGTAAGTACCTATTTCAATCTAACTTGTTACTAGATTCATAGTAAATTACTTTTTTGAAGAGATTCCTTTATCTTTTATGAAGTATATAAAGTATATATATGTTTTATTTCTTATCACCTAATTTCCATTGATACTTGATTTAATTTATCCTCATTTTAGAATGACAAAGATAAAGAAAACTTTAGTAAACTGATTCAAGAAATAAAGAAGTCCAAATCTGGAAAAACACTAGGAGTGTTTGCTAAAGATAATTATCCAGGAGAATTCTGTGAAAGTTGGAAGGTGGCAATGAAGGCAGAAAAATTTGAGAATTCAGATATTAGTTCCTCCGTAGCTATCCTTATGGCACCAAAAGAGGATTCAGAAATCATAACAGTAAAAAAGGCTTGCCTTGTCACTGTTGATGTATTTACAAAATACTTGAAGGACCAAGTTATGGAAATCATTGATTCAGATAAGGTAAGCAACTTGGTGTTTGTATATGTGAAGGTTGATTCCCAGCAGGGCAAACTGAAAATGAACTTTTCATATTCTTGTCTGGATATGGTTAGTAGTGGCATAAATTGGGCAGCCTGTATGGCAGCTGTAACCAACCTATTACAGAGGACCACTGTGAAATAATAGCATGTGTGCTGTTGTGTTTCAGTGAGTGAGTAAGGAATGCCAAAGACCATATTTTTAAGCTAACAAGGGTTATCTTGTTGGGCACCTGTTCAAGTAGCAATAATGTGCAATATAAAATAAGGGGCTCCATAACAACAACCCATTGTTCCCCTGAGTGCCTCCTTAGTTTTAAGTTGTTCTGTTTAAACGTAGCAATGCCACGACAATTTCTCCCACTGTAATACTTTGTTCTCGAAGATTTGAAAGTCTTGTTAATATGAAAGTTTAACTGTTGCTTCAAACAACAGTCATCTCAAGTTAACTGTTAAGTTGTTAACTCTGCAAGTTTAACTGTTGCTGGGTTTGAAATGTAATTATGGGAAATTTCAGAAAGTGAAACATTCAAAACTCGCTGAAGGCGTTGAGGCGGCTATTTCTGACAAAAAATACGTGACTGGAGTTGATACAAGTCAAGTGGACATGTGTTACCCACCCATAATACAGTCCGGAGGAAACTATAGTTTGAAGTTCAGCGCTGTTTCTGACAAAAATCACTTGCACTTTGGCGCTATTGTTTGCTCTTTGGGCGCTAGATATAAATCGTATTGTTCGAACATAGTTCGCACATTGCTGGTTAATCCTACAGATGAAGTTCAAAGTAATTACAATTTCCTGTTAAATATTGAGGAAGAGGTGATAAAAACTTTAGTAGCCGGTGCGAAATTATCAGCAGTTTATGAGGCTGGTTTGGCATTAGCTAAGAAAGAAAAGCCAAATTTAGTGGACAACCTTACAAAGACATTTGGGTGAGTGGCATTTTTAGTTTCTTTTCATAAATCCTATTCACATAGTTATGGCTTGTCTTTGAACTTTTTAACCCTCTTTTTCATTTCATTCATACTGAATGTATGGGCATTCAGTAAATGATTATGAAAATTCAAATAGCAATTCTACAATACACAATAAAAAATACTTTGAAAAAAAGAATCTGATTGGGTGTGGATTATTATATAATAAATATTATTTGTTATCATTTACAGTTTCGCCATGGGAATCGAGTTTCGGGAGAGCTCTATAGTAATTGGACCGAAGACATCCGTCACCGCCAAGAAAGGGATGGTATTCAACATCAATATTGGATTCAGTAATCTCACCAACAGCGCCGCCACAGATAAGGAAGGAAAAGTATGATAAAATTAATTGCATTATTCTAAAAACATGCCTAAGAATTGTTTTTATAAAATATTGGTTCATTTAAATATTGCAGTGTTTCAAGAGCTTTTTTTTGTCTTTTTCTAATGTTCTCTAGTCATCTTTGAAAGTTATATTCTTAGGTGTTCCCAATATTTGAAAATTTAAATCAATACAGGCCATGAATAGTATTGAAACTGATTTTATTTAAATTTATTCCAAAATCAATGCAGGCTATGAATAGTATTTTAACCGATTTTATTTAAATTTATTCCAAAGACAAAACTGTTTATAATTTCAGACGTACGCTTTATTTATTGGCGACACCGTACTTGTAAACGAAGAACAACCGGCGTCCCTGCTCACACAATCCAAGAAGAAGATGAAGAACATTGGCATTTTTCTTAAGGACGATGACGAGGATGACGAAGATGAAAAGGAAAACAAAACGGAAATACTCGGTGAGTTTGGTATATTCGGAGGCACTAACAAGTTCGCAAATTAAAACGTTTGCGCTACATATGCGTTTGGTTTTTTTTTTGCTTCAATAACTTCTAAATTTACTCGAAAGTTGCAGGGGCCTTATTTATAACAAAAAAAAAATTATTTATTCACTTATGATTTTTCTAAAATTACGATTTAAAATTATGGTCATAGAATGTAATTTTCACTTATTTGCTTTTAAAATTTAAATTAGATATTAATAAATGTCTGTGTAATAATGTAATGTACAGAAAATTTACAGTGTTTCACAATATGACCAGTTGTCTAAAGAAAGGAAATTGAGCTCTAATATAATGTGTGTAAAGTTAATTATTGTTTACTTACATGTTTTATTCGTTACATGCCGCCGTGGATTGATAGAGAACGGAGGTGAGTTTAACAGCATGATCTTGTTCAAGTTAATCTCGCTTGTTTTTTTAAATTAAGATACTATTGATTTTTCTACTTAACATTTTGTATGATTTATTTTTATCCAGAAAAGATTGAATAATCAAAAAGAATTATATTAAAAATATTTTAAATTTATTTTAAATTAAAGACACCATAGAAACGTTTATAATGTAATATTTGTTTTATTTTTTAACACATGCCATTATTCCAGGAAGGGGTAAAAGAACTGCGGTAATAGAATCGAAACTTCGCACTGAACATTCCTCTGAAGAAAAACGCAAGGAGCATCAAAGAGAATTGGCCATCGCTCTCAACGAGAAGGCAAAGGAACGTCTGGCCAAACAGTCCAGCGGGAAAGAGGGAGAGAAGATTAGGAAGAGTACAGTCTCTTACAGAAGTGTCAGTCAAATGCCAAGAGAAAACGAAGTCAAGGAACTGAAACTTTTTGTGGGTAAGTGTTACTACTCATTTACTAGAAAATTTAGACGTTTAAATTCACATTCAATAATGTATTTAAACACATCCTTACTTTACATATTTCAGATCGTAAATACGAAACGGTAATCTTACCGATATTCGGTGTACCGGTTCCATTTCACATTTCCACCATTAAGAACATATCTCAGTCGGTTGAAGGAGATTACACCTATCTCCGAATAAATTTTTTCCACCCTGGAGCTACTATGGGCCGGAATGAAGGTGGAAACTATGGAAATCCAGATGCTACTTACGTTAAAGAAGTGTAAGTTTTGCATATTTTTTCCTCTTCTCTACCTTCATTGTTATGTCTTGTGATTTTGTCTATTTGATTATTGGCTCATTTATAAAATTTATTGCCTTTTTAGTACATATCGAAGTACAAACACAAAGGAACCAGGCGAAATTTCACCGCCTTCCTCCAACTTGAACACGGGCTTTCGACTCATTAAAGAAGTTCAGAAAAAATTCAAGACCAGAGAGGCGGAGGAGAGAGAGAAAGAGGATCTGGTGAAGCAAGACACGCTTGTGTTGTCTCAGAGCAAAGGTAACCCCAAGCTGAAAGACTTGTACATAAGACCTAACATCGTTACCAAGAGAATGAGCGGATCTCTAGAGGCGCACACGAACGGGTTCCGGTTCACGTCGGTGCGCGGAGACAAGGTGGACATTCTGTACAACAATATAAAGAACGCGTTCTTCCAACCGTGCGACGGCGAGATGATAATACTGCTGCACTTCCACCTGAAGCACGCGATCATGTTTGGCAAGAAGAAGCACGTGGACGTGCAATTCTACACGGAGGTTGGCGAGATAACAACGGATCTGGGCAAGCACCAGCACATGCACGACCGCGACGATCTGGCGGCGGAGCAGAGCGAGAGAGAGTTACGCCACAAACTCAAGCAGGCGTTCAAGTCGTTCTGCGAGCGCGTCGAGAACATGACCAAGCAGGAGGTCGAGTTCGACACACCATTTAGGTAACACACTTTTGCTTTCTATTAACGAGCGAGCACAATTTGTCTCGCTCGTTAGCAAACATTACGTGTGCCAAAAGAGTCAACGATAGACTGAGCGGGGCAAACGCTCAGTCTATCACTTATTTTTCAACGCGGACGAAGTCGCGGGTACCAGCTAGATACTGAATTATCCTTGAAATAATGTGATTCCATCTGAAACCAACTGAGGACCCGTATCTGGATTGACGGGTCAATACCTAGTAGTCAATACTTGTTTTCCCTTACAACACTCAATAAAGTACTTACTCAGGTCCTTTTTAGGGAATCTTTGATAGGACTGATTGATTGGCAACAGTTTTTAGGTAGCAATAACCCTATTTTGACCAGAACCCTTTTAAATTTTAAGGAACAATTATATTCTTTTTTTAAAGTATTGATATATCTGGGAATTTTTTCGATGCTTTCGCTTCTTTCATTCTTTTGCTTGCTGTTTTTGTTTTTACCATAATATTTGATTGCAGAGAGCTAGGGTTCCCTGGCGCGCCATTCCGCAGCACAGTGTTGCTTCAGCCCACATCCGGGGCATTGGTCAACCTCACCGAGTGGCCTCCTTTCGTTATCGCCCTCGAAGATGTGGAGTTGGTGCACTTTGAGAGAGTACAATTCCACCTTAAGAACTTCGACATGGTCTTTGTATTCAAGGACTACGCCAAGAAGGTGGCAATGGTCAACGCTGTGCCCATGAATATGCTCGACCACGTCAAGGAATGGTTAAAGTGAGTAAGCAGAGTTTTGAAACTTTCTCAGTTTCTCAGTCTCGATCGAATAATAACAAATTGTCTTTCAGTTCTTGCGATATCCGGTATTCAGAAGGTATTCAGTCATTGAACTGGACCAAGGTTATGAAGACGATCACCGATGACATTGAAGGGTTCTTTGATAATGGAGGCTGGTCCTTCTTAGATCCAGAATCGGATGAAGAAAACGCTCAACAGGTAAACGAAAAATTATTAAATTTCATCTGTTTTTTTTAAGGGGGTTGCCAGGATATTTTTTTGTAAACAGGTTTTTTCATCTATTTGTAATCTATACAGTCACGGAATAAAAAAGATTCAGGGGTTAAGACCTGACCATAGTTCTTCCCACTACTTATAATAAGCATTACAATAAAATTTTCATAATGCTTGTTATCAAAGCATTAAATTTTTTTTTAATTATTATATTGTTAAGTCTTCTAAAGTATTAAACAAAATAAATTTGCATACCACATAATTATGCAATAAATAATGTGTTATATAGGATGAAGAATCCGAAGAGGAGGACGATGCATACGAGCCAACGGACGTCGAGTCCGAGGAAGAGTCAGAGGATGACTCGGAGTATGACTCCGAGGCGTCCGAGGACGAGTCGGGAGTTTCAGGGGAAAGTGAAGGTATATTTACACATAATATATCTTTTACATTTTGGGCGTTTTCGTTTATTGGGCGAGTCTTCCATCACATTGAAAAATGACCATGTTTTCTCCATTTTCTTTTAATGTACTTATAAATTGTAATTTGTCAAACCTCATTGGATACTTTTAGTATGAGGAAAAAACAATGAACTCATGCCGTCACGCTCTATGAGAGCGACACCCTCAGTGACATTTAATTGTATGAATCGTACTTAACACTGTGATGTAATCATAAATGTTTTAAAATCCACCATAATCCCTCGCTCAAATGAATAGGCTTGCTATTTAATAAATAAATATTGTATTGCAGAGGAAGAAGAGTCGGGCAAGGACTGGTCGGACCTGGAGCGAGAGGCGGCCGAGGAGGACAAGAAGGAGCGCACGTACGACCGCGAGGACTTCGACCGCAAGCGCAGCAAGTCAGGCCGCGACCGCCGTCGCTCCTACGACTCGGACGAGGGTCGCTCCAAGAAGCAGAAGCACTCCTCCAGCCACAAGAGTAGCTCCAACCACAAGAGCTCCTCTCACAAGAGCCCCTCCAAGCACTCCAGCAGCAGGTGACTTACATCTATCTTTCAAGTGAACCGTCACGCTCGGGTCGGTGACGCAGAATCGGGTTTACCCGGCTCATTGGTTCAACTCGCTCAAAACTTTTATTCAGTCTTACCACAAAGTTCTCGTTTAGGAAACTGATTCACAATCATATCTCCTTGAGGATTTCGTGAGTCCTGAATGTTGTTTCTTTTATAGCCCGTCGAAAAATCGCGACAAGCACCACAAGTCTCAGCAGTCGAGCGACAAGTCGCACAGTAAGAACAACGGCGAAAACAAGCGACACTCGGGCGACAAATCGCACAAACGGTCTCGCGATGACAGTCGCGAGCATTCCAGACCTTCCAAAAAGTCAAAGTAAGTGTTACTGAATTGAGTCTTTCTGTTTCGTGACGTAGCAACGTAATTCAATTATGTATTCATTTATCACTTTCAAACTATAAAGTATTTTTTAAATATTTTAATGTATTGGCGATATACAGGGCGTCCCACGACTATGCCACATGGAGGGAAAGTACCTTGAATATTGTAGATGGAACATTTTACTGAAAGAAGACTTTATTTTAATTTAAAAAACAATTTAAACTGCATTCATAGATTTTTAAATAATTACATGGTTGAACCGGGAATCGAACCAGCTACACGAGAAAAAAAATTACCCTGTAGCTTTATCATACCGATCGAAAGGCTTCATCATAAAGATTATTTTTTGCTAAATAACATAGTGTCAGAAATAAAAGGAAGACCATGAATTTTAACATTTGATGTGAAATTTTGTTCAGAAAAATTAAAAGCTGACACTGCCGTAAGGACATACAACGGCATTATCATAAGTACCTATTACTATTACTAATAAATGTACCCACTTGAGAAGTACGCATCATTTCCCTATTATAATTTAAGTGCATGATAAAATGTAATTAGTAGGTACCTGGTTGTATGCAACAAATCGAGCTGTATGGCTGTATCCTGACGCGTAAATTATACGCGTAAAAACGAGCTACAAACAGAACTTAGACGTATTATTCTAAATATCCACCACAACAAGATCAAAAAATCGACAGGGAGTGAAATAATCAAAAGAGTGCGACTTTGTATTCAACAGTATGGGACTCATTTTGAGCATTTGATAAAATGATTAATTTTGTATTAAAAACGTTAAAATTCATGGTCTTCCTTTTATTTCTGACACTATGTTATTTAGCAAAAAATAATCCTTATGACGAAGCCTTTCGATCGGTATGATAAAGTTACAGGGTAATTTTTTTTCTCATGTAGCGAGTTCGATTCCCAGTTCAACCATGTAATTATTTAAAAATCTATGAATGCAGTTTAAATTGTTTTTTAAATTAAAATAATGTCTTCTTTCAGTAAAATGTTCCATCTACAATATTCAAGGTACTTTCCCTCCATGTGGCATAGTCGTGGGACGCCCTGTATACTCCTAGAGTGCTACTTTTATACGTAAAAATTTATACCAATGTAATAAAGTTGAAGTTTGGTTTAACAAGTTAAACCTCTACAACTACCATTTTACTATGGAACCGAATGGTCCCCATCTCTTGAGGAAGATTATAGACTATTTAAATCATGCTGTGACTCTTAGAAGACTAGGCGGGTGAAACCGCGTGACCTAGTTAGTGTAAAACTATATGCAGTTGTAGGTGATAAATATTGCACATCGACTTTTAGAGAGAGATCGGCTAGTTTCGGCTTTGTAGAGCGTTATCTCTGTCGCTCGAAGCACTAACGGACCGGTATTAAGAGCTGTTAAAACAATTATATATTCTACAAAGAGATAGACAGAGATAACGTTCTACAAAGCCGAAACTAACCGATCTCTCTCTAAAAGTCGATGTGCAATATTTACCGCCTGCTATAGTATTTACAATCAAAAATGCACGAAATTGTCGCCATTTCAATTCTGTCCATAGATGCTGAATGAAGTTTAGATACGGTACTTAGAATCGTGAGCCTATAATTTAATTCAAACATAAACAGCATAATCAGTTTTATTTTTCTTTCTTCTTTTTCAGAAAATAGTTGCGCCACTGGGGAGACACATTCTCATTATTTTGTATTTAAATATAAAACGGGTTTTGACCACTTTCGGGTGGTTTGGCTTCAAACAACAATTTGTTTTCAGTTACGTTAATTCATCACACACATGCCCACGAGAATAATTTGTCTGAATGTAATGTAAATTGTTTTTATAAATTCCATAAAAAATAGTTTTTAATAAGAAATAAATGTAAGAATTTGATATTTGCCAAGTTTTATTTACTCCTGTCAATTGATTTACTACCTTTTCACAAATTCCTCTTTATCTTACAAGCTCTATAGGAATCAACAATAAATTATTTACAACAAAAATATCTATGTATATACAATACATACAAATTCTACAAATCGTAGATTATGTTTGTTCGTGGGCGACGACGATGGGCCCCCTGGGCAGTACTGATGATATCCTGTTGTCGGACACCTTCAACTCCTGAGTCTTGGTGTCCCTCTGGTCTTTGGTGTCTTCGCACTGCCACGACTGCTTGTTCACCAGCATCAGCAACATGAGCGCCGGCAAATGTATTAAGGAAAACCTGAACAGTTTCCTTGAACTATTGCTATCTGACTTCTTATAAAACTGCCAAGCTGGAAATACAAAAGCATTATAATTGGGAATTAAGACAAAAAAAACTATTTTAAAAAATTATCAGAAATTATTTTTTCTTTATTAAAAAAGAGTTTTATTAAAAAAAAACTACGAACCCCTAAAGTTTCTTTGCGTTGTCTTGGCTTTGCTTTAGTCACGTGTCAGAAAGGCATTCTCTCAAAGTATAGATAAAAAACAACACAAAACGAGAGTAATGAACAATGAAATATACCTAAGTACATGAAGTACACGTTGAGCGGTAGCGACTCGATTGCGAACCAGGCGTTGGTGACGCCGAAGTACGAGGAGGCGAGACAAGTCGCCGCGATCGCCCCGGTGTGACGGACAGCCACTCGGCGGCACAACGCTAACAATCATATACATTCAATTGTCTGTTTGTAATGTCAAAATCACTGTAATTATACTCTATTCGTTTGAACAAGAGATTTTGTGTAAACAAATTTATAACTTTAAACCATTTATGACTACAAAACTTTGGATAATGATTCCAAAGTTGTTTATAAATGAACTTTTCAAAGTTGACTGGTCTGGATGTGAAAATTAGTGGAAGGACATACTGCGTTTCGCATTCATTTGGGCAGCCCGTCTGGCGGCAGTAACCACTACCTTACAGAAGACTACCGTCAAATAACAGCATGTGTCCAGAGTCCAGATGCCAGAGCGCACTTCCCAATTCCTTATCCTTAACCCTACTGTAGTCGGTAGCGCACTGCTGCAGCGTTGCTTGTACTTTAGGCGAGGGTAGCCATCTACTATCAAGTGGACCGTTTGCCTGTCTGCCGACCTTGATAAACAATAAAAAAGTTTACGGTGTATTTTTGGTTAATTTTTTACATATTATCTTTGTTTACATAATATCTCTTGTACAAATGAATAGATAATGTTCATCAAAATCCGTATAGTGTTTTTTTGCGTGAGAAACTAATCATCTATTTGCACAATTTTTTTTTTTGAATTTATAATATTTGTAAGATTAATGTTTCTTATATCATGGCAAGCTTTAATTATAGAAAAAAAGCGACACCAGTACTAATATAGAATAGAAAATGTTAAAGGTAAAATATTTACCGGGGTCGGTGACGGCCATCATCCTGTAGCCGGCTCGCGAGTAGTCGGGCCTCAGATTCCACGAGAGGGCGTTGAAGTGTGGGAACTGCCACGAGTACAGCACCGCGCCCAACACTAGAGCGCCCGCGCCCAGCTCGCCGCAGCATCCCGCCCAACCCATCAGCGGTGGGATTGCGCCAACTGACATTGGGTCAACCATTAGTATAACGAGTCTGATCTTTCATTTCAAGATAGGCTATATTTAATAAAGATACGCGGACGAAGTCGCGTGCAACAGCTATATCAAAGATAGAAAGACAAAATCAAAAGTATTAACGCTTCTTTTCCAAATTATGGAAATACATATAAACTGACCCACAGATCCCACCCAAGTATTAAGGATGGAAATCCTCTTCATGGGCGTATACACCATAGTGTACAGGACGAGGTTGCCAGCGCCCAGCGCCGCTGTCAGTGGGTTCACGCCAAAGTACAGCATGCTAAGCCCAGCTGTACTGGTAGCAGCTGCAAATCCCACAGCGTGAATTGGTCTGAGGATAATAATAATATCTGTATCAATACAAAAAGATTTTTGTTATTATTTACAGCCATTTTTTTTGGCTAGTGATCCCAAAAACATAACGCAAATATTTTTTTAAACCCAATAATATCTGCTTATATCAACAGTTCTAGTCAGATTATATAATAAGTTCTGTCACATAATCAAAACTTTTTAATTTAGCATGCCATAAATATTTATTGTATTCAAATTTGCCCAGATATTTAAATTTGTTCACGCGTTTCAACGTCTAGAATTTGTTGATAACTGGAACTTTAGATATGTCACCAAAAAGAACATGATACTTACTCTAATAAGCCTTTAACTAGCACTCTATTCTTCGTGCGAGACATTTGAGCGTCAAAAGGAACTTCGTGGAACTGATTGATGGAGTTGGCTGCAGCCGAAACAAGCCCCGTACCCGCAGCGCACAGCGCGAACGTGCTAAGGCTGAACGGAGCAGGCGCCAGCGCATACCCCGCCATTGACGTCATCACTACTAACGCTGAAACATCATAAACTTAAGCTATATTACATTTTTTGCTAAACTCGCCTGTTGGCTTTAGTTAATAAGGTAAACACTTAGCACAATAAGGTAGTGAAAATTGGCAGATACAACCTTTAGATTTATTGCAAACAGCAGTGGACTATAGCAGACAACTTGTAAATAAAACATAGAAAACCATAACTAACTGTCTGTTCATTTAGTAATTTATAAAAAAACTAGTGGCCCGCTCCCGGCTTCGCCCGGGGTGCTTTTTTTGCAATCCAGCCGATAAATTACTTTAAACCGCCATCTGTGAGAACCTTATGGAACTCACAGATAAATAATTGCTGTATTGAATAAGTATCAACAGATGGCGCTATGTTAATAATATTATATAATTTCCAAAAAAAAAAAACAAAATGAGATATAAACCATCCTATCTTAAGTTGGACCAAATAACAGATACTTATGAAGTTTGATCAAAGTCGGTTCAGTAGTTTCAGAGTTTATCGCGAAAATACATCGTGACACGAGATTTTTATATATATATAGATAGATATACAATGCCTATAGGTTAATTTATAAAAAGTATATATGTGAACATATCGCTGCTTAAATTCAAAAGTGCCACAAATCAAAATTACACTTTTTTTACAGGAGCTAATCGAAAAAAAAAATTGTCTATTTTTTCTTATTATATATATATATATCAAATATATGCATATTATACATCGTTTGAAGCGTATTTTTAAGTAGCATTAAATGTTTTATAATAAACTGAATACTAGAGGAGATGTAAGCATATGTTACTTTTGAATATAAAAAAATATATCAAAATATACTAAATATGGAATAAAACAACCATGTCTTTTTGCAACATACAATATGAAGGATTGTGATTGTATTTTTGCAATAAAAACATTTTCGGAATTTTTTGATTTGTGGTACTTTTGAATTTAAGCAGCGATATATCAGTGACATGTCACCAAACCAATATGCTATGGGACAAGACAAAAAGAAGATAATCAAACTATACTAAGTTTACTTAACACCTGCTGTATCTAGGTTATATTGACTATTACTAGTAGTGGCTATATTATCTATTAACTTCATTTAACACTCCATATTAATCAATACTAATAATAAATCTGTAAGGGTCGGCCATGGAGTAAGTTACTTTGTTTTCAGAGATATCGTGTTTATAAGCTCTATACATGATACTGAAACTAAATTGACGATTTTTAGAATTTTTTTCTGTATGTATGTTTGTATGTTCCTCCATAACTCTGAAACGAATTAACTGATTTTCATGAAACTTGGTATATAAACATTTGGACGTACGGGACACGGGATAGGCTACTTTTTTCTTCGGTGTACGGCGCATGGGTAAAGTAATTACTCATATATTTTCTTTTTCAACGCGGACGAAGTCGCGGGCACCAGCTAGTATTCATATATAATCTTAAATAACTGTCTTGCTATTTAAATAAAGAGGCACTTACAAGTTAATCTAAATTTCGACAACATCATACTGTATGACAATAAGTTGTTATTTCTATCAAGTGACGGAGTCTCCTTCCATATTCTTGTGTCCTGAGGCACTTTATTTTTAACTGTTGAACTTGATTGAATAATATTTGGTGGTTTGTCTTTAAAACATTGTGTGGTTGATATTTTCGCCATTCTCTGCATAAACTTGCCATTCTGTAAAAACAAATAAAATTCAACATCTTAAATACAATTCTAACTGTAAATAAATAAATATAAAACTTCACTGAAATAAATGTCAATTAATATATTTTATATTGATTAGTAGAAATACATAATATAAAAAAAATTAGGAAAACAAATATAATATTATGTAGATGGAGAGTAGTTATTTATTAGAGCTAATAACAATAGTTGTTAAAAAAAAGTTGAAGTAGGTGTTTCATTAATATTTCTAAGATCACTAGACTAGACTGCATGCTAATATTCTCAAGATCAAGATGAATGCTAGTTCTCTTGTTAGTCAGATTATATATTTCCAGTTGTATTACACAGTAAGTTAAATTATAGCACACTGTGTTTTGCAGTCATTTGTACAGCCCATTTGGTGGCTATAATCGCCTTCTTACAGAAGACCAATATGAAATAATAGCATGTGTGCTTTTGCGTGAGCAAATGATGCCAAAGCCCATTTCCTTTTCCCATCCCAATGCCTTATCTTTAATCCTACAGTCATCGGCATTGCACTTTCAGCAACTATGGTGTTGCTTGTATTATAGGCACTGGTAGCCACTTAACATCAAGTGGACAGTCCACCTGCCTATCTGCCGACTTTAAAAAAGCTATATCTTATTCTAGATCCTGATCAGCTTTACCTATAGGTAATCCTTGCTATTATTAGTATAGAATAGGAAAACTAATTTATGTTAGTTGCTTAAGAAATGAAGTCAGCTGTGATTGTAAGGTGTGTTTTTGTTTTTCCATTTAATTAATAAGTATCAAGACTGAACACGAGATAGACATCTAAAGAACTTACATCTATCTTTAGAAGCATTGGCTTCAATGAAAGGTCCAGAGAAGCATGTTTTCGGCAAACATTACAATGTATAAATCTTAAATATGACATATTTAGGAGCAAATCTGGAGCAACACACCAGCATTCATGACAACATTCTGAAAACAGAAACTATATAGTTTAATTTAAAATAGGTTACTAGTACTTTCATGTTTCTTCGTTTATTAAAAAACACTCACTATATTATGTAATACAAATTTACAATTATACTATATTATAAAATTGGGTAGATTATGAATTCAAATTTAAATTATATCTACAAATACCTTCACAGTACCTAAGTACTGTGAAGGTTCTAATTACCTTTCCTCAATTTTGTGTCATAATATTTACTAGATCTGGATGTCAAAATATATAAAAATCTTGATAAAAAATGTATTTTTTTCATCTAAAATACCCCAATAAAAAAATATGAAGCATGTAGGTAGTAACAGTATAATATTAATTAATGATTTTATGTGGTTAATTTAGTTCTTATATTTATGTAAAACATATGAATAGGAGTAATTACTTTGCAAGAAATGTTTATAAGGCAGAGATTGGCGACTTTAATAGAATTTAAATATTTTTGTAAATACCTAGGTCATAAAGTTAAATAAGAAGTCTAAATAATAAATCACTAAAATACACAATTTTTTTGGCATGATAAAAATCATGGATGATAATCAAAGTATATTAAATATTTATCATAAAGACAAGGAGGCAAAAGTTGTCTTCAAGGCTTAATTAGTAGATTATTAATTTAATTGCTTACTAAATAAATAAATAACCCAAAAAGACCAAAACATCAAAATTTATAAATTGTAAATGCATAAGTATATCATAGTACAGTGGATTTTAACAATATTTTACTAATTAAATCGTGATCATTGCTTACTTACGTTTCTTGGTAATACATAATATTTATAAAAAAATATTAAATAATCATTAAGGTTATGTATTTTGACACCCCACAGAACAATTAATTACAGGTATATATTATAAGGGTTAAATCAAATCAATTACAATAACAACCTTCAAGGCTTCAACCTTGACACATGTCAATGTTTTGACATTCAATAGTATCGTTGAAGTCGTAGAGGGAGGATAACCGTTGAAGTTATTAAAAATAGTTATAAAGTTGTCCATGGACCTGTCTGCTTTGGACTTGACCAGTATTTCCCAAAGTGGGCGATAACGCCCCCTTGTGGGCGCTGCAGGCCTAAAGGGGGGCGGTAAGAGACCCAGAAAAAAAATGGGGTCGTTGTGTAGAGGCTTGGGGGGTGATTTGTAATTTCATTTAGCTAGGATGGGGGCGCTAAAAAATAATTTACTCTCAAAGTGGGCAGTAGACATAATAAGTTTGGGAACCCCTGGACTTGACGGACCTGTTTTGGAAAACACTAAGAAAAATTAGACTTGACTTGACTTGACTGACTAGTCTCGGGATCTGCTACTTTTGATTTTAATTTCAATTTTGCCTTTTTTATTTTTAAAAAAAGGTTATTACAGATTGCTATTTTTTACTAATGACACTGGCAAAATCATCGGAGAAGATCTGATGGAGCCAAGACATTAAAAAAGAAGAAGAATAAAGTTGTCCATTAACTCAACTCTATGACTCAACTATTCTCTTGCGACGAGAGTAGTAGATATATTCTCATATATTCTTTTCCCCACCCCCACGAGCCGTTTTTTTTAAAACTAAAATTAGAATAGGGTGTTCGTAGGGCTTCGCAGATTTTATATGTTCGTTATAGTTATTATCCATACTAATATTGTAAAAAAAAGAAAGTTTGTATGTTTCTCAATCTCAAGAATGATTTGGATGTTTGGCGCACAGATAGCGGGCGTAAAGGTGAAAACAAACTGCGGGGCAGAGTATGTATGTAATCACTGCTGCGGGACGCGCGCGGAAGTCGGACGCACAGATTATAAAGTAATATCTGTGGTAATATGTGGTCGGACGCGTCCCGTACATGATAGTTTGTTTTTCCAACTTTATGTTTAATTATTCATATATTTTTTCAGGTGCTATATTTTTAAATTTTTAACGCGGATGAAGTCGCGGGCACCAGCTAGTTGTATAATAATAAACTCAAGTTTTATTTTGTTGATTTATACAGAATCAGAGGGACCTTTTAACATATTTATGGTAATGTGTTACTTATCTGAGAAAATGTACATCACAACACTATTCTTTTGTTTTTAATTTTTTCCATAGGTCACAGATTATTATGTTATCCATAGGTATACTGAATTGATATTCGAACAAATTCGAATGTCGAATGCGGAAGTAAAGCTAAATGAAATATCCGTTTCTCTCTGACTGGGGACAGATTGTCAGATTTGTCAGATTCTTTTTTGTCTGGTTTGACTTGTGTTTTGTGTTGCTATAGTTGTGTGTTGTGTCTTGTGAAATAATAGTGATTTTAACATTTTTACTTTTAAAAATGTCTAAATTATGGTGAATAAACGGCCAATACAAAACAAACCAAGTGAAGCGTATTGAAATAATGGCTTCAAGAGGTGAAAAAGGGAATGGTAATGGCGAAGAGCAAATCGTGGAGGTAAGTTTTGTGGCCTACATATTAATACGAGAGTTATGCATTTAACCCGACTTGCTGCTGATTAATTTATGAAATTTGTAATTACAGACGTTAGCAGAAGTTTTCCGTTGCTTTATTTGTATGGAAAAATTGGTGGATGCCCACCTATGTCCTCATTGTTCAAAATTATGCTGCTACACTTGCGTTCGACGATGGCTCACAGAACAGAGGTCTCAATGTCCTCACTGCCGAGCCTCCCTGCACCTGCACGAGCTAGTCAACTGTCGTTGGGTGGAGGAAGTCACCCAGCAAATAGAGACTATGCAGCAGACTAACTCTGGTCAGAGGGATAGCTACAGAGACAAGTAACGTTTAATTTTTATATTAACTTTGAAATTAAAAATGAAATTGAAATAAGAAAATTAGTTCTTATTAAATAAACTAGCTGAACCCGGCCACGCTTTGTCACAGCAAGCCACAGGAAAGAGCAATTTTATACAGTGAATGTATAAAAATTGTTTTTTTTTTTTATAAAAAATATGGGAAAAAACATATAAGATTATTCCTCTGTAAAAATTTCAAGTCAATGTGTTGGCTAGTTTTTGTGTTTTTGAAGCATACACAAACCAACATAACATTTTTATATATTAGGTATTATATACATATAGATAGACAGCAAGATTAAGGATTAAGGACCATCACCTATAACACAAGCAACTAATGTTGCCTGCTATGTTCTAGCTTTATTTAATTATGATTTCAAAATAAATAAATTTGATAATTTTAATTAATATTGTATATCCATAGATGCCCAACTCACCAAGAGAAGCTAACGGTTTACTGCTGGACATGCCAAATGTGTATCTGCCATCAATGTGCTCTGTGGGGAGGTACACATTCAGGCCACACATTTAAACAGCTGGATGAAGTGTATGAACAACACGTGACACAGATAAGGGACGAAGTGAAACTACTTCGCCGCAGACTTTTGGAATTGATAAGTCTTGTGCAGGAAGTGGTAAGATTGGCTTTGCCATAACAAAACCATGAACAAAATACATTTTATATTTTATACACTGTGTTTCATTGTGAAATAACAGCACTTGTGCATAAATATCACATGTCGTGTGTGCAGAACATGAGGGTAGTAGAGCTCATTCCCGTTATCCTCATCTTTAATCTATTTAGGTTCGCAGCAAATATAATAAAAATTAAATTTGTAAATATTTTATGGGTTTTTTTTAGAAGAGAGGATTCCTTATTATTGCAACAATATTTTAAATTTGATCATAGTATTCAATAAAGTAACTAGGTACCTAACCTACATATGTAACTTTTTGTCTTAGTAGCTTCTCTTAATTAAGTACACAAAGGTTTTTGAAGTGTATTTTACCTTTTCTGAAACATAGAATTCTCTTAAAGTTAAGCTAAATCAACAATAGGGTGATTTGTTCCATAAGATTTTTAACAGATCCTATTCTAATAAGTAATACCAGATTCTATTGCCGGTAGTTATACCAAATACAAATTGGTTAGTATTGCCTAATATATTTTTAAGGTATATTTTTAAGTCTTAGTTAGATACCTTGATAGATTCAAATTAAAGAATATATTTATTATTTTTTCAGGAACGCAATGTGGAATCTGTACGTTCTGCTAAAGATGAGCGTGTTCGAGAAATAAGAAATGCCGTTGAGCTGATGATATCCCGCCTTGACTCGGCCTTGAAGGCCAAGTTGCTCACTCTGATGGGACAAAAGAACAGTCTCACGCAAGAGACTGAGCAACTTGAACATTTGTTACAGGAGGTTGAGCATCAAGTCAATGCCAATACCAAGTAACGATATATTTTTTGACTCTGTTAAGTTTAAATTTTTTATTCGAAATTACATTCAACTACAAACAGATTATATTATTATTCATTTTGTGCAATTTTTATCTTACATTAAAATATGCAGATAGTAAATAGGCCTAGCAAAAAAACAAAGCCCTCTAATTATTTTTTCTTAAAATCTTTTGTATTTTTTATGTATATGTAAGTATTGGTTTCTATGGTAACATTCATATTAAACTAAAAAAATATTATATGACAAAATCTTTCAAAAAATTAATATTGATTAGGGGGTTTAGGCTTATAAGGCTAGTTTAGGCTAACAGTAAAATGGCTATGTTGTGATTTGTGTAGGTGTCTTGTCTACACATAACTTAACTTTTTTTTTATTTTCTAAATTTAATCTATATTTTTTCTATATAAGAATTATTTTGTTTAATATGATTGGGGACAGTGACAATAAATTCACCCTGTATTTATTTTTCTTCAGATCTGAATTGATAGCCAAAAGTGCTGAAATTTTGAAGATGATACATCAAGTACGTAAAAAACCAATGGCAAGCTTTGTCACAGCACCTGTTCCAGCCGATTTTCACAGGTAAATCGACAATTAAATAGCAAATTATTTTTGGAATATTTATTCAGCATCAAATTGCGGTCTGAAGAGTATTTCGTGTTGGAGGGAGGCCATATACTGCGAGCTTATTTAATATCACCCTGGTTCAGGAATATCTGGCACTGTTTAAAAAACATACTTTAGGAAGTGAAGATCACTTATATTATGTTGGCAGAAATATATTAATAATTAAAAAAAATAGAAGCCAGTAAAAGGCAAGTAAAACGTGAATACCTCAAAAAATATAAATGAAAAAAAAGCAGCTATTTTTATTGGATAAACTTATAGGCCACAAGAAACCCAAAAAAAGTATAATTTATTAAAATCCATCAAACCAACAATGAGCGGCCATAACAGGACAGCCATCTGGCAGCAGTAATATGCAGTAACTGAAGAACAACAATAACTGCATGTGTGTTGAGCTTTATAGTGTGAATAAAGAAAACTTTACCCTGTCTCTTTTACATTTTTCTCACTGTTATCTCAGATTGTTGCATCTGTCCACAAAAGGGCGAAAACAACTGTATGTTTTTTTATGAATTAGAAATGTATTGTTTGCAGCGAGATAGTGCCGAGCTACGACAGCAGCACATTCCCGCTGAGCAAGTTCACTCAGCTGCAGCACGCGGCGGCGCCCGTGTACTCGGCGCCGCTGCACGTGCACGGCCTCTGCTGGCGCCTTAAGGTCTACCCCGACGGCAACGGAGTAGTTCGCGGCAACTACCTCTCCGTCTTTCTCGAACTCAGCGCCGGACTGCCTGAGACCTCCAAGTGAGCAACTACTTACAATTCCATAATAATATAAAGAAGGTGTCACAATTTTTGGCCAAGTGGATTGACAAGTTTTGAAGAATCCGCTAGGTGGGTTACTTGCATTCATACTGGCTACACATAATCGTTTCTTGTGTGAGATAACACAGTCGTTTGCTATAAAAGTGTCCAGAATATGCTACAGAAATTTATATAATTGTAATTATAAATAATTTGTCTTCAGTTGCTTTTTTTGTAAACACTTAATTTAGGAATTTTAATGTTTTAAAATGTGACATAATAATTACAAGCACGTCCAAATTAAGGGTGAGCAAGAGGTAAGTGGAGGCATTTGAGTAGTACTAACGCCATTTTATGTGCAGCATGTGACAATATTTCTATGTGCTATGCAAAATTATCTTTCCTAAAAAAAAACTCAATAGATAGGTCCCTTATCGGTATTTCCATTTCAACTTATTTATAAAAAGACATTGTGATTTCATTATTTTCCCTTATTTTTTTTGTTTAATTTATTTTTACTCATTTCCTGAGTACAGATCTTGGAAAATCTCTAACTTTTTTTAAAATTTTATTTATTATTTAAAAAAGATCATCAAAAATTTATCATCAAAAATTTACCATCAAAAAGATAATTCTTGGCATTGATGTTTTGCACGCGCTGTAGAAACTATTGAACCAGAGGCGAAACGCTCCTGCATATGTATTTATAGAGAATTATCAAATTGTTTAAAACAAATAGTTACTTTAGAAAACTATGTATAATCTTTCATTTTAGAAATAAAAATATATGTAAATTATTTTTCTTATCTATGAAAGCTAATTTAAATTGGAAGAAATATTATTGTTCTTAAGAAATCTTAGTCGTAAAATATACAAGTTGTTTTCAGTGTTAACTTTTACTTTCTTAACTTAAAATACATTTGTATAAACTTTAATAATTATAGATAGGTAGAAAAATCTTTTTAATTTCCATATTTCAACATGTTAAAAAATATGTTATCAAATATGTTTTCTTTTTTCTGTCCAAATA
The DNA here is from genome assembly GCA_936446665.2 of Synanthedon andrenaeformis. Taxonomy (NCBI): domain Eukaryota; kingdom Metazoa; phylum Arthropoda; class Insecta; order Lepidoptera; family Sesiidae; genus Synanthedon; species Synanthedon andrenaeformis. Next base: position 2,718,624 of record OW387780.2, on the reverse strand, counting down.
AATCCTAATTTCGTTAGAGTAGCATTGATTAAGTATGCGGTATAATTTTTCCTGATGTTATATCGGTTATATGGAAAAAAGGGACTGCTATAAGCTTTTTTAGTCCGCTGTTTCATATTCTGAAAAATTTGTTAGTTGATTCATTTCATCATTACTACATTCATCCCTTTTTATCTGTGGTTCATCAAGATGTTCGATAAATATAATTTATTGTTTCAATGGATAGATAGATGGATTGTGCTTAGAAATTTGAAAATAAGTTATAAAATTATTGCTGTTTAAATACAACTGCTTACTTAAGTAATTGTTGTTAAAACAGTTAATACAAAGGCAGTAAGAAATCACTCTGAAATATGACTTCCTTGAGCAGAGGATCTTGACATTGACCGATTACCATTAATAATGCATCCATACTAAGCTGTACTGGAATTGTGCCGGTGGCCCTGGAGCAGTTGCGAGTGTTTTTAGTGGTCGTCACTATCACAATGTTAAAAAAACAATACCAAGAAGTAGAAGTGCCTCGACTCGGCCGCGATAGTCGTCATTGAAATCTTCCCAGTTGTTCTGTCTGTCAATGGGTTGATCGTTAGGAGTCCGCGTCGTTACCCTCCTGACTTAAATGCTCGGGCGCTGCTCAACACTGCCAGAATCGTACTTCGGTTTCTGTCCTTGTAGCCCTGAACTCTGACCGACTGTGCATCTGTGCAATGTCCCTCATTGGCTTTTGAAAGGTGGAGACAAGTTAAGTTAATATGAAAATGATTCCCAATTAAGTGTTAATATATTTTATATGTATAGAAAATTAATAATAATAGATTAAATAAAGTATTATTGAGTTAAGTCACAATAAACAATAGTCTGCAATTAATAAATAAAATTTGAAGTTGAATTTCAGCAAAATACACTGAAAATATATTTATTTTCAGGTTATTTTGCTGGTTACAGTATTCTGTATTTGATAAATACAATGCAATATTTATGAGATCAGCTTCATAGAATTTTGTAATGGCGACATGATACTAGATAATAGTGTAGGTATAGTCAACAAGATTAAATTAAATCGAGGTACAATGTGGTTTAAAAAAATATAAACATTCAGGTATGAGTATCGAGTGGAAATGTTGCACCAAGTGTCGCGCGACCCGTCCAAGAACATCGTGCGCGAATTCGCTTCGGACTTCGAAGTGGGCGAGTGTTGGGGCTACAACAGGTTCTTCAGGCTCGATCTGCTCGCTAGCGAGGGCTATCTAAACCCCGATACTGATACTCTTATATTAAGGTATTATTCTGACTGACCTTTATCCCTAATAATACAACGGTATCTGCATATTGAAACCTTAGAAGCAAAAAACGCTCTGTTTTCATGGAATGATGTGTTATTTGCAACTACACTTCACGAATTGTGAACTCGTTGTATTAAGTTGTAAATTTAAGAACTCGTTTTGTAGAAAAATTGTTAGTATATTTTATAATAGCTAGATGTGGCCCTTTTGCAAAGTGTATACTATTTCCAATATAAACTAGTCATTGAATAATTAAAGGATGATGGTAAATCAACGAGGAGACTTGACAAATGTGCACAATAATATGTGATAATTTTATTCTTATAGATTTCAAGTACGTCCTCCCACGTTTTACCAGCGATGCCGCGACCAACAGTGGTACATAAACCAACTTATCACAGTGCAAAATCAACATGTATTGCAAATCACTGATCTCAAGGAGGTAAATGTGACATAATATCGATCACGACGTTTATTAAAGTTAAACTACTATGTCAAGAAAGTACCGGGAATCGGTCAATAAAACACAAAATATGTATTATTTATCCAAATTTATTGTATCGCCTTCAAAATATGCTCCTTCCGAAACTATACACATCGCCATCGAATAACTCAATCATCAAAACATTTTTTTAAACGATTTTTTTTGTAATCGACTTCACTGCTTGCTGCGAATTCTCTTTTATATCTTCTATCGACTGAAAACGGGTGCCTCGAAGTGGTAATTTGAGCTTTTGAAAAAGAAAAAAAGTCGCTTGGAGCCATATCAGGGAATACGGTGGTTGTTCCAAAAGATTTGTTGAGTTTTTCCGCAAAACACACGACGTGAACTGACAAAATAGCGCTCTGTAAATTAACTAAATTACCTATGGCGTTCAAACTCTTCGTGAATATAGAGGGACAGTTGTGCCGACATAGCGACAAAACTAATTTCGACGATCCCTTTAAGTTGGCTTTTTTAAAAATCAATTCCCGGTACTTATTTGACAGAATGTAAATCATCTGAATGTTAAATCGTAAAAACACGAAAAGTTATTCACGGATCTACAATTACTATTAGTGTTTCTATTATTTTATTAAATACCTGTCTGATTGTCAATTAAAATAAATTTACCGTTAGATGTTTTATTTCAGATGGTTTAGATTTCCGAAAAACACTAATAGCAATTTTATCAAATAGAAATTGTTATTTCACATTTCTTAACATTATTTTTAACGACGACGTATTTTAATATATATTTTTTTAAAGTTACACTCCATTAACCGACCTCATAAACCAGCTATTGTCAGTGAATTGAGTACTGTTATTGAGTTTTTAATTTTTACGCAGCGTCTGACACTAGAGATGTCTCGTAATTCGATTACGCAACCGAGCGGCGTGACGGGGACAGGGAGCACCCATGCGAGCCCCGGGCCACTGGTCAGCCCCCTCACTGGGCTTCACGCGACCCCCGCAGCCGACAACCCCGCGCAGAACAACCCCGTCGACGGTAACCCGGCGACCGTCTCCTTGCTCTACACCAACCGGTGGAAGTTCAACGTTGGATCCAGGCTTCCCGTACCGCCAAGTGAGTGGACAACGTCTACTTTGCACGACGGTGTATTTAAATTATTGCGGTATGTAGGTAAATTCGACTATAATTAAGTGTCAGATGTTTTGAAAAGAGCCCTGAAAAACTGCTTCGTGCTTTAAATATTGAAGTATTGGTGTCACTAGCAGGTGTGCCGGTGTTCAGCGAGGACACCCGAAACCACGAGGCGTCTAGCTTGCCCCCGTACGGGTACGCGGGCGGAGCGCCCATCGACTACTCCAAAGCCTTCAACCGACGCACCGTAGCTCACAGCCAGATCGACTGTATGCCCTCCACCTCAAGGTGTGTACAATTCTACACATTTCTCTTTACTCGTCAAGCCATTTCTAGTCAAAAGACTTTTTAATTATTTTATCATCGATAGAACAACTACAAAAAATAAGTCAATAAAAATTTTGTGTATTAAGAATTCCTGTGTATATTAAAAAATTCAAAAAGAGTGGCGTGTTGGTTTTATTTATTTTATGTAAAGCGCGTCCTCACGAATGTAGGTCATTGACACAAGCATGGCTATAGGTGCAGCATTTTCGCTGCCTATATAGTCGGATAAAAGGTAAGGGATTGGTAGGGTATAGGGAAATGGGCTCTGGCATCCCTTTCTCGCTCAGAGAACACGTGTTGTTATTTTACGGTGATCTTCTTAAAGGGGGTGATTACTGCTGCAAAGTTGAGCTGCTCAATTTTTGACAGCGAAACCTAGTATTTCACACTTATAAACTAGAGGATTATTTTGTGGCACATGTGCAGGCGTCCTAAGAGACGCGTCGATTGTTTTTAAGGTCTGGTGCGGGTGCGGACAGCATGGCGCTAGTGAGCTTGCACACGCTGTTGAGCACCGCGAACGCGCCACACACGCCGAACCGTAGTGCGCACGCCAAGTGTAGCGCCAAGCGGCGTCTTCCATCCAAGGACTGCTCACTCACTGGTCAGTTGCTTGTAGCCCACTCGTCTTTCCCATATGTATGTATTAGATGGCCCAGTGTTCTTTGTACCACCTGAAATTGATTTGTATGTAACTCTTTAAGCGATTATCAATCCTGATCAACCTTCCAATTCATTTATATTGATAATATTGTAGTGAATACTGTAAAACGACACTTTTTTTTTCAGTCGTTAAAATCTTTCCAACTTACTTTGAGAACTTTACAGTATTGATTGAAATCCTCAAACTAAGTCCCTGGAGTCTCGTTGAATAAAGATTAACGATTTATACAACCACACGGAATGAATAACGCCATAATTGCCATTTTATAGATGCAGGTTACATTTTCGTTCAACGTTAGAGCAAGTGAAGTGATCATAATTTCCAATTCACACATTGATCTAACTAATCGGTCACCGGGATGTTTAGGCCATTGCGCCAGCCGACCGGTCGAGTTCCAACCAAAGGGTCTATGTCTTAGCAATGGCCAAGACAAAGCGTTTGAACTGTATTGTTGAAACGTGAAGTATCGTGTGTTAGCTGTGAGCGTGCCCACATGCGAGAGTTCGAGTGCCGCCGGCGGTTCGGCTCCGTTGTGCGCGTCGGCGTCGTCGCCCGAGCTGGGCGCCACCGCGCCGCCCACCGACAAGCCGCCCGCTCCGCCCGCCACAAACACCGCACCCTCCCCGCACACTGTCGCCGTCGCCGTCTCGGAGTCTAGCAGCGACACAGGGGTGAGTCCACATTTGACCACTCTCCAGAAAGAGCGAAATGGGGTGATGCCTGTCTATTCCTCTATCTCGTGGGGGTCTTTTATGTTAAGGTCGACAAACAGGCTGATGTCCACTTGGTGCCGACACAAGCTGCCGACCATAGTTGGATTAATCCGGGACCGGTAACCGAACCCATGACTCTTGAGACAGAGCGTTAAGGCAAGCACCCTAACTGCTCATCAATTGGGCTGTCTATGAATTTTAATTTAATTAAATTGGTTTAGAAGCCTCCATAACTAATGGATCATAACAATAAATTGATCTTGATATGATTATCTATTCCACTCTTACCAAAATTCGCTATTAAGTGTTTACATGCGCTTCCTTCACACAGGATATAGCCTTCTGCGAACTGGAACTATTCGCAGACGAAAACAATCCCCTGAGTCACATCGACGAGAATTCCAACGAGGAGAACGACGTCGACGACGAAACAATGTCAGGTGAGTGCCTTCTCTCGCTACCGCTCCCCCGCTGTACTCCCAATGTCCTATCACTACTCCCTCCCGTCCCTCCGTGCAGATGAGACGAGCGGGACGAGCGCGAGCAGCAGCAGCGGCAGCGACGCGGAGTGTTGCTCGTGCAGTGAGACGGATATGAGAGGCGCGCCGCGCTCGGCGTCGGACGGGGCGTGCTTTACGCGCCTCTACTACCGCCGACGCCGCCGCTGCCCCCACCACCCCTACCGCCCTGGCCCCTGCCGCTCCACCTCCTACCGCTCCGCGGCCTACCGCCGGAAGAGCCCGTCTTCTCTAAAGTCCGAGGACGCCTAGGGCCTCCCTTTCCACAACATTTGATACATATCTAGATACATATTGATACATTTGATATGTATCAATTAATAGATGTTTAGCTGATTATTTTGGTTTTCTTTTATTTCTAATTTTATTTTGTTTAAATAATTCTGTACCTACTAGATTTTTGTTTTCTTTATAAATTAGAAGTAAATATGGAGGAAAAAAATTGGAAAGTTAAGCCCAGTTCCAGAATCGGAGTGTAAATTGTTTTTCTTTTTCTTCTAATCTTATTCGGTACTGGGTTTTATGTTTTCGTCATAAATTAATAGTTAATCTGGAGGAACAATATGGAAAATGTATAAGCTCAGTCCCAGGAACCAGTGTACACTGTTTTTATTTTATTTTATTTTATTTTGTCAAAATAACTCGCTACTTGGTTTTTGTTTTCTTCATAAACCACATAGTTGTAAAATTAGTAGAAAACTAGTAAAAAATAAAATTGGAAAGTTATAAGCCCAGGCCCAGGAATTAGACTAGTGTAAAATTAGTTTTCATTTGTTTTTTTTTCCTTTGTTACAATTATTTCATATCCGTCTTTGTAGACGTTCACTCAAATATATGATTTCATAAATGTGACACTTTATTTTGTGCCCGTTTACACCGAAACATGTGAAGACTGTGTAAGTAGCTAACTTTGTTTCAGAGGGTGACCGTCTGACTGTGTTTCCTAAACCTTACCTGTATGAAATACGCTATTCTGTAAATGAAAGAAAAAAAAAAAGTTTATTCATACCCACTTAATATTATAAATGTGAAAGTACCTATGTCTGTCTGTTACCTTTACACGCCTTAACTATTCAACTGATAATCATGAAATATTTCATGATATCATGAAGATATTCATGAAATATCATCCAGACAAAAAGTGCTGTACTTACCGTACCCAAGGGACCATATTTGTACATATAAAAAAAATTCAGCTTCCGTATGTTTGTGTCCACAAAACTTGAAAACTAGCTGATGGATTGACTTGAATTCTTGTACATAACATTGCATTTAAACAGAAAATTACATAATATACTTTTTATAATATTTGACTGAGCCACAGCGAAGGGTGGCCGGATTCAGCTAGTATAAAAATTTAAAATCTAACGTCTGGCGAAACCGTAACAGGCATAAAGATTGAATAAATTATTGTTCATATATCTTGGGCGTTATATTTTAAATTTTTCGAAAATTGCGCGACGACGAAATCGTGGTCACCAGCTAGTATCAAATAAATAAATTAGTCACAGGTTAAGAAGCCAGGTTGTACTCGGTCACCCGATCTGCTCTATCGTCGTTTGCGGTGGTGTTGCGAAGAATGATAATGTCTTGTTTCCAGGTGAGAACGACATAGAGGGCGCGTGCGTGTTGGAGCAATCAAGCGTGGAAGCCGGATCGGACCTTCTGAGGCGTTTGCTGTGCGCGGTTGACCGGCACGGGGCCGGCCACGTGACGCCGGCCAGCTCGGACGGGCCGGCGGCCGGGGCCCCCGCGCGTCACGCCCGCGACCCGCAGATGTCGACCGCCGCCCACACCGACATGCTTCTCCTCAACTTGATGCGCATGAACGGACTTGCGCCCAAACACAGTGAGTCATCTTCCTACTAAGCATTCGCCTTTCGTATTTTTGACGAGCCCCTTAAACGAGTGGTTATTGTTAACGGCAACGGGCCGACGTCCGTCAGGGAGTGTTCTTTAGAAAAGTATGCGTGTTAAGGAATACGCACAGGTTCGTGACCGAACGTGACCCCTTGATTTTCAAAAAGTGCTTAAACTTATAATAAATATTGATCAATTTTTTTTTATTTTACATGAACATAACTGGATGACAATGTAAATATTTATATTTAAATAATGCCGCCTAAGCACGTGGTTTGTATGACGTCATATTATTCTGTCAGAAATTTGTAATAGTTGTATTAATTGTAATCCAGGTGTGAAAGGTGCCTGTCCATTGAGGTGTTCAACCCCGCTGGGTTGTGCAGTGTGCGCGCCGGAGAACACTTCCAGCGGCGGGTGCGCCACAGGTTCTTCCCGGCACGGAGGGCACAATGGGCACACTGGGCACGGCGGACACGGCGGGCACAGTGGGCACGAACATGGCGCCCGTTCGCGCCGTTCTCCCTATCACAATCACCAGTTGTCACCTGGACAACTGCCGCGACATTATCGCAATTATTCGAGTAAGTATGATTTGTACCCAGTTGATTGAACGATTTTGAATTATACTTATATAATATTGCATAGGTATTAACATTTCGGTGTTTGTCGATACTTAATGATACTTAATATTAAAATTTGCAAAGGGAATTTTCGTGGATTGTTACTACGCTTTTTTATATTGTGTTCATAAGGTTATGATAACGCAAAAGGAAACATTATTAATTTATTCATTAACTGTTAGTGTTATGGCGTTGTAGTGAGGTCTTTTCGATTATTGTCTTCGATTTTATTAAATTACTCCGATTAGTTGGATTTTGTATAAAAAGATATTAGTAAAGATTTAATGTGAAATGCTTGTTGACAGGAGAGCCGGAACCTTCCGGTGGGGCCGTAGCGTCCGGCAATTCATCAGCGCTGGACATGACTGATATGAGTCTCGCTCTGCACGACTACTGGCCTTCGGTTTCATCTATCAGCGACACCGATGAGATGCTGCAAGACTATAATGTAACTATATATAACACACAACAACCTCGTGCTTAGTCAGTTTCCTACTAATATTAAAATGCGAAAGTTTGTGAGGATGGATGGATGTATAGATGTATGTTTGTTTGTTACTATTTCACCTAGAAACTACAGAACGGATTTGGATGAAGTTTGGTCGTCACAGCGATATTATTGTTAATCTATTTTACAGGACACGCTGTTCGATAAGTTGCTGAGCAGTTTTTTGGTGGATGGTGCGAGCGGTGCGGGGGGCGAGGGTGAGGCGTGCGCGGTTGGGGGGCGCCCCCCCACGCCCCCCGTGCAGCCGTGGAGCCCCGCGGCCCCCAAGGCGGCCGCCAACAGCCCCGACGTAGATTGACTACAAGAACGCCACCGCCACCGTCACCGGCGCCGCGATCGCACCGACTGCACCAATCACACCAACCACCTCGACCGCGCCTTCCGCATCGACCGCACGCTCCGCATCGACCACGCCCGCAGCTTCCGGCGCGAGTACCAACACTGACTACGCAAGTTTTGCCGGTAAAAACTTGATTGTAGTATTAGCGTTCGAAGCCTCAAATCTGATTCTATGAAATGAATGAAATACATCATCTCGTCTAATAATTATTTTGCGGCTTCGAACAGTTACAATAGGATACAGGCCACAGGCATATGTGGTGATGCACCAATATGCTTGACATGTCTTCGAAGATTACTGGTCTGATTACACAGGTAAATTTACACACAAGAGGTTTTCCTTCGACTTAAAAATATTTAAAAAAAAAACGAAATTTCCAAATATTTACAAGAAGTTGAAACGTCTAATTGCAGGCCAGAAGTCTTTCAAGTGCAATTGTGGCACGTTAAATGTCATTTGTAATTACAAATTTTGGGCATTCACATAGTTTTAATTGTTTAAAACGATCTCTCTAACAGACATGTTTGATTTTTTTCTGCATTAAGTGGAAATCAAATTTCGATTTAGTAGTGTGTATGTTTTAAAACAAACCCAACAGTGGTTTCGGTGTTTTAAAAGTATGTATATTTAAAATAAATAAAAATTAAAGGTTTATCTCGCTATAGCGAAAAAGCTCAATAAATGAATACCAGAAAATAATTCACTGCCCCATAGTGCCTGCGTTTCGAAATGCAAAACGACTAAATATTTCATTTGTTGAGAAATATAGGTAAGTATACCAAGAACTATTGATATTCTAAACTAATGTCAACAATTAAATGGCAAACCGATTTTTTATATTCAAGTTTGCTTAAAATATTGAAAAAAATAGAAACAATTTTTAACATTACTGTCATTTAAAAATATATATTCGCTTACAAATGATTTTATTATATACTACAGAAGCGGTATTACTTATTTTCAATCGACGAAAACGAAAAAAAAAGACGGAGGAGGTTCTCAATTCGACGCGTATATATTTTTTTTTACCTATGACCACGCATAACTTTTTACAGAGTAGTCCGATTTTGATAATTCTTTTTTTATTGGAAAGTGTATAAAGTTAGTCCCATATAAATTTGGAAAAACAATTCCAACTCTAAGGGTAGGAAAACAGGGGATGATCGATTGTTCACTCACTGATTGTAATGTATGACCAAGCATAATGATAATTCTTTTTTTATCGGATAGAGGGTATACCTCGAAGTTGGTCTCATATAAATTTTGAAATGAAAAAAAAAAATCCTACCCTAAGGGTGGGAAAATGGGGGTGATTTATTGTTCACTAACAGATTTTAATGCTGAGTTGTGTATTACAATTAAAAAAAAAACATAATCAAAAATTAAGCATGTAGTAATTAGTAGATTATAGTAACAAAAAATTATAAAATAAAAACTTTTTAACAAAAAAAATAAACCGCCGAAAAAACTGAAAAGCAAAAAATAATAAACCTTTTTTTTATTTTACCTCAATAACTAAGTACTTATACTAATGTACTATATCTAAGTAATTTTGAGTCTGCGCCAAACAAGCAAATTAATTAATTCAGTTTTTTCGGCGGTTTAATTTTTTTTGTTAAATATTCGTTTCTATAAGTATTCATATTATTGTTTTTGCATTTATTATTCATTTCTTAGTCATTCGTAATAAATAGTGATTAAAAAAATTTATTAGATAAGTTTCTGTACGAATCAAAGAAAAATATAAAAAGATTTAGGATATTGTCATAAATCTGTTTTTCAGAAATATAAGTTACTATTATGAAAAGTAATGTTGATTTAACAGTTTGTTGCTAGATCCAAAATGATAAATCTGATATTTGCAATGTCGGATTTTTTTTAAATTTTATTATACGAATTTTTAACTTGAACTTGTGAAAGAATATCGCAATAGAACTTGGTTGAAAAGTATTCATATTAATATTTAATGCAGTTTATGTTGTAATTGTAAATATTTAATACTTGACGTGTTCTTGTATTATCACTCAATAGTAACATGTTTCTTATTAGAAGTCATAAAAAATTTCAAAATCTAACTCATGATTCTATTTATTTTTACTGTACAAATAAATACATTGGGATTTAATCCTTATCTTGATATAGGTAGAGTGAATATGGGAATGATTTCAAATTTAATTTTAATATTAATGAGTGGTTAGATATTTTAAGAGCCAACTATCTTTTACAGGGGATATTTTTATGGAAGTGATATCATCTATTAATTTAAAAAAGTACATTTAAATTTAACAAAAGGCGGAAATCAGTTTAATTTGATATATTGGAATGAAACATCTTTTTGTCTCTACTTTACAAGACTTAACGTAGAATGACTCGTATGGCTCAATTATGGCTATTACTGATTTTTATTTTTCCTCTGTTAAGTCCTTTTTAAATTTAAAAGTTTGTCTAAAAAGTCTAATATCTGAAGAAAATTGATTTTCTACTCTAATAAAATTGTTGCAGAAATATGGATATTTTTGCATACAAATTCCATTTGGCTGCTAAAATGTTGACTACAAGACACTTGTTTCACAGTTGTTATTCTAAAGTATAACTTGATAGATTTCTTTCATATTTTGTCGAGTAGTCCAGTAGATTGTGTGTTAGGCTGTTGCTAAATAAGATATTGTCATCGTGGAAGTTGTTTCCTTGGCTATACCAATAAATAAACTCGTAGTAATATTTCATTATTTTACAATTTAATAACCAATTCCTTGTATACTGATTTAATGTATCGTAAAGGTCTGCAACTGCATGCAAAAGAATTTTTCAATATATAAAATTCATAAATCCGAAATAGCTGAACTGTTTTTATGAAAATTTTATGAATGTGTATGGTTGATACCAGAAAAGTTAGTTAAACAATAAAAAAAATAAGTACCTACACTTCGTCAAATCATGAGTGTCAATAAACGTCGAGTGTCTTTATTCGGTAAAATATTATTTTTAATTAGTCTATTTTGTTTTTGTTCCTGAAATATTTTGAACCGGGAATTGTTGTCTAATGTGTGCGAATCTACTTTAATAGAGAATTTTAGTTATGAGTGTAACATTACATTAAATCGGTTTCATAAGAATGCGTTACGGATTAACTAATTAAAGTGTTGTGTTAATAAAAATACAAATGATATTAATTAATTTTCTTCATTGTATGCCGTAATGTATCTGAAATTCGTTGCATATTTTTGTGTTAATATAATAAATTGATATAAATTATGGGTAGATTTCAAAGTCTACTTAAAGGTATTTTACAGCAAGACACAATATTGTAAAATAAAAACACTTGGTTGTTAATGATTCTTACAAGAGTATATAGTGTTATTGTTTGTCTTAACGTTTTTGTTAACTAAACGGTGAATTGGACAAAACTTCGAAAAAATAGGTAATGCTTTGCTTTACAGTGATTTTTTTTTAAATTTTAACTAGATTTATTATGTAATTATGGAAATCCGTAACTTAGTATGTTGTGAAGGTATGATTGTGAACTATGCCTATGATTGTGAACTATGATTTTAACAATCATTATGATATACGTATTGTTGAAAAATGGCTTGTTGGATATGTCTTCATTTCTCCTCCAGCTTTCGACCAATGTTAACGAGCTATGCTTATTTAGTTTCGACAAATTTATATTTTGTGAGAAATTTTATATTACTACTAGTAGCTAGCTTACAGGGCATGGTTCTAGAACTGCACATTAATTTAATTTTTAATGTAGATCGTTTCGACTGAGAAGTTCAAAAGATGTGATCATATGTTTAGGAATGATGGGAGTTTTATATTGTTCTTTAAAATCTATCTGATAGTCGATATCATTTGAAATAATAGTGAAATCTATGTATTGGTATAGTATTGATGTTACATAATATTTATACACCATATAACGTGTAATAAAGCTAAAATAGATTGGAAAATATTGGGTTTTTTTTTCTATTACCTACACTTTCTAAGAAATATCTGGAATATGGAACAGACATAACGGAATTTAACATGGAAAATCATTTTAGCGAATGATAACGAGCAGAAAGGAGACGGAGGTAAAACTGGATGAAATGTTAGTTAGGGTGACAAAAATGATATCGAATAACCTTGTTGTCACATGGACTTATATGCTGTGTCTGTCGTTCTGCAGGTGGGCAACTTAAGTGCCTATCGTCGCCTATTTTACTGCAAACACCCATTGTGGATGCAATCTTGCTTCTGACCCTGAACTGACCCCTGAAAGGGTCGAACTGTAGGAAAGTACAGGTACGAGAAGGAAAATGGGCTGTGGTATCCCTTATTTGCGCATCGAAACAACATCAATAGGAGATGTTTCTATATTTCACAATGCCGTCTTCTCTATGGGGGTGGTCACTGTAGCCTATTCGAATATCTCTATGGACTATGTGTCAATGGTTCTGTTGATCTGTATCAATTGATTGAATATTAATTACTCATGGTAATCCTTCTACTGTAAAAAAATCATATTTTCAAATTATTTGCTGGAGTTAGCATTAGTAATTTCGAATAAGAATATTCTTTATTAAAATTTGTCTTTAAGGGTAAGTAGGTACCTACTTACTAAATATTTCATAGAAGCAATTATTATTCCATGGTACAATAAATTCATCTTTATCGACGCAAAACTGGACTTGAGTGTCCAGTGTTTAATAAATGCCCAAAAATTTTAATTTTTTTTAAACAAACTGGGATAAAAAGAAACAAAAAACTGTTGAGTTCATTTGAATCAATATTTTATTTTGATTTCTCCAAAATATACACAATGACAAGTATTGTAGATCTGGCTAGAACCATTATAGCAAAATGTCTTTAGAGGTGTTTATTTTAAATTTCATAATTGATTACACGAAGAAGATGAAGATGAAAGGTATACGCTCGCACCTGACTCTGCATAGAGCATACACTAGAATGTCCCTACAATTAAATGATATATTTACAAATAAAACTTTTAAAAAGGAACGCTTTGCAAACATTCAACAAACTGAGATCGTCTTAAAATAAAGATGGTAAGTATAATTTTAAAAGTTACTGAACGAAAGTCTAAAACATCATTTTGCAGTCAGACATTAGCTATTTACAATTTTTAATTCATTAAAAAAAATTGCGCCAAATCACGTTTTACAGCTTTCGCAAATAAATAACAATCGAATTTAGCCTAAAATACTTCTCTTTGATAAACAAAACAATAAAAAATAATTGCATTCAACAAAGCTACAATAACAAATTTAATATAAATTAATCATAATAAAGAAATATACAATTTATACAAAGCTAAAGGGATCACTTTTATTATTATCACTGTAGTGTACCGTTAACATCGGTTAGTTGCATACAATATCATATTTAGTGTACTCAATACATCGTTATATCATTATCATTTATTGCGTTTATTTATTTACAAATTAATCTAAATTATACAGCGATGTCAATGTATGTTTATTCAAAAACCGCTAGGGGTCAAACTACAGGGTAACTTTAAAATGTATAAGCATGCGCGATATTCAAGAAAAAATTGTGCATAAAATCGAATAACCTCTAAAACTATTGCAAAGGCAAGTACATGGTGTATGCCCCAATCTGTTTGTATTTTAATTACTATTCAAAAATTGAAGAGTACCTACCTAACATATATACTTAGTAGCTATCTCTTAAATATTATGTGGTGTTACAATTTCCTGGTCGTTTGCACCGAGCCGGTTACATATTCAACACTTAACGAACTACAAATCGAAGCCGAGGCGTACGTAACTAATCAGTATAATTAACTCTATGTGCTATAAATATACGTATTCCTAGTAGCACTAAACATAATTATGCTTTATTTTGCACTCTTTTGCACACCAATGTTACAAGTTTGTGGTGTTTGTCTTCGCGAACTTACAGAGGGGGAGCCAAGGCGTGCGTCTCACAGCTCGAGCCTGAAGACACGCCTCGAGGCATTCATCGATACGTTTCTTCACACTTGTATTCATCGCAGTTCAACATGTCGGCTCATTATCATTCTTTGGCATTATTTAGTGCGCTAAAACAATTAGGCGTTCATCTTTCGTTTCCAAATAGTACATTTTTCATTCGAATTTTCTTTTGTGTATACTACAGAGTAAAGTAAATATTTTTTTAATAAGGATTAGTCTACTTCCTTGTTACAAGATATCGATGGAATTTACTAAACTTTAGTACGATTTATGTATGTCTTATTATGTCAGTGACTCGAGTATTATTATAAATTAAAATACAGTTAGACATTTGTGACCTAAACTATTCAGTCGATTGAATCGAATCAAATTTAATAATAGCCTCTCTCGTACTCTACGTTTGGAACCGTGAAACGTTTTTACATCTGCTGACAAAAGGCTTCGAGGCGGACGGCACTGCCACTCGCGGAAGTCGCGTAGCCGATCGGCCCGCCCGATATGTGTCGCAACCGCAACGGATGTTGCGACGGTGCGTATAAATTGACGGGGGAGCTGCTTAGAGGGAGTGACGGCGCGAGCGTCACACGTGTGACTCGAGTGGGGGTCTCGGCGGAGGCACGAGAGGGGCCAAAGCACCCCACGGCCCCCACGCGCCCCCTTCCGCCCCCGTTGTCAGATCGGGGGACGAGGTGCGAGTGTGTCGCACGCTCCATCCGTCCTTATCGAAATCCTTCGTACCGCCGACCGTGTGTCGCCGCTTAATTCCACGCTCCGGCATTCCATTCTTCCGCTTTAGTTTGGTGGAGCGCCACGCTCCCGCCTCCCGCCTTCGCACCGCGTTCGACTCGCCCTTCCCCGACCGCTCGCCCTTATTGAGCGATTCGGAGCGCTGCAATCTCGCTTCGCGACAGTTGAGGCTCTCGGAGCGAAGCACGCGTCCCTCATTACGCTCTGTCTCTCTGTTGAGCGACTCGGAGCGTTTCAACTTGGCACCGTCTGCGTCCTTGCGGCCTTTCTCGTCTTCGCGCTCGTTGTCCAACGCAGCGCTGTTTCGTTTCGCGCATTCAGTGTTGGAGAGACGGCCGTTGCCGTATGCTGAGGCGTGAAGGATGCGCTCACTCGCGTCGGCGCTGGAGTCGTTGGAGTGCGCGTCCGCGTCGTTGTCGTCGGCGTGGTCGTCGTGATTGGCCTCGTTTGGAATGATGCAGTTCTCTTTCTCGGAATCGTCGCCGTCGTCTCGCGGTCGACGATGTCTAGTCCAGGCCCGAGCGTCGGGTTCGTCGGTGCTGCTGGAAGAGGAATGGCGATGGTCCCTCGCGAGCCACGCCGCCTTGAGCTCGTGCGCGCGCACGGCCGGCGACACGCGCTCGTGCAGACTGCCCTCGGATGGCGAGCTGCCGCTGGACTTGCTCTCCTCGTTCTCCTGGCATTCGTCGGCGTAGGGAATGCTGCCGTCGTCGAGCGGCGACGCGTTGTTCAACGACCGAAGCTTCTGGTCGAAAGTGCTCGTCAGGGTCGACACCAAATCTCCGGCTCCTGTGCGGCAAACGTTCAGAGTTAACTTAATGCCGAAAAAGCGATGAGTGTTAGACACGTAAATATTAAGTAAGCGTGGTTAAGTCGTCGCAGTTAGGTTCGTGAACGACAAGAGTTGATGAACGATGATGAATGAGATATGTACAAACGGATGCGATGATGTCACGACGACCTACGAACACTGAACGATGCACGATCGCAAGCCGTGCTGTCAGCAGCCGCCGTTCAAAGCGTTAGTCGTTCGAGAACCGCTGAATTCGTTCACAAGAA
Organism: Synanthedon andrenaeformis; assembly: GCA_936446665.2. Classification (NCBI taxonomy): domain Eukaryota; kingdom Metazoa; phylum Arthropoda; class Insecta; order Lepidoptera; family Sesiidae; genus Synanthedon; species Synanthedon andrenaeformis. Next base: position 2,702,439 of record OW387780.2, on the reverse strand, counting down.
TTTCTCTTTCAAACATAGAACGATAGGCGTTCGTGTGCCGCGTAAAAGCCACAAAACGCCGATAGCTCTACGTAAGCTTACGACAAAATTCATTTCAACAAATTTAGTGGAACCGCACTCGTTCGCGTCACGCACACATTTGCAACACGCACGCTCACATTCCTATACCTTTTAATGCGAAAAGAAAGGGATTGCCGTGTTTACTCTCTGACGTCAGTACTGGAAACCTAGTGAAGAGCAAATAGATATATTTAAACTCTACGATAGTAAAACATAAACAAGGGTGCTCGGGAAGTAGATGCGGGTTGCGAAGAATTTCACAAATAAATAAGTGAAAAAGAAAGCGAAATATTCGTACCATCGACGGAGAAGTTGTTGAGCGCGTGAGTGTGCCGCGAGAGCTCCTGTCGCCCGCGGCCCAGCGCCGACATCGTCTCCATTTCCAGCCTGCAGCAGACAACAATCATATTTGCACAAATATTCATACTTTTTTACTCATAGGCAACTCCTTTATTTTGTTGAGAGGTGACTCACTTGTTGAGCCTGTCGTGCGGTCGGTTGTAGGGATGCGGCAGGCCGTCGTAGTCTGCCAGCGAGGTGGTCAGGTGCGCGGGGGGCGAGGTGAGGGGCGAGGCGGGGGGAGATCCTCCCGGAGACGACTCCCTCTCCCCTCTCCGCTTCTCCGCCTCTATCCACTTCTTGCTTTCGGAGGAAGGTTTCGAACGCGGCTTGCGTTGGATCTTACGATTCGCAGCCGATATTATTGAAGAGACGATATCCCGTGTCGATACGTCTTTGCCTGAAAATTATTGACCGTTACTTTTTAAATTAAAAGTTTCAATCGTATTAGTAAATTGAGTAACGCGTGTGACGTAAAATTAGTAAATAAATTCGAATTTCTAATCTAAGGTTTTTTTAAATTCTACATTTTATGTTGGAAATACTTCACCGCCACATTAATACCATACACAAGCGATGAGATACAATCATGACAGGAACATTCCGTACGAAGCTACTAACCTCGCAAGAGTTATAAGCAGAGCGTCTATCGATCGTTTATTCATAGCAAGTCACACCAATATCAATTAAAAAAAAGTAACCTTCAATCTTCTTAACATTATGTATGAGCAGGTCTCTCGATGGCGCGGGGGCGGGGGACAGCTCGTCGGCGGTGGGCAGCGGGTCCACGGGCGGCTCACCTTCCTCCTCTTCGAAGTACCAGTCGTACTGTTACCGAACACATTATCGTCAGAATATCGTAATGGTTGAATCCTTCACTATAATGTGCGATGATGCTACGTACGTGTGTGAGAAATGATTCGATGATACGACACTGGCTGGACATGTCGTTGACCATCGCCAGCATGTCGTCGCTGGCCGCTCGGACCAGCGTGGGTCCGAACACGATGGCCAAGTTTCGCGCTTCCATCTTGTTGTATTCGGAGTTGTCGACGACGTTGCGCAAATGTTGGATCAGGTACTTGAGTGTTTCGTAGTGAGCCTCCGGCAAAGCGTGCACCAGTCGGCGGAGACCTCTCGCTCGCTCCGGAGAACGATCCGCGGCTGGAAATTAACATTTCGACGAATGAGTATCCACAGGTCTGATTTAGTGCTAGTGCTATATTTGAACAGGTGTAGTTGAGTACAATATAACTTCCGGGGATGCGTCAAGGCACCAAAGTCGTCCTGCTCCGTCAAACATGTGCCAAAACTCTTGTCTCAAATATCAAAATCATCTAACCAATTAGGAAACAACATCGTCTCTACTAATCGCTGGAATATAACTTTCGGCGTTTCTATAACCTGGTATCCTGGCATCCCCTAATATCGTTTAGCTAAGGTTGAGGTTTTGAAAAAAATACGCACCAATGAAGGCCGGATATAGTTCGGCGGTGAGCAAAGGATCGGGTAGCCTCCTGAGGTATGCCTTGAGCAGACTAGAGGCGACATGGACATCGGTCCACTTGGCGTCTCCGGGGGGTGGAGGCTCTCCGCGGTCGAGTGCCGCCGCCAGCGCCGCCACTCCGGCTGCGTTGCCCGGAACTCGGTACACACCCACCGTACGGAGACCGTAGGCCTGTGGAAAAATGATTTCTTTTACTATTCTTTTTTTAACTTAAAACAAAAGAGCGGACAATAATCGATCTATATGTAGGTAACTATGTTACATTTCTAAACGAGTGATTTCAATATCACTAGTGTTACAAGAGTTACAAGGGAACAGTTTTAGGTTTTCAAAATTTATCACCATTTATTTTTGGTACACCATACTTAAAATAAAACAAGTTACGTTTAACGCACTAACTTCACCAGATCGTAGCGATGGATGTAGATAAATGTTCTTAATCTTATATGTCAAAAAAGAATTTTTATAGAGATCGAAGCAATCAATTTATTTACCTTATTTAATGGTAGACTAATTAAAAATATTTATCCTCTCCGACTGTAATATTTTGAGTAAAAATTACCTAAGCACGGAAATATGAAAAGTGTTTAATGTTTAAGTTACCTCAACAGCCTGGGCGGGCAATGAGACAGCGCGTGGCACCAAGGGGTGCTCGGGGTCCGTGGGACATCTCTCGAGTGGCGCTCCGAGCCAACCGCCGTTTCCCGTGTTGGGCGCAGGGGACGTAGTCGTAGCGCCCCCGTGCATCCGTCGCAACTGCTTCGCCATTCGACCCTTCCACGTCTTGTTCTTGGGGGACGAAGGCAGTGTTGGCGTTGGTGGCCCTGAAAACAATACACATTTTTTAAAATCGTCTGTTAACGCCTGACAGTCTAGGAAAAAAAAACAAGCTTCGGTTATAGTAACACTCTTTGGTTGGTAATTAGAGCACTATCCTCTTGGAACATAATGGCGACGGAAAGTCCTCAATACATGGAAGTGCTAATAATTAATGTAAAAAGTAAGCGTCTTTGCATTGAAGAATTTTAAACGTATAATTAAAATTACAATTAATTTTGATAGATTGTAATCTTCTATAATATAAAAATGAATCCCTAAATGTGTTGCTAAGCGCAAAACTCGAGAACGGGTGGACCGATTTTAATTCTGTCTTCACTCATGGATAGAGGGATAATCAGGGAAGGTTTTTACGTAAAAAAATGCACCCCGGGCGAAGCCGGGAGCGGTCCGCTAGTATGTAATAGAAGAAACTGCAAAAAATAATAATGATACATCTAAGCAAGGGGTGGGCAAGGGCTTGTAATAAAAATTAGCTGTGTCGTTGAAATTCCTTTAAGGAGCAGCTGGCCGATACAAAGGGACACATAGTTCAACAGGTCGCGTCTATTTACTGCGATAAAAGTAATCTAACCGTTGATGTCGAGTTAAAAATCTGGGTCACAATCATTATACTCAATCAGGAGGCAAACAACCTCGGAGCGATGCAGAGGTGGATCTGTTCTATTATCAACACAAAAATTTCAGATCTTGAATCGTGTCATGCAGGTATTAGCCCCATTCTAACGCAATCTTCTCTGTGTCTTATTATATGACTCGTGCGTTATGAAGTCAATGAAAAAACTGTCGTTTGTAGAGTAGCTATATCTAAATAAACCATTCTTTTTAATCCATAACATTTTTTTCTCTGCATGATGAATTGCAGCAAATCACACTAAGTACTCGCCGCGCATGACGCCCAAAGTTTTCCAATTGACTTTTATGGTTTTCAATATTTCAGCCTTCTTGTTTATTCTCTGTAGAACTGTCTCTTTTTTTACGCGATCTAGCTAGGATATAAAATACGTACCAGTGGGTGATCTATTCCTGCCGATCTTTTTGGTGCGTTGCGGTGGAAGCGGCGAGGAGCTTTCCGCTGTGGAGGCGGGTGTCAGAGGGGTAGGTACGGGCGCAGGCGCGGGGGCCGGCTCCGAGGGCGGCGGAGGTTCTGCGGAATGTCTGCGAAGAGCTGCTAACCATCTTTGAGCGTCAGCAGCACCTTCCGCCTGTCAAAAGTAACGATACCATTATTAATTACAATAAAACATTTACTATTCATTAAAATGTAGAAATACTAATTCTGTGACTCAGTCCTGGATCAGATTCCAAGCACATGAAATACTTTTCCAAAGTTGGCCTCCATCTGGGTGCAAGATTCACCGCTAGGCTTTTGAGTGGTTGATAAAGATTTAACAAAAACAGTTTAACTCCATCCGAGATTACGGTAGGTACGCTTTTTTCTCTACTTGCGAATGAATTTAGCGGACAAATTATTTTTAACCTGGTTTTACTTTCGGATTAAACAGAAAGTAAAGCGCACTTTCATCTGTTTAGTTTTTTTTTTAAGTACAAGAACGCCTAGTTTAGTTTTAGTCCTTATAATGCCTATAGTGTTAATGAGTTTATTAATAATTTATATTGACATATACCTAGTTTTATATTAGTTCCCACAGTTGGGCACAAGTCTCTCTTTGATGTAAGGAGGTAAGGGCTTTTCGGTCACAACGCTAACCAAATTACAACGGTTTGGGAGCACTTCACAAGTCTTCAAATGCTAGTTTTTTAGAATACGCAGGTTTTGTCGCGATGTTTCTAATCGAATCACACACCGAATTACACTCAAAGGTGCCCCCGACCAGGATTCGAATGTGAGTCTGCTATGTCAACAGTTGATTGTTTGATCCATTCAACTGTCCACTGCTTATGCATCTATTTTAAGTGACATTACAGTAATGAGCCCGATAGCAGTTGTTTACTTCAATTATATGCAAATTTTGTTCCACATTTTTACTTGTGAGAGTCAAATTAAAAGTAAAATTTTAATGCAGCAGCCAACATGTATTTGACTTTATTTTAAAATCGTTGATTCATGCGGTCTACTTCGTACACAATAATTCCTCGAAGACCACTTTTTGTATGTATGTATATGCATAATGGTTATGTTTTGAAAGTTTCTTGTCGTTCCATCCGTTTATATTAGATTAATATTATTCTTATTAATCCACTTAAAAACGGCTTCGTTTGCGTTAAAACTTATAAAGCGTTTGCCTAATATTCCTCTCCAGAATCCGATTATCTTAGCTTAAAGTTTAGCTTTAAGACCTTAATTTTTTTTACATAATATAAACAAAACAACAAACAGGACAACCTCACTTATTTTATGCGAATATTTGTTAGAATAAAAATTGTTATTAATATAAAATGACATACTTGTAGTAATAGTTCAGCCCCAGCTGCGGTTGTAACCCTGACGACGTGTTTCCGTTTGGTGTAGTCGTCAGCAAGGGCTGCAAGCGAATAGCGGACGTCTAGGGCATCCCTTGAGCCACTCTCCGTACCAGAACCGGTCCCGGTTATTGCGCCGGGGCTCTGCAACAAATTAAAATTCACTTATTAATACATGATTCAATAATATACTGAAACAAATAATACGTAGTTAACGTTTCTGTTAACTTTTATCTTTTAACTCGCAAAGTCTTAACAAAGTTTTAAGCGTTAAAATATTGAAAAAAATAGAAGGTGCGATCATGCACAACACTGACAAAAGAATGTGTGTATGTGATATTGTGAATATTTGTAGCCATTTTCTTTATTTCAATTCGGTTTTCTTTAGTGTGAAACCATAAAAATCTTTGAACTAGTTAAGTACATTAGATTATTAAGAGAATCAATTTATTGAGATCACAAAACAATAAAAATATATCGTTTGTACTAAAACTGTCGTAAAATTAGTGAAGTTTCCAATAAACCTATTATTAAGCACTAAACAACTTTACGAACGCTATATATAAAGGTTTGAGTGGCAATTAAACTCTGCACGCGTTATGTCTAACGAGGTATACCTAATATATTTAATGGAAATCCCACATTCATTTGTTTTTATGATTCACTCAAAATATTTTGAGAATTTCTTAATTTAAAAATACTTAAATTTTTAATAGTCATCTAAATTTTTAAGACTCACACGCGATTCGTGTGAACTAAAACGGCACAGATCTAGCAAAATTGTATTTAGCTTTCACCCCTAATTACGGGTATTTAACTTTTGAAATATTTGAATAGACGCGAAACAGACCCACCATTTTTTAAGCGTATTATCTTTTTAAGTGTGGCATTAATCAAATGAGAGTATAGAGCGGCGCGAAGCAAAAGAATTACAAACTGGGCCACTGGAGGCGATAAAAAAATATGTCGACTGCATGCATCGTTTTACTGAAACAGATTCTACTTAGACCTTGTTTGCCTCTTACTCGTAGTTTACTTTAAGAAATCGAAAGTGCGAACTCGGTCGCGTCTTCCGCTGTTCTCCGTGTCATGCCTTGGTTCCATCATTTATTCAGATCCCAATTTCCGTTGATTATGAATATATTTTTAGTAGCTCTTCAACTGAAGTTTATATAAAGGGTTAAAATATACGTTCGGTCACCAAAACTTTATATTTCAAGAGAAAAGGTTTTTAAGGACAAGGACAGATCTCATAAAAACTTTGTCTTAAGCTAATCTTAAGAAAATATGCCCCACTTTGTATTTTTATTTTTATTTATTTACACACAAAACAAAAATACAATGGTGGTACACAGTTTAGGTGTACTATAAACTCAATTAGGTTTTTAGCGTACACCTGAGTTGTCCACAATAATGTTCACAAATAGGACACCTGAGTTGTCCACAATGTAGAGTTTGTTATTTAAATATGTTAACTATACAAATCCAATTATGGCCACTACCTACTTAATCACTATTAAACGAAGAAATAACCTTTAATTTAGACGGTACTATAATTTCGGTGATATTTTTAACTTTATAAAAAAGTTTAATACGAGTATAATTGTATCTGTATGAATTGAGTTGTAATGAATCCATACTGATATTATAAATGTGAAAGTAACTCTTTCTGTTTGTCTGTTACCTTATCACGCCTTAACTACTCAACCGATCATGTCATCAGGCGTTATATTGCATATATATTTTTTTAATTTTGAACGCAGACAAAGTCGCGGGCACCAGCTAGTAAATAAATAAAAATTTAAAAAAGTTTGGTCAGATGGTTTGCGTGAGGATAGAAAAAAAATAAAAGTAAACGAATTGAGGGGGTTATTTGCCATGAAATTAACTCGGGTGATAGAGAGCAGACTACATTTACTCGCCCGTTTCACCTATCTTTACTAAGTATTCCCCCTGATGGTAAGTAGAATACTAACGATTGGAATCAATAATGAGGAGGGCTATTACATATACATGTCATATACATGTCATATACATGCTAATATACATGTCAGTATATTTATGAAAATTTAATTTACGCGCATAAAAATATTAGTCAGTTTAATAAAAAATGTGATGTACACAATATAAATACTAGGTTCAAAAATAATTTAGATTTACATAAGACGCGACTCCACAAGATAAGTAATTCTTTTATGGGTCAATGTATACGGTTTTATAATAAACTACCTGAGATGATAAGAGCCTTATCTATAAATAAATTTAAAGGTGTCATTAAAGCCAAACTCCTCTCGAAAGGCTACTATAAGGTCACTGATTATTTAAGTGACAATGAGGCCTGGATTTAGAGCTTGGATCCGGAGCTCATACTATGTTTTGCTTAGTATTGTATATGAACTTTATGTTTGTATTAAGTGTACTTAATTGTAATTTTTATATTTTAAAGATGACAAAAAGAATAGTATCCTGAGTTTCTTTCGGGGTTTCTTCTCAGGATCGTCATCTTGGCTTTTTTTCCGAAACCCTAGTAAATTTAAATTTATAATAACGATCATAAGAGTTTCGTGAGAAACCTAATTGATAAATAAATATTTTGATTTGATTTTGATTTGATTTTGCTAAATTACAAGGAATAAAATATGTAGTATATATATAATGTTTTTGAAGATCAAAACAACACGTAATTTATGACACTATCAGGCAAAGTTTTTTACATGTCCTTTTGATACTATCATTTCACTTCAAGGCAAAATTAATAAAGAAGTTGTTCATTGCATTGAATGCTATGATTTCCATGCATTGATAAAAGTCTAATAATAGGCACGTGTTTCTTTTATTTTTTGTCGGTCATGCTTTCAGACTTGAAAATTACTTTCGATAAGAATCGGCGATCTGTGCGTTTGACCCAAATATGGTTCGCTGAGCACGTAACACCGAGTGTGGATAAAAACTTGTTTGTTTTAGCGGCGACAACATTTCACGATCGTAACCTATTCACATCAACAGCAATTAGCGGGTCAACGGTGTCTCGTCAGAAGTAGCACGGAGTGACGCAACACACTGTTGCGTACAACAGAAGAGATCCAACAATTAGCACATTTGTAATATAACGAGGATAATATACCATTGCAACAATATGCACAAAACAAACGGATATTTATTTAGAAAGTAAACGAAAGAAATTTGAAACGAGGCGTTGTAATTGACCCGATATATTTAGCGACGCCTTTAGCTATATCTTGTAATAATGTATTGCTTGTGGGTCAATTGGCTTTACCTTCCAATAATCATAATTGCGAGACGCGGTTACTGACGCCCCCACGTCTCTAAAATACAAAACGAGGCAAATTGGACGTCTTTATAACTTTAATGACGTCTCAAACTTGTTCTTAATAGATTAATTGTCGATACGTGATTCGGAAAAATGGTCAATTTCATAATGCGAATTTAGAAATTTCGATCTCTCTTGTAATGTTGGAAGGCAAACGAAGTTATCGATATGAAAATTATCAATCGAGTGTGTACACGAGCAACTCACATGTAGCAGAAAGAATGAACACTTTAAATAGGATTACAATAATTAGATTACAGTTAGGCATATGGTTACATGCATGTTGTTAGCTTCCGGAAAAGAATTATGCTTCTGTATACACACTTGGCCCAAAGAAAAGTTCATCGTATAATAGCAGTGTAGTATTGGCATAAGCAGTTATGGTTGACGCTAATGGCAATGATGAAGAAGTTATACTACTAGTCCTGTCTAGTTTACTTAACTGATTGATTAAACAAGTGTGCGATTGGGTGAAGCCAGGCACTCCACAATTAAAGCGATTACTGCCATAAGCAAAGTTCATACTTTGTTGCAACATTGAATGCATCATCAATATTCCCGTTTATTTGGAAAAATTGTTTCCACAAAAACTGCTCTGTTTTAACGGTCCTGGATTCGAATACGAATCGAATTCTAGGAACAACTTTACAAAATTCGCTATGGTTAAAATGTAACAGGTCTCCAATGCATAAATTAATTAACACATTACAAGCTAATGTTATTGGCTACAAAATTGATGATCATGACGATTGACGGCCAAAAAATATCTGCAAATTATATTGATTTTCAGAAATAGGTACCACCATTACAGGCAAGTTGCAGACGAAATAATGGCATAAGTAACATTGTTTTATCTAATTAATTGTAAAGTTTAATAAATAAAATTGTTTACTTATGAGTAAAATTGTCAGGAACTACTTGATTTTTAGCCAAGTTTGTCGGGGTTAACGAAGTGTTGTATTTCCTTCATTAAAATATAGAATTTTTGCTCTAGAAACCTTGTATTTATCACAAGCTCACCAGTATATCTGTGTACCAAAGCGTCATGACTTGGCCGATGTCCACAAACGTCAAAAGTGTGCACGACAATACTTGGTCATTGTCACCGGTTGGCATAAACTAACCGAACGACAATGCACTTTAACTTGTCACAATTTGGGTTTTTCTTTTTTGTCCACATGCGATTACAAAAACAAACAATCGTTACTGGCTGATTAAAAATCAGCTTAGTTCACTACAACGTAAAGTCCATATATACCGCAGACGCGTAAATAATTTCTTAAAATCACAATTTTAAAAAAATCACTCGTTCCCACTGAAAAAACGTCTGATACGAGTCCACATAAATTTTGTGAAAAATTAAAGTCGCGAAAATGCAAGCGCACGGGCGGGTAGCACTCGCGCACGTCTGTAGGACTGTGGCGCTACTTCGGTCTGCGTCTCGAACTCGACAGAGAAAGTGCTCCGGCGCAGACTCGCCGGCGTCTGCCAAATCGACGTTTTCACGGTTCACAAATTAACGGTTTCCCGCACAATTCGCGCAACGTCACTTTTACTTTTCCTTATACCATATTAAGATCATTATATAGTTTCATCATAACACATTAGAAAAGTTTTCCTCGTGTGTCTTTATTCTAATAAATGTACTCATGGGAAGCTCGAAATTTTGTTACGAACGTAATCTTTCAGGGGAACGATAACTTTGTATCCTCAGTTTATAAAATACATTTTCCTTTCTTTTTGACGGTGAGTGGCTTTCTAGGAAAGACTACGATCATAACCACCCACCGTTAAGCAATAAGCTACAACAGGAGGAGCAATTAAGCAACAAGTAAGCATGCTGTCGATACTAAGGTAAGCGAGGACAGGGAAATTATCTCTGCATCTCTTAAAAAGCGAAACCAATAATAAAGTGTTATATTTCAAGCTGTGGATGCTTTGTGAGAATACGGAATACAAAAATCTAATTCGATATATTTTGTCATTTAGTTAAATAAATTACTAGTTACAAAATTACAGAGAAACCTAAAAGTCTAGAGATAGAAATTTCTATTAAAGATTTTCTCCCGGATTCGAGATCTAAGTGCAGTTATAGTTGATCATGTACAACGCGGTCGCATCGCGTAACAATTTTAATTTGTCATACTTTCCTTTTGCATCTAATTTATCGTTTTTAGGGGTTTTTAGTTAGTTAGTTGTATATAAGCTGCGTATTTCCATTGACCGTGACATTGCTGGATTCTTGCAACATTGACGTCACGGGAAGACTTTGAAATTGAAATAACGCTGCCAACGAATTCTTAGAACAATAAATCTAAGTATCATCTGACACTATGATGTAGGTACATGTGAATTGTTTTATTTATTATCAGTTAAAGTATGTAATAAGAACTTGAGGTTAAAATTAAATCGTGTTGTATTCGTTCAAATCGTAAGAAAATGGGAGATTACTCATAATTAGCTCCTCGTTAGCTTTCTGCAAATATACACTCTGCGTGTTTCCGTAATATTTGCATTTCTAATTTACGTAACCTCTTCCGATACTTAAACTCTTGCATTTGATTGAAAGTGCTTAATATCGTGACTAAGTAACGAGGAAACAATGAGAGCTTAGACTGATGACTCAACTGCGACGGTCTCGCGAAAAAAAGGTTCTCGTGTCAATAGAGCCTTACTGGAATATTTAGTAATAAAGCTGTTGCGTAAATTTCAAAACCACTTATTTGCAAATCGTCTTAAGAGGCTACGTTTAATAATAGCTTATCATAGATATCAAATTCTTCAGCGATCATTTAGTATTGCGTAAAAGCAATAACGTCAGGTAGCCTGACATGATTTACGTTTGCTCTTTTCATAATAGATTAGTTGGTTTTTTGCCCTATAAATCTAGACGTGCCGTACATCATTGGAGCTTAGTTCGCGCGAATGGTTTCTTGTAATTTACATTTTTAAATTTACTACTAATCCCTGTTCCTGTTGTGGGCGACAGAAGACATAGTATGTTGTATTTGCAACAAATATTTTTTTCTTTCTCTAACATTTACGACGCGGCAGACAATTTGTCTGAACCGAAAGCGAAATATTTCTTGACTGCTTTGTAAAAAAACTTCTGGAGCCAAAAGTTGGAGATTTATCACGGCGGATTTACGACCGCCTAAAATCAGTTTTTTCAAGTGAACATTGATAAATATTGAAACAATTAGAATTCTATATTCAATAATGGGTTCCGAGATTACGTGCTCACACCGGAACACAACAGCACACTTGCTGTTATTGAACGGTGGTCTTCTATGAGGGGGTAATTACGGCTACCAGACGGATTGCCTAATTTGTGAATGCAAAACGCAGTTTGCCCTGCCACTATTGAAACATTCACAAAAAACTCAGACCAAACTTTGCAAATGAGAAAATTTGGATCTGTCCGGAATCGAACCCGGAATCCCTAAGTCAGAGCGCAAAACTGCTAAAATTACGACAAAAAAGCCAACGAAAGATACCATACAACATAAAAATTGATAGCAATGCTCACGGAGTGTCCGTAGGATGATGTTTAAGATAATTGCAATTCAAGAGGTAATTGATTGTCGGACGTAATATTTACAAGTGGTTTAATATAATAGAAACCAGACTCCCGTTCAATATTTGAGCCCATCGTTTGTTTCTGTTCTGTACACCGATACTGGTTGGTTACGTCAGGTGTGCACGTCAGACTCCCAATTCGGGTCACTCCCTCATACACACACATTTCGCAACCTACTTTTTAATCTATTCATAGCGGAAATTGTAAAGGGAGAACAACGCTCTTTCTTTTGTTAGATTCTGTATCTTCCAACGGATCACTGCTCTTCAGATCACTGCTTTTAGGAAGTTTAGCGCAACATTTAAAGTAGGTTTTTAGCCCGACAATGTAAATTTGTACTAAACTTATACTAAATTTTTATGTAAAATCTAACTACTTCCTTTGATTAATTACTTTTATTGACAAATATACCTATTTCAAAAAGATTTTAGCGGGGTTTATATGGAAACACGTCATGGTTACAACAGCAAAACAGGGGCAAGACATGGTACTTAGTCAGAAATATATCACGGTCAATTAAACTCAAGTCTTTTATGTTGTGTTTAACACGATTTGTTTATGTATGATGATCAGATGTTGCGACCCCAAAATGCGTTCGGGCGATTCGCTTGCATACATTCACGCTCGATTGACCGCCGCTCAGACTGTTCGACATGGGCAACACAAAATGGTTAAATGACTTTATTAATTAATATTTACATTGCGCGACTTTGTACACGCTGCACCAGGATAAAAAATGCCAAATTTTATTTAAATCTGTTCAGCCGTTTTTGCGTGATCGAGTAACAAACATACAAACTTTCGCTTTTATAATATTATTAGGATTAGGTTATAAATATCACACAATGATATCCCGTCATACAGGATTTCTAGATCAAAACTAAGAAATCAAAAATAAAAATCCATAAAGTTAGTGTTTTACTTTCAATTTGTTAAGTAGTGTTCATATATTCATATAAGCGTAAGTGTTCATATAGAAATGAAAAAAAAATATAAAAAGAAATTGACAAATGCGAACCGCAACCATGGTTAATTTAAATAAATTACCATATAGCGTGTCGAGATTGTTCGTAACAAATAGAGTGAGATAAACATATCAATATTAATATCTGTAAATTACGAAATACGTGTAATCCGATACAACTTATAGAGCGCATGAATCAGAGCTTTCGAGTATTATAAATATGCAATTAGCGATAGAAAGTAAACAATAATTGGCAATACAGCGTTCGACCCACTCGACTCGCCGATTCAATGATTCCGACGGCACGGAAATAAAGCCGGGCTCCGGCCTGGATGTGACACGTGGGCGTAATTGTCTTAGGTCTTGTTTCGAGACGGAGATCGAAAGTTGCATTATTAAGTAACTGGCTGACTAATTTTGTTGCGAAGACCAGAACGGTAACATTCAGCCGTTGACATGTCACGATCGACATAATTTTTGTAAACGTTCACAAAATAGATATTTCAAAATAGAGAAATGCTTTAAAAGAATATTAATAGGACTCACTAGTCCTAACCTTAGATATACTATGGCGGGTGCTGTGCTATCATAATATAGTTCCCAAGACGTAAGTCTGATAGACTTGTGTTTTTTAGTAATATTTTTGGAAAACCTTAGTAATATTTTGGGAACCTTAATCAATTTTGGGCATATAATGTAGATAAAAAATGACCAATAGTCAATTTATTAACATTACAATGTCACATATGTGATGTCACTTAACCAACTCTAATCCATTGAAACTGCAACATTAAAAGCTTTGCAGCTTCCACCAGATCAGGCGAAAATAAGGTACATGTTTACCTAATATTTTTTTTTAAACTCTCGGTTAAATATATGTATGCAAATGCTTTTTCCGATTTCGTTTTAAGTATTTTTCGCATTCCCCGAAGAACCATATAAATTAAAAACAGTATGTATTATGAAATATTCAAAACCGTCGTCACATATTAAGACATCTAGTGCTTTTATTTCTACGCACTTTGTCTATGCACTGAGGTCGTTGACCTAACATTGCGGACGGCCGCGCAATGTGCGTATGCGCATAGACAAGCGATTGTGGGATAACCGATTGACAGTAAAGGGCTGGACACACTGGCTGATTGTTTGATAGCGTGTTTAGAATGTCGGATTAGAATTGCCGACGACAAATGCAATGAACCTTTATCTTACCTCTTCATCTTCCGCATACTTCACCAACAAGTTTATCAGTCATCGGGAATATTGAATTGAAACTAATGAAGTAAAATCTAAACCACTATACAAAGGTTACAGATATAACATATAACTATTGATTTGATTTGGATTTACCCACTGACAACGACCCATATGATGAAATAATACTAAAAAGACGTTTGAACCTTTTATAAGCTTTAAATATCACATGTTCATGTATGTATCGATTTACAGACATGCAGTCCGTGCTTTTCGTTTGTGTTTATATGTAACAAATTGATTGTTACACTTATGTCGTAATACTCGATAAAATGTACTCGCAGCACAATCGATTCGCAGAAGCCAGACACTCGGTCTGGCGGATTTGCGCCGACGCACATGGGCAGCCATATGGTTCGATTTATGCCTTCTCCTTATTTGCCTCCGCCTCCAATTGCTCGCCAACTTTACGATCTACGCCTCTGATTAACCGTCCCGATCTGGTTCGCTAAACTCACACACTTATCGATATGTGAAAGTATCAACTATTAAGTAGTCTGATGACATTAAGCGTACATGTAACATATTTGTCACGATTGTGTAAGCACCGACGATGCATTTTAAGAGATAAGATTGTAACTTTTAAGTTTATAACTTAAATGCGCGTTAATAAATAATGGTTCTAGCCAATTAACTAAATGGATTTAGAAATTTTGTAACAAATGACAGCAATCCGAATGGATTTGAATACGATTTCATTCTATTCGTGATGTAGGTACTTTAAGAGACTGGAACGAATTTAAAAAATAGTTGTTTATTATCCAGTCCCGTGACGTGGCGGGCGACCGATTAGAGGAAAATTTTGAAAAGGTACTTTTTACTTATAAAGACATAATTTATTTTTAATATATTTTAACAAAATTTATCAAAATGGTTTTAATGTTTCAACTACGAAAACATAAGGCACAAATTTTCAATGCCTGTAAGTATAAATTAATTTTACATTTATAATTTGCTATTTACTACTATGTATCTGAAATTTTTCATTGCAAATACATATAAACTCTAAGAAAAAACATATCCACAGTCATGTTCGTACTTTTACAGCAAAAACTACCGGACATAACATGTGAAATCATTTCTAATGGCCAGTAATGGCAAGAGCCAAAGGCACGCGCCGCGCATTTCATCCTAGGATGTGAGTGCCGGCATCCGTTCCTGGAACACCGTAGAACACTTGGAAAGGAACGGCAAACTGTCGGATATTAATTATCAATTCATGTAAGTATTACAAGTTCTAATTTGCTATTCCAAGCAAAGAGATGCTTCTATACTAAAGGAGTGGTAGCTGTCGTTAAACGGGCTGGCCAATTTATGACTGAGAAATGCAATGTACCCAGCTAGTACTAAGAAATATTTCTAACAATAATAGTAACATACATATGATTCCGTAATGCAATACGGATTACATAACTAAAATAATAAATGTACAACTTACGCTTCAGTTAAAACCTTGCTCTATTAAGAAGCACCCTGACTTGTCCATATCACAATAATTTGAGTTTTAGGTCAATGTCATATTAGAATTTATTTTGTAGCTGTAAATGTTGTGAAAGGTTGTGTAAAATTGGGAGAATCACTTAGATCAGCTGCCAAGGGAATAATAAAACGTACAAATATCAGAACAGAATTTTGTTTACAAACTTCTGGCGCCTCGTTGCGTAACCTTATTCTGTGATGATCACTTGCTTAAGGAAAATACTTCTTCACACAGAGAAGAGGCCTGTTAGCAGCAGCAGTGGGACTTAATTTATATATGCTGCGATTTTGTCCGCGTTGAAAAAAAGCAATATAACTGCAATTAACTGTGATACTACCGATAGTTTGGCGATTATAACGGGTGATTCATTTAGAGGTACTTTTTTGTCTATGGATTTTTTGACAGATGAAGCGTGAGTCGTGATAACCTTTTATGGTATTTTTGTTCTGTATAGTTTGACATTTCATCATGGAAAGACTTAGCCCCGCACAGCGTCTACAAATAATACAGCTGTATTACGAAAATCAGCGTTCAGCGAGGAATGTGTTTCGTGCACTTAGAGAAACTTATGGTCCACATAATCGGCCTACCGAACGCACGATTCGCCATACCATCCAAAAATTTGAGAGCCAATTTACTTTAATAGATAATACACGACCAAAAAGACCACATCCAGCACGTAGCGAAGAAAATATTGCGGCGGTAGCTGAGAGTGTACGCGATGACCGCAAAGAATCGATCCGGCGCCGTTCGCAACAACTTGGCTTGTCATATGCAACGACTTGGCGTATTTTACGTAAGGATCTTGGTTTCAAAGCTTACAAAATTCAACTAGTGCAAGAATTGAAGCCGACTGACCTACCAAATCGTCACCAATTCAGTCTTTGGGCTCTTGAAAAGCTTAAAGAAAATCCACTGTTTTCGTCAAAAATTTTGTTTAGTGATGAGGCACATTTCTGGCTTAACGGATATGTCAACAAACAAAATTGCCGTATTTGGTCCGAAGAGCAACCTGAAGAGATTCAAGCGCTGCCATTACATCCAGACAAAACAACGGTTTGGTGTGGTTTATGGGCCGGTGGAATCATCGGTCCATATTTCTTCAAAAACGAGGCCGGCCAGAACGTAACTGTCAATGGTGACCGTTATCGTGCCATGATAACAGACTATTTGTTTCCTGAAATTGAAGCCCGTGATCTTCAGGACATTTGGTACCAACAAGACGGCGCCACTTGCCACACAGCACGTGAAACCATGGCTTTATTGCGTGAACAATTTGGTGAACAGTTAATTTCGCGCTTCGGACCGGTGAGTTGGCCGCCTAGATCCTGTGATATCACACCCCAAGACTTTTTCCTTTGGGGCTATGTAAAGTCCAAAGTCTATATTGATAAGCCAGGTACGATTGAGCAACTGGAAGCCAACATTACTCGCGTTATTCGCCAAATACCAATCGAAATGCTTAGACGCGTCATCGAAAATTGGAACTGCAGAATGGACTATGTTAACCGGAGTAACGGCCAACATTTGAAAGAAATAATCTTTAAATAATAAATGTAAAGAATAGTTCTTTTGTATAATAATAAAAATTACCCGATAAATTTGTTTTTATTAATATATTTTTTTGTTTTGAAAAAGTACCTCCAAATGAATCACCCGTTACATTAGTTTTCAAGCATTTTACACTAAACTATTGCAGAAAATGTCTTCTAATGTTATTAGTAGAGAAATCATAGTAGTAGTATAAAATGACAATACTCGTAGAACGTGTTACGATGACCATTTTCAAACTACTTATCGGCACTAATTGATTTGAAATTCGATACTTAGTCGGCGTCAGCGAATACCAAACTGCTATTTATTATAAAATCGATAGTATGGTGAGTTTTAATTGCAGCTCTTCATTTGAACAATGGTAGGTGGCGTAACAGTTTCTCTTTAAAAAACGGCAAACTAAAAGCTAAGAACTCGGAAAGTAAATTGGAGATTATCTCTGAGCTTTTTAATTGCATTATGTCAATAAAGTTATATAATCCTGAAACAATTAAAACTTTATCTTAAATAATTATTTTATAATAATGCTATAAAAGTAAAAGCTACAGATGTTTGATTGAATATTTTTTTCAACTATGCTTCGCTACGGCCTGCGCGTGGGGTATGCGCCATAGATTTAAAAATCCGCATGCGTGGCAAAATATGCGGTACTGGACACTTGCTTATACTTTTTTATTTTATTAAAAAATAGCCTATAACATTAGCTATCTGTCAAGAAAATTGGTAGGTATAGCCGTTTCGGAGAATGTGACAGGCAAGTTGACGGTCCACTAGAAGGCAGTGTCATCGCCTATAAACACGTATGTATAAGCAATACAAACTACAAAACATACACAAGCAGCGAGGACGCAAGTGCGCTGCCGACCCTGACAGTATTGTTATGTTCGACTGTGCAATAGGTTGTTACGAAGAGCACACGTTCTGTTATTTCACGGTGGTCTTCCCTATAGGGTCGGTATACTTTGCGACTACTAAAGTCTGTATTGTCTGTATTGCTTTAGTGACGAAACCACTAATTTTAATTAATAAAAATCGGCATTGATATAATTATGTTCCTCGCATGAGCTAATGTGTCAGAAAAAGTTACTTCTGTACAAATACGAGTAAGTCTATAGGTATACAATTCTTATTTTCAGTTTGAACATGTAAATATGATTTTTTTGAAGTACTTTGAAGTAAATATCATCTTTTATTTATTGTTTGAAAACAATAATAATTTCAATAACGATTGGAAAGCAATTTTATAAACATTGAGTAGACACATAAAATGAGATGAAAGGTTTTATTGATGTATTATGGCTACAAGTCGTTTAATTAGCTTTCTTCTCGTACACCGATTTTTATTGCTTTTAGTATTCCAATGAAATGATAGCCTTTGGGGTCTCATAAAACTAAGCTATAGGTAATAGATATGCGATAGAGAGAAAGTCAAGCAATTTTAGCGTATACAAAATCATACATTTTCACTCTGAGCAACTCTTAGAGAGGTTTTCAAATGATGGCACATTTAAATATATTGTACAAAGTAACAAAGAAACATATAGTTATCGTGTATAGCTATTTAAAATAATAATTAATATATGTGATTCAAGGTAAAGAATATTTAATTATGGAGGCATTATCATCATCTTTTAAGAAAATATTATTTTAATCTCTTGATCTTTATTTGAGTCTTTTAAAAAAATAATATGAATATACTTAAATAGTTTTTAAATTTCAGCTTTAAGATCTTTATTATCTGTCAGTTTCTCCACTATTTTTTTCTAATCCATTAATGGAAAGAATGATAATCGAGGAAGGTTTGTGTATATAATTTGCAGAAGGCAAGGGCGGTCGCTAATTTATTATGGTTTTAATTTTTGGAGTAATTCAGTGAATAAAGACTATATTCACGTTATCATCTATGTATCTTTTTTATATATAAAATTCGATGTGTGTTTGTATGTCTCCGTATGTCTCCTATTGACTCCAAAACTGCTGAACCGATTTTGATGAAACTTTCAGACAATCTTCAGATTAGTGTAGCGGGTGTTCCTGTGAAGTTTGGTAGCGGAGGAAGTCGCGGGCAAATACTAGTTGAGAATAAATATTGATTTTTTTGTACTAAAAATTTGGACCTGTAAAAGATGTGTATCATCGGATTATCAATTAATTAATTTTTTAATACATATACTATACAATTATGTAATATATGAAAACACATTTTAATTTATTAAGCAGTCATAATAAATGACAAATACAAACGATCCGAACCCATTAGGAAATCCAATTCGATGGCACGTGTCCGACGACATGAATAAACTCATCACAATACAATTTCTACTGTTACCGCTTCAAGGATGAGTAGAATTATTATACATACGATTGTATGTACAGTTACCCATAATTTTTTTTTATAAAACCGAGCAATAAATAGTGTTTTCATTTCTTAAAACCACTCAGAAAAATTTGTACTAAAATTTGTGGATGACTGTACACAGATTGATTTGCAGGTGGATCACGCGCATTCGCCGTCGGAATGGCGTCATATCCTCAACAGAATTGGTCAGTGTAATTAATAAAAGAATTGCGAGTGCGCAAGGCAACACTATGTTCGGTAATGGAACGCCAGTTTTGACGCATTGGTAATGTTATCGAAGACGAATTATTGTTTGCGGCAAAATGAACCCGACTCGATCCATCGCTGTTTCGGCCGGCGGTGAATCATACAACATTGCTAGCCCCGTTATCAATTTTGTAATAATGTTTGTCTGTGGATCCAAGCTTCTGGGCTTTTTCTGACCGGTCCTATTGGAAAATTGTGGGGGGTGGCCTTTGTCCAACAGTGGACGTCCTACTGCTGAGATGATACCTCTTTCTAACCTATCTTAATAATACTTCTGTTTATTTGTTATTAACTCATTACTTATATTACCTACTTTGTAATGTCAGAATGGCCTTTTAATGAAAACATAATTTCTCAAGATCACGGGGAGAGGGAAATCTATTGCTTAGGCACAATTCATCTTCTCTTCTGTTAACAGCTGCATTGGCTAAATAATAAGCGTACATTGTAGGGAATCCTTTAATTTTGTTAATATAAACTCTGTATGTTGTTGTGAATCTAAATTTGATCTCGTTTTTACCCAAACCATTTGCATTTCACAATATTTGACAAAATCGAAACGGACATCGAGCCTTCCGCACGTATTTCTTTACAACAATGTGATCCGCGAGTCAGATAAGTTATATTCGCGGGCTCGGAACCTGTGTAGGCTTGTCGATCACGTGTCGTTACCGAAGCTGCATGAGCGTGGACAGGACAGGCACGTCTTATCCACCTGTCATCTCCCGACCATTATGCGCTCAGGCAGGATCGACACGTGACCTCGTCCGTTGGACGCAAGGCCGCGTGACTATGCAACCTTTCCTCGTGTAGCTCTTCGAGTCGACGAAGGCATCTAATTTTAGACTTGTTATCATGCGTAGTCAGTTTAAGCGATCCCCGGACGAAATCCGATTCCGTCCTATTCAAATTAGCGCGTTATGAATGCAGCCTTAAAAGATAATTCAGAAAAATAACGCAGTAGTTTTGTGTTTTTCTTTATACGGATTAATAAGGTGTCTCACCCAGAACACCAGACTTGCCCTTATTCGTCATGTAGAGAGCAAATGAAAACACTAACTGCTCTTTTTTCTCTACTACAAGTCTAGAAATATATTGCATTTCGATTTCAAACGGGTCCATCTTTTCAACAGGTTTTATGCGTTTTGTATGCCGTAAAAGCGCGTCCAGTGCGACATTAATTTATTTACTTCGCTTTAGCTCCGACATTTGGTATTGCAAAATATATTTAATGAAACGTTTTGCCCTCTTTTTATATTAATATTTACATAATTATGTTAACGAACATATATTTTATTCGGTAACTGTTATTAATTTTATTTAGTTTCCTTGTTACCCTTTAATTACATAAAATCTACTTAAGAGTAAATCATTTTATTATTGATTTAGAAAACAATGCGAAAAGAAACGGTATATTGAATCTTTTATTTAGGTCCAGGCAAAATGAAATAATTTTAGGACGGCGACCCCGATTTTTACAATAGGCATCGTTTATACAAATATCTAGCGAGGTTTGAAAGCTCACAATAGAACCGATGTGAATGCGGCTTTAACATTGAATTTGGTAAAAACGAGTTTTTCGTTTTGACCGAGAATAACCCTAACAATTATATTTATATTGTTATTATTTCGCGTCTATGATTGGAAGAACGTTGACCTGAGACGAATTCTAAAAGGTCGGTAAGGATTTTCTTTATCCTCCAAAAGATTGATGCCCTAATCATAAAAGGAAAGGGGTGCTGAATTTATTCCCTTTAAAGTAAATTAATTTCTGAAACATCTGTTTTCGAGTTTCTTTAATCTCCTTGAATGCTTTGAAATTTTCACAAATACACGTTAAAATTCACAAATCTTAAATTGACAAATATATAAGTAACATTTACAATGCGATACTTTAAATCAGATTGATATTTAGAACCAATTAAACGTTTATGAATTAACGTAAGGCAATGGGTCTAAAACATTGCCATTGACAGCGGTCTAGTGAAAGTTGTCAACATTTGGTCACTTTATAAGGTGGTTCTAAAAATTACGTGTGCTAAATTACCTGGACCTATTTTTATTTTAAGCTTGTTATATAATTTCCACACTATCACTTGATGATAACTAATATATCCTTAGAGCCACGTTATTATGACTCAATATTACAAAATGCGATACGTTTGATACGTTTTCCAGGTGAAAATTCTAACCAATTTCAATAAAAATTTAACCCTATATTTTAATATTTTTTTTAAAGATTTATAGCTAGTCCTAGTTCGTTTTATTAACAATCATACTTTGATTTAAATTATATAACAAAACGTAAGCAATCTTAATCGATAACAAATGTAAGGCATGGGACATATTTACTGATGAAAGATCTTCGTCGATTACGTATTTTGGTCGAATTTTTAATCGCCAGTTAGGTTAGTACAGGGTTGATACATATTGAAGCTTTAATCCATGAAGTAATGATTAATCAAGTCTTTATTATATTTAATATTTTCTTTTACTAATAAATAGGCTGACCTAGGCTGATGATTTTCTCTGCTGTAAAAGTTGGCTGTAGTACCTAACATGTACGATAGTAAACGGGACGCATCTTCCAAAGATAATATTGTCCCAACCCTTGCAAGTTTTTACGACACCATCGTGCCAGGCGTCAACTGGGCCGTGATAATCGGGGAGTTAAACGCCTTAAATGTACCGACAGTAGTGTTGCAACGCACGTGTGTGTGCACACCGCGATGCCCGTCACGCTCTTGTACCGATATGTTATTTACAAGGATGTACATCACACTATTACTGAAGACTCAGTAAGTAGTATGTTAATAACATTAGAACTTATTATCATAATCTAAAAAGAAAATACATTTTACATTCTTTATTAAATGAATGCATATCAGGCACACAATAATTAAGCTACGACAATTCATTATATCATAGAAGAAAACTACACATCTACATATGAATTTTCATAAAACATAATTAAAAACTTACATGTGTATTAGTGTAAGGCTTGTAAGCGTAATTTTTCTGAATTATCTATCGGAGGACCAAACTGATTAATAAAGCTTACAGAATCTGAAAAACCGAAAAAAGTCCAAGCTGGAATGTGGGAATCCATTGTGCTGTCGGAATATGAAACGTGGAATCTGTCGTGCTAGCCCAAAGCCCAAATAGTTGTTTTTGGTGTCGAGGTCACGGTCAAACATCTCGTCCAATTACTTTACCTTAGTGATATTAATTACCTTAGTGAATGAAAGCGGAAGAACGAGTATATAACGATGCTTAATTAAAACAGACTACAGTGAGGTTTATGAAC
The DNA here is from genome assembly GCA_936446665.2 of Synanthedon andrenaeformis. NCBI lineage: Eukaryota > Metazoa > Arthropoda > Insecta > Lepidoptera > Sesiidae > Synanthedon > Synanthedon andrenaeformis. The sequence goes on along the minus strand of OW387780.2, from coordinate 2,679,197 downwards.
TCTAGATAATTATTGTGATTAATAACGTAGGCATTACATAAAATACATTGAATTGCCCTAATAAGAGCATTCAGTCTCCATTCAAGCCGGTTTGCGAGTTGCGGTCAATAATCTTATGTAATTAATTAGGTGCCTTGTTGGTCTTGTCAAGTAATCCGTATATATAACCAATGTAAGCCGTGATTATTTATGTTGTGTTTATAATCTTACTTTAGCTTGACGCAAAATACGATACGCAGGTACAGATGCAGAGACGTGGATACGTAGCTATGTCAGTAGGTGGGCACTAAACCGCAAGCGTTAGAAATCTTGTACAATAGCCGGGCATAAGTGCAAAATCTGGTCACTTTGCGGTTGATTGCGAGACTTCAAATACGAGCTCGGTGTTGGCTCGCAATTTCATTTTCGTATGTATTTTTGTTATTCAACAATTTATTAATCTTATTATTAAACAATTCCGCTTTTTCTTCCAACCAACGAATATTCATGCGGTTTTCATTAATGGAAAGAGTGATAAAGGAGGAAGGTCTGTGTATAATAAATTCACAGAGAAAAATGGGCGGGTCGCTAATTTAAATATGAAAAATAATAATTAAAGACTTCCTAACTTACTAGAATACAATGAACAATGGTTTTGAATTCTTCAAATAATATGTTAAAATGTTTGTTGTTGTTAAAACGTACAAAAAATTGTGATAAATATTGGAGTCTTTACACGTTATGTGAAGACTCCAATTTAAACAGGTGTAAAAAAGTAAATATAAAAAAGTTCAAAATTTTCATTAATAAGTATAATATTACCATATTTCCAAAGGGGTCAAGTCAAGATGAAAAGATAAGGTCAATAGGAGACACCTGGGGCTAATGAATTCGAAATGCTAATGGTCTGGGGGTTGCGATGTTGAGTTCGGTTATATTATAACTTATAATCAAAGTCAACCCTAAAAATATTCGAAACACGCTTTGTGTATTTTTTTGAAGGTAAATGTCGGTTGACGGGCTCACGGTCTACTAAATGGTAGGTGACTGCAGTCGTTTAAGAATACTAGGCAACACTGGAGGTATGTAAAAGCTGTTCTATATACTCCTATTCCTATTTATCATTATCCTGATAGGATAAAAGGCTGTGTTAGTGATAGGTTAAAGGGCCCTAGCATCTTTTACTAACACATGAAAATCCAACACAATGTGGTCTTCCGTAAAAGTTACTGACGGTTCAATTTAATCATCTCTAAGAATTTCATTAAATAAAAATCTAATTGTCGGTTATTTCTTTTCATAGTTTCTTTTAGAACTACATACTAGAACGAGATATCGATAACAATGTTAGTAAACTTTTTGTCGTCGCCCAAACCATCTTATCTCTGTTGTACAAACTTTGGGACATTTGCATATCGATATCAGGGCTTGAGCTGTTTGCATAGATATAACGCTTTATCGATTTATTGGGACAACACTATCTGGAGTCGTTACAAATAAATGTATTTGTATGTAATCGCGCAAACAGATGAATATCTTTTCAATGATACTTAACGATGGTACAAAGTCTGTGGAAGTGAAATCGGTAGTGCGTCGCGTTACCGCGACCTACACCATTGTTTTGATATTGAGTCAGTGATTACAAATTATTTTCTGTGCTTTCACTGCTCACCGATGACATAAATGTAGTGGGTGGCAACGGAGCTATTTAACTAAGTGACTAGGCTACAGTCTATAAACAGAAATTACAATGTAGGTGATATACTCAAAGTACATGTCGTTCTAGTTCGTTCCCCAGTTTATATAATTCTGTATTTTAATAAATTATATTTTTATAATTTACTAGCTACACGCACCCGGCTTCAGTGTGGCTTCATATGTGGCTCAGTCAGCAACGCTCCACGGTTGTCATAACAAAGGTCAACGTATGAAAATTATATATAATAAAAAAAACGGTTTCCGTTGGATTTTTCAGAAAAAAGTATATGATTATTCCTCTGTTTATATGCAATGTTGTGTAACATTACACGTCAATCCGTCGGCTAGTTTTAGATTTTTTTTAAAGCATACACAAACCAACACAACATTTTTGTAATATGAAATGTTTTATGGTTAAAAGTAGCTAAGATTACTAATAGATATAGTAATAATAGCAGGTACTATAGGAACAGATTTTCTATTTTAACGAAGGTAACTTAAAATATTTCTTAAGAATTTTTGAGTAGCTGCTAGAGCACTATACAGCACTCTTTCCAATTCAAAATTCTAATAGAAAAAGAAAGAAAAAACTCTAAAAGCCTTTACAGACTGATACTTATTCAATTGTAAAGATGAAGTAGTAATTTAAATCCGCTTATTTTTTGGCGATTTTTAGTTTCTAAGTTATTTTTTTGGAATTTCCTAGCAATTTTCTACGGTAAGTTACAGTAATAATAATTGTAGAGTAATATGACTAAATTAAATTAATTTCCTTTGTTTAGTTACGCGACGTTTGTTTACAATAATTATTATATTTGTATACGGGTATATGCTATTCATTAATTACACGGTTGTACGGGATATGAGCGACATGAGCGTGGACGTAATGAACCTTGACAAAAATTGTAGTGGCGCGCGGTGCGAACTTGATTTTATAATTATTTTTAGTAATGAAAATAAATTTTAGAATAAACATCAAGTTACTGGTATAATTTCAAATGTATCATTTTTGAAATTTTTTGGTGAATCTTTATTTAGCTTAATGCATACTCAAGTCAAAAGAACTAATTTTACTTACATATAAAGTTTATTGTCTGCTTTCTGTATCTAATATCTAATGTATTCCATTTCGGTGTGAATTAATAATTTATAGAATGTCAAGACATAAAGACGTGAAGAAACGTTCTCGTATAGGGAAAGAGAGTAGGAACTTACAGCCAATATTTGTAGATGGTGCTACTTAGAGGTAAACGATGACTCACAAAATGTCCTCGTCTTTGTCCAGACTGGAGGGTGCATTTGATACCTACATGAATTTGGCGACTCACTGTGACTCATAGTCCATCTATTTGTCTTTATATCAACATGCTTTTTTATCACTATTTTCAGTTCAAGGATCTAATAGCGTAAGTTTATTACATTGGCAAGTATGTCGTATATTTCTAAGTATATGTCAAGTTTCTAAATAATATAGAACAAAGTCGCTGTCCTCCGTTACTCCACTTACTTTTTCTAAACAAAGCAAAAGAGTGAATCGGTTTTCAGTAACAGAAAAAGCTACTAGGAAGATTTATGTATATAAAAATTGCATCCTTGCGATGTTGGGTCGGGATGTATATTAAGAAAAGAATTGCGTGTAAAGTGTACTCATCAGATACAATTTAAATTGAATAAATAACTTGAAGTCACACAAAGTGTATGCGACAATAAAGCTTATTAAAGCTATTTAACAAATTACGTAAACGCTCGGGCGGCACTTGACTCCCAACGACATAGAACCTGTTTGTTGGCACCTTGGCACTAAGACCAGTTCTGGCTGGTACAAGGTCCCGACAGAGACCCGGTAACCATCCAGGCTGCGAGGCTTCACTCGGAGCGATACCCCTCACAACCCGTTTATTAATATAAAAAAAAGCAAACTGCACGACCGTTGCGCTTACAACCATGCACGATAAACGCTTCATACAAGGTTAAATGGAGAGTGAAAAGATAACTTTACTATCTCGGGAATTCTATCCACAAAATGAGGGTATATATTTTTTTATGCATTTTCCAATTTAACACAAAATGGTAAGTAAGCTTGATTGACTTACGATTCGATTTGAGGATTTATTATTTTAAAATAAATATAAGAGATTTAATAGCAATATTTATTGCTAACTAGCTGTTACCGGCGACTTCTTCGGCGTAACTTTATGAAACATAGGCTACTCGCTGATAATGTAGCTTTTTAAAATCGGTCCAGTAGTTTTTTAGTTTATTCATTACAAAAAAAAAAAAATCTTCTCTCTTTATAATATTAGAATACAGATATATTTTTAGATGATCTCTCGGGAACAGTACTTTTGGGGATCATTTTTCCTTTTATGTATTCCTGACAATGTGTTTGCAAAAATAAAATAAACTAATTAAAAAAAACGGTTGAGTAGTTAAGGCGTTAAAGCGTATATAAAAGAAACAAACACAAACTCACTTTCGCATTCAAAACGGTTTTTTTAAAAACAATTGACATTTTATTTGATATTATTGCAACTATATTTTAAAACTACGTGACGTTAAGATATACAATATTTTTAAATTGTGTGTAAACTTCAGTAATGTTCACTAACACAATTAGTAAATGAGTTACGAAAAGAATCAATCAAGAGAAATAGTTACGAGCTGTTTTCCCAGTCGATTAATTTCTTTTGTATGTTTATTTATGTTCTTTTGAATACCTTCTTAAGAGAACTCTAGTTAGAGTTCTAACTTTTAAGTAATATTTCTGTATAAGAGACAGTGTGATTAAGCCTATATGATTGTAATTCTTTTTTCATCATTTGAACTTTCGATAAAGTTTTAACATAAACTAAAAAAAAAAAACTAAAACGAAGTAGGAAATCTACAATTAATTACAAGGTGTTACGAGCTTCTAATTTCAAATAGCGAATGGCACGCAAAGTTCAAGTGTGAATGTCGGCTAATGAAGTTTTCTTTGTACTTTGATTGAGTGCACGTATTTATGGGTTCCGTGACGTCATGCCCACTTTGTGGGAGGCTCTACCGGCGTCGATCACGTGATATACACTTGCCTATCACGTGACCGGCACGCGAACAATTCCCCAGTAATCAATTTTCGTAAAGAAACAATTTTTCTCCTTGTGAGTATATAGTGTTCTGTGAACAATTTACTCATAGATAAGTCACATTGATGAAATAAATTTAATTAGTTTTATATTATTTCTGTGAATAATCCTTATTACATTATCAAGAAAAAGCAAGCCGCTCGGTTAAAGCTCTTATGAAAATTGTATAAAAATCCGATGGGTGGTTTATTTTATCTGATTATTTAATTTTTATTTCATTATTAAGTTTGTGTACAAATTATATTTAAATAGGTATCATATCAAAGACGTCGAAATAAAAAGGAGCTTTTCACACACTGGCCAATGACAACATTTAAAACATTCTAAATTCAAAATAATAATTAAAGTAACTAAGTATTTGAATCTTAAGATTGTAGGTCTATTTTTTTAATAGTATATTTAAATTACCTCGATAATAATCTAAACTTCTTATCTATATCTACATCTATCATATCATACCTATTATAAAATCGTTGTTTGTCTGAGTTTGTATACGCTACTCTCAGAAACGGCTTAACCGATTTAGAAGCGGTTTTAACGCTTTCCGTAACATTTTAGTGTTTGTTTCATTTAACCGGTTTACATATAAAAAAGTTACGTGATATTCCGAAAAACAGGCGTACGAAGTCACTGGCACCGCTAGTTATAAAATTAAGTCGCTATCCGTCTCTGTCTGTTTCTAATCCACGGATAAACTAATAAGATTGATAAATGAGGAAGGTTTGTTATATTTATTGCAGAAAAAAAATGCACCCGTGCGAAGCCAGGGGCGGGTAGCCAAAAAATGATTGTCTATGCAAGTAAATATAAACAAACGGTCATTTGTGTATAGGTGAAAGCTTTGTAACTAACGCTTATTTTTGAGCTTAACTAATGCTTCACATTTAGGTAAAGCATTAAAACAACACTAATAATATGAAAGAAATTTGTAGTGTGTTCATACCCACGATCCCGTGGAACCCCAGCGTTTGAGCCTTTTTCCGAAAATCGTTTGACACTGCGACAAGCAGGACACAGAGACCGCAGGCTGTATTTTACCACTAAACGTTTCAACTCTGTCCAATGTCATTGTCGAACTGTTCACTATTTATAATTACTTTATTCACTTCTGTTTCATAATATACACTCGGGAAAATTGATTCGAATAATTACTACGTGTATCGCAATAAGCTCAATGGAGACGCGTTAAGCCCGCGTGCGTTCGCAACGGCTGCTTTAGCGCGAATGGCGCACCGCTTACAACACTTTTCTTTCCCTCTGTCAAACCGCCCGCCCTGTTCCCGCCCGCCCGCCCAAACCACTTTCCAATTAGGACATGGATTTTTTCCCACTTCTTTAAGTGGAATCTTATTTGTGTCGCATATAATATGAGTGTTGCGGGATTTTTTAGAAATGTTTATGCACCAAATTTAGGTTAAGAATTCTTTTGTATCATCATTTAGATGAAAAACGTGAGCGATAAAGGATATTGATTATATTCTACATAATTTAAAAAGATAATAACCGTCTACTATTTCGAATTTCGGCTTTTTGTTATGCTCATATTATGTAAACATAGCTTTCGAATAGAACATAAAAAAACAATACAAAGAAGCGTAATATACAAACAGTATGTTTGTTTGTAATTAAACAGTTGTTTTGGTCTATTCAAAATTAAATGTCGAGGACTATTCAAAATTAAACACTTTTGTTATGATTATTTGAAATAACTATTAACTATGAATTAATAGTAATTTAATTTTAGAATGTAAACAAGTAGTTAATATAATTTTAAGCTTAGCTATAGTAATTTTAAAATATAAAACAATACTCTTTATTGATAGAAAATTAACTGTAAATCTGATTCAGAGCACATTCTTCAATTAAATATGTTGTATGCTAAAAAATATTTTCCACTACAAAATCTAGTCGCTAAGCAGATCCATTTTAATTAATTACGAATTCGCATCGAAGGTTGGCATAACACGAGTGATATTTATGGTTTTATTACGTAAGTAAATTCGGTCACGGCTACGGTTACACTAATGCGAGAAAGTAACAGGACGCACCCCGTCCGGATATAAACGTCGCCATTTATATCCGGCCATTACCTTACTTATATATACCACACATATGAGAGTGTTCTCTGATTTACGATAGAATAGATAAGTGCCGACATATAACAAAATCACGGCCGAAAAGAGAACATAGATGAAAATACTAATAAAAAGACTTTAAAAGAGCAGTTACTTTTGAACATTTAATAAGTAAAAATATTTGATTGGATATAAATAAATATGTTACTTAAGTGGTACTGACCACCAAATTGGTGCTCACATTTTAAAAAAACACTAATAGCCGTTAAGTATTAGTACGTACAACGTATACACACTGCACCTGACGGCAGTTACCTTCTAAACACATGTTCTGTTTCGGTGCGTGTGTAAGGGATGTGATTCTTCCCAATCATCGCCTTGTCCTTGCATGCCCCTTGGTGTTTCTTGCGCTTATGAATGGCTGACGGTAGCCATCAACAATCTACCGTTCAGACAATATTTCTATACTTTCAGACAGACAAGCCTTTCTTTAAATAGTATAAAACAAAATCCCTCTGTATGTACGCGTAGATCTTTTTGCGGTTTTCAAGGAGGAAGGTTTTTATTTATAATTTAAAGAAAAAAATCCATGCGGGACCTGGGGCGGCCCCCTAGTTTTTTTTTTTATAAAAAATGATGAAGATATTGTAGCAAGGTTGTTTTTATTTAAAATCAAACTCGCAACTATCACTAGTGTGGAATGGAAACACGGTAGGGTGATTAAATTAATTGCGTCCTGAGCACCGAACCGAAGCGTTCTAATTAATTTGATCTGATAATGTGGAGGCTTTCGCAAAAATCCTTCAACATATTTTTGTGTTTACGTCATTATATGCAAAATTAAAAATATACAATACACATACAACAATATATTTCAAATATTATAATTAATAAGCAATTAACATTTATGTAATTTCATTCCTCAACAGACTGTTTTAAAGTTAATTAATTAGATTTTATAAACACTTTTATACAATCGAACATCTAAGTGGAATATTTGCTAAATCTCTTGTTTATGGTTAGCTTTATTGACGCTTTCGCATAGACTTATAATGAATGCGTATAAAATTAAAAGATAATACATTCCGAATGAATAGTAGGAGAGGCGGGGTAAAACGAGGTCGCAACGATTCTATTGAAAACGTCCCTTAATTAAAGTCATAATAACTGAATACTTTTACTCCATTTTATTAATTAATTGCTTAAAATAAAAGTATAAAGTTAATGCTAGAGAGTGTCAATATAATTATTATACACCTATGAAGTCACGGCAAAAGCTAGTTATGTGTTAAATTAGGATATGTTTGTTTTATGGTATATATGTATGGACGATCAGTGTTGTGGCTAACACTAGAATAATATATGTTGAGCGGAGAATATTTTGGTACTTCCATTGCTTATTTTTTAAGTTGTTTTATAAATTAAGTTTCTTTTTGTTTGTGATGTACATTTTTCTTTTTTTAAATTGTATTACAAAATACAGAAAAGGTATAACATTACGTAACTCGAATCCCAAAGTCGACAGTAGTTTGTGGTCAGGTTCACGCGGCGTTCACGTGACACTCGTTCGGTTTGCACGCGATTGGAAGCATTTACATTACATATATTGAAACGGCTTCACTTTTCTTGTAAACAAATTGCTTCCATTCCACAATAAGCAATCTTGCGTGGAAAATCACACGTTTGAAAACTATTTTACATTTTTGTCTCACTTTAATACCTCCTACTAGACGCATGTCGGGGTATTGCACGAATTGAATTTAAATTCAGACAATAAGCCTGAACTTGCCCTGTTGTTTTTGGTTAGCGCATTTGCGTTTACAAACGCTACCTTAGTTTTTGCATACAAACTTTACCACATTATTTAGCTCTATAGACAATACATTTTTGAAAAACTATGTCAATTTTATTTCTTTTGATGATAGGCAATCGTTAGATATAGTATAAAGAAGTTATAAATCATTCTCAATACTACACATTCCTGGTCCTAATAGGTCAGTTGACAGGCAGAATGCGTTCATATCGCACTTAAATGTTGAGACTTCATAGTAATTATTACATGGGACCTGTGTGTTAATAGATTTTTATATAAAAGAGTATTACTTTTGATAAACTATTTACAACACTACTATTTACTATTTACACACAAAATATTTCAAGGCAAACCGTAAACAATAAACAGAGTGAGATTTGGTATGATTGCAACAATGTTAGCATTCCAATTATTTCATTTGAAGAGTGTATGCGCGGGCGCAAGTTTCTTGTTTTATTATGTTAATACATATATATATATATATATATATATTAGTTTAATCAAATATAAAAAATGACAGTATTGGAAATATTACTTATTGTATCCCATTTCATTATCTTCCATAGGAGAATTTGATTTATAATTACTACATCTTTTAGTGAAAACAGTTCCGAGATGTAATAGTTTCCGAGATTAGGACGCACAAACATATAAATAAGGTCCGAATTTATTCTTTTGATAAAAAAGGTAAACAAACAATTCCCGACATATAGTTTTCGAGTTTTAACCTTAATTACACATTCATATGTACACGAATTCATTTACACTCACTAAACATAATATTCTTTACGATATGTATCCAAAATTATTGAATATTTTCAGAGGAAAATGCAAAAAAACTCGATAAAATCGACATAACCCACAATACCAATAGACGTCACAGAGATTTTGTCTATGGTTTTAGAGACGGGACATGTACACGACCTAAGTCATCAGTCACATGAGGTTTTGATTTGTACATAAATTATCAAGTTCACAATTCTATATACATTTTTAAAGTTTTAGTTTATCATAATTCATGAAAACACTTTATGAAATTATTTTTGATTAAATGGCATTAATAAAATAGATTACTTAAAATTACCACTAAACTAATAATTCGTTTTTATTTATTATTCTTATTAATAATAATATTTTATTCGGTTTTGGTTTTTACGGAGGTGCAAAATGCAGTGTTGCCATGGCTGAGAATGAGTTACTCACTGAGTCAACTCCTTGGATATGCCTATTGTACAAATCCCATCTCTAAAACAGGTCAGTGACCCTGGCGACCTCATATTTGTTTACCTTTTTTATCAAAAGAATAAAATCGGAATATAGACAGTTTAATTTATGAACACAGATGAAATTATTTTTTTCAGAAAATTATACACACAAACCTTCCGTGATTATCCCTCTTTCCGCTAGTGAAAATCGTATCAAAATCCGTTCGGTGATTTAGAAAAAGTTAGCGGAGTAACAGACACAGGCCATACGATGATTTTATTTTAAAATATGTATTGAATATAAAATACAAGTAGTGATGTTATTAGAAAACAATGAACAACTCATAGAATAGTGAATTTATTGTAGCATATTATGTTCCTTGTTACTGTTTAGTTGCTTTGTTTGTTGTACGTGTAATAATTGAATACATGTGTGACTCGTGCGTCGCGTATGAGATTTATCATAGGTCGTAAATTATCTAATGTTTTGGATTGGATATTTTTTTTTTATTGTAAAATGTGTCTCTTCGACCGTGGCCCAAACAGTAGTGGGCGACAAATCAAGTCGCGCGACAAACTATACCAGAGACACGCTCTGTAATACTATAAATAACACTTCGTAAGATATAAATCTACAATAAATAACAACGACACGCGTCTAACTGTTATATGTTTTTATTTTGTTTTGAATGATTTGAGGCCTTTTCTAAATATACTATTAAAAAAATAAAATATTATGACCGCATCTACCGAAGGGAAAAAAGGTAGCACTGTTTAATTATGTAATTGAGAGAAACGGTTTAAGCTATTTGCGATTATGAGGATGTATTTTTAATTTGCTATTTGCTATCTTGTGTGTTGTAAAATAAACCTATGATTCAAATTTCGGCTTTCTGAACTAGCTAGTAGTTTTGACTGTGCGTTGTTGATGGCAGTCGGTCAGAATAAATGATTTTATAAATGCAATGAGAATTAAAAAAAAGTGTGTGTGTCAGCTCCGAGGCACGACTGGAGTTTACTCCTTACGAACGATTATAAAAAATTAAATTAAATAAATATAATTTTAATAATTAATAAATTTAATAAATAAACAAATATCAGCGTCATCTGTTCGAATTACGACACATGATTACGTTTTTCAAAGATGTATTATTACCTAACATATTCTAAAATATTCAAAAATAGAACGTAACGCATTTTCCGTGTGACAATTTTGATTTTACTCCCATAAATTTTCATACCGTGTGCTTATATGTGCAAATCGATTCTTAAGGAGTAAACTCCAATAAATTTCATTTTTAGTCCTTTTATTTTTAATTTAGTTCTATAAAACAAACCTTTTTTGTTCTTCAAAAACATTCACCAGCAAAAAAAAATTATATTTTAAGTACCTGCAACCAAAGAAACACATAAATAAATATACAAAAGTCTTAAAAAGTTTTAAAAAGCAATTAATTGGATGTGTAAAAGTTTTCTGAATAAATTAATAATATATAAATATTGAAACGGCAGTAAAATTATAAATATATATTCTTCGTAGGTCTGCATGGAAAGCAACCGAGGTCAGGGTGAATGGAATCACGATTGACATTTCGCATCGACTCTTCTAAATGCATTACCCCAAAGTATTTTACCCTTTTCCCTTTCAGTACAAATTAATTTATATCTTGGAGGTCAAACACTCAATCCCCAATATATTACATGTCGGGTTTACGAATCAAGTTATAATGGAAAATGTTATTTTTAGAATATATTTTGCTCTTAATTTAGAACCTTTCAGCAGATTTGATCTACATATATCTAGCAAAAAACCTTTATTTCATTTGTTTGTGTTGGATTATTTGAATAATTTGCAGTGTTGTTTTAAATAAAAGAGTTTTTATATACCTTAACGTGACGACCATTTATTTTTCTTATTGTGTAAGTGTGTTACAGAAGTGTTGCCACTATATTAAAATTATACTCATCCGTATTTAAAACTAGTCTATATTAATCAATATTTGTTGTTTTCTAACAGTTTGTAAACGGTTTTTTTTGTTTAGCAGCTATAGTGATGTAAGTGATAAAAAAATCTTTAGAAACAGTTATTTTTCCACATTCGAAATGATTATGGTCGAACTGCGACCAGTATGGGCACTACACTAGTTTTATAAAAACAATATAAAATTATAAATTTCTATTATTTTCCATAAATTTACAAATTAAATTTAATTGACCAGATTGTTGATTTGCATTTTGGCAAACGAAGAATAAAATAATTAGGTAGTGGAAGGTTTCGTATCTTTTTCGAGTGTCTTTATCGTCTATTTATCGGTGGCTAAACACAGATTCATCTTTAATGTTTACTGTCCCGAATAATTTGCACAAAGTTCTCTCGTGCTCGAAGCCACCCTGACATCGACCGTCTCGTCCCACTTCGTCTTGGGTTCTTTGAAACTACTCTCAACAGTGTTTAAACTAGTTACACTCGTAACTTTATTAACTAATAATAATTCACAAAATATTATTGTCTCTAAGAAAAGGTGTAAATTTCAATCCAACCAAAGCCACGTTAAACAGTTTGCACGAAATATGTATAAGCTAGATGGTGCCCGCGACTTCGTCCGCGTTGAAAAAACAATATATCGCCTATCGTTATTGTTATTACACTTAGCCAGGAGTTAGTTTCCTTAATTTTAGATGATCCCTCGGGAATAGTCCTTTTCTTTCGGGATGAAAGGTACCCTATGTCCTTTCTGGTGTCCCAGACAACGCGTATGCAAAATTTCATGGTGATCAGTTCAGTAGTTTTTGCATGAAAGAGTAACAAACATCAATACATCCAACATCCAAACAAACTTTCGCATTTATAATATTAGTACGGATACATCATTCGAATATGCTAATTTGTTTCAGAGTAATTCCCCTTTAATAGTAACTTAATCAATGATGAGTTTCAAAATAATAGATAAATATTATAACCAAATCTGGAAGACAAATAGCCTTAAAATGTTTTTTATATATTTTTAGAAATATTGGTTAGTATTTGCCAATTCGTGGTAAATTAGAAAGTAAATTGACGCGCCGTACCGATGCTATAAGTAAGTTATAATATTACTTATAAGCTCCTTATGTTATTAAAGTTTCTTTTATTATTATTGTTAGATTTCAATTACATGTAAATAACTAAAAGCATTTGTATGAGACTAGGTAAAAATCGTTACTTTTACTCTTTATTTCGCTATTAGTTCCCATGAGAAGCCGCGGACAACAACTAGTTTTAAATAGTTAGCATTCCATATTATTTACAGACTTTTTAAGTATATATTACAACATATTATGATATTATGTATATAAATATATTTACTAGATTTCCACTCTTTTATTCAATACATAAGTTTCTTTACTGGACACACTGTGCTTTACTGTGCTACGCATGGTATCGCCATGGAGGTCTCGCTAACAATTCTCCAGCTTCCAACAACTCGTAACATATGTAACAAAAGCTTACTAGAGCGAACAATTGTCGCAATTATTTTACGAATATAGGTTAAGCGTAAAATTATTTATAAATAAACCTGTTTTTACAGCGATTTGCTTTGATCGTTGCGATTTCTTCGCAGTTATTAGACAGAATTCTTCTTTTATTTTATTAAATCTTTATTTTATAAATTTTTATCTGAATTATTCTTCCTTTTTAACTAAATAGTAGACAACCATTCATTATTTTTCATCCTTTCTCCCACATTTTTTTTTAGTTCTTAAATAATATAAAACTTGATTAATACATAAGATATGGTATCATAGATTCATATGGTGTAATTTCATACATATTAGCTAATTGATCCAAAAGTCTGGTTACGCACTTGAATAGACCAGGAAGCATTTTTTTTTGGAAATACTAAAGCCACTTAAACAAAATATTAATTTAATTTTATTATATTTTTTTGGGACTTCATTACTTTATGGTACCTACTTAGTTACTTGTTTTCAGCGAAAAAAACATGTTATTTTCCATTGTAAGGTACAGATCAATGAAAAAAAAAACATGTTTTGATCATTAAATATGCAGAAGTAGTAAGTTGGAAGTCACTTAGAATATGTGACAAATTACAGTAGGCGTAGGTATTCAGAAAATAAGGCCAAGTTTGTCAGTTCGCCAATAAAATTCGCGCACTATTCGAGATAATGTGATTCCATTATGCAATATGCGTCAGACGATCGGATAAGGAAGTGTATAATGTACACATACGTCTCAGTGTTCGCTCTACTATTTGAAACGTATACGAGTCGCTTTCTAACCACTAATATAAACCACAGTTTTCCTAATCGTAATTCGTCTTATTAGTGGTATCAGAGACGAACGTATATGAATATAAAAAAATCAAAGATCATATGAGCAGAAAAAATTCATTATTGTAGCAGCAGGCAAGCTGACGATTCATTTAATGCCACCATATTATAGTAGCTGCGGTGGTATTTTGTAGTCAGGATTCAGCGAAAAATATAATACTTGGAAAATTCATGAAAAAAATATAAAACCAGACGCTGTACTCAATTTATTTATAATTTATATAAATAAAATTAAAATAAAAAGGTTCCAAAATTCGGCTACAGATGGAAGCACACAGAATCTTTCTAGAATATTATAAATGTAGAAGTTTTTGACCATAGTTGGATGTTATACTGAAAACTAACTACTGAATAGATTTTGATGAAATTGATTAAAATCAGACTATAATTTATAAAGATACGCGAAGAATCTCATATTCAATTTAGCTTTATTTAATAAATGACTTCAATTTATTAAATAAAGCTGTAGATTGTAATGTAAGTAGGCATTCTGCATTATGTATTCGAAAACTCGCCCAACAGAAATTCTTTACAATTTTAATGAACAGTAAACGTTTATGAGAGTAATTATGTCAGAGAATAATGTATTCGGTATTGTACGCGCGAGCTTCCTAATCTGGTAAACAATACCCATCGGAAAGTTCAAAGGGAGTGTTAAATTCGGCGAGTCTATTTTCACGGGTTACGATCATGATCGGTGATAGACGGTGTTGTGTAAGTGAGTGCATACTTTAAATGTGGCTTGGCCACTGTACAAGCGGTTTGTAACACAAAGCAATATATTTACGGTATATCCCATACTAAACTATCGTGTGGTGGTTTCACACCAGTATCGTGAAAGACATAAATAAAGAATAAAGTAAGGAAAAAATTGTGCTGTTGCGTTATAGTGAGTACTAAGGTCAGCAATGCACTTGCAGCATATGTGGGGATGCTTGTGTTAATAGGCGACGGTAGCCACCAACCATCAAGTGGACTGTTAGCCTACTGTCTGACATTTATATAAAAAATACAGCTACAAAATAACTTTTCAGATTAGTCTATCTGTGTTTCAGAATATATATATATACTAGCGGTCCGCTCCCGGCTTCGCCCGAGGTGCATTTTTTTTTACGTAAAAACCTTCCGTGATTATCCCTCTATCCATAAGTGAAGACAGAATTAAAATCGGTCCACCCGTTCTCGAGTTTTGTGCTTAGCAACACATTTAGGGATTCATTTTTATATTATAGACTAGAGACTCGTTCCCGGCTTCGCCCGGGTGCATTTTTTTACGTAAAAACCTTCCCTGATTATCCCTCTATCCATGAGTGAAGACAGAATTAAAATCGGCCCAGCCGTTCTCGAGTTTTGCGCTTAGCAACACATTTAGGGATTCATTTTTATATTATAGATATATATTTCAATAATCTAACAAAATAGAGCAAAAACAAAAATAATAAAGTTTTAGATAAAAATGGACATCATATAAATTCGAATGTAGATATATCAACAAAAAATAAATTTGGAATATCGGTAGCGCAATATAGACCGTCGGACGCGTTATAACAAAAATATATATAAAATACGCGTTATAAAAAGTGTATTTTATAATATTTTTTTATTTTATTTTATTAGGAAAAACCAACAATTATATTATAATATAATATATTATTAATTATATTTTATTGTTAGCAGTTTATCACAAAACTAAGTTAACAGCCTTTTACTTTCTTTGAGCGTTTTTAGTTGATCGTTTTTAGCTTGTCGCTTTCTATGGAACCAAACGCACGTCCGCAATCATATTATGGGTGATAGACGGCTTGTTATGTAATCGTCCGTCTTCAATGTTAAGACACATGGGTTGCGTAAATGTCTCGCCATTGAGATTTATGTATGAAGAAAGAACAATGGTGTGTCATTGAACTTATTTTGTACGATACCGTGTAATTTTTTGGCTCATAAATCAACGTAAGCATTATTTGACTACGTATTTTTTAATATCTACTATTTTTTTTAAACCGCAGGCGTCCCAATTTTAATATGTTACTACTAACTGTTTAAAAATTAAAACTTTATTTGATTTGTTCAAAACTCTATTTGATTTAATTAATTAATTAATTTTATTCAAATTGTAATGCATAAAACAGGTGTAGGTACTTAGCCTTTCTAAATATAGCTACTTATGTCGCAGTTACTTCTTCAAAAGAACTAATGCGGTGCTCACAAAAATATACTTATTGCGAGACGTTATTCCCATATTCTTAATAAATGAATTACCTTTAATAATACTTTCTATTATTATTTGTGGTAAATATATTGCAACTAAGAATTGGAACTATTTTAGCATAAAAAAAGCGTCAATAAAGTTATCTTAGTAAAAGAAAAGTGAACGACTCCAGACCTATTTATAGTCTACAAACAAAAGACAGATTGCACTTTCTTTAATATGGGCAGTCAATAAAAAGCATGCACTTCATTTTACGGTCCGTTGCTAACAACTTCGAATGTAATGTCGACAAGACGCACGTCATGACACCTCTTTCGGCTTTGGTTGTCTTACGGGGGAATGCACATAGATATATATTTTGAACGCACATTTATTAACTTACTTCTCAATTACATAGAAATTAACTTCTGTTCTGCTTTTCTTAATAAATGTATAAGTATATAATATTTGAAAATGTATAATTTTTATACGTACCTAACTATAAAAGTACTCGCAGAATGTTATTTTAAAAAGTAAAGAACTGATTCTAAAACTATTTTAAATTACGCAACGGATTCACGAGAAAGATTTTTATATATATACGAAAAAATTGCATCCGTGCGAAGTCGAGTGCGGGTCGCTAGTATTTAAATAATAACTTTCATAAACTAATCTCTAATAAAAAATAAAAACTCAATATCTAATCAAAAAGATCGTATAATGTTTTTACTAGTTATAATCATATTACTTGGCTTTAATGTGAAGTAAATTTAACCACTCATATCCACCTTGCAGTTTATTGTTGTGTTGTACATTTAAATGCTTATAACGGATGCAAAAAAATAAGTAAAATAAGTGGGTAATTTAATTTCGTTATGTGCATAACAAACGCAAGTCACGAGCCTAACTGCGATCAGAAGCACTTGTTTTATGCTGACCATACACAACTCTATACGCTCTACTTTCAAAGTGCACTTAAGTCGTCCCAATTATAGGCCCTCGCCTCACATGTATTATTTTTTCAATTTAGTTCAGCAAGTCTTTAATTAGAAACACTTTATTCAGCACTTTTAAGAAATTTCTTTTCAATAAAGCAACGAACCGTCAAATCACCGTCTAGTAAATCTATTTTAAGATTCCATTTTTAGACGAAGTTCACTAGTTTTTTTTTTGCATGTAATTTATTCAATCCGAATGCAATTCACTGGGTGTCCTTTGCACATGTTTGAATTAGTTATCGCCTGTAAAATGAGAATACTTTATGAAGTTTTATAAAGAAAAGAAGCTAACTAATTTCTTAAAGTAATTAAAAAGTTTGCCTAAAAATTTTAATTGGTTGGGTTGCTAACAATGCGCTAGATCGACGGCTGGTTCATCTTGGATCAAACGAGGGTAGACTTTAACATGAAGATCTACAGATCCCTTCAAAACTTTAATAATAAATTTAATCGTTTAAATAATAATTTCAATACGATTTAAACCTAAACACAAATCCAACAAACTATGTATTGTGTTGGTGTTCCCAGCAATTAAGTCGCATCAACCCATCTAAGAATAGGCCGAGACCATGGGACATTACCTGTCGGCTTAATTTAAGTGGCCTTAACACCACAAATACCTACAAAACGCCAGGTGTTAAAGTGTGTGTCTAAATTCACAAGGTGATGACAACAAAGGACATGTATTTTAATATTTTAGTTTTGTCATTAAATTATTATGCAATGTTTTGTGTTCATGTATATTTATTCCAAGTGTTGCTGTTTCCTCATTTACTTCTTTTATCAGTTTTATATAAATATCGAATTTAAGAATGAATATGTTTTTTTTAAATATGAAATTATAAAAAAAAACATATATCCTATCTTTTAAGTTGGACCAAATTACACATAGTTACAAAGTTTTATCAAAATCGGTTCAGTAGTTTAAGAGTTCATTGGCGACAAACAACGTGACACTTCTACAACAATAATTTCTATAACAATTAATTTGTGGTATAACCAAACGATAAACATGTAAAATATTCAATGAAATTTATTTATTACTTAACTGTAAAAGGGAAACAAATGTAGGTTTATAGTTTTTCAGAAACAGTCGAGAACGGTTATATTCGTGTAATCAAATATTGTTGTTCCGTGAAACAGTAAACTTTTAGTTTCCTTACCAGCTTACCACCGGACATTTATTATATTATAATTAAATTATGAATGTTTAATATACAGCACTATAAAACTAAAAATAAATATAAAACCAGCGCTGTTCAGAAGCATTCCCAACGAATTTATGGATAAATTTTTATTATTTTTTTTCAACTGTAACTTATTACCTTATATTATTAACGGCAAGTAAGTACAAGATATATAATAATAAGTTGACAAGCAATGTATAATTTGACACATTTCTTATTTATCGCACGTTAAATTGCACATTAGGTATTAAGATAAAACTTCAAATAATTTTCACACTCGTTATTTTTTGTAGAAATAATTCTACTCGTTCTATATTAAATATTGAATGTAAAACTCAAATCAATTGTTTATCTGAAAGATCTTATTTTCTAGACGGATTGTGAATGTTTATATTTTCTTTAATATGTAACAAAAGCGTTATGAATGTCAATTATAAATTTGAAAGGAGAGACATTTCGTATATTGAGACCATTTTTAGATCATGTGATATTTATGTATACAAAATAAAGTCGTTGTCCGCCTCTGTCTTGTTTCTCCGCTTAACCACTCAACGGACTTCAATAAGGTTTCCACTAATGGTTCCACTAAAGACAGATAAACGAAAAGGTTTCTGTAAATAATTTTCAAAAAAAATATTCGAATTGAAAAATTCTTTTTGTGTTGGATACTTAGTCCATTTATCGAGGAAGCTTTAGGCTATATAACATTTTGAACGCGCATAAAGTCGCGGGCACCATCTAGTTAATAATATTAATAATCACTAATCACTTAATACAACTCTTACTACTAATTAATTCTACTACTATTTATTTACTAACTATACTATTTCCTAAAATGAACACGATACTGAAATTTCTACTAAACGTGCCCATTTCATCTACAGATTTGGATGTCGCGACTGGAATTCTGTCCGAATGTTTGGTTTCAATGTGACAAACATCTCATTCTGGGAAAGTTAAGACATTGTTACTTACGAGTCAGATCGCATCGTCTGAATCGTTTGGACGTTGAAAAATTTAACGCTTTTATCTCGATTCGACCAGGAAACGGTTTTATTTACGAGCGCGTCCCTTCGCCTTTATGAGCAGCTGTACAAAGGAAAATGAGAAAAATTTATCAATTCCTTCGCGACCTCACTTTATAACCTCTTTCTCTTTATTCGAAACTAATGTGGGACACTCTCGGACTAATTTTATAAGACAATGTCGATTTCGGATTTTAGTGTGATCCTGAAGTTATTTTTAACGATGCACCAGACCGGTCAGTCTACTAGATGTACTGCGCTGTCGATCCTGATAGAAAAAAAGGTTAAAGTCAAAATGGGAATAGGATAATTTATTAACTCTGGCATCTTTATTTACACGTCGAAACATAACGGTACACGATTTAAATTTCAGATTGATCTTCTACGCGAGCCTACTACGAATTCGCAGCGGATCAGTTACATGAAAATAATATTTTATTTTAATGGTCTACCAATAGATACAACATTATGAGCATTTGAACATTCTTACAAAAATATAAAAAAACGTGAACTGAATTACAGGAAAGCTCATTGAACTTATTGAAAAAAAAAAGTTACAACTGCATAAAATTTTAATATTGTTAATGCTATGGTACCATTAATGAAGCAATAAATTCAAATAAAATGTATTAAAATTATCTACATTGGAGACATGCATAAAATTTAGAATTTTAATGAAGTAATCGAAGAATCGAGCTTAGTATCGCTACAAAACGAATAAAAACATATTAATATCTAATAAAATTCTGAATTTATTAATTGGCCCTTTTTTTTATTAAAAATAAAGTGAATATTTAAAAAAAAAGAAAAAAATACTACATATAAAATAAAAAAAGGGTATTTGCGCTATTAAGGCTTCACTAAGAAAAATAAACTAGGCTAAAATTAGCTAAAACTATAATGGTTTAAAAGTAAACTGTATATAATGTGAGTAATATTGAACAATACGATGAAAATAAAATTCATTGAAAACAAACTAAACCACATTCTTAGAAATATAAAAACATATCTGTTACATACGAAACTTGTGCTAAATATAAGCTCCAATTAGCGGTTAAAGACACGGCCACTATAATTATAAAGAGACCGCGTAAAATAAACTAAACAGTGTTTAATTTGGTCGGACAAATAGCGAACTTATAAATAGAAGCGTTGCGAAACGTGCGGCCGAGTTATGTCAGAGTTGCGGACGGACATGCGCATACGCAGATTATATTGATGGCAACACCCGCCTCGAGTTGCAACTGTCATCGCAATAATGCATGGACCTGTTTAGTCTGCGATATGGCATCTTTGAAATTTGCACGTGTATCTTTTCAAATTTCGAATGATCATTTTTATATAAGACATCTGAGGTAAAAATAATGTTTTATATAAAGGTGCAAGTGGTGCAACCCTTATAAATAGAAGCAAATCATAGACAATTTGATTGAACGCACAATGTTATGATGATGTTTGGCGACAAACAGCGACATGGTGATGTTGGGAAATATAAATAAAAATTAAATAAACATTAAGATAGAAGGAAATATGTTTTAACTAAAAATTAACTTTAAAATTAGTTTTAAAAGTTAAGTTACTTGTAACTATACTAAGTTGAATTTGAGACTTTTAACTTGTATATTATTTGGACTTTGTAAATCTGTGCGCTCTAACTGCCTAGATAAATAAATCTTTCGAGTGCAAGTATTTCCATAATGTTTATATTTTCTTTGTTTTTAAGGAAAGTGGGTTTTGGTATTAATCCTAGCGCGCAAACTGTTCTATTTCTGTTCTCCAAATTCGTTGTGTACACAACGCTGAAAGGTGTGGGGTTGATCATTTGGAGGCCTACTTTGGTGGCAAACAAACGCCTACGTCCGCGTAACATTAAAACAGGTTATGATTGCTTGCGTCATTATCCAACGAAGAAAACTCACAATGTTTTGTTAGTTTATTCTTTAAAAGGGCATCTCAAAACTTTCAACGTCCTTTTAAAGTTAACTTATCCCTTTTGGTGGAATTCGTTATTGCTTTTGTTGGATATTCTGTTGAAATATTTATTATTGAAATTATCACATTATATGACAAATAATTACAAATAATAGGATTATCCTAACCAGTTTTATAAATGCAAAAATATTCAAACGCTTATCATAAAAATATATTACATAAATTTCGACTAGAAAGACCATCCAGTCTGGAAACAAGATGAAGATGCCGAGGATAGAATTAATACAGGAACGAAAACGGTGAAAAATATTTTTGCCGTCCTTACGTATAACATTTAACTGGAAAATGCAGTTAATTGCATGTTTTAAGGTGTAAACACATGTAATGTATTATTTTATTACGATGTATTTCATAACAGTTGCGAGAATAACTTGTACGCTCTAGTTCTTACACTATAAAGTCTAACATTGGAGGTAACGCATGTCTAAATAACTCATGTGATTTTCTGTATTCTGACAGCTGTTAAAAATAGACTTGCAACGGTTGCTCGGGTATTGCGATGCGGTGTAATAAAAAAGGAAAAAAAAAATGAAATACAATTACCATTTCAATATGCCATATTTCCTTTACTTAGTAGGTAAGATAGTTAGTAAAATTGAATATGATACATTATACGAGTAAGTATGACATGGTATAGTTATCTTTGTCTCTAAAGGGGTTTTGTTAGTATAAGTGTTGTTAGTAAATATAACAAACAAAATTTTAGGACACACATATATAAAGAATGAGGTAGGTATTGAAACTAAGGGTTAAGTTTGTATGTTCCTAATATTAATTCGTATTTTAACCTGTTAGTCTAATAGCTCTTTATTCGTGCGAATTTACTATCAAAAAATAAAAAGTCAAAATCGGTTAAGATAATAAGAAAAATTAAGTATCTGTAATTATTAAACGGCCTTGTTAAATGATTGATATTATTTCCATTATGACACGTATAAAATATGATATATTTTTCTTTTTAAAGCAAACAGAGAGGAAAATGTCTAAATGTCTAAATTTATTCACGGCAAGGCACGGTCAGAGTATAGCGAATACTTTTACCGCCAATTGATTGGTAAGTTTTCGTACTTCATAATTTATTCTCGTAAAATGAGTGAATAAACGCGAAAAAAGTGTAAACAGAGTCTGCGAAACGGGTCGATGGATCGCGTTTAATGAGCTTTTTAACGGTTCGACTTTATTTTTGTTTTGATCGGCGGGCGCCGGTTACGAAAGTTTTACAGGTTCGTTCTGTAACCCGAATTACGTGAATTACGCGATTTCTCTAGACCATCACCATTTGTCTACATTCGTCCAGAAACGGAACCATTTTTCTGTAAGAAAGTGAACGATTTTGGGCATTTTGGACGACAGGTTATTGGTGATGTCATAAACAAAAAGTAAGTGAAGGGCTACTTTAGGCGCTGCTAAAGGTCTACTCGATGGTGGTTAAAGTCGCCAAAGGACACAAGCAACGCTAGAAGTTTAATTTTTTGTAATTTTACTCTTCAAAATCCTAATATAGTGTGATAATTTGTGAGTTATATTATAATTATTTTGTATTGTAGTTTATTACGGGCCGTAGACAGACAACAAATACTACTTCAATGGCTTTTCAGCTACAAATTTTGAAGCTTGTTGGCTTCATTAGGTTTTTGTGGCTGTGGCAAACAGAACTTTTATTTGTTATAAATTTTCTGATAGATTATTGAATAACTACGATTTGGTTAACTTACAAGCATAATACGTAGGCGAATGTACCGACCAATCTTTCATTTTGTTCACAACCTTGAGGCCAGCCGCTCTTCCATCAATATAATTAATTCCTTCCGACCACGCGCTTAACAGCCTTCTTATGGTATAATAATCAAATCCTAATGTTAGTATCGGTGTGATAAGATCACAACACAACTATAAAAAAGGATGTATTTTGTAAGACAATTTGCTGTATAGAAGTGTAATATTTAAAAAAGACTAATTTTAATTATAATACCAATACGATTACAAGAAATACTGTAAAGAGGGTCTGCAACTCTTTTTACAGTCTTTTAGTTAGATTATTTACAGAGGTGATTTAAATAGCAAAGCAGAACATTTTGGTTGCCGTCTCCTACGAATACAAAAGAAATAAATTATTTGTCTTAAACTGAGCTAATGTTGATTTATGTTCCTAACCTGCTACCTTTTGCACCTTAGGTATGCGGAGAGTAGGCAGTGATTAAGGTTTAGACAGCGTAAACATTCCAATATAATTTTTGATTTGATCACTAGAGGATTAGGAAATTTTATAATTAAAAGTCGACAGACAAGGCCGACAGTCCACTAGAGGGTGGCTTGCGATGCCTGTATGCATACACAAGGGATGAAATTTATTTTAGTCTTGGTTTTTACAAAGGCATACACTGTTAGAAAAACAATTCCCTGCCATCTCGAACACATCGCCATTAAGTTCATATAATTAAAAGTGAAGTTATTTCACACGCAATTAAAATCTCACAACCCAGGGAAAGTGGTGTAGGGCCCTACGAGATTCCAAGCGAAATACTTACTCTAGCAACTTGAAGTTGAAAATTTAGATCTACTTTCTTGTACACTGCATGAATGCTGTCTCCCTTTCTCAAGTTACCAGAAGTAAATATGCAAAAAGATGTAGTGATTTTTAGTCTCCACCACTTCGACATATATATGAAGAAACATTATTTTAAATAAGACGCTGAGAAGGAGACGCAATATTGTTGAATTTTCTTATTGAATATTCTGTTTCTAATTTCTCTGACGATACAAATATCATAAGACAAAAAATAAGAATTTATTAATCATTTTATTTTAAAAAAGTGGCTACAAATGATTTCGAAGGCCATACAGGCTTACAGAGATTCAGATATACATCGTACATGAGATTTCACTAATTGTAAGAATATTATATGAAAAAGAATAAAATTCTTCCATTTGGACGAATTTAAAAATATAAAACATCCAACAAAAAAATTCTTGGAGGAATGCGCCTTTTATATTGAGCCATGCATTTGAAAGGAAATGCGGTTTCTAAAATAAAATTGTTTTCTCAACAAAAATACAATTAAAATTTCAACGGAAAAATGTTAAAATGTTTAATTATCCTCCACAAGTCAGTATACTGAAGTGAAAGCAAACACACCGTGCAAATTGAAACTTCAGTAAGGGCATTATTATATTTAGGTGTGAAAGGCAATATAAACCGAGGTCAGTGCCCCTATCGTTTTAGGGATTTAATTTTATTGTAATGCTGAAACGCCATAACCGTGCAAAATCCCCACAGAGGCCGTTAACCTGTGTAACGGAGTCCTGAGCAAACAGAGCCATAGGTTATATAAATTAAGTTATAGGTGTCGGATTGATAACAACATTATTAATAACAATAAAATGTAATTAGGCCTTTATTGCCTTTTATTTTGACTACACAGTTTCTTAATACCTACTTTACTATACTATATTTTATATTTAAATTAAAATAATTTCGGTGTTTATTTCAATATCAAATAACATTGTTTTCGTTTTTAAGTTAAATTCAAGTTAAAGTTGTTGACTGCAAATGTGTAGGAATTTCTAGCATCAGTGTAGAAGTAAATTTGTAGTTATTATATTAAATCTCATATATAAAAATTACGTGTCACGTTGTTTGAAGCCAATGAACTCCTAAACTACTGAACCGATTTTGATAAAACCTCGTAACTATGTGTAATTTGGTCCAACTTAAAAGATAAGATAGTTTTTATTTTGAACCCGAGTGCCGGGAGCGAGCCACTACTGATTTATAAAATTTTATAATCTCTTATATTTTTGCGTTTACACCATGTTTACACTTATTATGTTGATATATATTTTCACTTTTTTATTATTATGTTAGCTAAGAGGTATGGGTCTTATTAATCTTTGCAAACAATACACACCGAGGTGAAGAAGTAAATTGTTAAACGATGAGATCACTTGATTTGATTTAGATAGTTTTAAAGGTACCATAGGATGTTTTTGTTTTGTTGAAAATATTGTTTTGAGTTTAGCCTAGATGTTTCAACTATAACGCTTTAGCTTGTGAGCGGATTAGACGCTTTCCTTACTTAGTTCAAGAACTGTTGGTTAGACTGGCTGTAGTAGCAGTAGTAGTCCTGACCAAAATTCCAATCTATGGAATATTTCAAAACATTTTGCTATTACCTATCGTGTTTATATAATGTGACATGACATCTTAAGTCAATGACCCGACTCTTTTTCATTTGTAACATATTACTGGCGTGTTTTCTCGTAGGTATATTTACGTAAAAAAAATTCAGTATACGGGTATTATTTTATTTCCGAATTATTTTTTCTTATGATAAAATTCTTTTCATCCTAAGAAAATAATGAATAATTCATACAACAGCTTCGAAGGTCTGTGTCCTTTGTATTTTTATCAAGAGAAAATTGTTTGAATTTTTGTCGAAGTAGGTGCCTATGCATTTATTCTAACTAGGCATCAAAGTTTAGCAATTTTTTTTGGAAATATAATACTAAACTTTTAACAGCATTTAAGAATATAAACACCTAAATATTAAGGTCATGAAATATAATATGAATCACATATGAATGTTACAAACCTAAAAACCATTTCAATTTAATCTTTAGTTTATAGTAAATTAGTAAATTTACTATTTAATTTTAACAAACTTTTATTTATAATAAAATACAAATCCTTATTTACTTAATAATATAAGTTATCGTGTAATACAAAACGTCAAAACATTAACTCGTAGCTAATTTTGTTTTGCTTTGCTAACTAGAAATGTTGTGAGCTAGCCAAAACTAACATGAGCGAAATTCATTTGCAAATGAAATACGTTACTCGTATGCAAAATATCGAAACATCAAGTAATGCAAATATATGAGTATATTAGTATTCTTTCCTTGTTAGAAATAAAAAAATTATTATTAAGAATTCTTCCCATTTATGTTAGTGTTTGCTAGTTCATTAACAAAAATAACAATTTACATCGATAAAATAGACGATCTTTTTTTCACAAAAATAATGTTATAAGATGAGATATATGGCAAAAGTTTCTCTGGACGTCTTTTTTAGAAGAAGTCTAAAATGTATATAAGTACACAAAAAGCCACTCATGCTATGTTCTTACGTGATGTGAGAAGCAATAAGAGTGTTTCTGAGCTGTGTTGATGTTGTAGCGTTTATATCTATTAATGATGTTCACGAGGCGGGTCTCTCTATTCTGGTTAAGCTGATCTATATTTAGCTCCAATAACTTTTCTGAAACAATATTAACGTGACGCTCCTCGCCCGAGAATAATTTACTGCGAGAGGGAACAAAAGTTTGTTTAATAAACATTGTCTGACAAGGGACCGGTCGACAAAGGTATACTTAGTTAATATAATATTTATAATCTTTTTTGTCTCCTTTCATTAGGTTCGCTGAGCATTTTATTCGTAGAAAAAAATTCAATTAATTACTTGGTATATTTTATAATATACTAGCTGACGCACGCGACTTCGTCCGCGTAACTTTATAAAATATATCCTATCTTTTAAGTTGGACCATATTACATATAGTTACGAAGTTTTATCAAAATCGGTTCAGTAGTTTAGGAGTTCATCGACGACAAACAACGTGACACGTAATTTTATATATATATATATATAGAGATGATGAACCATAGAAAAATCAATTATTGTTGCATTATGCGCAAAATATATTTATAATTAAAAACTTTGTGGGAGGCTTAAAAGTCTCGAATTATTATAAATTAGATTTTATAGCAGTCTTAATAGAAAATGTTTAAAGGAAATGTTGAAATAATATTATTTTGCTAATTCTTTACCTACGTTATTATATTAAATGGTAAGCGTTTCACCATTTGCTTCCGAGATGTGGTCTGTAATAGAGATTGAATTGTATACTGTCAGATTCATATTAAATTCTATATTGTGTTGTTCTGTGTATAAGTGATACAGACAAAAAACAAAAAAAGTAAATAAACTTGGCTAATTTGATACTATTTGGCTAGTTTGTAATATAAATTTTGTCGATATTCTGTATACATTTTCTATACAGGGTGTCTCAAAAGTAGTGAATCAAACGGCTCACCGAGATAGAGTAGGTCAAGACCTATCGAAATAAACCAACTTTAGTTCCGCGAAAATGTATAATTTTTGAGATATTTGAAAATGAGTGAAAATTCCAAAAATACCGATTTTTAAGTTTTTTTTTTCAATAATTTGATCAATTTATGTTTTGGATCACCTATTACAATTTTTATTGTTACTAGATTATGGTTCTGATGACCACATATGGAAAACCAAAAATAAAAACAAAAAGAAATACAAAAAGTCAGGGTTCAAACTTTTAATTTTATTTCGACTTTTTCGTTAGTGATTGTAAAACACCCCATATTTTTAGAAAAAAACCCTTCCATTAACTGGCAAAGTATTTCAAAAACTTCCCTGTTTCGTGCGGATTCCAAATTGGTAAGTAACATTAATAACACCCCTAAAACTAAATTATTATCGATGGGTCAAATGCGTCAGGTAGTAACAATAAGTGAAATCAATAGAAAACCTGTTTTTGTGTCGGCCGGAATCAAAGTAATTTCTATGGAATTGTTCGGGTCTATTGTTTAAACAATAGACTCATAGCTCAGTTATCTTGCTCTTACGCATGGAGTTAGAGTGGGATGGATAATTTCGTAACCTAACCTTTATTATGCGTTTGAAAAATAATCATACCCAATTTCCAAACTAAATTAAAATATCTTCCTAATAGATAATCAAATAAAACGAAGCATGTTGTAGTGAGTATTTTTTTATTATAACAATTACAAAAGATGCTCAAATTGGCGACCATTTTGTCTATGGTAAAGGGTGATACCGGTATTTTTTTTAAATTCTATGATTTGTTGCTCTCGGAATGCGGGTTCTACTCTCGATTTTTCTTGTTGATATGCCAGGTTCTTCATTCACCAATTCTAGCACTGTGTCCTCGTCAGTTGTTTGAGGTCGTCCTTCTCTAGAACGGCGTGCACCAGGCATCTCTCCAGCCCTATAAGCATTGTGGACTCTTAAAAATACTCCATAATCTGGATGTCGGCGATCTGGAAAGCGTTCGGCGTAGATCCTCGCCGCTTCTCTTGCGTTGTACGCTACTCCTCCTCTACGCGGCTCGTATCGAGTTTCGCCGTAAATAAGATGCATGTCTGCATACTCTTGAGAAGTGTAAGTAGGATGTTCCATTTCAAACACAAAACACACAGTAAATCAGAGTCCAAAGTAAAGCCAAGTCAGTATTAAAAGTGGAGAAAACACAATACAGAAACAGAGCGCGCGTGTGTAGCAATAGCAAGTACGAAAAGTAAACTAACTGAAAGAAAAGTCTGACAACTGACAAATAAAAATAAGGGAGCAGTGCGTTCGCGCCTTGTACTCCACCGCCCGCATACTTCCCTTTCGCCGCCCACTTCTACAAAATCATCCATCCCACTCTAACTCAATGCGTAAGAGCAAGATAACTGAGCTATGAGTCTATTGTTTAAACAATAGACCCGAACAATTCCATAGAAATTACTTTGATTCCGGCCGACACAAAAACAGGTTTTCTATTGATTTCACTTATTGTTACTACCTGACGCATTTGACCCATCGATAATAATTTAGTTTTAGGGGTGTTATTAATGTTACTTACCAATGTGGAATCCGCATGAAACAGGGAAGTTTTTGAAATACTTTGCCAGTTAATGGAAGCGTTTTTTTCTAAAAATATGGGGTGTTTTATAATCACTAACGAAAAAGTCGAAATAAAATTAAAAGTTTGAACCCTGACTTTTTGTATTTCTTTTTGTTTTTATTTTTGGTTTTCCATATGTGGTCATCAGAACCATAATCTAGTAACAATAAAAATTGTAATAGGTGATCCAAAACATAAATTGATCAAATTATTGAAAAAAAAAAACTTAAAAATCGGTATTTTTGGAATTTTCACTCATTTTCAAATATCTCAAAAATTATACATTTTCGCGGAACTAAAGTTGGTTTATTTCGATAGGTCTTGACCTACTCTATCTCGGTGAGCCGTTTGATTCACTACTTTTGAGACACCCTGTATATCAAAATTATAATATGTATTAAAAACATATAGACAGGCATAATTATTTATTACCATTATCAAAAGAGATGCTAACTCACACGACGAAGATGTAAACGCAGTTACGTAGCGTCATCGCGTGATCAATAATTAGGTCAGCCGGGTGATGGCTAATACGTTGACCATTTGAGAAAACTTATGTTCCTTGACCATTTAAGAAGGCCATAATATATTTAAAATTGATTTTGGATTTTTTTTTTGGAAAAAAAAGGAAAGGAAATCAGTTCCCAAACGAATGAGAAAACAGTAATTAAATGTGTTATTTTTACCTATTTATATACCTACATATAGATAAAAGTTATAACACTTACTTACTTCATTGTTGGCTTTCGAGAATTCGTCAGTGATAACTTTGTTCATTAAGGCGAGGACTTAGTAGAAAAGTGTTATTTTCGTCGCCTAGTTTGACTTCTCAGAGTAAAATCACAAGTTAGATAAAAATACAGTGCATAATAGACTATATTGAAAAAAGTTTATAAAAAACTTCGGACAGATTTATAGAAAAAAAAATTTTTTCTGAAAAAAAAAGTAAAATACTGCTAAAAAAACTTACTGTTCACAGTACTAAACATTTTCCGGTACAACTACTTTTGTTTTTAGGCTTATTAATTAACATACGTTCTACACGAAAGTTTGAATCGGCTACTTTTATTTCTTTTTTCATATTTTACACAATATTTAAGAAAAACCTTCCAATTTTAAAACTATTCGGTTATCTCCGAAGAGCTACAAAAATATGTTGCGCAATATTGCACCTTAATTTATAGGATATTAGGTTGCGCTCATTTTGGTAAAAAATGTGTTCGGTCTGAGGTTAGTCCTAGTCTTAATAAAAAAAAATTGCATACTTTTCATCCTTTTGCTTGCTTTATTGCATACTTTCTTGGGTTCATGTGACCGCACTGTATTCTTATCAAACTGGCCAGTTTAAAATTACCTTTTATTCGGGTCGTAAAGACGACGAAAGAAAGTCAAAATTCGTCAATAATTTTGTAAAATGATTTTACTTTAAAAAACGTTTATGCAAGACGCGGTAATGTTTGAGATTGAATCGTTTTCTATGTCATTACCTTCTACAGCCAGAGTTACGGTTCGTTGCGTATAATTTTATTAGAAATCCAAAGATTTGGTCACTGTATTATATAAGACGACGCAATCATCATAATTTTGTTAAAAAATGAATAAAAGTACGTTGAATGAATGATTGATGATATCTAAAAAAGAAGTCAAAATAAAGGAATGATAGAAAACATTTTAGCAAATCTCTTACTGCTTTTAAATATTGGTAGGTATGGTTATGTAAATTAGATTTTACATTTACCACATGAAGTTTTTTCACCAATAAATTTTAATCGTAGATTATATACCTGGACAACACTAACACAGGCTAGATCATCTAGCCAATAATGTAGATTACTGTATTATAATACTCGTAATTGTTATCACATATTACCTAAAATTATTATATTCGTGGCTTATTTTGAATAGTTACTAGTCTGGCGGTAGTAATCACCCCCTTACAGAAAATAACATTGAAATAACAACTGTTGTGTTTCGGTTAGTAAGTAAGGGATTTCAAAGCCTATAATAGAAGATATCCTATAATATTAATAGGATATCTTTTTAACTAAATATGCAAACTTTTTGATACCAATAAAATTGTCATTGCGATTTCTTACGTTAGGCAGTTTATCATTGAACAAATATTTTGATTGGATATCGGGAATGCTGCAACAGGAGAAAAATTACCTAAAATGGTTTCCATGAAATAATATCTAGATTTTAACTGTGTATACCTGCCGGTCTTTGACAATGGAGGTGTTTGCGTCACTAAGTTCCTACTTCCAGTGACGTCACACCTCAACCCCTCGACAACTGCTATTGTGTAACAAGCGACGACTAAACAAACTAACACGAACTTAACAATGGTTCAAGTAATACACTACACGAAGCAGTATTTGTATAGCCTTCGTAAGCAAGTCGTAAGCCATAAGCAAATTAATCAAAAGTTTAAATGTCATTCTATACCAATAGCAGAGAACTAATATTCGAGCGGAGATTGCGTTAATAGAAAAGCAGTGTGTGATATTTAATATTCATCAAATTAATAAATGAGGTATCTATCTATAGTTATAACAGTAGTGGTATTCGACACACCACGTTTCGCATTTATTTAAGCAGCCAGTCTGCTGGCAGTAACCAACCCCTTACAGAAGAACACAGTGAAATAGCAATACTTGTGTTTTGGTAAGTTCGGTAAGCAGAGCTCTGCCTGCTGTTACAGAGGTCGCGGGTTCGACTCCCGAACAAGACAAACAGGTCTGAATGTCTGTCTTGGTCTGGGTGTTTTCTTTAAAGTCTATGTATGGTCTTTACAAATATTATGTAAGTATATTTATCAGTCTAGCACCCATAGATCCAATCTGTGCTTAGTTTAATGTTAGATGATGCTGTGTGATATGTCCCAACAAAAAGTATATCTAGCTATACCTAAATATATAAATTAAGCTGGCTATGGTATCTCTTACTCAAAAAGAAAGTACTATTACAATAAATATTATTAAGAACGGTGTTCAAATTAATAATTTACTAAAAGCTCTATACTTCATGTAACCTTGCATTTGGCTAGCTTTGCAGGATGATTTATCCATATTTATTAACTAAAATATTTTATGTGGTTTACAGGTGTCATGCCGCCGGCCCTGACGGTAGCCACCCGGCTCTTTTCGATTGGGGTGCTTCGCTACTTCCAGGAGGATACCACTGGCTTAATAATAAAAGCGATAATTTTTCAAATTTAGTCTAGGCATGAAATAGATGGTAAATATAGGAACACTTCATCAAGATGGACCATCGACGTGGTTATTTATTTGTTTACAAGTCTTCGGTAAATTAATTGACGACAAGCAGCGGGGTGTTCGTGATAATACTCAATAACGAAACTATTGAGAGTAAACAAATTAATGAGGTCTTCTTTCAACAACAACATTTCACTTTCTAAAGAGAATTCGTTTTCCTACTGTTATTGGATGCATATTGTAGGAGTCTGTTATTTTAGTTAGACTATTGGTCTCCTAAAATACTTAAGGCTGCAGTCCGTTAAAAATTGACTCTCGTCGAATTTTTGGCGCTGCTGATAATATTGTTTTCAAACTAATTTAGGAAAAAACTAGAAATATTTTCTTAACCAAGAAAAATTTATAATATGGTTTATAACAGTTAAGTATTTTTTAAACGTTTGTTTACATGGTATTTATTAGGTAAAAATAGTTAAATATAGCTCTCCTAAGCCCTGCAGCATGTTGAGCTATGTTTACATCAACTATGCAAAACAAGTATGTAGTTCCGTGTTACCAAATTTGTTATTTCCAAAGTTTTCCATGAAAACCACTACCGTAAGATTGTTTTATCGTCAAAAAATATTATATTACTAATTAATTCCCGCAAATGACGTTTCACCCTTTTATGTTGTGTGTTTATTTAATCTTTACTTGTGACCCGCCCTTGCTTTGCTTGACACGGAAGCAATATTTTCAACAGATTAATATAAGTACACAAACATCCTCGTATACTTATCGCTCTTTCCACTAGTGAAAATCCGTTGGGTGGTTCAGAAGAGTAAGCGGAGAAACAAGGCGTCTTTATTTTATATTTTACCAGCTGTTGCACGCGACTTCGTCCACGTAACTTCATAAAATATAGCCTATCTTACTCGCTGATAATATCGCTTTCTATAGGTGAAATAATTTTTAAAATAGGTCCAGTAGTTTAGGAGTTCATCGCGGACAAATAACGTAACACGTAATTTATATATATATATATTTAATTTAATTTTATATCTTTACATAATATAAATTAAGATTTTTATATATAATTTGCAGAAAAAATGCACCAGTGCGAACCTATTATCTAAAAAATACAAATCTACTATTAATTTCACCAAGGTTTAGTGTCAATTAAAAAAATATATACAAAACCAAGTAAATCCGTTGGCAAATCGATGTGCGAGCGAAGTCATTATTATAAGCATGGTGTTCCATAACCGGATAGGTAAGTCCATGACACCAAATTCTTATTTCATACGGTTAACTAATAAAGATATAGGTCGCGACTGAGGAGTCCGTGTTAGCAAAACGTACGAAATAAAGAAAATAAAACAACATCGCGACCGTCAAAGTAAACAACTGGGCGTGTGCTTATGAAGACAATATTATGTTTGAGAAAGGGTCAGCGGAACAGTGGGTTGGACAGTATCAATTTATAAACCTATCGACTATCCGATACAATTTCATTCATCGCAATTCATATTGGTTTATATAAACGAAATTTCTATGTGTTCTAAATCTTACTTTGTGAGATGTCGTCGTGAGATTTGGCTCTTTTAACAATTTTTGTCATCTTATTTTTTTAAATCTTTGCATTGCCTCATCATTTTTTTTTGTCGTCATAATCGAAAATATATATCTATAGTTTTAAAACAGAGTCTCTGTCCGTTTCTGTATTTTTTCTGCTAACTTACTTACTAGGAAAAGTTAGCGGCAAAGTTTTTATACTAATTATACTAATGAAAAGAACGATAAACGAGAATTTGCATGCGTGCGAAGCCGGGAGCGGGCCTCTAGTTATTTATAAAAAATGAGATAGTTTATTTATATTGATTATTATTTATTTTATATTTACATTTTATTTTAATAATGTGTATGGAAGAGAAGCTGTTGAACAGCTCATTTACTATTAAGGTGGCTTTACAGTCACAATTTTGGGCAGGCAATTTGTAGCTGTTAGTAGCAAGTGATAAGGCCGCGTTTTGATTAATACCTACTCATGTGATCACACGACGGACGCTCCGAAATCGATTTATTTAAGCTGTCAGCCTTGTATGGGT
This sequence comes from Synanthedon andrenaeformis, assembly GCA_936446665.2. Classification (NCBI taxonomy): domain Eukaryota; kingdom Metazoa; phylum Arthropoda; class Insecta; order Lepidoptera; family Sesiidae; genus Synanthedon; species Synanthedon andrenaeformis. The sequence continues at coordinate 2,644,554 of OW387780.2, read as the reverse complement.
GACCTTTCGTGTAAACAAAACCGATTTTAGGTCAACCGTGGTCACGTAATCTAGGGCTGATGGAAAAAGTCTCCCTAGTAGAAGGGTTCCGAATTCCGAATCTATCAAATGAAAGCTTCGTGACAAAACAAGTGGCGAAATAAGAACTCGACGGATCATTATAGATCCAGCAGAGCAATGTTTACTTTAGTACTGTTTTATATGTATTACGTTAATTTTACTTCAACAAAAATATATTTTGTTAAAATATACATATTAACACATTAATTTACAAGGATGAAAAATAAATCATCTAATCGCCTCTTAACAGGGGCAACGCTATAGGGTTGCAAGTGCAACCGAACTTGTGGATAATGGATATGAGATAAAGAGGGAATATGTTGATTTACAATGGCATCCCTTACTGAACAGCAAACAGCAAAACAGCAAACATGTACTTTGTGTATGGTAGGCTACTACCGCCAGACGGGTTGCCAAACACTGCTACTGCTGTTGCACTGCTGCTGCAGTGCTAGACAACTGATAATTATACGTATACCTATACTCTATTAGCGTAAATATATACATACAAACACCCAGGCCAACAAAAAGGGAAATGTTTGTCTTGAGCGGGGATCGAATCCGCGAATTCTGGCACAGTAGGCAGAGCTAACTACCACTGAGCCAATATCTATTACTAATATTTGCAGTGCTGAATCAATCCTGCAAGATGAATTGTATTTGGATGACACTCGGCTCACCTAGTTTATTTCTGAACTTATATAGATGGCGCGAGTAAAACTGCGGTAAATATTAGTCCGGGCAAGGAAAAAAAGTTTGTATGGAAAAATTACATTAAATCTTACAGAAGGTTTTATTTTGTAGTTTGATTAAATATTAGCTTGTAAATGGTATTTTCGATTTTTTCACAGGGTGACGTTCCGGATGTTTTTTTAAATGCCGTTTGAATGTTAAATTTTCAATATTTGAATGAGAGTAAATACTACAGGGGTGACTTTTTTATTGAGGGACTTATAATAAATATTAGTAATAAAATCCAAAAAATCCACCTATTTTTCTTAAAAATAGGTGGTTCTTTGGTCTCAAAGGTTTTAAATAAAATAGAAAAAATATAACTCTAAAATAAAAACCCGACAATCGGTGATTTTTCAGTATAACATATATTTATTTATGGAAAACTATACCATAAATTTTCACTCGGGTGACTACTATGGTTTTTTTTTAAACCGTTATTTTTGTTTTTTATACATATGAGTAAATCTACAGAATTTATTTTATGCAAATAAAATAATAATTGATAATTTGTCTCAAAATGAAATTATCACCTGAAAATACAAACACTGTTTCTAGTATTTGCAAAAAATAGTAATGAAATATTTATCGAGGGGAAAGGGTAAAGCGGGCGGTGATGTAGGACGCTGCCCTTGTCAATGCGGTCCGATTCAAGTTTCAACATGTACGTCGACTTCTAACACGGTTATCACAGTTCGCGTCTTTACTGTCACTTTTAAGTACATTGCTTCTTGTGTTCGATTACAGCTGCAACGTACCTCACTATACAAAGAAATGAAGTAGCGTACTCGAATTTTTGTGGCAAGATCGCAAATATCGAATTGCATAGTGAAAGTTAGCAAATGAATGCCACGTAATTGTAATCGTAGTACACTCTTACGGATTAATTTATTTTACTTTTCATTCTCAAAGCATACCGAAGTATGAATGCGTATAGTCATTGCATTGGATTGTTTTGTAGTAGAAAGGCTAATCGGCAACTCCGTTCTTTTCCGATGGTTTGAGATGGCATACAAAAAAAATTATATTGTTTTATTATTTCGAATCATAAAAAATACCTATAGAAGTTGAATTCGACAAACTTACTATGAAACCCGCGTTAACCGCTAACTACAAATTTCTAACTTTTTGGGGAAAATGACCGATATTTGAAGTAGTGTATCTCGGGATCTATTTGACATACAGAGCTGCAGAAGCACTTAAATTTTAGAAATTTTTATCTTCTTGAAGATTGTGTAAGATGACTTTTCCGTAGAATGCACTTTTCAGAAGTTATAAGCGAAAAAAAGTCTGAAAATTTCTAACTTTTTGGACAAAATGGCCCATTTTTGAAGTAGTGTATCTGGGGATCTGTTAGACAGATCTGTTAGCTGTTGTTGCACTCAAATTGTAGCAAATTTTATGTCTTGTCTAAGTGCAGGCAAACCTCACATAACATACCCGTCGTTGTATTTTATTATAATAAACAGTTGGTAATTGTAATTGTATAAAGTTTTTCTGCCATAGGTATTAGCTGAGGTTCCTCCACCACTTCGCCACTGTGACTTCAATATTGATTATAATAGTTAATAAGATAATAATGAAAATTATTAATATAAATAAAATTGGAGTGTCTGTTTGTAATATTGAAGAACCTAAAAGAATCGACTGTTAGGCGGAACGAAGTTCGCCGGGTCAGCTAATAATTAATAAACTTTATATAGCGTGTTTTTGACCGGGACTACCGGTTGACCTTAGATCATGCTCTAACCGCGCGCTCTCCACGCTCTTACTCGAAAACGATTCAACGTTTAAAAATTTTTTTGAAATAAAAGTTGTAGGGAATTTAATCCTCTACAATATTGATAATAAATACAAATAGCGAAAACCCCATAGAAAACGAGATATTTGCAAAAAAAATCGGGAGGGGGGTAGCCAAATAAGGGGGAGGAAGGGTCTCAAAGGTCGGCTTGGGAGAGAATTTAGAAAATATTTTGAAGTATTAGATAAATATGGCCAAAAATAATTTAATTTAAAATTTCAGACGAAGCCGGGTGTAGCACCAGTCCAGCGCCATAGGTCCCCAGACAGGTCCCGTCCAGGCCTATCCAACAACATATTGCACGTCTATGTACTACTTAGGACAGGGAAGTTATAGGTTTTTCAATTTTTTACAGGTGAAGTCGGGTGAGGATAATAGTGGTCCCTCCAAGTTGGGAAAACAGATGTTAATTTTCCAAACCTGACGGCGTGTCTCACAGAATTTTAGCGCTATTGGTTGTGGAGATATTAGCTTTTTAAGATCTTAATTTTAAATTCTGTGGACACGTCCGGCTGCAGGCAGTAGTCATATCATCTCATATCCGGCCCTTTATTTTAGCAAATAATATTCACATCTCAAATCCGGCCCTGTCCGTTGTTACACGTGTTAAAATTTTGACTCGCAAAAGAATAATGTCGTTGTCTCTATCTAACATCGTGATTTATCTCAATGAAGAAAGAGATGGCATGCGCTACACGACGTTTGTTTTTAGTTTTTTTACTGCCGTTAAGACAAAGAAGTTTGTTTTTGCTTACAACATTCAATTAGTTTGACACAGATGTGACACAGTCAATTACCAACCAATGAGAACACTTTACAATAACAGAATACGCCAATAAGAAATAAAAATACGTATTAAGATGGCAATGAAAACAAACTATTTTTAGTAAATGTGCAAATTGGAGGACCATTTTTTTGTAAGGGCGCATCCTGTCTTGTTTAACATATCACTGTTCGTACCTCTAGTATTGAGGTGTATAACGCCGATTTGGCCTTGAATTATTAGGCTGATTTCCCCGCGCCACCCTCTACAAGAGATCGACCGCACAGAGATGGCAAAGAGTAGTATGGAGACTAGACGACAAAGGCACGACATAGTCGACTGAGCCTACTTTACTGCAAATACCTACAAATTTATAATTATTTACAATGTAGAGGGATAATTCAGTAACAATGAAGCGCGTTTTGTTATTTAGGTAGTAAATTATGTTACCTAGTAAAATTTTTTACCCGTCTGCGCCACAACGAGGGTTATGTTTTTAGAGTGTATAGCGGCGCGCTCCCGGCTTCGCCCGGGGTGTATTTTTTCTAAAATAAACCTAGCCTAAATTACTCCTTATTACATCAGCTACCTGCCAATAAAAGTCCCGTCAAAATCGGTTCAGCCATTTCAGAGATTAGCCGGAACAAACAAACAGACAGACAGACGAAAATTGTAAAAAATGTTATTTTGGATGTTATTTTGGATTTTTTCTAAAATAAACGTAGCCTAAAATACTCCTTATTAAATCAGCTACCTGCCAATAAAGGTCCCGTCAAAATCGGTCCAGCCATTTCAGAGATTAGCCGGAACAAACAAACAGACAGACAGACGAAAATTGTAAAAAATGTTATTTTGGATTTTTTCTAAAATAAACGTAGCCTAAGTTACTCCTTATTAAATCAGCTACCTGCCAATAAAAGTCCCGTCAAAATCGGTTCAGCCATTTCAGAGATTAGCCGGAACAAACAGACACCCAGACAGACAAAAATTTGGTTTGGTTATGTGGTTGGTTTATTTTGGTGTATGTACTCATATATGGTGTATGTACGTATATGAATATATTCATATGCATGTAGTAAAAAACGGTTATTTCAATATTACAAAGAGACACTCCAATTTTATTTATATGTATAGATGTATGTATATTTCTTTATACGAATATAAAATATATGGTAAAAGAGCCAAACAACTGTTTTTATCAAAACTAACATTTTTTTTAATTTTCAGTAAAAATTGAGTTTTTGCACCAACCGTGCAATTTTCGCGTGGTACGTTTTGTTTGGGTAACGCTAATGCTGGCTGTAATAATTTATTTATTTTTTATTTTTTTTTAAATTCACCAAGTGAGTGAAGTGACAAGAAATTGAGACAAAAAGTGTTTTTTTTTTTTTTCATTTTGCTAAAGATTACGAACTTTTTAGAGCGAGAATCTTGCTTCTTCAATTTTTTCAAAAAATCTATCGTGTGGGACAAAAAAGCGGCTGAGTGGATTAAATGGAAACTCTGTGGGGCTTTTTTGGGTATATTGAACTGTAAAAGGCACACTTAACATTTATTATTTTCTCCATATTTTTGATTCAGCGCTTGATTTTTCTAAACGCTATCAAAAGCCCTTTTTTATAATTTTTAAAATTCATGTAAATAGAATTTAAAAAAAAAAACAAATATTCTTGTAGAAAATTTATTCACGTTTTCATTTTGTTTTCGTTTTGTCTTGTCTTTTGCCATGTCTAATTGTTTTGGTTTTGGGTGTTATTATTATTAATTGTATAATTTTAAAGGAGAGGGGGAGTAAGGGGGAAGAGGAGAGGGGCTGAGAGGATGGTGTTGATAGATTACCCTCATTAAGGCCTTTCAAATGATACCTAACATGGGGGGTCTATTTGTAACCGTTGACCATGGTTACAATAGACAGCAATTGACCAAATTTCAAATTTGGTCTATAATAAATTTTAAATTCGTCTTCCTGAAACATCTCAGATGACTCCAAACACAACCCGGCTGTGACGCGCCGTTTCCGAGTTACGGTCGGGGGGGTCCGAAGGGGGCGTCAAATTTTTTATCTCGTCGAGACGTCCCCGATGAGCCCAAACACGGCCCGGCTGTGAGGCGCCGTTTACGAGTTACGGTCGGGGGGTCCAAGGAGGGGGCTGTTAAAAATTTTTGGTGCCCCGGTAGACCGGATGACACTTTCCTTGGTGACTACCGATCACCCTCTATGACATTCCGCAAACGCCACCCTTCTATCCCTCATAGTTTCCGAGAACCGCTCACCAACTTTTTACCAGTGATAACGGTGTATCGAGGATATCGGATTTTTCTGGAGGTCACGGGGCCCTACGTCACCACCTACAATAGGGAAACCCCCCACCGCTCCTTCTAGGAGAACAATTCGATGAGTCACTAGATACGTGAGTGGGAATCCGGCTTTATAGTGGCTTTATTATTATTTATTTATTTATTAGGCTTATTAATTTATATTGTATTAATTAATAATTAATTATTATTAATATTAATTAATTTAATTATTTAATTAATTAAAATTCATGAAAACTTTCCTTCCTCTTTTGGTTTATTTTTGATATATTACGTTTTTGCCTCTTTTGCTTACTTCCTATCTTTATTAAATTTAGATAACAAGTATATATAATGTACAGATGAATAATTATTAATTGAATATTCAAATTGAATATTTCAGATTATTAATAAATTGAATATTATATTACAACATAATTTATATTTAGTTTTTTAAAGATTTAATTACCTAGTAAGACAAAAAAGAAAACCTATTAAAGTATTATATACACTATCATGCACTGTCTGTTCTGCCACTAAAATGTTTATTCTTTGTTTATTACGTAAAAATTAATAATTTGATGAGGTGCAACGCGGCACAGGTCCGTCTAGCATCACGACTCGCCCCGCACTGATTTTATGGACGAGAACGGGCTAGCGCTGAGTAAGTGGGGAAATATTTTTGATAAAAACATTATATAAAATTCAATTTTACGAATTTTCAAAAAGCGCTTTCAACAAATCATGCTACATTGTTATCTTCATAAGTGTACAAAATTTCATAATCTTTTGATAAATATTGTAGAAGTGAGATTGTTATAACTGAAAATAAAAGGGGTGTTTAGAATTTTTTTCCTGAATCAATTTCAATAAAATAAAAATTTTAATCCCAACAAATCATTCCTCATATCTTGTAGATAAACATACATTTTTTTCGATGAAGAAAAGGCGTATATATAATGAATAACATTGTTACAAAATGTTGCAAAAATTCAATTTTTTGGAAGGATAAGCCTTAATACCAAGTCTGATGAACGAATTAGACATTAAATTAAAAAATAATCTATACTAATTTGTATTTTTTATGTTTGTAATGAAAAATCCTTTCACTATAGAAAGCTACATTATCAGCGAGTAACATGGGCTATATTTTTTAAAGTTAAACGGGCGAAGTCACGTGCAACAGCTAGGATATTAAATAATAATAAAATACAATACGGCACCGCTATCCCAGGAAAGCTAAAAAAGTAATGAGTCATGTTGCATAGAAAAATATATCCCTCCCTATCACACACTAGCCACAAAGGACGGTTCCAAGGTCGCGCGCTTATTGTGCGCGCGTTATATATAAGAAACTATTACTTAAATTTTAAATTAATTCTGTTTGCTTCAATATGTCATAAAATTTTGGTGACTTTTTGTTGAGTGTGTATAATATGCATATAAATGTGTATGTCATAAAATATCTTCTGTACAATTAATATATCAGTAAAATAAAGACAAAAAACTTTATTATAGCTCTATTTTTATAGATGTTTTATAGTCACCCGGGTGAAAACTTATAGTGGCTACTGGATATATCTAGAGATCATAATATCAAAAATTCACCGTGTGTATGATTTTTTAAGATAGTTTATTAGAAATTCTTTAAAAACAACATTTTAACGTATTGTGTAGCTAAAATTTTCAATAAAAAAAATGTGGAATTTTTAAATACAATTAACGAAATACAGAACTAAATGAAAACACTAAAAATCTCTACTGTAGGTTTTTTACAATAAAATATATAGCAATTAAATATTTTACCCCCTCTTTCTCGTAATACATATTGGGAGGGAGGGGAAAAAGTGTAACACGGATTTCTAGTGAAACTAAACTATATTCAAAACAAGAAAAACGAACTATACGAAATAATGTCTTCAAAATTTTATTTTTCCCCGACTATATCTGGTATAATACATGACGTGTTGACCTCAAACCGTATTAGATAAGAAAATTTTTTTTTCCAGAGAAATTGATTCATCCGTATCCGTTACAAAACTCGCGAGAAAACATCGAATTAATGGGAGCGTCGACGAAAACACGCCACGTTCTGGATGAGAATTAAGAAAAAAATTACGGAAGTTAATGAGAATGTCGGCGAAGTGTTGTAGGAATGTGGCCCAATTTGGGTTCGATGTGCGGGTACATCCGTACAGAATAGCTAATGTTTGTTTACAAAGACCGATTTAAAGTAATACACGAGTCATACAAGTATAATGAGGGTTAAAGTTTTGATACTAATATTGCTAGTGGTACCTATAAGTTTTAAGTTTTAAAATTCTAACACCATATTGAGTAATGATTACTGCATTAGGTATTATATAATGTATTTTGGGTAGTATACTACACTGGACCGCATAGAAAAAGGGTCGGTTAGAAAATCTTCAATATCTTCAAAAGTACCTGACCTAGCTATAAATGAAATAAAGACTAAATTAAAGTATATTTTAAGGTGCTTAAATAAAAATAAAATTTATTTACTTTAGTTTAATTTAGTCTTTATTTCATAAAACTAGGTCAAGTACTTTTGAAGCACTCTTGTAATTAAAACCAAAAATTAAATATTAAACACATTTAAAAAAGTCGCCCATTAAGTATATACTTCAATCATATAAAAAGAAAATTTCTTATCAAAAGCACACCGCGCTATAAAAAAATCAACACCTGTTATCTGCTATGGAAATGACTAATGTAACGAAACACAATGTAGGGTGGTCTTCTGTAAAGGGGGTGTTTACTATTTACTGCTGTTCGTCGCGTCAGCGTCAGAGATGCACGCACAGATACTTATTACTGCAGAACGCAGTACGATACGAGTATATTTTGCCACTAAAAATACCTTATAAGAACTTGTAGTTGGCAATGAGTGTATTGGATTTTAATGTTCCGTATATCAATGTCCCAATTGATTAAAATTCTCTTTAATACGCAGAATAAAATGTTGAATTGTGCGAATTTCTTGACATTCCGTACATATGTTAACACATATCAAGTTTGTAACTGGGGCGAAGTCTTGACGGGTTGGTCGGGTTACCGATATTGTCAGTCAGCTTGAGGAGGGAAGATTAAGCGATCAGCCGGCGGCGGCTGTTTCTAGGACAACCCTCGGAGATTACAGGATAACCCAAATAGTTTCGGTCTCGTAATTATTTTCTATTCTATTCTCGTCCGTTTATTCGTGGAGTTGACGGGTTACATTGTTAACGCATTTGTGCGCCTTTTGTTGATACGTTTAGAGACATGTTCGCTTAAAACGTTCACTGTTAGATGACCAAGCTATTATTTAAATTAATTAGGTTATTATAATACTTAAGGGGAAATTTATGTGTACGACGATGTCAAAATCACAGCAATAAATTTGGTGCCTGTAAAATTCCTTGTCATATCTAGTCACGTAGGAGATATGGGAATTATATATTTTCCGTGCAAATACTTATTTCACTGATAGTATTTCAAAGTGCTATTCTGATGCCTGCCCTGGTGACATTTTATTTATTAGCCGCCGCGCCGTTTAGAACCTTTCTTGTGAGTCATATAGTTTTAATCTGTAAATACATTGTTATTTCACTTTTGTTTTGATAATAATTACAACTAAATTATATAAACTAGGGGGTTTATTAGTGGGTTTATAAATTCAATGACCCATTTAAAAACACACAATAGTTAAGTTTAATCTAAAATTGGTCGTTTAATCAGTGATTTACATACATCAATTCAAATCCATTATCCATATCTTCATATACATATATGCTGTTCACTACTGTCTGTTTCTCCGCAAACTCCTTTTATACCAATCCTGATTTTCATACGGTTTTCACTAATGGCGAGAAGGGAGGTTTGTGTATATAATTTGCAGAAAAAAATTGCGCCCTTTACCTTTTAGCCTAATAAAATAGCTAATAAAATAGCTTATTTTATAATTCCTTTAACAAAACAAGCACTGTACAAAGTATCTTCACACAGAATATACTTACAATAAATTAAAAACAACGCGAGTTTATTCACTTTTAAGATTCATATCATTTTTTTCTTGCGATATTGAGAGTTAAGCTTCGTTTACTCGGCCCGATGCTTAACAAGATTTAGCTCAGTTAAAGATAATTGAGGACACGGACAAGTGTTAATTAGGATATAAACAACAGAGTTAAAGCGGTACAAAGTTTAGCTCCTCATCTCGGGTTATCTTGTCTCGTGACCTTCCGAAATTCGGAACTTGTTGATATCTTGTTAAACATTAAAGGCTCCTTAATAAAGGGGCACATTATATATACGCCATATTTATTATCGTTCGTGAGATCTCCTCTGTTCACTTCCTGTCCTTTCGCTTCGCCGACTGTGGCGACGTTATTTAACGCACTTACAAATTGCCACCCTTCACGCACGTAATAAATGCTAATGATTTTTCATCGTCATGAACAGATTGTTCACACGATGATCTAACAACGAATTAAATATTACATAACGGTAAGATTTGTAGAATTTTTTGAAATAGAGCATCAGGAAGATTCACAGTCCAGTTAAAGGTTGCTACCTACCGTATCCTCAGAACTCTAGCAAACCAACGGGATGCAAATATTTTGCCGATAAAGATAGGATTAATTAATAGTATGAGACAAGGGGTTGGGGCATATAGTTAATCAGTACATAGAAAGAAAACTAATTTTTATAGAACTTTGATTAAGACTGACGTGGCTTTGACATGCTTTAACAAAGTACAAAGAATCTTGACATACAAACGGCTATACCGATTTGGATAAAATTTAGTAGGTAACTAGTTGACCAGAAAAGCTATTGAACTGTGACAGTTGATGTGAAATTTAAAAAAATATGATTTTTTTGAATTTTACTCTTCAAAAAGGACCTTTTCCAGTAGGTAAGTAATCCAACATATCATAGGGGAGATTCCATTAATATCTGCTCTTAATACAATTTATTTCAGTCACGTAAAATTGAAACTTATGTAAGTAGGCACATGAGTCGAAAGTATTTTGTAACTATGTACTTTTAGCTCTTATTGCGACCGGTGTTATTAAGGAATTTTAAAGACGCAATTGCGGCTTGGTTGCGATGCTCTTACTACACCTCACCTCTTATAACACTATTGTTTTAACGGCCTGCTATTAACCTGTTTCGATAAAATCATCGTAACTTCGATAACCGCAAACTATATAAAAAGCTCGCATTAACAACTTCATGCACTTTAATTTAAAATCGAAATTTGTAATTTTGTCGATAGATAAGATTTGTTTCTGGCCGTCGGTGGTCCCGTGGTAGGTTCTCGCTGGGGAAAGATCGCCCTATATGGTATTGTTCAGTCATTCGCCACACACGACGAGCGTCGATTACGCAAAAATCGAGACAACGCCGCCCTCAAATTAACCAGCCGCCGACAGCGGGACTTAACGACCTACCTTAACACCGTAGGAAGTGATTCTTGTTTATTTTTATAATTGCCGCGACAGGAAGTTGGAACCTGCCGCGACAACTCAAGATGCGGCGTGTTTAATCACGCGCTCGGGAAAATTAAGCAATTTCATCGCTGACGGCAGCCGATGGAGTCGAAATACGGTCAATTCGTATTAAGGATTTTGACACACAAATTTATTTGTCTCTTAAGCCAGTCAATATTATCGAACCGTGATTCGAAGTCCGTTTCGGAGTCATAAAGTTGTGCTATCCAACTGGTGATAGTAACCACCCCTTTTACAGAAGACCAAAATGAAATAACAGCATCTCTGTTGTTGTTTCGGTGAGCGAGTAAGGGATGCCAGAGCCCATTTTCCCTATCCCTCCCTATTATATCGTCATTAATACTGCTATGATCGACAGCACACTTGCAACTAAACACAAAATGTTACGCACTCATAAAATTGGCAGCCCATCAGGTCAACGTCAGGTGCTTGGCATGAATGTGCGCGAAGGTGAAGGCCCTACCTGTGACGCAAGCGTCACAGCGACAGACAGAATCAGTATCACATAAATTTTAACAGCTATTTTAGAAGATCACGTGTCGCAAAGAAGGGTTCATTACCCCAGCCCTCTATCACCGATCTTCTTTCTTCCCCCACTAAATCTGTCTGATTTTGCAAATTGACAGGATTTATAGCACTGAGGGTTCAACTAACTTTGAATGTGTGTACATTTATTAGGAATTTTGTTGGAAAAATTGCTGCTTTTCTGAAAATAATGGTCGGATAGTCATAATAATAAATTATGACTAGAGTTGGGTGTTACTTCAACATCGCACTTTTACTGAAAATAGAGATAGCAGCATTACTCATATATTCCAAGCAATATATATACATAATATTTTATTGTCAACATAATCTATTACTGTAACTAACTGTGTCTTGTAGCAAGTCAAATCAATGCTCGTGTCAATAAACTTAGTCACGGCCAGACCTCAATTTAACGATGGATAAAAATTTAAAACCACAGTGACAAATATCACACAATTATCCATGGTAGGTACATAGTTACGAGATACAATAACAGAATGAACTGTAACCAAAACATAATGCCGATGCCGTTACGAAAAAGTATTAAAGCAGTCGTAAATTGAACGGTAGGTACTAAATTGTGCGAAAATCTTATTTTCACATTATTCCGTTGAATTGTTTCGCATTGATGACAATTAAAGTGGGTAAAGAGACAGCCGTTGTAGAGGAAACGTCCGATTAATATTTGTGTCAATCACACGCGAATCGGATTACCGAGTGTGGCGTTATTGTTATACATACTTCCGCAAAAACCGAATTTCAAAATACGTGAACGGACGCAATTGTGGTGAATGAAACGTTATTTTAACATTGTTTATTTCGAGAGACGAGTGCCAACAATGAAGTGCAATTATAACAAAGCGTTTATTTTTACTGAGGTCACGGTACCTACGCTGAAATTCCTTTGCACCTGATGCGGTGACATTGGCTGGTTTACGTGGGCTTCGGGAGAACAATGGACGGGTGCCGTGTGAGGTCTACTGCCGTGTGTTGACCTAGCCTCATCAATTTTATTGATAGCTACCAATTGGCTGCCTACGCCCGCGTTCTTCTCCTTTTTCAGCCATTAATCAGGCAAAATCGCAAATTCCTCTACACGCAGCCACTTAATTAAACAACTTTGTTCATCAATACTTGTCTCGTGGAAGCTTATAAATCATGTTTTAATCGAAAGAATTATTGCACTTTAATGTCGTATGACATTAAAAAAAAGGGTGTTGACTTTATTCCTCAGCAGCTTTTGTGTTAAAGCAAGATTTAAGCAGTGATAGGCCCGTTGGAACGAAATACTAGGCTGTCGAAAGAGGCAATTGCAGATTCGTGCGTAAAAGAAGTTATTACATAATATCTCACTTTAAAATAAAACACTGTGCGTAAAGGAAACCTAGCTGTCCAAGAAGTATGTCTAATACGTGACTAGTAACCCGTAACTAACCGGGTGAGATGCAAGCACAAAAGTGCAAGATGAATTGATGAGAACGGCGACGAAAATAAAAACGAAAGAAGTTAAAGACGAAGTCCTAGCGTAAAAATTACTTGTAAACAATATTGCTTTGTGCTTTTTGTTTGTTAAGGCACGGATCATTAATAAAATCGTAAGTTTTCAATTGTAAATACGATCGTAATTCATTAGTGCGTGGGTTGTTTATCGTGCGATCTGATGCGCGAGCGCACACACCGCCCGGCGCGGATGCAATGTAATCGAGAATGCACGCTATCCATCATTGATCGCGTGTACACACTCCATTAGAGCAATCGTACGCGCGAATGTACTTTATTTAATACCCAACTAATGTTTATTGCAAATTACAAGATCGCTATATTTAAATTAATTACAAACTGTTTATATGAAAATATATAAGTAATTAATCCAAAAATAAGATAACTATTGTCAAAACATGTTCACATATTACATAACATCGCCACATATTTTTAAAAACATTATTTCTAAAAGTTAAGGCGCTCACTCATCGTTTTAAATCAAAACAAAACACTATATTATTTAAAATGTAATTGAATGCAATAGGTCTATCAGCTCAAAAAATCAGTTTGAGCATTACCACAATGAAAAATACGGTTGAAATGAAGCCAAAATATAATAAATAAGTGAAGAGATAATAGCAATTTTCATATATTAATCCTGACGTGGAAAGGCTTTGGGTTAAAATGGTTTGCAAATAGAAGTACGCGGCCGGCGGCCTTGACGGGACCAGTTCTGTTCATTATCGTAACTCATCTAGTGGCCGCAGAGCCATAACTCATCCTGAGGTTGGAAAATGTTTCCAAAACACAAAAAAGTATACATTGCTCACTTGCTACGAATCCCAATTAATAATTAGTCAAAACATAACTGAAAGTTTCAATTTTCAGTTCAATTTCAATTTTGTCTTTTAATAAAAATGATGGTTTTCAAAATAAAAATAAAAATTGATAAAAAAAACTGTAAAGCCAGCGCAAGAAAAATTCTAAATTCTGCAGCAAAACTGATATAGTATGCATATTCTTGTCTTCTAGAAGAATGGTGCGATTACTGTCATAAAAAAAGTAATTCCTTAATAATAATGAAGTTACTTTAAAAAATATATATATATTTAGTTACGTTATAATACAGCTGATGTCAAAATATGCACGATATATGTAGGTACGTGTATTTCCATCAGAGAGTGTGGGAGTTATCGATAAGAACAGTTATTGAGTTATAGAATCCAATAACCAAGTAGGGAAGTGCTCTATCTGACTAGCGAGAATTCCTTCAATATAAAAATCGTGTTATAGACTGTAAAGGGCACATTCAAGTTCAAGTTAGAAGATGTTACTTTTGTGGTAGATAAGTTTTCATGTCAACTAAAATAATTATTTTAACAAGCAACTTGATAAGGATCCGCACCTTAGGGAAATCTAGATATCAAAAATACACAACGTAATTGAGTTTCAGCCATCAGTGTAAGTCCTGACAATAGATTCATTAAGACTTGGTATGTATTATTATCAATCGACTTTTTCAAATATGTATTTTTTTTACCTAGCGAACCACCACGGCTACGCGAGTAGTTGAAATTTTCAAAAATCATCTTTTAGCGAATGTTCCAAATTGCAACTTATTAGACTTTTAGTTTTAGCTATGCGTTGACAGTCAGTCAGTGAGAAGGTATATATATTGTATATATATATATATATATATATTTAAGGAATACTCCAAATAATGGCAAAAACCGCAACAAACTCTATAAAGCGTGTCTAGTTTAAAAAATATGAATGTTTAGATGTGCATAATAATTTGTGTTAATAGTGATTTTATGTTAATAGTACTCTATAGTGATTTTATGTTAATAGTACTCTTTAGTGATTTTATGAGTTCCTGTTTCAAAATGGTATTTTTGTTAGTATTAAGTCAAATACAAATAGAATACTTTTTAAGGTTCATTATAAGCAAATCACTTGTAGGAATTAATAAAAAATGTTTAATTTTGTTGATAAATTTAACTGCCCAAGCCCAGCACTACTCGACCCGGAGCATGGATTTAATTATCAACAAATGGATTTTCGAGACGTTGTTGCCCTTGATTTGTATGTATTTGGTGCTAATGAAGTCACAGTAAATGTTGTATCTACTCCACTTTGTTGCACAGGGTATTGATCAATTGTCAAGAAGTCAACAATAATTATAACTTATGAAAACGATAGAATTAAATACACCTCAATTAGCTTCTTGTCAGCTTCTTACATAGGTGTGAAAATTGTCCTTCGCATGGTTAAATCAGTCTTCGCATTAATTTTAATAAAGATCCTCATTATAATTCCAAACTAAATTAAATCGTAGTTACTATAGGCGCCAGTCAAATAGTATTCGGCTGTCAAATAAGCTGTCCATTATGTATGCTGCGGTGTTACCACAGAGTATGTTCTTTTATCTTCACAATAGTCTCATATGCCTTATCCAGCGTTTTTGCAACCACCTATTTGCTTGTGTTTATTGGCGAAGTAATAAACCGTCAAATATCGTAATAGATCGTCAGCCTGGCTACTAATCGCTATATTGAAAATATTAATATTAGTATGTATATCGTACATATTTCGTATGTTAACACTTAATATTTATAAGTCATTTTCATTGTATACAAATATTTAAAAAATATATTAGATAAAATAGAAGTAGTTCAGTGACTCAACTTATTACCGACTCAGCCCAATGAAGCTAAAAATATACTTATTAAAACTGATAATTAGAATTAAAAGTCCTTCATATTGACACAAAATATGATGGTAAATTTGTAAAATATAATAATTGTTAAACCGCTAAGTGTAAACAAATATAATTGGTTGTGACAATAAAAATATGAGTTTTTGAGAAACCATAAAAAATGTCAACACGAGAAATGTGAACGGATCGTAAACAGAAAGAAGTTGTAAAATAAGAACACGGTTTGAAATAATATTTGTGTCTTATTTAAACTCATTAAGTTATCATCGTACCTCTTAATGAACGGTTTCGTGTTCTTGGCATAATACTACTTGATTTACTTAATTAATACTTGTCATAATTTCGACTTTCTTAAGTTTTTGACTCAGAGTATACGGCTTAAATTGGAGTTGACGTGCAATTATTTTAAATACGTTGACACTTAGTTTGTTACTTTTGTTATATGACCCTCAACTGCAAACGTGGAATCAGTCAGAGAGACAATAGCTGCGTGCACATGTTCCTCCGCACTGTTATATAGTCCTCAACTCCAAGCGTGGAATCAGAGAGACAATAGCTACGTGCACATGTTCGTCCAGCACCATTCCGCCACCCGTAGCCCATAAATCTTAGTTTTTATATAAGTTTCTCAAGTTTTATAAAAGTAACTAGCAGAGACACATTGATTCATTCAATTCTCGGACTCCATCCTTACAACATCGCATCCTTCCATATTCAATTATAATTTATGTCAGTTAATTTGTATCTAAACCTTTAATTTGTATTTAAGACAAAACCAATAATAAGTGCAATAACGAGTTTTGACTACGACCACGTAACAAAATTGGCGCAGTCGGTAGGATTTGCAAAAAGACGAGAGAAACGGACGTTCAACATTCTCAACGGGACAACATCGCCCAGAAGAAGACCAACGTGCGGTAGCTGCAGGCTTTAAATACTCTCGCCGAACACGCGACTCCATATCTTGTTGTTATTGTGGTAAGTGGCTTAACTTGTTTGCTCGAATCCTTACTCTATTTCCTAAATCGTTCTATCCTCACTATCTTTATTGCCTTATTTACTATCTATCCATTTAAATAATTATTATATAATATTTTATCTATTTTATTTTATTAAATATAATAAAATGGCAAGACCGGCAACTAAGGACAACGCGAGCCTCGACATGGCCACGCTTCTAAAACTCGTGCCAAATTTCGACACAGACGTACCTAGTCAAGTTTATAGGTTCACTAGATCATGCAACGCCGCGTTCAAACTAGCTTCAAAAGACCAAATAGCTGTATTACTAGTGTATGCATTAAATAGTGTCATCGGAACTGGAGCGTCTGACGTACATTGTAGAGAATATACTTGTTGGGACGATCTAAGATCTTTCCTAATTGAGAAGTTTTCAAACAATAAAACAATTGCACATTTAAATTTAGAATTATATTCGATGTTTCAACGCCCAAACGAACCCCTTCCTGACTACTATCACCGGGTAGACTTATGTAGAAGCGAGATAGTAGATAAATTAAACGCGGAAATATCCGATAATTCTTTTATAGGCCGAGTCTTGGCAACCGAAGAAACTGCTTTAAGCGTCTTCATGAATGGCGTAAATTCTGATTTGGGAACAATGCTGAGGACTCAACATTTTAAAACCTTGTCCGAAGCAGGTCGCTTTGCCATTGAGGAAGATAAGATACGGGCTATGAACAATGCGAGACAAGCATTATTTAAGCATAATGTCTCTAGGCCAGCCGTATCCGCACCTAGCAGGCCTATGCAACATAGTCAACGTAACAATAACTACAACCTCATAAGACCATTGTTCAATACACCACGGTATGATCCGAACATGAGTACAAAATTTTGCAACTATTGCAAAATCCCTGGGCACTTGCTAAATGAATGTCGTAAAAGGGCTTATAATAACGCAAGATTCAATAACCAACAAAACAGTCAACATATATATCCAACACCTAACCAATCGCGAGCATTCGTAGCACCACCAGCACGTATCAATAATTTAAACTCGCAAGCGACCGACGAGTTGGGACTCATCGGAAATCGCTTCAGCCCTTTACTCGACACCGACTGTAGAAATTCAAGACCACCAAATACAATAAAAAAGGAAATTGAAGTTCGCGAGACCGTGTCCAATTCAGTCCATCGGGGACAAATGCCAATCACAAACCAAAACTGTAACCCTGCCTCGCAACCCGTCTATCGAAGACACTCCTGCGAGATTGGGACGCAGACCACCGAAACTTTTATCACGAACTCTCATTTATATACTAAATCTAATTCCAACTCATTTTCAAATGTAACTAACAAATCTAATAATAATTCTATTTCCAAACCCATTAACATAACCTCAAATTCAGCTTCTAATTCAAATACGAAATCTAACTCTAACCTTATTCAATCTTCCAAACAAAAAAAGAAAAAGCGGAAATCTAAACATAACACCAAACCTAACATCCAAACATTTTCCATATCTTGCCTGAACGACGTACCACCTGAAAATCTACTACACTGTACGTTCCACGTAGATGGTAAACCGTTGCAACTTCTCGTTGATACGGGAGCAGGAATTTCGATAATTAGAAATGATAAAATAGGTTCATCTATCCTAAACACAACAGACATCGTTTCAATCGTGGGAATCTCCAGTACTCAATCTTTGATTACGACTTTAGGCACTGCGGACATCTCTTTAGACAACTTACCAAAATTTAAATTTCATGTAGCAAACCTTAACATAAAAGCAGATGGAATTTTAGGTAATGATTTCTTAACTAAGTTTAATTGTAATATTTTTATACAGTCAAAAACCATGAGAATAAACGATAAGTCTTATGATCTCTATTACATAAACGAGTGTCCAAAGATAACATCCAACTCACAAGAACAAATTCTTAAAAAACGCTCTGAAACAGTGATTTTATGCCATACGAACAGCATTAGTTCCGGTATAGCCATTGTAGAAAAACAATACCTAGTCAGCGACGTCCTTATACCTCACGCCTTAGTTGAAGTAAAAAATAATTCTTTTGTGACCACGTGCGCAAACCTTTCGAACTTCGACAAAGTCATAAATCTTCCTAACATCACAGTTGCACCCTTTGTCCCCGACCATTGTAACGAACAGGCAATAAACAATTTCAACGTTTCTGCGGATGACCGACAAAAAAGGGTTCTGTCCCTTATTAGAAAGGACCACTTAAATAACGAAGAATCCAATTCATTGGACAAATTGATTGCCGAGTATTCAGACATATTTTTTTTAGAAGGAGATTCGTTAACTTTTAGCTGCCATACCAAACATAGAATACCTACTACAACTGATTCCCCCATTCGCACAAAAACATACCGTTTCCCTCAAATTCATGAAAACGAAGTAAAAAATCAAGTGCAAGAAATGTTAAGGCAAAATATAATAAAGCCTAGCTGTTCTCCTTGGAGTAGTCCTATATGGGTCGTCCCTAAAAAACTAGACGCTTCAGGAAAACAAAAATGGCGCTTAGTAGTCGACTACCGTAAACTAAACGAAGTTACGATTGGAAATAGCTATCCTCTTCCTAACATTTCAGACATACTTGATAAGTTAGGTCATTCTCAATACTTTACGACCCTAGATCTGGCATCTGGATTTTTCCAAATCCAATTGGAATCTGACGATACTCATAAGACGGCTTTCAGTACTCCTTATGGTCATTACGAATTCAATAGGATGCCATTTGGCCTAAAAAATGCACCGGCGTCCTTCCAAAGAGTGATGGATTCTGTTTTGTCTGGACTGCAGGGAGATAGATGCTACGCTTTTTTAGATGATGTAGTAGTCTATGCATCTAGCCTTCAGGAACACGAACAAAAACTACGCGAAGTATTTTCCAGATTAAGAAAATTCGAGTTCAAAGTCCAACCCGACAAATGTGAATTTCTTCGGCGCGAAGTCGCTTACTTAGGTCACATTGTTTCAAACGAAGGCGTAAAGCCTAATCCCCTTAAGGTTCAAGCTGTTAAGGATTTTCCAACACCTAGGAATTGTAAAGACATTAAGTCGTTCCTAGGTCTTGCAGGATATTATCGACGATTCATTGCTAACTTCAGTAAAATTACTAAACCACTCACAAGTCTCCTCAAAAAGGATATCCCCTTTGCATGGGGCACCTCACAACAGTCGGCCTTTGAAGAATGTAAACGCCTACTTATAAATCCTCCGATTCTACAATATCCAGATTTTTCTAAAGAGTTTGTCTTGACCACCGACGCTTCTATGCAAGCCATCGGAGCTGTTTTATCGCAAGGCGAAATAGGTAAAGATCTCCCAATAGCGTAAGCCTCTCGTACTTTAAATAAAGCCGAATCGAACTATTCTACCATAGAACGTGAATTGTTGGCAATAGTATGGGCTGTTAAACATTTTCGGCCATACCTATTTGGTCGAAGATTTAAAATAGTCACCGATCACAAGCCCCTTACATGGCTCTTTTCCGTTAAAGATCCCGGAAGCCGATTAGTTCGTTGGAGACTTAAACTAGAGGAATACGACTAAGAGATTATTTACAAAGCCGGAAAAAACAATACGAATGCGGATGCACTATCCCGTCCCTCCGTACTGCATTCTAATATAACTAACCCAATATCAGACAATTATTTACAAATAAATTTTGAGCGATATTACGAAAATCCCATACACAATTTCGACACTCCTAATCTTCACATATCCCCTGATAACCTTCTAGATTCACGACATAAAAATATACTCATCCCTGTTTCATGTGAATTATCAGAGTTAAATAAATTATATAATGAAGCGATAAATTCTTGTTGCCAGACAGACCGCTATTTACAAAAACCAAAGGATCTCTATCAGACAGACCTATTAGTTTCCAATAAGAAGCAAAATATAGTATTCGGATGTACTAGACCAAAATTTAACGATCCTTGGGACACTGAAAGCTACTTTAAGACGTTACTTAGCTGCTTACAAAATAATAACTTCAAGACATTATACGTTCCTGACTTAAAGAATGACTCTACATGTAAATTACAGGGTAATGAACAATATCACATTACGAGTTACTTAGCCGATATGTACGAATGCGAAATAACTATTTGTGAGAATAAAATTCAATATCCTACAACTGACGAAATACCTAACATTCTCAAAACCTTCCATGACGAACCCCTTTCAGGACATCGTGGTATTACAGAAACGACAAGAAAAATTCGCAATGAATATTATTGGAAAAACATGACAGACGATATAAAAAATTATATAGAAAATTGTTTAATTTGTCAACGCAATAAAATTCAGAGGAAAACTTATAAAGCCCCAATGGTCATAACTTCTCAATCCCTAGAACCTTTTGAACGAGTATCCATAGATTTAGTATCATTTCCAGACATAACGGATAACTATAATAGATATGTGTTAACTTTACAAGATGAACTAACAAGGTACGTTCAAGCCTATCCAATCCCTGATAAAGAGGCTACCACAATAGCTCAACAATTGGTACATTTTTGTCAACATTTTGGAACTCCGAAACGCTTTCATTCCGATCAAGGAACAGAGTTCATGAATAATGTAATGAAACAATTCATGAAATTTCTTGGAGTTAGTCAAACTTTCAATACAGCCTACCATCCCGAAACAAATGGCGCATTAGAAAGATTTCACGCCACTTTACGCGAACATGTACGTATGTATCAAAACCGGCACTTAAGAAATTGGGATAAGATTATACCATTCGCGATCATGTGCCATAACACTTGCGTGAATAATTCTACCGGATTCACACCATACGAACTCCTTTTTGGTATAAAACCTCGTCCTTTTTATACGCTAAAACCTAATTCTGAGTACACTACGTGTGATTACGTTAGGGACTTAAATGAAAGGCTCAAAGTTTCCAGAGACGCCGCCATTCGCAATGTCGAAGCAATGAAGGAAAGAGCGAAAGAAAGGTACGATCGAGAAATTAAAAATATATCTAGTTATAATTTAGGAGATAAAGTTATGTTAAAGATACCAAATCCAAATAGCTTAGAATCTAAGTGGGACGGTCCATACACTATTGTTAGATTAGGTTTTAACGGAAACTATGTAATTCGGAAATCAAATCGCAACCAGTTAGTTCACGCTAACAGACTCCGTCCCGCTAACAAACAAGATCCAAATTAGTTAATAATAATTATTAGTATAAATCGTGTAAAATATCATTTTATATAAATTCTTTCAATGTATTCATAAATCGCCAATAACCATTTTAAAATAAGCATATACTTCAATCTAGAATTATTCTAAATATAGCCATTAGTCTACAAAATCTTTATTATATTGTACAATTTCAAAAAATAAATAAAAAATAAAGTTTCTACTATATCATCGTCTAATCAAATAAAGTAGCCCTTATTAAAATTAGTAGTATAAGTCCCGTATTAGAAACTGAAAGTTTATATATACATATATTCTGAATAATTAATCTACCTTCTAGATTTTCCTCTTGTTCCTAACGCTGTATCATATTTTCCTATTCCATTGACATAGCAAATTAATTATCCCTCCATACCACCATCCTACCAGAGCACAATTAAATAGCCACGAACCTTAACGGTCAACAATATGTGTCTGCGAGTTCCTTAGAGAGTTGCAGCTATGGAAAAGTTCAGCACTTCTACAGAGCTAATACGAGAAAGAACAACAACCACACTTCCAGCTGAAATCGAGATGACAACGCATGATCTTCTATACACCTACTACTAAGCAGAGAGATTTGACGTGTTCTACAGTACAACGTTTCTTATCATATGTCCAAGGAAAACGAGATCCTGAAACTGAAACGAAACTGCAAGCTTCACAACGGCCTTAGCACTCTTTGACTCTACAATTCTCCGAAGTCAACAATACTTTCCTCTATACTTGGTGGAAGATACCAGGACAGATAATTGTCTTCAAGAAACGAAAACTAAATTCACAAGAGCTACGCACAACAGTAGTACATACAAGAATCCTTCAAATTCTCCCGGATGTACTACCTTACCGGGATCACAATACTCAACACCCGAGAAGAAAATCGATGACCATCATATCACTGCCGTCAACCTCGTGCATCTCAGAAGGCGAAGATGAAGACCTTGAGGTCCCCGAAACATCATTCAGCTCGCAAAGATCAGGCACTGACGCCTAATCTTTTTTCTAAGGGGGGAGGTGTTATATGACCCTCAACTGCAAACGTGGAATCAGTCAGAGAGACAATAGCTGCGTGCACATGTTCCTCCGCACTGTTATATAGTCCTCAACTCCAAGCGTGGAATCAGAGAGACAATAGCTACGTGCACATGTTCGTCCAGCACCATTCCGCCACCCGTAGCCCATAAATCTTAGTTTTTATATAAGTTTCTCAAGTTTTATAAAAGTAACTAGCAGAGACACATTGATTCATTCAATTCTCGGACTCCATCCTTACAACATCGCATCCTTCCATATTCAATTATAATTTATGTCAGTTAATTTGTATCTAAACCTTTAATTTGTATTTAAGACAAAACCAATAATAAGTGCAATAACGAGTTTTGACTACGACCACGTAACACTTTAACATTAAGAACATGTTTTATGAAATAAAAACAATACTTTAATCGCGAATAATCGCTTAAAAATACCAGCAATGCCAGGCGAATGCGAGTGCGATGCCGAACTTGATCTGAGGAGGCATTGCTTACTTTTTCACCGAAACATATATAATTGCTATTATTTTACGGTGGTCTTGGTGCTTCGATAAAGAGAGTGCTTTCTTAAATATAACCCTAAACACAAATGAGCATATTACAGCAAAGCAAAGATCATTATAGTATTTTTAGATGCTCTGAAGCATATATCTGATCCTTAACAGACATCTAAATTAACAAGCTTTATTACATTATAATATAACTAAATCAAAATTGAACTTTAGTTTCAAATTTTGGACTTAGCAATTCCCTTGTGACATATCCCATCGTAAAATTCATCCGCATGAATGAACCACAAATAAACGAACAGAACCATTGGAAATACAGAACGTGAATTGAGATATATACCCAATGTAATATTAACAAGCGTCTGGAAGTATAATAGCTACGAGTTCGGAGAACGCCTAAATCTATTTCACGAGTTGTCTTCCGTGAATGTGCATTAACGAGAATATTGACCTATACTTACTTATATGTATGTATTATTATGTAAAATTAAATTTATCAATAAGGAAAAGGAGAAAATAGTATATAAAAAAAAACATGTATTTGTTTCATACAAATATAGCCATGCTTTTACGGAAAAAATATTGTCCACCTACCTATATCAATTATAAAACATATACTATAAACTAATACATTATGATGTATGATAAAGTTATGATTAATTAAGATAATACGATAGAAACAAAAACTATGTGAAAAATTACGCTCAAGGTAAGAGCTTTCTATATTAACTACTTGACCAATAGCTGGTCTTGTTAGTACTTTTATATGGTATTAATTCTATTTAAGATATATCTTCTTAGTAGATTTAACATTTAGAGCCAAAAATATCTTCTTTGTTTGAAGATTTAATTACTGCAAATTCTGTCGGGCTGTTAAGTTTAGGGAGAGCATATTAAGATCATAATGAATGAGTGTCCCATAAGCGTTTACGCGTTTTAACGTGACATTTACGCGTCTCACTGGGAAAGGTCGCGTGCACAGAAATATATCACCTCACTCACTTGTAGCTGTAGCGCATCGCACGAACGCAAACGAATGACGCGTGTACCACAGATTTTCACGCAACATTCATTTCATGCTTCTCACTTTCTCTGTTGTGATATCAGGAGCCGACGTATAGTGCCGTAGGGATAGTGGGCGTATTCCTTTATATTCGTTGTATACAAGACAATGCAATGTTCAATCTATTTTCATGTTCAATGGAGATATTTGAAAGAGGATATGTAGACAAGTCATAAGGCTATATCGCTAATACTATGCAACGACAGGGTGTCGTGGCGCCTTAACAATAAAATAGGATAAAGGATAACTGATTCTATTGAAACAGTTCACTCATTCTGTGGTGGTGGTGCTAGGTGATTACTTAACTATCAAAAGGGTTGTGACTAGTTTGACTTTTCAAGATTTGTCACAGTGCGCTTTGTCAGCCTATTATTTGCGTTAGCATTTTGTCACTTATAACTTACAAATCAAAAATGTTAATTAGATTTTCTTCTATGATTGAACAAATAGTAGAGATTAGATAACACATTGCTTCGGTGCTAAATTTATAGAGCTATGATTTTCTACTTACAACTTTGATATCAAGAGTTGATAGCACACTTAGTAACGGCAGTAATGTCTGGTGCATTTTTGTTTCCGTTAGTGTCACAGACGGTTGGATACGTATTTATTGGATATACGGGCGCACGCGCAGGCGTGTGGCAAGGAAGCCAGGTGTGCGGACGTTACCGGGAAATACATATCTCACTAATACCACGAATGCGACGAGAATATATTATAACATAATGCATTTTTGAACGCAACAAACAAAAAATACGTAAACACAAACCTTAATGTTATGGAAACTATTTTTTATCATCATTTTTGGCTTCTCCTCTTCCATATTTGATGGATAAAAGTAAGTTTCAAGTATTATTATGATTAAATAAAATTTTAATATAATTTATAATGTGCAAAAATATATATTAATAAAAAGTTTAAACTGATTCACTTTAGAAGCTATAATAGAGTTTACCAAAACCACTATGAAGTTTTCATTTATAAAAATTCTTTCTATTGTTGTAAAATTAGTAAATTTTATTGGTCTTTGTAAGATAAAATGTAATCAAAGAGTGTAAGGGAATGAAAGAAGGGTATTATTTTATAAGGATTATACATAATAATAATTAAAGATTTCTGAATTCAAAAATCTCCCTAAATACATTCCCGAGGCAAAAATCATTTTGAATGCGGCATAAGATATTAAAAACAACGCTATTGAGATGTCATCATTAAAGTGTTAGGAGTTTGACCGATATTAATTTAATTAATAATCATATTTTATTAATAGGCAAATATAACCTCGTGATATACTTGTATAAATACGTCAAGCGCGAGGTATTGGCAAAATAAAGGGGCTCATACGCGTTATTGTCGCCGACCTTCGGAGGGTTCCAAACAATGTGTTTGGATAACATGGAATCGAGTTTGACGTTATAAGGAGTGTTATTTTGGTAAACATTACGAGTATAAAAGTAATTTGTTTCTTGAAGGAGAATCTCCGTTCTGGGCTTTGCAAAATGTCTTTATACTAAACAAGGTTTTGTGAAAAATTCTGTATTTTATTTACTTTTTAAAAACTTAGCTGAAAATAATTAAATAATAAATTTCATAATATGTAACCCTTTGTTCATTATTGGATGCAGCGATATCTGATTTGTAAGTGAATTCCATCGAGTTTGAATATTACTATCATTGTTTCTATTTCTTCTATTTCCGAATAGTGTTTTTAAAGATTTGTCGTACATTTTAATAAGTGTACTTATTTATAAAAATAATGTTTTTATTTAACTCAAGCTTTTTTTTGCCCGCGACTATGTTCAGTTCAAGTATCTTCACAAATTATATTAGGTATATGTGTTATTTTTGGATGTATAAACTGTATAATATAAAGTATCATGAAATTCAATAGTTTTGCTTGAAAGAGTCACTATATCGAAGTGGTGAAAACATAGCACAAAACCGAGTGGAATTAGTAGATTTGAAAATCTTACCTGAGTAGGATGATGTCGATACAGATACAGCTTGGTGCCGTGCAGCGCCGCCCACACCTGCTTCCACGATCTGTCGCTCGCGCGCTGTTCAAATAAAATAGACAGGAGTTAGACCGATATAAAGGTACCACCGCCAATTTAAACCATCAATATTACAGTATATCGTAGTAATTTTACGTTAAGGCCGTTACTGAGTTAGAATCAGAAATTTATGATTCCCGGCGGATCATAATGCCATGATGTGTTTAGTTTGCAGATAAGATATTAACGTCATATTATTTGTAGTTTTATAATCTAGATAATAGAGGAAAAATATTTTAAAATATTGGGATACTTTTCTCATTAGAACTGATTTTAAGCAACCCTTTTTTAAAATTAGCGGTAGACGGTCGACGCAGAAGCGAGATATTAGTAAAATTCTATGCGACAAATTATAAAAATATTGATTTTCCAAAAATTCACATCATTTATTAGATAATAGTCGAAAAAAACATACGATTTCTGTAAATTTTCATTCAAGAAAAGTATAATCAAGTGTCACTTTTAGTAATTTTTCGTGATATTAAACGTCTTATTTTAGGATCAAATTTGAGATATTTCTGTTTTTTCTTGGACCTAGTATGTTTATTTATTTATTTATTTATTTATTTATTTATTTATTTATTTATTTATTTACAGGAACATAATTCATATAGTTAACTATGAAGTCATTAATGTTCTAAAAAATTGTGTTATAATTTTTTTAATAACTTGTATATTTATCTGCGTAGGCCGTCGACCGCTAGTTTAAAAAAAGGGCTGTTTAAAAATGTTCGCCACAGTGAAGCCGTGGCGATCAGCTCATCACTTACCTTTCCATTACTGACCACCATTTTGATTTGTACGTTCCCTTGGACGTCACCTTCTTCCAAAGGCTCCACTGCGTTGTCAGATGCGCTATCTTCACCTTTTTTCTCTGGACTGATGGAAAAATATTAATTAGTAATCATCAATAACTTAAATCCAAATAAATAGAGAACTGTGAATTTTTATAAATAAAAACACGGAAAAGTAGAAGAACTTGTCAGTAAAATCTTCTCAGTAAGCGAAAAATGTATTTATCATAATTTTTTTTTATAATAAAAAGAAACATATTTTCGATATAAACTCAGTGAGACTTACTTTTTACATTTATTGTTAAATCATTTATTTTAATTATATCAAATAAAATAAAAAAGAATCAAGATGTTTGCTCTCTACACGTTGCAAGATCATAATATTAAATATTATTCATATTAATTTATTATTCATATTATTAATATTAATATCATAATCATAAGTGCAGGATTGAAAATTGATTTTATTTTTAGTGTACCTACGGGATTAGGAAATTGCTTGAAATTGCTTTAAAAGACAAAGATGAAATAACATTTTTTAATAATTTCTTTCGATTTATTTTGAAAAATAACTCGTTGCAATTTATATTTTATAACTTTCCACCTACCTGTTTTTGATGCTAAATAAATATAAATGGTATGTAAATCGTTAAACATTAGTGAGTACCTACATGATTTATTTTCGATGAATTTAGTTTTAGAAAAACAATGATTCAAATAAATTTTAATACAACAACCATGCCAAGTTTAGGTTTCCGTCTTAATTTGCTAAACCTTTAACTACTTTTTTTTCCGAATACAAACATGCAAGAATATCTCATGCAATGTGCCTTTTATATATTTTTTTTATATTTTTAAACGCATTCATAGTTATATTATTTTCCATAGAACATAGATTCGGTGAAAAACGCACAACTCGACCAGTGACGTTAATAGAATTTTCATTTAAAATTAAAAAAAATATTAAAATTAATAATTTTATCTTAGAATGTATGTTTACGCAAGTATTTCGTTATGAAGCTTAAACGCAGTGCAAAGCTTAAAAAAAAAAACCGATAGCTTTTTAAAGTAATAAATTTAGCTACTAGTAGCGCCATCTAGTATTTGATTGAACGAAATCAAGGCACACAAAGTTCATCGCCAGATGACGCTCGCAATGAGGCATGCGATGCGACGTACCGCGAGGGGAGGGATGCGTGAGGGTCGAATATGCGCAGCAGCGGCGTAATGTCGTCTGTGAACCGCGGGGGGCGCCACTTGCGATGTGCACTGCATTTTTACACGAATGTCATGTATGGAACTTGTAGGTCATCAAATGCATTCGGACGGATCGGATGCAATGACTATGTTTGTGGTGACAATAGACTTCAAAAGCTCGCTTATATATCTGATATTTTATACAGAAAGGTATAAAAAAATATTTTAAGAGAAGTTTATCGCTTGGCTCGTTTAATATTTTAAATAGCCTTCGTCCAACATATTTTATGTTAGGCAATTCCTAGTTTATTTTACTATCATACTAGATACTTTAGCTTTTTTGTAGTCAATCTAATATTGTTGAAAATTGTATCAATTATTGAAAATTATTTATTTTCTGAAATTATTCTAGAAATATTTAGCTACAATTGAATTTTTTTTAAGCAAACTATTTGGTATGATTTTTAAATTTAAATAAAAGAAAGCAAGCGTACTAACTAAACCGCTAATATAATGAAATTAATTATTAAACTGTTTATAAAACTTGCGGTTTACTTCTCTTAACAAGTTTTTGGAAGAAATATTAACAACTAAAATGATTTCTAATACTAGACAACATAGAGGCATGAAAGACTAGAAGAGTGCTCCCATCTAATCTACATTGCTGTTAATTTAAGTAATAATAATGTTAGAACTAAAAAAGATCTAGGCAATGTTCGTAGTATGCAATACTACAATATTTAAAAAGAGTTCGCCTCGTTTGAACATTGTGCGTCTATGTCATAAGGACAAGCGATCGTCAAAGGGGCGATCTCTTTTGGAGTATTAACTCTTAATACGAGATTAATTTTCTTAAATAGTTCTAATTAAAATGGAGAGACAGTGTTCTAAACAATATAAGAACTACAAAGAGTAAATACAAATGGCTAAAGGACAAAAATATTACCTTCTAAGGGCGTGATCAGTATCCTGTTCAACATCGCTGTCCATGTGCAGCCGATCGCCCCATGTGGCTTTCAGATATGAAACTCTTCGCATAGCGCGTTCCTCCTCTGAACATATACAACATTTCTTTGCTTAAACATAATTCCTAAATTCAAAAAATATATAGTTGATGTGAATAAGTTAGTGAAGTAAGGGGATAACTAAAAGAGAAAATTACGAACGAAATCAAGATGAGGAAACTTGATTCATTTAGTTGTTTCACTACATCCACATTAAGAATTTTGGTATGAAGTTATTTCGTATTTTTATTCCAGTATTGCGTTTCATATTCATTTTATGAATATCTTATTTTCTAAAGTTTAAATTTTAAACATAGCACAAATAAGTGTTAATGAATATTGTAATAATTATGAAAAAGTTCTATGATTTTTCTCCTGTGCATTTAAGGATTTATCCTTAGAAAATAATATGAAGATAAATAATAATATAATACCTATTTTAAGAAAAGGAAAATTAGGAGTCTACAGAAAATGTAAAATATACTTTTTCAGAATGACTTACCTCCAAGTTGTGCATCCTTTTTTTGTCTTCTCGTTACCAGATCGTCAGCAAAACCTGTTAAGAAAATATTTTAAGTTACATTGACATACATAAATGCAAAGCACGATTAATATTAGTAATATTAAACACCGAAATGTTGACGACGATTAGTCTGCATTAGTGGCACATGTAGAAGCACACGAAGCATTCCGTTAGTAGGTATTTAGTGGAAAAAAGGTTAGATCCAAACATTGCCTTCAACACTTTAAAAGGATGCCAGAGTATAAAAACATTGTTACACCAAAATCATCAGTTCAAGCTTCTTTTTAGTATGTTTGAATATGAAGTCGATTAAGAGATTGTCCGTTTACTTCAATAAGTTAAGACATTTTATAATGTTTAAATCTGAAACTATGATATCTGTATTAATGGAGGACTGGCATCAAAGCAAATATAATAAAAAGTTGATGTAAAGTGTCAAATATAAAAGAAATTATAGTACGTTATAAGAAAGGGAACACTATTACAGCGCACTGCGCGTCAAGTATGTAATATCAATATCCATGCATTTAGGAGGCTCTTGGGAGGATTTCTATGGAATAATATCATGAACAGAATATTTCGGCTCTACTCGTGTCTCAAATGCATGCTGCGCACTTTTGCGGAGAAATAGTGTGCATAAATCAGTAAATCAAGTGTAAAAACGCTGCTTTTGTTTTTAAATATTTCATTTAAACGAGCAAATAGGAAATCAATGAAATAAAATAAACAGAAATAATTACACTTTTTGTTGTTCGCATTGATGCCAGTTATTAATTAATATGTCTAATGCGGTGCCAAAGTTATTATGGCGTTATCTTATCCGACTTCAGTGAAAGGTGAATGCAGAAGGGATGCCATTGAAAGAGGCGGA
This sequence comes from Synanthedon andrenaeformis, assembly GCA_936446665.2. Taxonomy (NCBI): domain Eukaryota; kingdom Metazoa; phylum Arthropoda; class Insecta; order Lepidoptera; family Sesiidae; genus Synanthedon; species Synanthedon andrenaeformis. The sequence continues at coordinate 2,613,419 of OW387780.2, read as the reverse complement.
GCATTCCGAGGCGAGAGGTCGCTGCGGGACCTGAATCTGCGGGCGTGCTGGGGGTGGGCGAGGGCGAGGCCGGCGTTGTCGCCGCGGAGCTGCCGCCAGAGGGCGGCGCTAGGCTCAGCTGCGTGGGCCTCTGCGGGCCCAGCGGCGCGCCGGGCAGCGACACTCGGTTCATCGCCTCCATTTGTTCTCTATTCAGTCCCAATCGTCTCTTCGCGTGACTGCCATCTTGGGGCGGTAACAGTTCCATTAGATTCTCTGCCTACACCTACGTCACAATGCGTGGCCGTACTCGAAGCGCCGCATTTGTGTCGTGTGCAATACCCATGTGATAAGTTTTCTGATCATTGGCGTTCTGAGTTGGCATAATGTATCTACTGAGAGACATTACGCCAACGAAAACATTGGAGTCAAGGTTCAGATTATCGCCCAGAACAGAATGACGTAATTCGGCCCTATTCACAATTTGCCACGAAGCAATAGTGTGTGTGTCTCTCTTTTTCCTCCAGATGTCAAAATTTTGTCCGGATCAGACCTACACCACGTATCTGAACCGTATAAATAAATGAGATCGCAGTCTTGGACGAATTATTTGGCAAGCTGTATGCTGAGTTATTTGTGCAATAATCTAAATGTTCCATAAAGCTTAGGCCTCTGTTATTTCAGCAGAAGACAGCATGAAAACGCAACACGGTGAATATCGTATTTATTTTTTAAGATCTATGGTGGGGTGAAAAGGCACCAAGAAGAATTTTATTACTGTGCAAAAAATAATGTTTATAAAAATAATAATAATAAACTAGTGAAACATCAACGACGGCAACTAAGGACATTTTACCTGAGGCATGATGTCTTCTAATGGGTAATCCTTCACTACCGGTGCTATTTGACCTGGTTCTCATTTGAACCTTTTCCGTTTCTGTAAAATTGCCAATATTGTAAAAAATCTAAATGTTAGAGCTCAAAGTGGTCAGATAAATCTGACTAGCGGTGACGTGCAATGATGAATTAATATTGTACTCTAGTGTACAATTTTAAGAGACAAAGTCTACTAACCGGGCATAAATCCGTCTGGAGGTGGGCAATGAATATGTTTACTGCCGGTGATAACGAGCTGGTTGCCTGACAAACTACCGCCGAGATGAATCATCGGGTCATGCTCCAAATCTACAATCACAAATAAAACTAATAATTTAACAAAACTACTGTGATTTTCAATTATAATGATAATGTCGTGTTTGCAGTCAAAAGTGATAAGAATAATTACAGCTTAACGACATGTTTTTGTATTTTACGAGTGCGTAAATATTGTAAAGTAAATAACATTTTTAGAATCAATCAATCATATAAATTATGAGAGCAGAAAATTACTGTACGGTATATTATTTTAGTTTATTTTTAGTATTATTTTAGTTAAACAAAATTCAACGTCATGGAAAGAGCTATCGTATACCAAATGGTTACTATTGTAAATGTGGCTTCAGCTTTATTCCTCGCATGATAGGGCAGGACTCTATCAATTTCTTTACAATGTTCGAAAGTCATTTACCTGGTTGTGGTTGCACATCCAAAGACCTAGCTTCTCTACGAGAGGTCCTGATCTCGAACTCCTTGCGCCTGAGTGCCACGCTGGGCTCGAGCCTGGTGGTGGAAAGTCTGGCCAGTTCACTTCTTGCCGTCTCCGTTCGCTTCTCGCCTCCGCCGCGAGCCTCTTCGAGTTGTCTAGTTCGAGCTGTAACCAGTTGGAGCTCGGGAACTGGGTATCTGGAACTGTTATACATTTATATAACGTACATCTAATATTATTGTTACAAATAAATGATGTGATATCAATTAATATAATTATTCTCATAGTCAAACATTTTTATGTAGGTACTTAATTATCGGTTTAAGTATAAAAGTTTTAAAATGGATTTCAATATAATAAAAAAAGTATAATAACAAAGCAGATAGCCAGTGTAAACCTTGTAAAGCGTCTGATAATCGTTTCTTTTTGTTATAAATTACAGTTTATTTACTACCTTAGAATTTACGTTATTCATACAAATCTTGTGAAAAAAAATCTTTTAAATTATAGTAAAAAATCTTTTAAAGGAACTAAGCGGATATTTTAAAAAATAATTAAAAAGAAATAGGAAATCCTACGACAAAATTCATGCATTAGTTTACATATTGTCATCAATGTTTAATTAAGTACCTAGCATCTTGATTGTTAGTTCCATCTTCTCTGAACTCGGTCGAACTTCCGTTGCTGATTGGCGCTGCATTGTTACTGTGGATACTTGCAGCGGTCTCTTGTATCTTAGACAAGGTGGAGACAAACTGACTTTTATCCTGCTTCAGCCTGTTTTTGTCAACGTTGCCGTTTAATTCTCCGTAGCCGCTGTACGTGCCGCTGTCTACGCTCGCGGAACAGTCTTCTTTCTTCCGGTCTTGGTTATTAGCGATAGAAGGAGGAGGGGATGCGGCGAGGGGAGGCGAAGCCGCAGGTGGCGGCCATGCTTGCTTTTGTAATTTCTGTGGTCTAGCATAGAACTCCTTCTGTTTTATGGGCGGTGGCGCGTCGGGGGTGACCCAACCGGTGGGCTGACTGGGTCTTCGGAGGAAAGCTTCCTTTTGTTCGAGGCTCTTTCGTATTCGGGATAGGATAATCGAGTCGTCTAATTCTCGGCCGGTTAATGTTGAGTTCGAGTCGAAAGATCCGAGGCTGTCTTTGCTTTCTGTGACTGAGGATGGCAGTGACGTATCAGATTCTCTTCTGCTAGAAAAAAATAAAATTAAAAATTATTTTATAAATCTCCGATTGGTGATATTAAAAGTAATGAGTAGCGGAGAGAAATGTTTATAATGATAGTAGTACATCAGAAAATGCCTTCAGTCCGCTGGCAGGTGGATGCTAAATATCGCAAAACGGTTAAAGTATTGAAATGACCTGTCGTGCAGTATGTGGTGCGGCGGGTTGACGAAGCGTTGTGGGGCGACGCTGGCGTACTCCGGGTCCTCCCGTAGTCTGGCGGGCGCTTGAGGCGCCGGCAGTGCTGCCCTCGGCAAGCGGTACGCGTCGAAAAGCCGCGACTCGTGCTCACTTATGGGCGCCGGCATGTCTGCCCGATGCTGATTGGTTTCCGGATTGTATGCGGCTTCACTGAAATACTGGAAACAGAAATCTAGGTAAATAATGGAATTTCTAAAAGAAGTTAACGGGTTCTTTTAGAATAAAAGACGACGAATTCTAAGTTGACGGACACGGTATACGCTGTTTCGAAACGCGAGTATACTCGTATTTTCGATGTGTGGATAATAAAGACGGATGAATTATTTATAAATGTAGAAATTATGTTGGATAATCAAGATCTTTATTTTCTTAATCGCGAAATTAATACTAATTTTATGACTAAAAAAAGAAAACTACTGAAACTATACACGGGTCTATATTATATTCTATAGGAGAAAATAAAACAAATAGGTAGAAGAAAAACGTATAATTTCGTGGTCGACATAGCCAGGAATCGAACCTGAGATACTGATACGTCCCTATTTTGTGAAATATTAGACTTAGGGTAAGGCCTTACAGACATATCATTTTGGTTGATTACCGTTATTACTCTTGGAAATGTTTTAAAAATTGAAAATACTTTGTTTAATGATCAAAACAAAGCGAGCAGTATTAATTTGGTTGTGCTTACCCTCTGCAAGAGATCGTGGTCCCTTGGCACAACGGTGAGCTTGAGCGTGCGTGGCTCCCTCTGCGCCAGCTGAACCACCCTCGCGTAAGGCGCCCGCGATCGGCCGCACGCGACCGGTTCGCCGTTGACCGCCAGCACACGGTCACCCGCCCGCAACCCAGCGGCCGCTGCGGGCCCACCTGGCCGTACTGACCTCACGAAGATCGTATCCATCGGCGCTCCGACCGCGCCCACTGCCAAGTGCCGCGCATCCTCGTATAATTCCTACAATTTAAAAAAAATCATTCAAATACGACATCATAAATAAAAAAAAAGCAAACGAGCCTTACAGAAGTCGCATATTATGACGTCTGAAATGCCTTTTAATGTTACAATATTTCAAAATTCCTGTTTAGATTTCTCACAATATTGCTGTTAAAACATAAATATTATTGCATAAATAAATAAATAAATATGCTAAAACACACTCCCATACCATCACTTTGTCCATATTTTGTCACATACACTTTCATCGATCTGTTTGTACACCTCATTCCCATTTAATGGGCCTGTTTTCAATGGTTCAAGTAATGGAATGAAGTTTAGAAATATGAAATTTACAAATAAAATTGAGCACTTCAGTAAATATTTTTACTTTTAAAACTATATTTAAAAAGTATGGGTATTAATTTTATCAATATTACCTGGAGGGATTCAGGTGGATAGACGACTAGATGTCGAAGTGTAAACCCGAAGCCGTGACGAGCGTCGGGTCTTTGGATGACTATAGTGCGTGGGGCGGCGCAAAGGGAAGCGGCCGGCGCGGGCGCAGCGGACTGTGGTGGCAACGCCACTGGTTGTACACTTGGAACAGGTCGGGGCTGAAATAGACAAAACAATTCCATTTACATATGACACTGAAAAGGTAAATGCAAATATTGTTCTCTGTGATCTGTGAAAATAACCCGGGCTGTTCTATTCATCCTATGACGACGTATCAAGCTACTATATTTTGCTTGGAAATGCAACTAACAATTCGTAAAACTTTGATAGCTTTTAACAGTTGATACTTTCATGTTTTGATTTTTGATGATATCGACATTAATAGCCAAGATTAGCAAGTTGAAGTGCCAATGGGCTGGTCACATTTGTCGCAGAGCAGATAACCTATAAGTTATCCTATAGTAGAGTTTTCGTGATGATGATGATACTTTTCGCTAACACTATTAATACTTTATTCGAATGTACACTTCAATAACACACTATATTGTTATATGCTAACCAAGTACATATAAAGGTAAGTAGGAACCATAAAACCTCTACCGACTTGGTATCGTGTTAATTATTCAACACAAATTAGTAAATTGCCATGTGTCTCACAAGCCAAGTCGTTAGCTACATCGCACTAAAACTTAGTGGCAGTTAGGAAAATCGCATAATTAAAATAACTATGTTCGAAATTCAAAGTTGGGAATACCGGCAAAATGTTTGAGAAACAAGCGTGCGATAATCACAGGTTTAGACGTAGAGATACTAAACTTGGTCCACCGATTCTCATGCATAAATTAGATTTGCGCCGGTCGGTGTTGTGTACATAGATTATGTTAACATGTTTCCGTTCGCAATTTAAACTGTTAATATACCGTTGCAATTTGTGGCAAGAAAATCGAGATCGTGAACTAGACATATCCGTTCTTCTTATTGACTTTGGCTGCGACTGTAGGGCGCGTTTATTTGACTCCAGAAAGTACTATTGCATATTTTTCATCATGTATAAAACCAGTTGTTTAGTAATTTTATAAAGTTCTATAACGCTTTTTGGAATGCCATGGATGAAGCCTGTCGTTACAACAAATATCGACATCCATAGAAAAGTTATTGTGAATAGTAGAAGCATTGGCGCGAATGCTGAGAAAACTAGGAAAACTAAAACCATTTAGAAAAATGGACGAATTGTAGAAGTTAAATGACATGACGATACGTGACCATTAGGCATTGAAGTTATAAGGTTTTTTATATGGGTATTAAACTGTAATCAATTATATGAGCCTGTGAAAATACAAATAAGCCAACCAAATACTATTTTACGATTACTTAATACGATTTTACAATTGTTAAATAAATGAACTGTTACATTATACAATTATTAATTATATCTATATAAAGAAGAGACCAAAAATTTAACATCATATCTGTGGCAGGATCCTAGTATGCTCCTGACCCTAATAGGATAAAGTATAAGGATCAGAATGAGGAAAAGATAAGAACATAAGTGCTGTTATTTCATACTTGTCTTCTGTAAGGTTACTTGTTACTGTTGGTTACTTGTCCTGTTTTAACCAGGTTTTAATATTGCATCTCAATTAGTTTATGGTAGACTAATAAATCAAAAAAAAAAGAGAACGATTAAGTTACCTATAAACTATTTATTTTGTACCTATATTAGAAACCTTAGATGATACATAAATATGCAATACTTTTGTTTTTATTAAAATAGCATTCCACTATTTATTATGTCTCGCCATGTTCTCTGACAAAAGCAAACTAGCTCCTCGTTACGCTTGATAAGGGAAAACAACACCCACAAGTTGTCACCGCACCATACACCCTCATTGTGTTGCAAAGGATAACTCGTATATAATATTCTGTGCATTCCTTCTAATGTGCAACTTATTACGCGTATCTGTTAGATGCATACAAAATAGAACTGTTAAGGTAATATCGCGAAAACTGCGATTTTAACCCTACCAACGATTCTAAGGTTTGCTATGATTTACTTGACTTGTGTTTATGTGAGGTTTAAACGTAGATAAGTATTTGGGTATCAACTTTTGGATCTATCAAATGTAAAAATGTTTTTCTCAAATTTTCAATGTATTATTAACTGATTGTATTAACATTATTGTATTCCAATAAATCACATTAAGGTGATTTGCCGTGATTTGCAATGCTACTTTTGGATGATTTTTTTAAATAATATCAAGGATATAAGAGACTGGGAAGGGCCTCTAGTATCATTTACTCACGAAAACAGTACAATCGCGCGAGCAGTTAGTTAAGGAGTAGCAGAAACAGTATTTTTGGAATTAAAATATAAACATGGCACAAAGCAGAAATAAATATCATGGGCATAAACACAAAATATTGAGAAGCAATAATAATCCATGAGTATCGTACGGAAGCCGTAGTAATTTTGAAGCTCGTCGGATGTATCGGGTTACCGAGATTATAGCATGGACCGTCTGTCAGTAACCAGATTGCGGGAACCAGCGCTTCGTGCCTAATGCAGTGTTTTTTTGGTTACTTTTGTGTCAAGGTAGTTATTAATACGAACAGTTACTAGAAGTATATCCAGAAGGAAGATGCGGTCAACATTTGTTACACGTGCCAAAGCAATGATTTATGAATGTTATGTCATAATAAGTAATCGATAAATTGATATGACCAAGATTTTCATGTGTAAAATAAACAGCATGTACAATTAGTTACACGATTTGATGCAAGTAGCAAAAATGTTTTTTCACTCGAGCTTAGGAAGTGTCGATACAAAAGAAGTGCTTACATTGAAAAAGGTATGGTCACTTTTTAATGGAACTAGCAATCTCTACGGGGTACCTCACGAATCACCAGCCACGTACCAATGACGCATGAGCTATGCTCATTTATCAAGTGCGCACTGCGGTGTGGAGAGGTTTATGTTCGTAGGGTCATGGGCTCGTAATGGAAGCTATAATACTATAATATATAATATGGACTATATACTATTGTTATAAAGAGTGCGAATTTAGTGAGTTTGTGTATATATGGAGGTAAACAAAATCCAAAGACGCTATTATTACATACTAGCTGGCGCCCGCGACTTCGTCCGTGTTGAAAAAGAAAAAAGTAGCCTATCCTGTGTCCTCTACGTCTAAATGTTTATCTACCAATTTTCATGAAAATCAGTTAATTCGTTTAAGAGTTATGGTGGAACATACATATAATACATACACTTACAGATTTATTATTAGTATTGATTACTAGAATTTCAAGGAAACATTTAAGTAATTATTAAGTTGTTTATCTTATCAGAATGTTAATTAAATTCGATATTTTCAGTGGGGAAGGCACTTTAGCTTAGAATTGTGCCATTTTGGCAATAACAAGTAAACAAATCACAAAGTGGAAAAATATTTAGAAGTAAACAACAAAATATTACGTAAAACAAAAAAAAATAGAGCGGACATAAATTACCAACATATTATATTAATTACACGATTACTAAATAGTTCAAATTAGATTAAAAAATTTAATTTAAAAATTTTACATACCATACATATTGTATAATATCTTCACATAACAGATAAGCTAATAATATTGGTGCAAAAATGGGTTTCATTGCATTACATATCTTATTGTTACTGACACTGGGTAATTTTCACATAAATAATTTGGTTTTCTCTGTATTCAACTTGGTTTTTACACAAGAACCAAGAAATGGGATACAACGGTTTCGCTTCTTAAGACTAACCACATAATAGATTTTATAATTTACCGTTGGAAAGTAGCAAACAATATAATTATATCGCGATGTATTTAGTATATTAACACTGTACACATTGTACATAATTAGTACATTAATATTAAAGAATTAATTATGTATATTGAACTCAAATCAGACATTTTAAATTTATGTTCCTTTAATTTATGGGTCAAATTATTACCCTTTTTTGTTACAAAAAATGTCTGAAATTCTTGAAAAATATGCATTTTCTCTTGATTACTCCAGTTCTGCCGCCAACTCTCCACTTCGTTTCATGATAGTAATCAATGTCCCAATAAGATACAGGTTTTTCTTTTACCTTGAAACGCCTGATTTGAAACGAGAGTGATGCCGATAAGATCGCTCCCACAGCTATTAACAATCTCTTGTAGAAAATAGTCACCGGGTGCGGTTTGTGATTGACGTGTCATAACTGGAAAACTATCAAGGCTTTTGAGGTGTAACTACATGATCGAAAGTAAAAGTTCTAACTAGGGCTTGTTTACACTAATACCAAATTTTACATTTTTATTTTTGACAGTTGTCTTGCATGGTTTACACCCGTTAGAAGATATTTTCCACCACACGGAATTCAAGTGCGCTGCTTTTGATGGTAGGATAATAAAATTAAGGATAATAAATTAGCCGATTAAATATCTAATTCTGATAATGTATTATACGTTTTTTAATTTGGAATAATAATAACATAAACGATAAGGCTTCATTCTAGGGGCTATTTGTCCCTGTGTGTGCTAATTAATATTAAAATTTAATATTTCATTTAAAAAAAATCTTTTAAACTTACACCTGAGTTAGCTGTTTTAAAAGCCAAGTGGAAATAAAGTATGAACATATTTCTAAATTGTATACTAAATACTTATAACAAAATAAACAGCAGTTGGAAAAAAAGTGTATTAGGTGCTCTAGTCATGAAAGAGTGACTTTGAAGTTAAGTGAAGTTTACTTAAACCTATTTTTCCCGTTCACTTTTTACGTAAAGACTTATAACTTGAACATGTAAACAAATAATCAAGTTGTAGTTTTAATGGACCGTGAATGGTTAATATAGTTATCAGTGTAAGGAAATGGACTGTAACAAGTTGTTTTATTGACAACCGTCTCACGTTTTCATTAATTTGTATTGTACTTACGTCATTGCACTAAATAAATTTGTGACGATGACAGTAACAATTAAACGAGAAAAACAAGATTTATTTGCTAAAAAAACTCATGTTAAATAAATATATTTTTATAGCTCAACCTTGATGACTTACTCTTGTATTGTATTCAGATTCTTTTCGCTTCACAAGCGAAAAGAACATAGAGAAACGGAGAGCTTACGCCACTTATTGCTCCGACACCTTTACGATCTAGTAAACAAAACCCGAAAGCTACCTTTTAACATAAAAATAAAACATAATAAAAATTAAAGTATACCTATTCCATTTGTCTTAAAGTAATACCTAATTTGATTTATGTAATTTTGGGATTAACGTTATAGATCGTCTGTCGTTACGACGGTGATGATGACAATGAAATTGATGACGTATTTTTTTAGCGTTAGTATTTTAATTTGTAGGTACTATTGTCATTCCAATCCAAATATAAGTAAAGTTTGAAAGTAGCAGTGAATTAAGAAGGTCGATCGTGAAACAATGCAGAGTGGCGTTTTAACGAGCCAGCATTAACGTTAAATATGAAGGCCAGCTCACTAAGTCGACGTCCTTATAAGGTGTTGGCTACCCATGGTTAACGCTGGCGACAAGCAGACTCTTACGACACTACTATCGCATTATGGATTTATACAAGAAAACGAGTAGATACGTATACTAAAATATCATAATCACATAAACGAAGCTTTAATGCCATGTTATATTTTACTAATATATGTATATTATACTGGAGTGTATTACATTTGGCAGGGCTCACTGCGATCTGCAATTATAAATTGGGCAGCCCGTCCGGCGTCAATAACAACCATAAGACCATCGTGAAATAAAATGACAGGTGTGCTGTTTGTTGTGTTTCGGTAGGTAATAAAGGGATAAAAGAGTCCATCATAATGTCGGTTGCAATAAGTCTAGACATCTAGAGTTAAGTGGATCGTCAGCCTGCCTGTCGAACTTCATTAAAATAAAAACGAGACACCATAACTATTTCAAGCATTAAGTATCACCTAAAACGCACGCGTATATAAAATTATAACATCTTTTATAGGACTACTTAATTAAATATTAAGAGATAGAGAAACAAACATGTTTATCTGTTAAGTATGAAACCATTTTGGAACAGAGTAGCAGCTAAAATAGACTAATGGCAGACGTCTAGAGGAAGATCCGGCTGACAGGCACACCGATTTGTTAGATAACAATAGCTGTATTAATATTACAACTGAGATAGCGAGAATTTTGGAGAACGATGTTGTCTCCTTTGACTATTTATTATACGCTGACGAAGCAACAACTTTTTTTTAATAGCAGGTTTGATTAAAGAGAGTAAAATGAAATTTATAAAACAAACTCTCACGAATGGTTTCATGGTCGTAAAACAGTTTCCCATTGATACAATTAATAAGGTACAAAATTTTTATGTACCAACAGCCTGCCTGCAGAACTGCAGATTTTCTCATAAAAAATACTTAATTTAAAGGCACACAACTGATATTTGAATGTCAGCAAAGACAGTTAATTCCACCGGCATTCCAAGGCAATTCGTTAGTATAAAGTATGTCCAATTAAGAGCTAAATGTTTCCTAGACGTTGAAATGTTGTCCATTTCCCGGTTTTATTTCAATCCCGCTAATGCACCAGCGATTATGTCAATCGATGTAATTGATTAGAACTTGAAATCGATAGAATAATTAAAAATACGTAACATTGAAGCTGAATTATGGTTTTGCAAAACAAAGAGGATGTTCAGTTAAATGATCGAGAATATGAAGAGAAAAATAAAATAAAGAAGAATACTTCATAAATTTTTCGTCTATCTGTTTGTTGTTACTGCTGATGTGACCTATATCTGTCGTTGTGGTTGTTAAGTAGCCACGGTGAAACGTCTGTATCAAATTTTGTATGGAGGTCTTGAACTGTGAGAAGGTTGTTTTATAATTATATCGGCAATATTATTTTAACTACACACAACTTATTATATAATTATAGTTTCGGTTTTTACCTCGACGTTTGGGATGTGTGTTAGCTCCCATTGTCTCGATGGGTCAGTGGCGTATAATTTAGAACAATCCGCACTTAAACAATAAAAGACATGGCTTCTAAATGGAACTTTTGTAATCTAACATTTAATTTAATTAAGTTATAACTACATAAAAAAAATTGAAAAATTAAATAAATTTATAAACTGATAATTCTATATTATAGGTGCCCAATCTAATCAACCAACTTTCAATTTAATCAAGTCCTGTGTCAACATCATAAATTCTACTCTCCCTTGATTAGACGATTAGGTGGCACTGTTATTATTTGTGAGCTGTGCTATTACTGTGATTATGAAAGCTTCAACCTATGTATCGCATCCGATAGATGTACCAAACGTATTTACTTTCGAAAGATTATCATGACATTAAATTTAAATTTATAATGACGATAAGAGTTTCTTCAGAAACTTAATTGATAAATAAATATACATATTTTTTTTTTTTTGATTAGGTATGACAATTTTAATTTGGTTAACTGTTTTGTAACAGGATTTATTTTTGAAAAACACATAAGAATAAGTAATAAATTGATGAACATGATGACTGAACCTTGATGTTTCAATATTGATATATTGAACTAGCTGGTGCCCGTGACTTTGTCCGCGTTCAAAATGTTATATAGCCTAAAGCCTTCCTCAATAAATGGACTATCCAACACAAAAAATATTTTTTTTAATTCGAACCAGTAGTTCCTGAGATTAACGCGTTCAACTAAACAAAACTCTTCAACTTTATTATATTAAAGTATAGATTCAAAACATCGCTTCCATGAGACATATATGAGGTCTAATGCCCTAATGTAATTAAGCTTTATGAAACGAGATAAAGTACCTATAAAGAAACATAAGTTTCTTAAGTTTTAACTTATAAATAAAGACAAACTTCATCAGGGAGGATTTAAGTGACCTACTGACGTTAATAAAATAGAAAATAAAAGTGAGAAGATACGGAATTGTCTCTGGCATCAATACTTTTAGGCATCCATCACAAGGGTTATTATTTTATGGCATCTGTTCGGTTCATAAACAAATGAGAAAAAGATAAACTGTTTTGTCTACTATCGACGCCCGACGACGACGGTGAAAACATTTTAACAAAAAGTGCATCAATACCAGTGTTAGCTGTAATTACGTGATTACTACATCGTTTATATAATTGTTTGAATGCCAAATTAGCCGCAATAATAAGTTAATATAAGGCATGTAACGTGACGCAAGCGATTCCAGCGGTGAAACAGCAATTTCAGGAGTACTGGTGCAAATTACCCATAATGGACCGTCGTCGGCATAATGAGCCTGACTGACACACGTGCTGGACGCTTGTTATTTGCTGAGACCACCTCGTTTGAGTCAGTGTTGAGACTGATTAACTTACCGAGTCAAAAACCTCAAGATTCAGATTTAATAAATTGTAACATAATAAAACTTCTGATTAAAAAAGTATTAATTTTGTTTTTCCACTTTGTTACAGAATAATGTTTATGAAATATTAAAGTTAATTTCTCTAGCTAGAGGAAAACTAAATGGGAATATACAAGATATCATTATACCTCGTTGGGTTTAAATGAATTTGCAAAGCAACCAAACAACTTCTCAGTACAATGTTGGCGCTTTCATTCATCACTATGTATATTGCGGCTGTCCACTAATGACTATTTTATGTGACTGCGTCCATTACCATCATAACAATGACATGTCCTAAGTGTGATTACTGTGAGTACTACAAACTATTGTATAAATACGTGTTGAAGGTATTAGTAGAAAGGTGGTTCGATAAAGTTCGTTCTTGTTAACGAGTTCATATTGACAAAAGAAGAAACTCTACTCTTGTGATGAAATACAATCTAGAATTTCTACGTTCTATCAGTAAAATTATTCTCTTATATTAATACAGGAGAAAAACTCTATTTAATGGTCACAAATTATTGTTTTGCTATTATCCGTTAATGTTGATAGTGCATCAACATTAACGGAATGTTAATGTTGATGCGCTATCTGGGCGGGAATTAACAAATTTTAATTAAATTTATTCCATTCTTCCATGATGTTTCCATAAAATTTAGTATACTTTCGATTGTTTGTTTTTCAAGCAATATACTTTCGTAGAATCTGTTAATCATGTAGCAAGTTAACGAGTCCGTTTTTTAGCCTCAGTCGAATTATGAAATGTGGATTCATCGTTAGCACAGCTTACATCCAAATGTTTGTAAGTATACGATTGAATGTACCTATGACCAAAAATGTTAAAATCTCACCGTAGGTCACACGTCTGTTTCGATCATTTAGCGCAACAGCATCGGATGTTGATGTTGACAGCGATGGACGAGCGACCACCACGAAATTGATCACCGAGATTCGATACGACCTCGCTTGAATTCTGCAATCCAGCGAATCCAGCAATAAATTATTGTCGTATTGCTTAGTACTTCATCGCCAAAAGCAATATGAACTCTAGCAAGGCTCTGCCTGTCTGTCAATTTACACTTAAGTCAATAAAGTCATAGAAAATCACAATACGAACTTTTTAACGCGTTAAATTCATTGGTTTTTTTTTTTTCACTGTGCGAGAAAAGTGGACTATTGCACGTAAGTTGTAAGTTAAAACAGACTCGCGGTTTATAAGATAATGTGGTGAAAAACTATTAGAAAATATAGAAAAAAAAAAACCATTGAATATTATTGAAAAACTATTGAAGCCAACGTAAGATTGTTAATAATTGCACATTTGCGAAGCTTGTACGAATTGCTAGCAGCATATAAATTTATTTTAATTTACTGCATTTTTATTATTTGATAATAATCAGATTTCAACAAAGAACTTGTAGTAAATTGGTAATCTACCCCATATTAGTATCAAATATAGCATTATATTTGAATTGCGCTAATTCCGTATTTATTGGGCTACTCTGGAGGTTACAAGACACAGAAGCTACAAGATACATATCTTTGATAAATAGCGGTCATGTATCCACTTCTCGCTTCGTTACGATTTAGAAATGCATCCATTTCCCGCCAATGAATCATGTGGCGCGGGGGAGAATTGAGGAGAGGGAGGGAGAGTAGGGCTGCGGTTAGTTATGATTCTTTTATTTTAATAAATAATGTATTATTATTGACTAAAATTATATTATTGTACATTATTATTACTTCTGCCAAATCTATCAGTCAGTGGTGACAGAAATCTAGAAAATGTTAGCAATAAGAAATAGCATTGCTGCTACACCTGTCTGTTTGACTGCGTAGATTGTTTAATGGATTTCGATGCGGTTTTTATTATAAACCGCTTTCGGATCTTTCGGAATATACTCGTGTGAAATACTCGTAATATGTCAAATATGTCACCTCGTAGAAGAAGCCGCGGAAGTAAGCTAGTAAGTAATGATTTCAATTTCATGGCAGTTTCATTTTTATAACGCAAATTGAAATAAACGTTTTTATGAAATAAGATGAAAAAATCCCAGAAAGCGGTAACCCTGGAGGGGGTGCGGTAGCGCGTTGTGGTTGCGCTTCCAATGTGTGCTGATTTCGAAAATAGAACAAGTTGACATACATACATAAATAATACTGGAAAGATAGTAAATAGCGGAGTCAGGAGTTGACGTCCGAATCTGCGGAATGTGGGCATCAAATGTGAGGATTATTGGCATAAGGACAGATTCTCAAAAAGGCAGAACATGTACAGTTCAACCAACACACTATTCTTTAACAATTAAAACCCAACCAAAAAGTAGATCTACTGTGAATGCAGTGGCTCATTTGACGCAATTGCTTACACTTGACTATTGTACTTGTATTGAGCTTACACCAGGTTTATCAGTTTACAGCGAAAATTGTATTTTATATTAACAAAAATCACACCTAATGCATTATTTCATTTTACCTACAGAACTAGTTTTACAATATAATTATTCATAGTGGATATATAAAAATTCTTCGAAAATTTATCTGGATATTGTATAAGTTTAAAAAATATTCATTAATTCCTCAAAATTGTTCCCCTAAACATAATAATCGTCAGTTGTTATACAATCCTATCAAAATCTAAGTCTTCGAAGCATATTTTTTAATAGAATCTTCAATTTTTGCAGCAATTCGGTCGATATTCCTTTCAAAGATTAAGAAGTTTTGGGAGTAGTAATCCGTTACTATTTTTTGTTGTTATTTTTGTAGTCAAAACGCAGCCTTAAATAAAATGTTCAATTTATACCAAAAATATGTTGTATTTTAACTCGTCAAATTAATTTTTTAATAAATAAATATACTTCTATCATCATCAGAAACACCTCTCGAGTGTGCAAACGTAAAGGTCAAAATTTTCAAAGCAATTGACCCAAGTAATATCTACCTTTGAATAGCCATTCTAAAAACACCTTTCATGTGTTCTCTTATAAAATGGTCTATTGTAGGTATTAACATTTGGCAATGTTGGAGAGCATCAAATTTACCATCCAGCGAGACGAATGTCTGTCCGTGAGTAATGGCACTTGGAATCAATATCGCGCGTTAGTACTCGTAAAACGTGCCCGAAATACACCGCGATTTCGGTTCCCGTTTTCACGGATACTATATTGGATTACTGCCGCTTGATGCGCGCACTGCGTAAATGTCGTGCACTGTTGTGAAATACCGTGTTTTCTATTTTAGAAACCGTTACACAACGCCTAGGCAAAAGATTTTGATTGAATCTTCATTCATCGTTCTCATACCATGACATTGTTTTTAATCCATCTTGACTGGTACGTGTTCACATACCTGAAACAATAAAAAAAGCAATTTTTAAAACATGTCCCCCAATTTACAAATATTCTGAATTTACCAATTAAAAATACATTTAAGAGCATTCATCAGTTAGAATCACGCTGGAGTCAAAATTTATGATTTCAGTAGTTTCAGATGTTTTAGTGTGCAGATAAGATGTTAACGTCATATTATTTGTATTTGTATAATCTAGTAAATAGCTGAAAAATATTTTAAAGTGAATTTTCATTAGAACATTTTTAAACAGCCCTTTTTTTAAACTAGCGGTCAACGGCCTACGCAGATAAATAAACAAGTTATTAAAAAAATTATAACACAATCTTTTAGAACATTAATGACTTCACATACTGTAACCTCTCTGCGTGCTGTGCTATGTTGAAATGCGTGCACCCAGACAGCTTACCACCGGCTAGGGTTCAGCTGGAAGAACACGAGACTAGGGCGCCTTTACTAGAGAGGTGGAGGGGAGCAGCCTAACAAATTAAACAAAATACTTGCCACAACACAGGTTTATTATAATAAGTATCAATACAGGTTTACAGCAAAGTATGTTATACAATATGTCTCAAGTAGCGTTATCACTAGTTTATATACAATATTAAAGTGGGGGTGAGATGTACTTAATCTTCCTCCTGATGATGGTCTGCTACTGTGATAGGGAGTACACGTTGAAGACGTGAGTGAAGGTATGGGACGAGCTTGCCCGTCAAGAGACCCCTAAGGTGGCTGAAGAGAGAGTATAAAGAATGCTACTCAGCTTAGTGTATGCTCCACGGGATCGGCCGAGACAGGTCCCAGGCTGCAGCCGTGGAGACGTGGCGCCAACCCAAGCGATGCGCGGAGAACAGGCAGTGACGTGTCGGCGTGGCGTTGATACCGGTAACCGGTGACAGGTGACACCAACTTGGTGGTGTCCACTGGAGCCTTCCGTCGACTTCCAAGTTATCAGCGCGAGAGGCACAAGCACCTCGGCGATGTTCTGTTCAGCTTTCCGGCGCTCCGATCGTATTATTACGTGTGAAAATGGCGATCGTATTATCAGTGGGTACAAGTCAAAATGGCGGTCAGCTTGACGTGAGATGTTGTTTTCCTCTAATAGTATGTTTTCGTCCGCAAGGTCAGAGAGAGAGCTCCCCCGCTCGCGTTCGCGCTTTTATTGTCTCGGTTCTCCCTCCACTTTCACGCCTCCTACCTCATCGACAAATCGCATATGCCATGACGTTAACTTGATGTCATAGTTTAATTGACAAAAGTAGTCTATGCACTGGTATCAAGTATGAATGCATTGCACAGACCACAATGAGTGGTGTGTGCAAATTTTACATGTTACACACACCCCTCCTTACGAAAAAAATTTCCACGTACGAGGAAATTTTTCAGTCCCCGCATGCAAAAAAAATCCATGACTGTCGGCTGAGGCAGGAACCGTGCAGTGTGGGAGCCGAGCGACCTGAAGGGTCATATTCAATTCTGAAATACAATTCAGTTACAGTTAAATATAAAAGTATATTGAGTATATCCTGATCGAGTCTCATCCATTCGCACACTCATTCACAGAACACACTACATAAAAATTAAGTAAACTATAAAAGAGATGTCTAAGTCTTAAAGCAGTTGGATTAGGCACATAGACAAAAAACATATAAATATGTAACTTTAGTAAAATAATAGATTCAAAGTACAGAGAAGAGTATAAGTAAACTTGTATGAAGAAAGTATTTGAAGTGAGTAAGGAAATCTGATTCGATATGGTGACTGTTTCATATTCAGTCATCATATTTCAAGATATCCTTAATATGAAAGTCCCCTAGCAATTTACCTTCCATGTCAGACAATGTATATACTAGGGGAGAGCGCTTAGCTGTAACTATACATTTTTTAAACTTTGGCGCCAATTTAGAAGTGAAGCTTTTTGAAGCTTTAGATAGATAAAAAGTTCTCTTATAAACTATTTGTCCTACTTTTAATTCAAGGTTCCGCTTTCTAAGATTGTAATAACGTTCATTCTTTTGGTGAGAACGTTTCATGTGTTCGCTCACCTTATTAAAAATGTTCTTTAGTTTTTGCAAATTTTTATTACAATCTTGTGTATCACCTACTTGAAATTGGGAGTTCGGAACTGGCTGGTCACTCGATTTATACAGATCACCGTCTACTATGTATTCCCTACCGTGTACTAAGAAATAGGGGGAGAACTTTGTTGTTTCATTTACGGCTGTATTCAATGCACACTGTATTTCTGCAATATTCTCGTCCCATCTCTTATGATCGTTCTTGACATAGCACGCGATTGAGTTGACAACGTTTCTTATGGCCCTTTCCGCTTGATTCACTTGGGGGTGATACCGCGGGTTATAGTATATGTTAGGAACGTTATATTTTTTCAACAGTTGTCGAAATTGATAGCTAATGAATTGAGGACCATTATCTACATATAGATATTCACAAACTCCATGAATCAAAAATACCTGTTTCTCTAAAAACCGTGCCACGGTCTGACCTGTTGCATTCCTCAGTGGATGCAACATAATATATTTGCTGAAATAATCAGAACAAACGAGTAAGTAAGTATTTTGATTCCTAGATTTTGGAAATGGACCTATTAGGTCGAGTGAGATGGCCTGAAAAGGTTTATTAGCCTTTTTTGGACCTCCCATAAGACCTGGCCTGCCAGTAGTGACAGGTTTATAAGTTTTACAAATTTCGCACTTATTTACATATTTTACAACATCAGAGTACATATACGGCCAGTAGTAGTGTTCAGATAGGCGCTTGTGTGTTTTAAATATACCTAGGTGACCACTTGTGACTTCATCATGACATTTATGTAACAAATCCGTCCTATTCTTTTTCGGGATTACTAACTTCCAATCCAAGTCCGACGTCAGACCGAATTTATTTTTCGAGTGGCGAAACAGTCTATCCCCTTCTATAGTGAAGTTCGGGAATCTACGTGGATTCTGCCTGACACTTGTCAGCATATGAGAGTACCATGTATCCCCGTCTGGTGTGACACTGATACTGCTCACATGGATTCTGGACAGAGCGTCGGGTACCACATTGTCCTTCCCCTTCCTATGTTCAATTTTAAATGGGAACTGACTAAGTCGCATGCTCCATCGAGCTAGACGTCCAGTAGGATTTTTAAGTTTGTAAAACCATTGTAGTGACGCATGATCTGTCACCACAGTACATTCTTGGCCTTCAACATATGATCTGAACTGCTCTAAGGCATAGAGAACAGCTAGGAGTTCCCTTTCAGTAGTACTATAGTTGACCTCATGTTTATTAAGAGTACGACTACAGTAGGCTATGGGATGTTCAGTATCCTCATATCTTTGAGTAAGTACAGCGCCCAACGCAAAGGCAGAGGCATCTGTGTGAATAGTAAAAGGCATATTAAAGTTAGGACATTTCAAAATAGGGGCAGACACTAATGCTGCCTTTAAACTATTGAAGGCATCATTCGCCTCATCAGTCCAGGAGTATTCCTTAGACTTACAGGTTAATTTGGAAAGAGGTCGGCTAAGTTTAGAGAAGTTGGGTATGAATCGACGGTACCAGCCCGACATGCCGAGGAATCTCTTCACTTCTTTAGGAGAAGTGGGAGTGGGATATTTCACTATAGTGTCTACCTTGCCAGGATCTGTCCTAAGACCATGCCTATCTACAAGATAGCCTAGATATTTCAGCTCCTTTCTACAGAAGACAGATTTTCCCATGTTGACCGTCAAGCAAGCCGATTTTAATTTGTGAAAAACCCTTTCCAGAAGTTCCAGGTGTTCGTCAAAATTATTGGAAATGATGATTAAATCATCCTGGAACGCGAAGACCCTACCTCCAAACTCTGCACCGAATAGTTTGTCCATCAGCCTCTGCATAGAAGCTGATGCACCTACAAGTCCGAAGCACATAACATTGAACTGAAACAGTCCTCTACGGGGAACAGTAAAAGCAGTTTTCTCCGCAGAGGACTCGTCAGCGAGGGGGATTTGCCAGTAAGCGGCACTAAGGTCAATAGACGATAAGTACCTGGCGTCCCGCAGCTGATCCAAGATATTAGAAATATTAGGGAGAGGATAGGCATCGGGCTTAGAAACTGAATTCAGTTTACGACAGTCAACGCACAGACGCAGGTCTCCATTGGCCTTCTGTACCATGACTACAGGGGAATTCCATGGTGACTGCGACGGTGACACAACACCTAAAGCTAACATACGGTCTAATTCCTGCTCCAATGCCTTTTGTTTTACTGGAGACAACGGATAATAACGCTGCTTAATAGGGGGACTGTTTCCAGTGTCTATGCAGTGGCTGGCCATATTCGTTCTACCTAAGCCTACCCTTTCTGTGTCTATTATGTCAAATTTCCTAATTAATGAATTTAATTTATCTTTTTGTTGCAAGCTTAACAAATCAAAATCCTCTAAGCCACCACTGGATGAGCATGAGTTGATGAAGTGCTCACCAAGTGATAGGGTAGAAGTAGGGAAAATTCCCTCATTTAACCTAAATTGGTTCCAAAAATTAACCCCGAAAGTAATGGGCATCTGTACGGTAGGTATAACATAAAATTTGATAACTTGTACTTCCCCTTTAAACAACACAGGTAAGTACATGATGCCTATGCATGCTAACGGTGTACCGTCCGCTGCATACATAGTTTCAATATTGTCCACACAAGCCATTTCAAAGCCGTGGTCAATAAAAATAAGATGTGCATTATGACCCAATATTGAGCACAATGACCCGGAATCAAGCAATCCGTATACGTTTAAGTCTAATACAGCTACGCATATGTGGGGCCTAGTATCGATTTCATTTTTGAACAGGACCCTCCCCTTTTGCTTGCATTTAGAGGAAGAGTCCTGACTAATCAGTTTTTTGGAACCTTTTGACATTGTGGACAGTCAGGAGTTTTTACACCCCTCTTGCCACATTTAAAGCAGACAACCTCCCGTTTACGACAAGACCTTGTGTCATGATCGGTCGAGCCGCATCGTTGACATTTATCTAACCGTCCACTTTTGGGCATGGGCTCCTTGCCTATACTGGCCACAGGCCTTTCCCTCTGTACAGGGAGTGGTTGTAGATCCCGCGTTACCGTGTACGCGTTGATGTCCGGTTCGCGGTACCTCTCTTGCCTATGCTTAACTATCTCGACCTGCCTGCACACCCCTATAACTTCGTTCAAGCTACGGAATTGTTGGCATTCAAGCAGCTCCATGTACTCCGGCCTGATGTTGTGCCGGAGGATGTCCAGTTGCTCTTCAAAATCGAGTTCAGTTGAGAGTCGAGAAATCATGGCTTGCATGGTCGAGACGTAAGAGACTATTGACTCCTTACCACTCATCGTACGGGAACGTATTTCTTTCAAAAGGTGATGGTCGTAATCGGGAGTGTCGAATGTCATTTTGAGACATGTTTTAAATTGATCAAATTTAGTAAAGTTACTCCTATTTGCCCGGAACCACAACAGGGGTGATCCACACAGAATCTCGGGCAAGGAGTTAATAATTTGCTGGTCAGAAATCCCTCGGGATAGTTTTAATTCCTCCAGCCTCTCTAAAAAAGCCCTTACACATGAGGTGCCATCAAATTTCAAATTTAGTGAGTTTATGTCAAAGTGTCTGTCAGTGCATGCCACCGTTTCCCTAAGGACAGGTTGAGGGTTTGAATCCTTGCATTCATCGTCTACATTCTCACTGCGGTCGGATACACTCAATACCTTTATGATCCTAGAGCGTAGCGATGCTAGTCTGATGTCATCCAATTTTATCCTTGAGAGTCGATCCAGCCAATAATTCGCCCGAGCTGTGATTCGCCGGAGCGTAGACGAAGTCGCTCCCGGCGCTTTTAATTCTAAGGACTTGACCACTTCTTCGGCCAAAATTATCTCCATTTCCGCATTCGGTTCTACTTCCTTAGTTGCCGGGTAACTACCACGTCTCGCTGCGCCTAGGACATGTCTCAGCTGGTCCCGCAAAGCTTCCAACGTTGCTGTTTCCTCTGGAAGTAAGCCATACCGTAGGAGTTCGACTTTGATCTCATCTTTGTTAAGGTAATTCAGATAAGCTGACAACACCATTATTACAGACAGACTAAGTTATATTTTTAGTGTTTTATAAACAAAAAAATCAAGTATCTATTTATATAAAAGTTGTAACTAAATTTTATTCAGCAATTACCTTGTCAACACACAATAACTATTCACAAATTTATCCACTAAACTAAGTGTTCCTATAATCTATGATAATCTACTATTTCTATATATAAGTTTTATATCACACGATTAAATTCCAAATGTAGATAAATGTAAATAGTAAACAACTTGGTAAATAATAAATAATGGAGTATAAATAAACGAAATTCTAATAATTTACACTCAATAAATAAGCAATTGATAATTTTCAACTATAATCACTGACAATTAGTAATTGTCAATACATACAAGTGACTTGTCAATTGACAGTTGACAGTCATGGAAAGTGTCACAGAATAGTGGGTATATTGCCCTGTTTAAAAAGTTTGCAGTGAGTATAAAAATTACCCTTTAGAAGTGGTGGGTATAGAGAAAATTAATAAACAAACTTGCAGTGAATTGACAAAAAATATTATTTTGTCAATTCCTGCGGTATCTAGAAATAAACACAACAAAACAAAATGTACATGAAGTTATATAGGAAAAAAATGTAAACCTGTGCTGAAGTAAGGTAAGCTAAAAAAACAAAAAACGAATGAAGCTAAAAAATTAATAAAAGTAAAAAAGAAAAAAAAAAGTTGAGCGTAGTGCGTTCGGGAATAGGGAATAAAGGTTAAGGAAATTGGGTTTTGAGCTTAATGGGATCACGGGATTTAAGGAAAAGGAGTGGACACTGGTGTTCCTTGCCAACTCAACAAAGCAAGGAAGTGGTATTTAACCAGGCGGGCTTGTCCTGTGGGTGAGAAAGTAATGCCCTTCCACGGAAATTTATACGATCCGCACTAGTGCTATTTTAAAAAAAACCGTGTGTGGCCAGTATGCACTGCCTCCACTCTCTAGCAGAATATTTATACAGTCTCGAGGTCGGCTCTCAGTCTATGGACAGAAGCAACTCGTGGGTTTCGAGGCCCTAAAGTTGGAGCGCCACTTTGTAACCTCTCTGCGTGCTGTGCTATGTTGAAATGCGTGCACCCAGACAGCTTACCACCGGCTAGGGTTCAGCTGGAAGAACACGAGACTAGGGCGCCTTTACTAGAGAGGTGGAGGGGAGCAGCCTAACAAATTAAACAAAATACTTGCCACAACACAGGTTTATTATAATAAGTATCAATACAGGTTTACAGCAAAGTATGTTATACAATATGTCTCAAGTAGCGTTATCACTAGTTTATATACAATATTAAAGTGGGGGTGAGATGTACTTAATCTTCCTCCTGATGATGGTCTGCTACTGTGATAGGGAGTACACGTTGAAGACGTGAGTGAAGGTATGGGACGAGCTTGCCCGTCAAGAGACCCCTAAGGTGGCTGAAGAGAGAGTATAAAGAATGCTACTCAGCTTAGTGTATGCTCCACGGGATCGGCCGAGACAGGTCCCAGGCTGCAGCCGTGGAGACGTGGCGCCAACCCAAGCGATGCGCGGAGAACAGGCAGTGACGTGTCGGCGTGGCGTTGATACCGGTAACCGGTGACAGGTGACACCAACTTGGTGGTGTCCACTGGAGCCTTCCGTCGACTTCCAAGTTATCAGCGCGAGAGGCACAAGCACCTCGGCGATGTTCTGTTCAGCTTTCCGGCGCTCCGATCGTATTATTACGTGTGAAAATGGCGATCGTATTATCAGTGGGTACAAGTCAAAATGGCGGTCAGCTTGACGTGAGATGTTGTTTTCCTCTAATAGTATGTTTTCGTCCGCAAGGTCAGAGAGAGAGCTCCCCCGCTCGCGTTCGCGCTTTTATTGTCTCGGTTCTCCCTCCACTTTCACGCCTCCTACCTCATCGACAAATCGCATATGCCATGACGTTAACTTGATGTCATAGTTTAATTGACAAAAGTAGTCTATGCACTGGTATCAAGTATGAATGCATTGCACAGACCACAATGAGTGGTGTGTGCAAATTTTACATGTTACAATACTAAGTCCAAGAAAAAACAGAAATATCTCAAATTTGATCCTAAAATAACACGTTTAATATAACGAAAAATTACTAAAAGTGACACTTGATTATACTTTTCTTGAATGAAAATTTACAGAAATCGTATGTTTTTTTCGATTATTATCTAATAAATGATATGAATTTTTGGAAAATCAATATTTTTATAATTTGTCGCATAGAATTTTACTAATATCTCGCTTCTGCGTCGACCGTCGACCGCTAGTTTTAAAAAAGGGTTGCTTAAAAACTTCTAATGATAAAAGTATCCCAATATAATATTTTTCGACAATTATCTAGAATCTAGATTATAAACTACAAATAATATGACGTTAATATCTTATCTGCAAACTAAACACATCATGGCATTATGATCCGCCGGGAATCATAAATTTCTGATTCTGACTCTGTAACGCTCTTAATCGATATTTCTTATTTAATTTTAAAGTCAAAGCTTGATAGGCAAGGTTCACTGCATTCCGTTGTCATAAACTAGATACCCAGTTTGGCAATACTTAACCCCCTGTTTCACAAGACCATAGTGAAATACCAGCTTGTGTGTTGTTTTGGTGAGAAATGTTAGAGCCTATTCTTATATCCCTTACCCCTTCTTATCCAATATTCTATCAAGTTGGCAGAAGATCTACCATCAACTACTATCAAGTAAAATCAAGCCTTTTACTTTCGTCTGGTTAGATATTATCTGCAATAAATCAATTAATTTATATTTCTTCAGTGAGACAAGACATAAGGGTGCTCAACGTGCTAATATCCAGAGCGATATGCTCAGAATTTCCTTGCGTAATGAGAAAATCCGCAGTAGAAATCACCAAAAAAAGCTCTCAGAATTAAAGCTGAAGTGGCAGCAATCAGAACAGACCCCATAGATTGTATATATAGTTAGTCCCTCACTACCAGTTACCTCACTAACAGTGGATGAGAGAGAGCTGTGGCTAGTCGACTTTGACGGTCTACCGAGGAGCCTATGTCCAACAGAGGGCGTATATCGGCTGTTAATAGTGATGATAAAGTTACATTATTTATTTTATAAATTTGTTTACGACAAATAGTAATAAACGTTTATATTAACTTATATTAAATAAAATTATTTCAGGTTGAAAATCTAAAACATCGTTTATTTCTTTAGACTTTCTGAGACGTGAAATAAGAGAACTTAATTAGTTCGTAGAGTTGTTTGTAAGACCTTTACATCTTCGAAGTATAATTAAACAAACTCACCGAAAGGTTAATTAACGCTTTATTTTAGTATTTAGGTCAGTAGTCTAGCTGTGACGTGAAATATTTAGGGCGTGTTTCGCATCAGCCGAAGCGTGTCTGTCGCTAGACAGGCCGATTTGAATGACATGTCGCGATACCCACGCAAAACAAAATATAGTTTCTAACTACAAATAAATAAGACTCGTTTATAAGGTTATATTGTATTATATCTGTCTTACGCAGAAAAAAGAAAATATTTTCTATTTTTTTCTATTGGACCCAAATGTAAAGAGCAAACTTACGGATTTAAATAATTAACTGTAGTGCACTACATAAATATCCTAAAGTTCCGTATATTATGCACTTATGCATATAATATACATTTGTATAAGTATAAAATTGTATAATGTAACAAGCAAGCCCCGCTAACATAAAATGTATAACAGTGCAAATTTACCTTTCTGCGTAACTAATTGATTACGTGGTTCTCATAGTACAAGCTTAATGTCAATAGGGCTTCTATGTGGAGCTGCTCAAATGGTGTTATTAATTAAATTTGTATTACCAATGCTATGACATCATAGTAAAAAAATTGGAAGTGTTATTTCCGCTGACGACTACGTGAGATCGCGGCGTTTATTTACTGCGACGTTTTGATTTCTCTATTTCTAAATGAGTCTCATTTACTCCAATTGGCTACTTAAGTACCTCCCACTAAATTAATCTTACTTTCATCATAGCACACTTGATAATCTGTAGACATCCGCGACGCTGTGCCTTATGAATTAATGTCCTCACATTAATGTCAAATGGTCCATCCCGGTTCGGAATGCGGAATGGTTCTAGCAATTGACTTTATCCACTTAGCAGCTACTGTTAGTAATATTTGATAGTTTGGTGCAAGTTGTAAAATATAAGTTTGTTATTCCTTGTGAAGCAAAATTTTGCAATGTCTATTCTTTGATTTAACTGGAGAAAGTTTTTAAGAAATACTCGTCCCGACAAGATATAATTAATATAAACTAAGCATCAGATGTTCGCAACATTTGACGTACTATATAACAAAACGTATAAATGAAATAACAAAACGTATAAAAATTAGTTTGATGTAAAAAATAAAGTAAACAATATTGCAACTGACAAAATTATATTTTTCGTCTAGCGATGAACAAATCCAAAATGGCGTTGGGCCTAGCAGTTATAACCTATTTTATGTAAAATTGAACTTTAAAGGTACATTATATAGATACATGTGTATGTATGTTACATACATATGTATGACCATATGTATGTTGTCTGTCCTTTAGTATATTATACCAAGCACCAGTAAATGCTTGCGCAGCGTATGTCGCAATATGATACAGTAACCGTCTGCTCTACGAACGGCAAGTGTGAGATAGTGAATCGTGCGAAACTAATGTTTATTATGACTACTCTTAGATAGGAGCCCACTTGATACGAAAATAGTTATATTAACTGTGAAATAAGTTACTTTATTAGTTTTCTTCTAGTTTTGTCTTCGTATAACACCGCAAATGTGTTTTTTTTGTGCACAGACAAAAATATTCGGCACTCTGATCGATACATACTTTAAAAAAATTGGGCGGCTCTAATTTTAATGAAACCTAAGTGTGTATATTTTTTCCAAGGTATACAAGCCCATTGGACGAATGGTTCAGGTGCTTGAGTTAATAACACTATGTCTCAGAGGTCCCACGTTCGATTCCCGGCCAGTCCTTTTTTGGAAATGAACTTTTCAAAGTTTGCTCTAGTCTGGATCTGGAAAGTAGTGGCAGAGCACTTTGCGTGCGTTTTGCAGTCATTTATTTGGGCAGTAGTTCAAATGGCAGTAACCACCCAGAAAACCACCGTGAAATTCTCGAAATTCGGATCATATATGATCCTAAACAATATTATAAAATAATGCTATCCCAATAACTAATTATAATGAAGAAAAACGAACGAAATATTCCTACTCTAATACAAAACTGTTGCGTAAACGGGAGAAAGTGACGCACGCACATTATCCTATGGACAAAGCGATTCACTGTGTTCCTATTTCGTGTGAACACTGCTTGGTGACATTAAATCTTCCTCCTTTAATATAAGGTTAATTTTAACTCGATAGATTTAAGAGACATGTGACAGCAGCTACGGACCATAATTCAGAGCTTAGAAAGTAAAACTCCTATAGCACTGCCCTTCAGATCGAACGTCGTAAATAACCGCGTCTATCCATTATCCGTCTTTACTCTATATTCCAACGTGACACTAATTCGCATTGTTGGTTCTTGTGAAATATTGCTAGAAGAAGTGATTTTCAGATAACAATTCTGCAACGACCTTATAAATAATATTACGCATTTTTATAATGGACGAACAGGGTTACCGACCCTGAAAAAAAAGTAGAAAGTCCCCACATTAAAATTTGACAGTTGGAAAATGAAGATAAAACCACCAATAATGTTACTTTTAATAACAATAATGATTAAAAAAATGAATTAAATTAAAGTAAATATTTATTTAAAGGTGCAAAATATATGGAAATATAAATTAAAGATGGACATTTCGAGAACATCTTTGTGGGATATATCATTGGGAATAGATGAAATGAAGTTTAAATTACGATCACCACAGTTGTGGAAGTATCCAAAAATTCGAGAATTTGTCAAATCCACGTACTGTAAAATTTTGTATTAATTTCAAAGCAGATTACGATCGTATGTGCTTACACTATCCTTGCCAATATTCAAGAATACTTTTTTCAAACGCAATTTACTTCGTAAAACCGTAACTTAACTTTTGTTAAATCATTCTGTTTTTTTACTGTGTTTGACAGCCGATTTTTTTTTGTTTAGTAGTAATTGACCAGTCACTAAAATAAAATTGGAAACATTTTATTAAATATAATTTATATTTTTTTCTTCTCACCTTTGAATTTTGACCTGTTTTAAATCAGTAGAGTATATAATAAATATATTTAAGAGTATGTTAGGGCAGGTCACAAGTCATAACACAGTGGAGTGATCGAGCAGGAATATGTATTTGTGCCTAATCAATCATTAAACAAATAGACATTGTCAGCTCAAAAGTCAAATTTTATTTGAACTGACTGACACGTACAACGTTCAACTGAAAACAAGTATGACATTTTAATGAAATGTTCTATCGTTTCTCTTTTTTAATTGAAGTAAAAAATTGTTGGCAATGGATTAAAGAAAAAGTTAAAGATGTCGCTGAGTGATGAACATGCGCGCTTCTGTTAGTAATATTGAACCGTTGAAGTGAAGCTATAGCGAAGTAGTTTCCCGCTTCGGAAATAGTATAATATATCTAAGTATATCCAAATCCACGGGAACAGTTTTACGTCATCTTTAATTGAGCTGCGTAATATTGACCAACAAATAAAACACTTGATGATCGCGTGATGTTTGTTATCTAATCTCTACGATTGTGTATGAATGTTAAACACATTATAAAATGAATTAGACAAGCTTATCGTCAGAAATACACACACCAACCGTATGGTCCTAAAATGTATCCTGAGCGAGATGGTTCAATTAGCTTGAAAAGTTCATTTTCATGCCTTGTGACAGACCTTATGCGATGAATAAAACATCGGATCCCTTCCTTCCGATCTTAATCTCTTTGATCACATATTGTGATAATGCTTGAATTTATTTATTTTAAATTTTTGACGCTATCTATCCATATCGGTACTGCATTTGCATACCCTCTGATGTTATTGTGGTCTCGTGGGTTCGTATGTAACGGCAGACATCAACCATCAGCAAACTTGTAACCTTTAATCACAAATAAAAAAACAACGAGATGCAATAACTATGCACCAAGCCATTGACAATATTTAAGCATTGTTGATGATGGAAAGTATGGTTAATTTATTACAAAGTTTAGAAAGACTAATTTAAATTGAATCAACGATTTAATGTGACATTAAGCAATTGTTTTCGATTTGTTTGATGTCGAATTTAATGCTCTTTTTGTGATACAGAAGAGCCGCACGCGTCGTGCATAATCGTACGATTTTTCGGAGATTACGTATTGCGTGAGTCATAAAAATAGTAATAAATGGCACCGAGCGTCTGAATGTTACGCAAACCGATGTAGCAACTTGAACTTTTTTACGGTCAATGTCGCTGTATGTGGCATTAGTTTCGTTTGTATTCGAATTATTATCATATAAATTACTTCTATGGGAAATTTATATTCTTTTACGAGTGAGTAACTAAATCGGTTGAAACATTCGTAAGTAACAGAATTAATACAGTCACAATTTCTGTACTTTATGTTTCAGTATTCTGAAACTATGTTTCAGTACTTAAGTAATGTAATGTTCAGTAACGAAAATATTAAGTACTGAAAAAACATAATCCTGGATCTATCGTACATTACGTTTTGGAATCGGAATTTTGAAACTATTGTAATTCTCAAGATTGTTCCCAATTTTTTTATTAAAAGAGCTTTACTGTTCTGGAGAACTGAGAATGAGAGAGTAAGAGAAAAGTTGACAGTTATTCCACATAGAACATGCATTCTATAGTGGTGGTAAATGTAAAGGAATTGAATATTTTAGTATACTGAACTTGTCCTATGCACTAGTTTTTTTTTATTGTTGCAATTATTGTTATGGAGTGAACATCACGATAACAGTATAATTAAGATTTTTGTAAATAAATACATGCATAATTCTTACGCATAATAATAAAATCGAAACGTTGAGCGTATAAATGACATTCAATTAAATTGATTATCCAGTTTGTTGTACAAAAACTTCAATAGTGGCCCACAATGAAATACTTGATAGGTATTTAGAGGATCGTACTTGGTGTACATAAGGTCATTGCTCCTGTATTAAACGGTTCATTTTGCGTAGAGAAACAATTGCGGGAGACAGGCGATTCTTCAGCGTTTTTACAACAAAAACTTTTTGAACAACTTGATTAATGAATGAATAATGCCGCCATGTCATGCTCACAATACTTTTAAGCGGTTAATGGACCTACATGGGTTGTTTAATAGGTAAATTAAATATAAAGTGCGGAGCCATTTAAAGTGGTTAATATTATGTTTCATGCTCGAGATTCCGTTCTGCGAAAGATCAGTGTGGGAGGAATCGAATTACTTCATTACTAGCTTCCATATTACGTACTCACTTAGCCCTCATTTGGTTGTTTTAAGATAATATTTTTTTTAAGTTTTATGATACGAATACGATGGCGTACAGATGTTCTCTTTTCATATCAATCATTGAAACTATGGGGAATTATCAATCATGCTTGACATGAAGTGGGCGAAGAAATAAATATAGGTACTTTTTTATAACATTAAAACTTCAATTCTTATTTATTCATGTAAAATATATTTATATTTTATATGTATAATAGGCAAGTTCAAGTAGTATAAATAATAAATAATCAAAATCATTAATGAATAAACAGCGTCCAATTTAACAATATTCGTAAAATCCTTATTTACCAGGATTATAATCTAACTTAGTTAGGTGGATGGACTGATTTTGATCCGGATTTTTGTCGTTTTAAAGCTGACGTGATCGAGATGGTCCTTAGCTATAGTTTATGAAGATCTGTATCTGTTCAGGTGTTTGAAGATCATCAGTCGGTTTCCTAGTTGACGAAGGGACTTCCACGGGTTCGATTCAAGTGAAATTTGGTTTACTGTTACTTCGGTGGTATTTTAATGACCTGGCGCTCTTGATCTGATGCTGCAGCGTCAAATAGTCTGCGGAACAGAAGTTCTTAAGCAACTTACAGCAGATACAGCCTGTTTGGGCTCAGTAGAATTATAGCTCAATTTTAATTATAGCATATTATATTTTCTAAGACTTCTCACTATGAAACCATATTAACTTTACTTTAAATTAAGATTAGTATTTGCTTATCGGATTATGACGGCGTTCTGAACTAAAACTCTATCGCGTAAAATTACGTATAAAAACGTTACGAGAAGTAGACATATTTACATACAGTCCCACATAATTAGTGCTAATAATAAGTAGTTTCAATGTGGCTTCGAGTGTGGGAGAGCCGTCAATCAACTGGTGGAAATCATTTTCAAGGTCGATTTTGTATTTTTTCTTGTTTTCCATATTGGCGGTGTTCCAACGCAAGCGCTTGACGACCGGACGTTGATTCATTCTAGTTGGTGAAACGCAAATTTCCTTGTCGACATGTCCAGGTATACCTATTCATCGAATCCAAAGCAAAAATGAACTCTAAATAAATTTGAAAATCAGAAGAAATAAATTAAATAAATGAAACAAATCAACTTAAATAAATTATTTGCAGCAAAATATAAATATTAGTTGAGGTGAATTTAAAAAAGCCTTTTATTGTGGGACTTATTTAGTTTATTTACAATTCTTAAACCTTATATATTTGGATATTCTTTCCTTAAATATTCTTCGTATATACACAAAAGCAATTAATGAAAATTATGTCTGAGAGTATTTTGCATTTCCTTGTATGACATGTCTCCAATTAAACCGAGTATTTTTCATTTTCATATAAACCAACAATATGGTGTAATGAATTAATATGGTCGTCGTTAACATTTTTTGTTGAATAGTTGTAGTAATTAAAATATGCAATTATTCGCCTTTTTAGGCGAAGTCCGCTTGCATTCACTATGCATTGTTAGTAACCTTTAGGCGTATTTGTCGTTTTCTGGTGTTTTTTGCTAAGCGTGTAATTAATTATCGTAAAATTCCTCTTTGGTGATCTGTCAGTGTAAATCGTTAATTTATTGCTTGGACATCTACAGTACTCGTGTAAATCCATATGAGATATTTAAATGGTTTAACTTTTAATTTTTTTTACTATGAGCAAAAATACAGTGCATTTGCAGATTTTTTTTGAGCTGTTCGGTTATACATATATTTAATTATGAAACATTGACTCATTCCGCAATTTGCAGACCTAGGCCCCCAGCCTTTGTTATTTTTCAAATGAAACAATGGAATTTTTATATTTAATGTATAAAAGTAGGCAAATTATTGTGTATGAAAATGGTATGTAAAAGAATTTTTTTCAGTGAAACTATGTTTCATTGTAGTGTCTTCACTGTGGGTCCTTCATAATGGTTGCAAAACCGTCAGTTTGTGCCTGTGCGAGCTTAGGTAGTCGAAACATTACCAAGACAGTGCCCAACAGCACGATAAATATATTTTTATATTGCACACTGTTAATAGGCCTACCATCAAATGGACATTCCAGCTTGTTTGCTGACGCTTACATAAAGAAATCCTTTTTCTGGATACTGGGATTGTACTTGCTACTTTTCTATTTATTTATAAGCAAACGGTTACACTACAATGAAATGGTGGGCGATGTCTTAAACCCTTAATAGGGTTGCCAAGAAAAGAAATCTTTTACAGTTTCAGGTATATCATAGTTACTAGTGATCCTAGAGAAAAATTACTAGCGATTTTTTTTTTAAATTAGGTATATATATAAATTCCACGAAAAATCATCTAAATAATAGTGAAAACAACATCAAAATTCATTTCGTGATTTAGGAGGAGTTAGCGGCCATACAGACAGACGCAAGCGACTTCAAATTATAAATATAGAAAATAGATATTTTTAAGTGAGTAAATAGGTATAAAGAATATGTAGATCGGATACAGCTTGTTCCATAATAATCAATTTCTTATCTTAATAATAAATTTTCATGTGTATTCAACAGTGAATTGTGAATTCATTTAATTGTATACTGTGCACCGAAGTGTGACTTAATTTTAATACTCCTACGCATAGGTACATATTACAATATTAATCGGCATAGAAATACCTACGAGAACTTGGAGGCAAACCACGAGACCATCTGGCGTCGGACGAAAGCCTTCGCGAATTCATTGAATATTTATGTCGATCGCCGATACCGAGACCTACCTTATACAGAAAAAAAGAATTCTAATGTCTAAATTAAATAAATGGTTTATCTCGATGTTTTCGATTACGTATTAGGTAAATTACTGCTGTAGTCCTAATGAGTTCAAGACTTCTAAGTGATAAACTTGACACAGAAATAAGTTACATAAATAGCGTTAACATTATATATTATTATCTGTATAGGTGTCAATCAAACACATTTAAACTCCTATCGATACGCATTATCAATAAAATTACAAACATTTGTACTATTTGATTATAATATTTATTTAAAAAGCGTTAAGCCTCCCCCTAAAAAAACAAGATATCGATTCCACTGAATTAATTGTTTGGATGCGATGCATCTATTACAAATGTGAAAGTTTGTATGTTTGTTAATCATGCAAAAACGGCTGAACGGATTTTGGTGAAATTTGGCACACAGATAGTTTATTACCTGGACTAACATATGGGATTTTTCTTGAAAAAAATTAAAGGTCCCCGAGTAATTTTCAAAAAACGAACTGAAGGCGGGTACGAAGTAGCAGGCACAGCTAGTAAATTTATAAAAGTCAGATTTTTATAATAGGACAAATAACTAGAAGATAAGCTAGATAGGACTTTTAACGATAATTTAAAATCTACGATCAGCAGTGTTTATGTATTCCATTCAACTACACAACAATAACATTTGAAGTATGCTATTGTAATATATGAGAATGTGGGCGTAGTCTGTGAAGGAATTAGCAAGTAGTTGTAGCATTGCTATACGTATTACGTAGTATACATTACACATAAATGTACGTAAGCCTTACATAATGAAGTAAGGTCGACGAACTTCTGAACTTGATTATGTCGGATCAGTTAATAAGTTAAGACGGGATATTCTTAATAGAATTATGATTAATTTGATTAAAAGTTAGCAATATACAACAGAAGAAAAAATATGGTCAACGAAAAAAAGGTATTGAGTTATTCACTTTTGAAGTATTTTTGACCTTCCTTTGCTGTTTGTTAGAACAATTTAAAACTTGCACAGTGTATGACATTAATTTGTACAACATTTGAAGTTGTATAACGATATAATAAGTTTATCAAACTGCATTTACTATCATAAACTTGCATTAGTGCTTCGTAGCCAGTTGTCAAACCAGAAGCTGTATTCATAGTAAATATTACATTTATCTTCGATGACTTAATAGTTCCGCAGTAAAAATATCTAATTAACATGTACATAAATTACAGAATCTATATTAATTGGACGTGTTTAGTACAAATTACATAAGCTTATCTGCTGGAAACAAGTCGAGCGATTAAACATGGCGGACTGATAATGTGAATTAAGCAGTGGCCAGTAGGATATCACTATTGTAAGTCGTTCATAACTGCAGTTATTTGTATGTTTTGATGATTCAAAAATGAATCAATACTAATATTATAAAGAGAGAGAAGATTTGTGTAATATATTTGTATTTTTGCTTGTAATGAATAAGCTCAAAAACTACTGAACAGATTTAAAAATTCAAAATATAGAAAGCTACATTATCAGCAAGTAATATAAGTATTTTATATTCTATAAAAAGTTGGGTGCAACAGATAACTTTTGATAAAAAAAAACCGCTTCGGAGAGGTAGAGGCGTCTCTCTATATCTCTTATTTTCGCAGGATCATTTTCTCAAAATGCAAGTAAGTACCAATTGGGCCTTGGCTGCTATTCTAAAAATGACACGAAAGAATAATAAGTTTCATTTATCAATTTATTATAGTACTATTAGGTAATAAATCCAGAATAAACATGGCTTTATTGGAGTTTGCATTAAATGTAATATTTTAAAACCAGTATAACACGGAAGTCTGTGTCTTGTCTTGTCGCAAAACTGTTAAAGCGGTCGAAGTGTTCCTCACACCATAAATCAATAGTACGTCAATTACAAGAAATACTGAAGAGATAAGGGCGATGGTATTGTGAAATATCTAGTTAGTCGCACTTTAGAGTATGCCGTAACATGTCCATAGCCTCAAGATATGGGCAACACTAGTTACGACGACTCTCGATATGGTTAAAAATAAACATACCATTGTATATAACACTATATGCACGTCTAAAATGTATTTTTTTTTTATAAATTATAAGGTTTCTAAGGTAGTAACGCTGTGTGTGAAAATAATATGGTAATATGGGGTGGGGTGTGTTTTAGGTTAGTCGTATTATTGACTGAGAATTTTATTTGATCGTAAATAAAATCACCTACCTCTTCAGAGTCATTTCTCTCTTTGGTGCTACGTAATCTACGGATACAGAACAGTCATATATGATTACGAATAACAGAGACAAATCCAAAAGTAATATTTATTAAACTTAACTATAATAAATATTTTTAAACTATAATTTAAAAATAAAGTTAAACGATAACTATTAACAACTAGCTTCAATGGTTACTTAAACTAGTCACAATAATATGAATTGCCTAGTTTTCTTAGATGCTTTTGGTCGATCTAACAAACAATCACGTGACAATAATAATTTGCAATAAATGAGGACAGAACCCAAGACAAATCTTGTATGTAAAATCAACGTCTCTAGCCATAAATGTCAGGGTTCTAATCCTGAGAAAGGAAGTGTGAAATACTAATCAACTGGCCACTACCTATTAAAGTTAACGTTCGCATTCAAGTTCCAGCGACTGATGAGGTTAATGGATAGCAGTGACAGGCGAAACCGAGTGTTGTGTGATATGGTGAAACTTTGTGAGATTATCTCGACCCTGCGTTCATTTCCACTTGTAGTCCAATACAAAAAACACTATCTAAAGGAAAATTAAAAAACTGTTGTTGAGGGATAAGTTGCAAGTTGAAATTAAGAGAAATAAAATTATTGTTTAAGTATATTAGTTTAAAATACTAATTTATATATTTGTATTGTTAGAAATACAAGGAGTGTTTTTGTATCATAAGAGATTAGCGAGACACGATATTAGCAACCACCAACGAGTCCAACGACTTCGCGAGTTGAGAATTAACTTAGAAAATTGATTCTAACACAGTGATAATCTGCCGCTAGGTTGTTTATCATTTGAATTAAACGTTATTATAAATGAAGAAGAAACTAAATACAATTATTTATATAAGATACATAATAGAAAGCTAAACTGGTGGTGCAACATATACATATTTTAATAAATCACAAGCATAGCGACTTATGATAACAATTTCAAAATCTATAATGGTAGAAGCATTTTATATGATATGTTTATTAGTTCCAAAAAACAATCTTATTAATATTTCGTAACATTAAATAAAATTCATAAGAAACAATATCAGAAAGAAGGAAAGCACAACAATATCAAAATGAAATGAGAGCGTGTGGTTGGTTGAGTTAGAATTACAGAAAACTATTTTCTTTCCTTGATTGTGCTATGCGATGATGCGAAATATAATTTCAAGGTCAAACGCTCGTAATTTATAACTTAAGCAACAAGACAAAAGTGGGTCGGATACTAGCGTCAGATGTCGTGCCTTTTACCCTAGATGGTGTGACAATTTCCGATCATATCGGTGCCACTGTTTATTAAAACAGTGAAAACGTTTCAAGTTCCAATTGCACAAACACTTAAATACTAGCTGGTGCCTGCGACTTCGTCCGCGTTGAAAAATGAAAAATATAATACCTAAATAACGCCTGACATATTTATCGCTGTGACAACAGCCACCACAGCGGCGGCGGCGACAGTGACGCCCAATTTTTTATAATATTTAGACGATCCCTGTTGAACCTAATATTTTTTTAGGATAAAAAGTTTCCTATAATATTATTAATCCAGGTACTTAATGCCAAATTTCATCCAAATACGTTCAGTAGTTTTTAAGTGAAAGGATTAACAAAAAATCATCCATCATCAGAAACTTTCGCGTTCATAATATTAGAAGGATGTACTCGGAGCTAAAAAAGAGGGTTAATTTATATTATAAAATTATAAATTAGACGATAGCAAATTTATTTTAAACTGCACTATTCATGTCACAAAACTAATTTAAACTATCGCTTAAATTTGAAATGATAACTATCGCTTAATTGTAAGCAAAGCATATTTCATAAAGAAAACAATAAAGGCCAATGGTGTATAAATGTAACAGATTTAGATTTGTACACCATTTAGCAACCGCTAATTGGGCTAAACGACCTTTAACAACTACCCAGAAAATTCAAATTGCTTTTGAATAAGATTGTTGTTTCGATATAAATTATCAAAGTTGAATACAACTGTACCATTTGCAATAACGTTAAAAGGATTGTCTAATGTTTTATTGCTTATACTAGCTTTTTCCTCCGATTCGTTCACGATAAAATATAGCCTATTTCCAACCTGAAAGTCCATTCTATATATTGGTCAAACAATTCTTTAATTCAAAAGATAACCGCCGAACCAACTTACAACCTTTATCTTTTTATAGCATTAGAATAACTATTACCTACCAAACTATCTACAACCTACATTAGGTAACGTCAAAAGTGACCATGTAATTGGCGAATTTTTTTTTAATATAAAACGAAACTTGAAAATTGTTCTCTTCGCATAATGCAGATCACAATAATATTTGGCCCTAGTGTTTATTACATGTGTCGAAACACCAGTCTCGCGGTCGTTTATCAGTGGTAGAAATAGAATGGTCAGAGCAATTAGCTGTTTATTAGGAGAGTAGCACAGCGGGCGTGAGTGAGTGCACAAATTGCTCAGAGAAAAACAACTATATTCCGAGCAATTACACGATCCAACTATGTATAAATGTACGCATAAATTGCGTCTAGACGGAACGTTTAACAAGCCACCGATTAATTAACGATCGATAGATATCAATGGCGACAAGGTGAAATGGGACATGCTTATGACCTATTAAAGCTCATATTTTCACGTAGGTAATCAGAGTACCTACAGATTTAAAAATGAAATCGAGACAGGAATTTAAACACTGTCGTCTATCTAGATTACATCAATCAAATGTAACGAGTACCCTATTCACGTTAATGAAATAAAGAGTTACGAATGTCACAGCGTGTTTTGATCTTGAAATTTACCAAGATTTTCAGTTTACAAGTTGGTCTATTAATGGAGAATACAAATACGATGATGATCTACAAATTAGTAACACCATGTTATTCATAGGAACACCGTTAAAATATTTAAAAAAATCTACTAGGGTCCACTAACTTTTTCATGAAACGCGATAAATAGAAATAGTTACTACATTACATACCTAGTATGTGTTAAAGTAATGATTTTCATATTGTTTAATAACACTTTTGGTAACATTTGGCAAAAATAAATGATGTAATTAAACTATTTTCAATAGATAGAGCTTCATCCCAATACACTGATATCGCCGTGTTTTTTTACGTTTCTATTATAATTCAATAAAAAGGCGAAAGATTGCAACCGGCTTACAAATTTTCGCAAGTAAATATAACCAACAAAATGTTTCTCTATAAAACCACGCCTAACACAATACCTTCCGGTGCCGTAACGGTACAGAGATTGTCGTCGTTCGACTGTTGAATTATACCGTGGTTCGCGAAATAATTGCAGTTGTGCGCCGGCACAGGTTACGTCAGGGGCGGTGCGCGGGAGCACTCGGAATTGTATACGGCTGCTCTATTATTGGTTATGAAATAATGCACATTACGTGTGTGCCGTTGACGCGCTCCGTTAGCATTATTATGACTGCAACGAGAATGCACAAAGTTATTTTCAATCTTCCCAGATATTCGATGATGTTACAATTGAACAAAAAGAGCAGGCACCTGCACCACATAAAAAGTATTTACTTATGTTAGAAAAAATGGCATCGTGGATAAATATAAAATAAAAATAAACTAAAAGGTACATTATATAGAAGTACAAGCTGTTGCACGCGACTTCTATACTATCTGATAATGTAGCTTTTTATAGGTGAAAGAAATATTCACCTATAAAAATTTTCACCTAGGTGATTGAAAAATCGGTTCAGTAGTTTAGCTCATCGCGGACAAACAACGTGATACGAAATTTTTATATATATATATAAGAAAAATAGGCTCACATGTTAGGTATTTTAAAACATTCTTTAACTGCGGGCCAAAGCTGTGAATCTTTTAAATTTACTTTTTGATTTCATTCCAAAATTAGCCGTTTATTTTTATGTGAAACTTTTATTTACAAAAATAAAATTGCAAGCAGGTTCATTAAAAAGACATGTAGACAAAATGCGAGGCAAAATAAAACAAACTTTTTATGATTGTTCAAACACATGGGATAATTAAATTACAAAAAAAGAGTACCCATCAACAAAACAACAGCTTACGCCTTGTGCGCGCAAAATAATCAACAAAACAAAATGACATCATGCCATTATTTGAGAAATGGGCTGGTTACACAAGCTTTTTCCATGGCAAAAAGTCCATGGTACCGAGTTCAATGACATCTATCGCCATCATGAATCATTGCGATTTACAACTATCTCCTGTAATTCTATTGGATAAACCGGAACGGTAACAAGAACACACTAAAAAAAACCTAATCAATTTTAATGATGTTTTTCGGTACATGCCCTTAGGTTTTTGCGAAGAATTTTTTATCGAGTGGTTACAATGTTTCAAGGTTAGTTCCGTGACGAGACATACAGATGTTAGAAGCGTAAGACATATTGATGTAGAAATAAAGTAAATGGTTAGAAAATGGAACTGAGAAACTAACAAAGATGCCAAAACATACACCTAGGAATAACACTTATATTGAAGTATTTATGGAATAGCTGTTTCTATGTGCAGCCTAATCTCTATTTTCGATTCCTTTACTTTTTTTGAGTAAATCTGTGGCTGACGGTAGCGATTTACTTGATGAAATAAAAAGCAAGTGTTACAAATTATCCTTCAATTACAAGTAGGTACTAATCAGCCAGTTACAAATGAGCCAATTTATGAAATATAGAGTATGATGTAAATGGCTGGGTCCCTTCGAGCAGTTTACATTTTAATATCGTATTGGCATAATGGTCTGCAGTAAATAAATTGACTATCATGTTCACTGAACGAATGAACTGTATGTATCGCCATTAACAATGGGAAGAGTAGAGTCACGACCGGTGATGTACGCCTATGATTACGACTAAACACCGAGAGGCTGAGGTGTGAAATATCGCGGTTGACCCGCTAAATGCGCCGTGAAATGTCGGATAAATATGCAACATTCTTCGTAAACAAGAATCATTATGTTATGTTGACCGATTTTATTTAAAATACATTTAATGTTTATACTTCATTGAGGCAGATTACTAAATTCTGGTTATTTCCATTATGTGTAAGTAGTAACATAATATTAAAAATGGACCATTTATCCGAATTTAATGTCGTTAAACGAATGAAAAGAGGTAGAATTTGAATGAACTTAGTTCGACAAATTAAAATTTTTAAATAAGAAATGTTCTATAAGTATTTTTTTTATCAGTCCTTTTTTAAAAGGAGCCAGTCAGTCCTCCCGTACGTGCACGAGTTGTCAACCCGTGGAGGCCTGTGTTAGGTCACTTATTGCTTACTGCTTAAACACTTCTGGCTAGAATTTTACAGTGTGATTCTTCTTCTGTAAAGGAATGGACAGTTTCAGGATCCTGTAAGCTGTTAAGGTATGCCTACGCTTCTTGAAAGCTTTACTTTAATAGATGTTAGTCATTTGAAGCTTTGTGTATTTTTGAAGAAATGTTAATGTGTATATTATTGTGTATTACACGTTACACGTAGTTTATTAAATATCGTCTGGCGTTTAATTTCTATATCGTATTTATAAATCCAACATTTATCACATGTAATAATTTCGTAAGAACGACGTGAGGAGTAAGGCCGGCCGTACACGGACTGCTTCAAGCAGTTGAGACCGACTGCTTAAAGGCGCGATTACACCTTTCAATTTCAAGGATTCCAATCTAGGTACCTAAGTAGTGAGCTTGTGATCACACTATGCAATTTAAGAAATCTAACTTGTAGTGTTGCCAGAATACAGATTTCTCGGTATACATTACAGATTTTTAGCATGTGACATGCTGTCATACCTACCGATAAATTACTAAATGATAAGCTTTGTTATGAATTAAATGATGATTAGGATTTTATATCTAAGATGAATAAAATCAATAACATTTACAAATAGTTATTGATTTTATTTCTTTAAGTTTAAACCAAATATAATATTACTAGCTGGTGCCCGCGACTTCGTCCGCGTTGAAAAAGAAAATATATGAGTAATAATGCCTGACATCGTTATAAATGTGACGACGGTAGCGCCGCCATGCGACAGTGGCGCCCTATTCTTTAAATTTTTAGCCGATTACTCGGGAACAGTACTTTTTTTCTGGTCTTCTGACAAAGACTGGTCTTCCTTTCTGGTCCTTCCTGTATCCCTGACAACGTGTATGTAAAAATTTATGATGATCGGTTGAGTAGTTAAGGCGTGAAAAGGTAGCAGACGAGTTACTTTCGCATTTATAATATTAGTATGGATTATACAGATTTTTGATATCTACAAATCGATATACGATTTTTAATACTTCACTCCGTATAATTAATTTCTAAAGAAACCTCTAACACGAAATTTCGAACAAATTTTGCTCTTGTAGTT
Organism: Synanthedon andrenaeformis; assembly: GCA_936446665.2. NCBI lineage: Eukaryota > Metazoa > Arthropoda > Insecta > Lepidoptera > Sesiidae > Synanthedon > Synanthedon andrenaeformis. The sequence goes on along the minus strand of OW387780.2, from coordinate 2,571,361 downwards.
TCATATATTATAGAAAATATTAAACTAAAAAAATATATGTTACTTTTATTTTTTTATTTCTCTATACATTTCTATTAATTAAATTAGTACAAAGTACATTGAATAGGCAGAGCTGCCGCTTCCGCAACAGTCATAGCACGTCGGTGTTACAGTCTGCACGTCCACTCTGATCAAAGCGCGGGCGCAGACTGACTAGGAAATTGTGACCGGAGCGATCACACTATCCTACTTCGATTTCAATTTAGCAAAGTAGTGAAGGCGTAGTGAAATGCGGTACGGATTTTGCCTCCACAAATGTGGCAACACTTGTGCATGCAGTAGGGATGCCCGATACTTCGCTTTGTATCGATATATCGTATTAAATTAATGAAATAAAACTATTACTTAAATTAAATATGTATGTAATTACTGTACTTAAGTTAGCTTTATTTATATGTCACAGACAGTTGATTGTTTATTATTTATAAAAATCATAAACCTATCACAATATATGAATTGGTATGTGAAATCTTCAAATATGTCTAAAATAGGTATGTAATATTAATAATAATACATATAGTTACACAAGTTATTATAAGACAAACTAAAATTATTTTTTAAATTGATCAATTCGATCGATTGTTCAAAGCCCAAGTAATTAAAAAATAATTATATATGAATAATATAATAATCTACAGAATTATGTTAGATTTTATGTAGGACCTACATAACACCCCAATATTAATTATTATTTATTTATCAATATTATTTTTTGGCTTTAACCTTGCTTTAACTATTCACTTCAAAAACTATTGATTTACTCGATGTAGGTATCGATGTATTTTCATAAAATATCGAATCAAGTTCGGTTTGTATATCAATAGGTATATATTTGTAGAATTTATTTTAAATAGAATTTAAAAATTATTATTATAACTATTAATGGTTATTTAATTAAAATAAATAAGAAATCTACTTCCATTTCGGCTGCCAAAAGGCGTTTTTTCTCTAAGTTATATAGATTCCTTGAACATCCTTTAATACAAAAACAGGCGTGCGGACAAGAAAAGTGCTGTTGTAGGAGTAATAGATCATTAAAAACTGTGATTTGTTTTGTGACTACAGTTTTGTGATGCAATGTTAGAAAAAGTACTAGATTTTGAGAAAACATCGATGTTTCTAACAGATGCATAGCCCCGATGTATAGTACTTAGAATATAGAACAATATTCTAAGGTATCGCATCGACAAAAAAACATCGATATATTTTCTAAGTGGACAGCCCTAAACGTCCTAAATCGAAGCGGCGCGATTACACTATTCAATTTAAGGAAACAGAGAGATTGGGGCTTCCAATTTGGCTAAGTTGAATACAATCTGTTCTAACTGCGATTACACCTTCCGATTTCCTAGATTGGAATCCTTGAAATTGAAAGGTGTAATAGCCGCTTAAAGCTGCGACCGCGAGGTGAACTATAGTCATTCATTCGCTGCCGTACACACGACTGCTCGAGCAGTCGCGACCGCTTCAAGCCGTCAACTGCATGACGAAATTCCATCGTGCCGTCAACCGCGCGCGAGCGGTCGCGAGGCATACACCGACTGCTCGAGCCGTTGACTGCGCTAGAGCAGTCGACAGCTTTCCGATCTCCCCCCCCCCCTCTGTCCCTTGTGGCCTCGCGGCGTCTGTCTGTCTCGCTCGTCTCATTTGTCGACTGATCTTTGAACATGGAGGGCGTGTGCGATAGTGATGCGCTTATTAGTGCAATTAAAACGCAAGAACTCATTTGGAACTATAAACTTAAGGAACACAGCGACAAAATAAAGAAGAACAATGCATGGGCAATTATTTGCGCCCAAGTAATTGAGAACTTTGATGAAAAACCAGTTCAAGAAAAAAATCAAGTCGGTAAGTAAAAAAGTCAGTCATTTTAACACGCACATTTATTAAGTTTATGTCGTATTATAAAGTCACACACATATTTATTGATTTATATCATATTCCATTGCCAATCTAGTTTGCCTTCCTCGCTCACAAAGTAATTAGCAAATTCTTCACGGATTGTTGTTAACATAGGTCCACCTGGACGAACTTGCTGGGTTGAATGTATTATAGAATGAGGAAGACCCTCAAACGTATCCTCTAATTTATTTCCATCTCGTTGTTTTACGTAGTTGTGAAGAACACATGATGATTTTACTATATCCACTGCGAAATCAACACTGACGTTAAGTGGTCTATGAAAGATCCGCCATTTATTAGCTAATATGCCAAACGTGCATTCAATATCGTCATAGTAGTAAAACAACGACGGTTTTGATAATTTTCAATTTTAATTTTTTTGCGTAAACTGACTTTATATGTCGTGTTTTATCAACCGAAACATTTTTTGACAAATATTATTTAAAACCTTTTAGATACAGAGTTGGAATACTGACGGATTTGATTTCTAAACACAGTAAAATGGGCGTATTAATCATTTCGCCAGTGCCATACGTAAAGTTACTAAATTGCAGAACCGTCGTTGTTCTACGGCTATGACGATATATCGCCTCGCACGTGATAACCGATAGTTAAAAATCAATTTTTTCTCTGCTAAATTCTTGCCACCATATGGACGCATTAAATTTTCCTGCAAGCTGAACGCTTCATCCCCAATAAACACATTCGGTAATAAAGGTCCATTTTGTGATATTGTAGAAGGATATTTAACTTTGATATTGGATATCAAAGTTAAATATCCTTGGAGGTGATATTGGAGGTATATTTAACTTTTTTTCTTGTAACATTTTATATAGAAAACTCTCTTCGAAAATAGTCGAGTCAGCGTGCCTTCCATATGAGCCTATATCCACGAAAGTGAACATATAATTACTATCACATACTGCTAGAAGTATTATCGAAAAATAGTTTTTATAGTTATAATATGACGATCCACTTTGCGCGGGTTGTATTATTCTTATATGTTTGCCATCAACGGCACCAAGGCAGTTCGGAAACTTAGCAGTTTTTTTGAAACCATTTATTATGTCTTTCCATTTATCTTCAGTTAGTTGTTCCATACACATATCCTTCATATGTATCCATATATTTCTGCAAACATCCCTCACTATCTTACCTATTGTTGTTGATGCTATTCTAAAACTATATTGCAAATTCATAAATGTACATCCAGTTGCCAAATACCTGTAAAAACATATTTTTAAATCAATCAATTATACTAATAAATATTTTTTTGTTGTTACAGCCATGTTAATACAGAAAAAATGGAAAACATTAAGAGATGGGTACACCAGATATGCTAAAAAAATTAAACCAAAGAGTGGTTCAGCAGCCCTCAACATTCGGCCATATGCATATTATCAGCAGATGTCTTTTTTAAAGGCAATAATAGAAGATAGACCCGACAAAACAAACAGTTTACAAGAAAGTGAGCACGCTGAAATTACGTCCGAAGAAAGCGAAAATCGTCAAAATAAAATAAACAAAGAAAGAAACAAAGGAAAATTAACTACTACAATCACAGATGAGAACGTCTTAATTGAAAAATTATCCAAACGCTTCGATGAAAAATCGCAGAATTCGCGCATTGATAATGAAGATGAAGATAAATTGTTTTTATTATCATTAGTAAGCGAATTCAAAAAAATTAATGAGCAGTATAAATTAGATGCTAAGACAGAAATACTTAACGTAATGAAATACTTTAAAGGGATGACAAATCACACATATCCTTCGAGTTATGGTGACAGGGGATATTCATCACAATATTCATCGTTTAATGATTACCGAGGACAATGGGGTTATAATACAGGCCCCTCAACCACTACATCAGTGCCTGGCCCCTCTAGATCAGCGTCTGGCCCCTCTACATCAGTGGCTGATGACCAAAATTCTCAATTTGAAGACCTTTCATCATCTTCAGTAATGTCCGATGATGTCATTGCCAATATTTTTAATGAATAAAAATTTAAATAATTACTAGGTATATATTTTTCAAACCTCAATGTTACTGCTAGTCTTTCTTCTGGTTGGATACTTCTCCTCATAATTGTGTCTTCACGTTTAATTTTAGATTTTAGTATATTATTCAATTCATCAAACGAAGTGATTGACATTCTAAAATAGTTGAAAAATTTTTCTTCATCACTTCTAAGTTCCATAAACAAATGATGGAATTGTCCATGTTGTTCTCTTAATTCCAAAATTGGATGAACCCAAAATTTTCTCTTTTGACGTCGCCGCCGTCGTCGTCTCCGCTTGAGCAGAAGCAGCAAAAGCAGTGCTTCCTCGTCAGAATCCATGACTCGACTGTGGTATAAAATCAACTGCTCGAGCGGTTGGTAGCGTAGCTCGAGCAGCCAACAACCGACCACTCGAGCAGTCGACGCCGACCGCTCGAGCGGTCCGTGTACGTCGCTCAGCCGCTAACTGCTCGAGCAGTCCGTGTACGGCCACCCTAAAGAGCCTGCTTTAATATTTTCAATCGTATGACACCATTCCACGCTGCTTTATATGAGCATTACGGTGAGGTTATGCGGCACCCAGCTAGTAGAATCCCGTAAACGCTTCCAAATCCAAAGTTGCATACATGCTAGATCTTTTCAAACGTATTCGTCTTTTATGTAGCAGGCTTTAAAGGGCGTCTACTTTTTTTTACTCTCTAAGTTAGTCGTGCGCACTGAAATTCTTTATGCAGCGGTACACGAATGCCTTAGAAAGTTCATTAATACAAAAATGTGCAAAATTAATCTGTCTTTGACAACATTTGAAATTTAAAAATATTTTTGTACAAAAAATGGCTTGCATACACTTTATGCCTAAGAAATAAGATAATAATAATGCAATCAAACATTACAATATATTAATAAATTCATAGTAAAGATGTACGTCAAAGTCCCGCAATGGCTAAAGGTGTATGACCTCATGTTCTTGATCTTAAGATTAATTGGTACAATGCCTTAGTGACGTCATTGATCAATGAATGAATGTGATTGTTTCATAACGAAGATAGCATTTACTTTATCTATTAAAATAATATTGTTTTAAGTAAAATAATACCGTCTACACCAGTCTTTCCCAAAGTGGGCGATAACGCCCCCTTGTGGGCGCTGCTGGCCTAAAGGGGGGCGGTAAGAGACCCAGAAAAAAAAATGGGGGCGTTGTGTAGAGGCTTGAGGGGTGATTTGTAATTTCATATAGCTAGGATGGGGGCACTAAAAAATAATTTACTCTCAAAGTGGGCAGTAGACAAAATAAGTTTGGGAACCCCTGGTCTACACTGATAGTGGAAAATACGTTTCAATCTAAAGGTAAAAGTGAACAAAATCACTTTAAAAGTTACTTAGTGGAGTGGTTGTATGTTTAAATACAAAAATGATGCGTTCGTATGTATATTTGTTTCAAGTTCTCGTAAATTTTGCATGAAAGCAACATGAATACAATAACTGTAAATACATTGTAACATATACAATAACTGTAAATAATTCTTCATTGAATAGAGACAACATATAGCAGTACGGAAATTTAATAGAATGAAACTACAATCGGAAACTGATTTTCAACCGCGCAAACAGTGGTAGGTACTTGAGAATCCCTAAATAAGTAAGAGATCATGGTTTTTATTAATTTGTATTGATGTATGAGAGTAAATGTGATTCCTTACCAATTGATTGCTCCGCTCGAGACATTGATAAGTTCAGAATTTGAGATTAATTAAGATATTTTTTTTATATGTGCTATTATATAAATACCGTTGGCGGCTTACAGCGTCACGTCGTACGCCGCGTCACAATGATTACTATTGTATAGAAATGTACTATTTGGTATCTTTCACACGCTGACGTCGGCATTTAAATGGTATGCGGCTGTGTCTTAGTTATTTCGAATATTGTTTTGACCGAGACGTCGTTCGCTGGCGAGATATGTGGCTGGCGTTTAACAGGAGATCATAAACTAAGGGGGTTCTGCAGTCAAATGGTAATGACCTTGGAACGCAGTGTGTGGAGCCAGAGGTAGGTATATACAATAAAAAAAAATTAAATATCAAAATTTAAACTATTTCTTTAACGACGTGTTTTTTGTCTGTAAAGGAAGCTTACAAAGAGTTTTACTAATCGGTTCGACTTTTTTGCATTGACTGTACTCATGTACCACTAAATGGCATGACATCACGCTCTCTTTATGATCGTGTGTAGACAATGGAGCAGCGCGTGCGCATCGGATTTACTACGCCTCAGATATATCCGCTACATGTGAACGAATGGTGTACAAACCAACGTTTATGCACGGTATTGCAGAAGAATACCGTTCTAAAGGGCATTTTAATAGTAAACACAAAGGTAGCCACATCAATTATATTATGCTAGACATACCTACATATGCATTTATGAAACTATGAAGTTAGTTATACCTTCCATTTCAAGGAGTAGTAGGAATCAACACTATAGAATGAGACAATTAAACAAATTATGACTTATATTAACCTATGAAAGAATATAATACTTCTACTTGTTAAGTCTCGATGGTTGGATATTCCTGAAAGAATTATAGAGAATATTGGAATGGAATGAATAACAACGATTTTCCTATTGATTTATTTTTGTTTGCTCATCGACTATAACACAAGCAACGCTAGGAGACATGCAAGTACGTTACCGACCTAGGAAGAATACATTTTAAGTGTCATAGTAGAAAAGGGGAATGGGCAAATTGGGTCATGACATCCCTTACTCAACTAAATTGCCGCCAGGCGGGCTGTCCAACTTATGACTGCAAAACGCAGTGCAATGACGGGACTCGCCCGGCGCACAGTGGGATGGAAAGGTCATTCGCGTCTCATAATTCTATAACTTTTGAGTTTAGTTAGATAATGTTATGATTTTTTTTACACATATTCTTGAATATATTTACTATCATTTAAACAAAAGTTTTTCGTTGCATATATTTATTTTTAATATGTAAAAATATCTTAAATTTAAAAATATTAGAAATTATAAAATAAATCATAGATTATTTTAATATTAACCAAAAATTAAATATTAATATACATATTTTTAAATTAAACTACGTACAAGTATACTAAAAAAAATTAAAAAAAATTTTAAAGTAAAGAATACAAAAAAAATTATGCACAAAACCAAGTTATTATTATTTACTAAGCACTTAAATCACCAAAAAACTTAATTTTCCAAAAGTGCTAAAACTTCTTCCCAAAGATCTTTGCTTACTGATGCTTTAGTTTTTCTAAAGCTTGAAATAAATGGATCTGATGTTAATAACAATCTGTGGAAAACATCTTCATTTGTTGCTTCCCTAGAACATTTTCTTGAATGTGTCAAACGAATTTTTTTGTAATCTTTATTGCGTGACTCTTGTGCATCTTCCGATAACTGTCCTATGGGCAATACTGCGAAATGTTTTATTATAGCTTCACCATGTATTAATATCTTATGTACTGAAGAAGGCATATAATACCAATTATATTTCTCCACATAAAGTTGTGCAGTAGTTCTTGCACGTATGCATTTTGTACGTAATCGAATCCAAATTCTTGGATCAATTCCATATTCTTTCGTTTCTTTGTTTTTTCAGATAACTCATCATAAGGTAAAATAGGTCTTCCACGCTCTCCAGATGAAGATGGAGTTGGTTCATTTTCATAAAACCTTACAACAAATTCACTGTCCAGCCACTGTTTATTGTTTTTTTCGAATCAATCTTTAGATCGTCCTGCTTTAGCCCAGCGATCATTAAATTTTGAAATAAAAATTTTATCGATAGATAATACCACGATTTCGAGTCTTGTATCAGTCAAGTTAAAGTTGTCGTGTAGAAACTTTCGAAGATCTTCCATTTCTTTTCCATTATTAATTAAATAGTTGCACAAATTACGTTTAGAAATTGTAAACACACTCATTTTATTGAACTTCTGTGTCACCGTTAGGATGATGAACAAAATACCAGCAAACCCCTTAACGAAAGTAATGATATATTATTAAAAGCTTGGGTGAGCTTCTGATGACATTAATGAAAATACCACGCATTTTATAGTACCTATTTTACCATAAGGTCAGAGTGCAATACAAATGTGAGAAATTAAAACCATTAAAAGTTTGGTGTGCAAAAACCACTTTTTATGATTAGTTATCAACCACAAAACCAACGCAACTTGAAAAAATAAAAAAATTACCGTGAGAAAAGTTTGATAATTTATTTTTTATCTTTGCCTTATCTTCGACCATACTGTGACAATATATATTTTTTTGCCCATTATAGAGATTTTTCTTTTGAGTATACACGTCTAATAAATATCGAGTAATGCAAAAATTATTTGTTTTTAATAGAACTTGAGAAAAAGTGCGCTAAATAGTGTTTTCAGTTTGTTTGACGTTTTGACTTAAGTCACGTTTGCCGCTAAAAAGCATAGAAATGCAGAGAAGCAGCAGCCAATTTTACTTTTTTCTACTTCAGTGTAATGTGATCAATCAATTAAGGCCGATAAATCAGCAGAGGAGGACAGCGGAAAGGTATAAAACTCTATTAGAAGTTAAATTTTACAAAAAACGGAAGGCTTTTCTTTAAAAATATGTGACGGTCTGTGCATATACATTTATTCGTATTCTGATAATCAATTTGCATTCCCGAAAAGACAACCTTTTCAAAAATATATAACACTCTGTAATCACTCTTAACAGTAAAATACATAAAATCATCAAAAAAAGAAATATATAATGCTGCTAGTTTGAGGTAATCTGTAGTAACTACTTTAGAGTCATATAAAAATAGAAATAATGAAGAAAAAAGAAAAAAAAAGATAGTCATTATGTAATTCAAGTCTTCCTAAACCTATTCCAATCGCTAAATGGTCAATACCATCGATTTGATAAAAACATTTATGAGACGCGAATGACCTTTTCGTCCCATAGTGCGGCGACGTGAATTATCGCCGGGAATACACTAACCACTACAACCGTCAACCGTGACGGTTTACTGTAAATAAGTTAGAAGTACATATTTCAACTTCTTGTAATAATTAACTGCCAATGTACGTTCCCCAAAGACATACGGAGAAACATTTTGTTGGATATTTATCTAAAAGAAGTTTCCCTGCGTGGTTCTTCCATATTTCACGAGAATAACTGGCAGTTGTCACGTTACAAAAATCGGCAATAATTTGACCTGTTAGGCAGCGTAGCATAGGCAATCCTATGTCATGTTATTGGAACTATGAAAAATTCACTGTTGTGTTTATTGTCACATAAGATTACCTAACATCGCATTACAATACATTAATGCAGCATTACATCGACTTATATTTAAAGTCAAAACAGAATTTTCCAGAATAATTACAGACCATTTTTATTGTTCGAAAATGAAAGTTAAGAGTTAATTCGACGTCTATTGTTGAGTAATGAATGTTCGGGTAACGTTTTACATATTTGTACAATGGGACAACTTTTAAATTTGTGTAGTATGTGCGATATGTTTTTGATAACAAAAAAATTTAAAAACAGTTATAATTGAGAAACTTAGAAAGAATTTCCTTTCCATGGGACTAAAATACTTTAATACTAAAACGTACACGAATATTTCTTACTATAGATTAAAGTTCATCTTTTAACTGACATATGTAGGATGTAGGATAATATTATATTACTAGCAGGTGCCCGCGACTTCGTCCGCGTTGAGAAAGAAAATAGAATTATGAGTAATAACGCCTGACATCGTTATCGCTGTGACGACGACGGTGGCGCCGCCACGCGACAGTGGCGCCCAATTCTTTATATTTTTAGACGATCACTCGGTAACAGTACTTTCTTCTGGATGAAAGGTACCCTATGTCCTTTCTTGTATCCCTGACAACGTGTATGCAAAATTTCATGATGATCGGTTGAGTAGTTAAGGCGTGAAAAGGTAGCAGACAGACAGACGAACAGACAAGATTTACTTTCGCATTTATAATATTATAGTATATAGTATATATAGTATGGATAAATGTAAAAGTTTGTGAGGATGTATGGATGTTTGTTACTTTTTACGCAAAAACGGCTTAACGGATTAAAATTAAATTAGACAAGATAGTCTACTACGTGGATTAATATTATCTAGGTTTTATATCCTAAAAAAAATGTTAGGGTCCCGAGGGATATTTCCTCGAATTAACAAGTTCTCGATTATTGTTCATTTTTTTTTTCAAAAAGTTTTAATAAAATGTTTGTCATATTATTATGTCACTTTGTGTTCCTCACCCTCTCAAGTAATTTTGTGTTCTTTGATTGAACTATGATTGATTTCATAAGTTTAGAGCAACTGTCGCTTTAGGGATTTGACCCACTGTACTCTATGTTGCGGTAACACGTGTAATGGAATAATGGGTGGACAGTAATCACGGTTGAAGCTATTTCGTGTATTGTGTTATGCCCCCACAATAGTAACGCGTCAAATAATGACCGCGGTTCGTAATTATAGTTGCACATGAGAAACCGACAATGTCACAATAACCGTTTAAAAGGAATAAAAAAATGTATCTGTTTCAGTATGTTTTTAAATCACAAAAAAATCACAAATTATCAATGGATATAAATATTAATATATTATATGTATTATATTATATTAATATGTATTGAAGCATATTGTAGCCTGTAACACGTAACGTGTGACATTTGATTTTACTCCCATAAATTTTAATATATGTGTATGAAAATCGATTCGAAAATTTCCGACGCAACTGATACACAAAAAATACAGATATAATTTGAGAATCATAAATATTACATAATAATTAAAAACTATGTTTATTAAAAGGAGGAATGACTATTCATAACTACTTAGAGTTTATAGTGCTTTCCTGCTACTTTGAAATATTATAATTTTATTATTTTGTTTTAAAATTTACAAATAATTATTGCACTTAATTAAAATAACACAGATAAAATTAATATCAGATTAATATTATTAAATAATAAATAAATTTAATGTTATTATTTCTCCCATCTTGCACAATTATATGCACAATATATTTAAATGTTCCCTATGTTCTAAGGAACATTACGAATTATTATACATATAAATAAATCCCAATAATATGCATTAGTTTGAGAGGGCATAAATGACGTTGCTGGTAGTTGTTTTACTATTGATAATAATAAAACAGTGTCTAAAGAAACTTTTTATGGCTCATTTAACAATAGGGGATGGTTTAGTTATTTAAAAAAAATGGCACTGCACTCATTAAAGTTGTAATAATATAACATTTATGGTCGGTTAGACATTTATGTCAAACGCTTAGCTGAAAGAAAAGAACCCGTAAAGGTGTGTTTTAAAAATGGAAACCGATGCGGTGACTGATGGCGGAAACATACTACCAAAACGTGACACGACGCCACGCCACCCGACGCATGTCAGTACTTATCAATTCCATATATTTAATATAGTCAGAAGCACATAGACAACACGCTATGTGACCACACGCCGCAACATCCAACCGATTTGGATCAGCGTGTTGTCGGGAGAGGGGGGAGGACACGCCACCCGACGAATCAGCGCAGTGTGTTTCTAGTTAACACCCGACGCCACGCGCTCTTTCGAGAACATTTTTTGTTAGTTTTTGTTTAAAAATTAGTTTAAAATGTCGGATGAAGAATTAATAGAATTAGTGAAACGGTACTCAGTGCTATATGATATGAGTTCAGTTCATTATCGTGATCATAGTATTCGAAATAATGCTTGGGAAGAAATTGCAGAACAATTGCATACTACAGGTAAGTTTTCAATAAAATGTAATTTGTCCCATTTACTTACCTACTATCTATCAGTAACTATACAGTTTCTAATTATTTATCATAAAAATAGGTACCTCATTAATTACATTTATTAGTAAATACCTGCTTGTTTTTTAGGGTTCCGTACCTCTAAAGGAAAACAGGAAACCTTATAAGATCACCTTGTTTGTCCGTCCGTCTGTCTGTCCGTCCGTCTGTCTTTCAAGACCCTTTTTGTCAGCAATGCGTCGAGTTGAAATTAATACAAAGCTGCTATTCAATTCAATTTATTATAAAATACACTTTAACACAGATTTACAAAGTAATTTGTCTTCCTCTCCTTACAATGTCTACTTGCCACGGCACTGCACCTTCGTTGGAATTAAAATATTCCTTAAATTTATTTCGGACAGAAAAAGCATGTTGTGTAGAATTTCTGCGTAAGGTGTCCAAGTCCTCCAAAGCTGTAGGTCCCAATGGCGTCTCATTATCATCTTGTGTTTGACAGTCTGATGGCAAATTATCAATACCTAAATAATTGTGTAAGCAACATGTTGCTAAAATAATTTTGTCCACCATATCAGGTTGTACTTCCATAGGTTTGGCGAAAACCCGCCATCTTGCTCTTAAAATAGCGAAAGAATTTTCAACAATACGTCTAGCACGGCTTAGCCGGTAGTTGTATATTTTATTGGGTTCATTATTGCGAACATCATTCTTACTATACGGCCGCATTAAATACGACTTCAAGGGAAAAGCTTCATCTGCCACTATTATGTGTGGTAATGGTTCCAAATCGGGGGATAAAGATTTATCAGCAGGCATTCTTAATTTGCCTTGTTCTAAAGACTCTCCGAGTGCAGATTTATTGAATATTCCACCGTCACTGTTTTTTCCATATGAGCCTACATCTACAACCAAGAACTTGTATTTAGGATCCACTAATGCCAGGAGTACTATTGAATTTTCTCCTTTATAATTCCAATAATCTGAACCACCATTTATTGGACAAGTGATATTCACATGTTTGCCGTCCAATGCACCACAGCAATTAGGAAAATTCCAGTAATTTCTGAACCCTTCTTCAGATTTTTCCCACATCGCGGTGGTGGGTTCTGGCATGTATATTGGGCCCAATTTGTTCCAAATTGCTTCGCAGACATCTCTTACAATTTCTCGCATGGTGCTGAATCCCATTCTATAATTGAATGCCAATGATCGAAATGAATTCCCTGTGGCTAAAAACCTGCAACAAAAGAAAAAATTACAATCATAAATTTAATAATGTGTTTTTTATTTTTTTCCAGTGGAGATTTGCAAAGATCGATGGGGAAAATTGAGAAATTGTTTTACCAATGCCCTTAAGAGACGCCATAAGAAGAGTGGCCAAGCCTCAATTAAAATTGTACCATGGAAATACGAAGCACAGATGGAATTTTTAAGGTCTCATCTTGAGGGCAGACCAACGATCACAAACTTGTCTGATATAACTGACGATTCAACACAATAGTTGCAATTCTCAGATGAAACCGAATCATCTCGTGCAAATGCAACTCCTGGTCCAAGCTCTTTTACTGTCAAGACACCGACACCAAGCCCTTCTTCTGTAAGGACACCGACTCCAACCTCTTCATCAAATCGAAATAAGAAAGGAAATGAAGACAATTTTATGACAGAGATGGTTAATGTTATTAAATCTTCTCAAGAAGCGCGTCAAAAGAGAATGTCAGAGATGGATGAAACAGATTATTTCTTCCTGTCCATGAGTAAACAATTAAAAAAATTACCTGAGATAGACCAAGTTAATATTAAGTTTCAAATGCATAAACTCATGCATGATGCCGAAATTAATATGTTAAAAAAACGCGAACAACTATTGAGGACGCCGCTACGTGTGATTCGGAACCAAACAATACAATATCCAAATACTTCGCATCTGAATACAAAAAACACTGTAACATCCAAAACCCAATTTTATGAAACAAATAATGAAATTATGAGTGACAATGTAGTACTTTCCGAAACAGCTCGAACACTGAATAATAATACCCATTTTTTTGTAACGAATCATCAAGATTTAAGTGACAATGTAGCACATTATGAAGAAGTTGAAAACGGAAGTAACGAAACAAGTCTGAGAGAATATTATGTTAATTATAATAATAATGAATAGGCATAGATAATAAAGAAAATGTTTTGTACTTACCTGAGAGCTACTGCCAGTCTTTCTTTTGTGCTTATAGCTTCACGATAACTTGTTCCTTTCTTGTAGATTTCATCTTTAATAAAGTCATGCAAAACTTCAAATTCAGTTTCATTCATCCGAAAATATATATGATATCTCTCACTATCTTTAACCAATTTTTTGTGAAGGGTGTGATATTCACCATACATAGCTCTGTCTTGATTTATTTCATGAACCCAGTATCGTCTGCGTCTAGTACGTCTTTTTTTTATTAACTGTTTCTGTACAAAATATATCCCCAAAATCTGCAATAAATCTTCTTCAAAATCTTCATCTAGCTCGTCTTCAAGCAGAATCGAATCCATGGCCACGTAACACGTCAATACACTTCAAGTCTTTCGTGAGAAACTACACTACACGATACGTGTTGTAGCATCGCGTGGCGTGTTGCCTATGTGCACGACGAGCGTCGGGTGTCGACACAACACATTGCGTTGCGTTTTGATAGTATGTTTCGACCTTTAATATAGAAAATGTCACTGCATATCGCTCATAATAAAACGTCAGCTGTGCAACAATGTCCAGCAAGGGTAATCACCCGTACAGTGCAGCAAAGGAAACGTCCCGTTATACATGTCCGATAGAATAATCCGTGCGATCTGCATACAGCCGTAAATTGAAATTAATTATTGACAGTCATTAGTATTGAATGGAAACGGCCATTTACTTGAGATTGCGGCCCCCGTGCTGGAAATAGATTTTATCGTTGTTTATTACCGGAGTGCGGATAATCTACGCATAATTTATGCGAAATACGTTTACGCAGTGACATGGCTTTTTGTTGCTATGATATATGTAGTGATGTATTTTTACGTTTACTAGACGTGGACCAACTGGTTGGATTTCTACAAAAATCTCGTTCGAAGTTTACCTATCACAACCTAGCCGATGACGATGTTGGCGATTTAAGTCACGATAGATGAGCGAAAGTCCAGCGATAAAATGATAACTTACAGTTTTTTCGATAAATGAAAACAGATACGGGGATCACTTTCTTATTAAAATAAAATTGTGTATATTTTATAATATGTCGATAACTAGCTTTCATCTATAAGTGTTTCTAGTTTAAAATCAATTAAAAATAATAATTGTACAGATTGACATAGAACATACAGAGGTCACCAAGTTTGCAAAACATCCCCAAGTTCTGCAAACTTTGTGAAAGTTATCGCTCACTATAAAAAAGAGATTAATTGACGAATCTAACTCGGCTGGGCAGCGTTCGGGAATTCATAAAGCATCTTCTCGTCTGATATACCAGTGTGTGTGGGTTGTCAGTAATGACATACAATATATAGCACAGACACGTGGCAGAGAGGATATTTCGAGTTGCGGACACGCACCAGGAACTGAAAAACTGTGGAAACTCAAACAGTTCATTTAATTGGTCTATGTGAGAGATTTAAGCAGTGAGCGTCTTTCTGCTGTTAACGAGGATGGTAATTATATGGTAATGATGAAAATGTGAATAAAACGTAAGCAATGTAAAAGTAGGCTATGATGTATTTGGTGGAATCACAATGCTATAAATATTTTCTATAAGTGAATGAATTACTTCAAATCAATGTATATTATATTTTTTTTATTTTTTTTTATTTACCGTTAATTTTTATTAATAAAGAAGAATGCCTTAAAAACAAAAAGTATGCTGCTATAATAATTAAAATAGATGTACGATTGAGGTCGTTCCTGACAAGGACAACGGGTCTGACGAGTTGCGTTTTATCCATTAAATAGAAAGTGGTGCGAAACGGGGTCCCTTGATGGGATTTCAATGGACACCAATTATAGAACTAATGGTGTTTGTAATCGCACGATGTTGATAAATATTGCATATGTTAATCACGTGAAAGTGCGTATGTTGGTTAAGTATGCAAGAGAGGTATTTAATTGGTTACTTATGTACATGAGTTTAATAAGTGTTGCATATAAAAAGAAACTGTACGAAACAAGATTAATATTAAATGAACTACTTAAAAATAAAATTATAGCTTTTGAGGGTCTTATAACCCAGTGACCTACATATGAATATATTAGCAATAATAGATAGTTTATGAATATATTAGCAGTAACTGATAGAACCCAAAAATAAACTGATTTCCCTGAAACAAAATTTTTTGATCATGAGTTAAAAAATATAAGGATAACAAAAATTATCCTAAATTGTGAAGAATCGGTTAAGCCATATTATACGTTAGATGTGAAAGCGATTGCATTATATCGCATGGTGAGTTTAAATTTAGATTTGCTCTACATATGTTTTACGATTCGGCATAGCAATAAAAGTGAATACTAGGAATCGAATATAATAGTAGAATCGAATTAAAAATATCCGAGCCGGGATCAATGGCCCCGCCACGTGGTGTAAACAAACAGTTTACATATATAAAATTAATAAACATCCAACAGGAAACCCTTGAGTGGTTAAATATAGGGTGTTGCTTTGCAGACGACGCAGTGAGGCACGGCTCGCCTGCGCGAATGTTTATACCGTAGAAACGGAATTTAGTTTTTGGTTTTCAAAAGAGTGAAATGTTTATACTTTCATTGAAAACGTTAATGTTATCTGAAAATAAACTGTTGCCAGATTAATTCTACACGAGGATTTGGAAGCAAATTTGAATTTTTCGTCAAGTCGTGAAGCTAGACTATGTCGATTCCTTTTCTTAAGTTCCCTAAATGATGAAGAAAAACGCAAAGTTCACAAATACAATGGTCTACGTACATAAGATAAGCATGTTAACATACATAAGCAGCATACCTACATAATATAAGACACACATTACTTTTCAATTTATTTTTAAATTAGTAACATTTTATAATTAACATTTTATAATATTATATTAGTAATTTAGCACTTTTTAAATAAACCAATAGCTGCGTTGAGAATGAGAATCGATCGAAACAGTTAAACGTGAGGGTCACTTTTTCTAATATTTTAACACCTACTAATAATAAAATTTGAACCGCAAAATAAACTAATATGCTCACTTCGAGAAAATTATCTAATTGAATAGTCAAGGATAAGGTTTTTAATTGTAAACTGGCTACAAAGTAGCAAATTATGATACATTAATTTAGTCGGTTCGAAGGAGGTGGTCGAGGGCCGAGTTTGTTTGTAAATTTTAAACGGTTAACTGCATTTCGTAAATTATATTGTTCAATTTTAAACCTCATAGCAAAGCGTTAGAATATGATTGATAAATATTGAATACTTCGGTGGTCATGAGAACAGGTCAATGTCAAGGTACTGAGTGCTGGCGGCGGCGCCTGCGCACAGGAAGCCGGACAGGACGCGATCAACATTACACAGCTTTATACTGCCTATACCCTGCAATATTATAGCCTTTTTAATGTGCATTTATAATGAACATTGAATTTATACTAATATTATAAATGCCAAAATATTTTTGACTGTTAAGTTATCACGCATAACTATTGGATAAAAGTTTGTATCATGTTATATATCATGTATTATATTATATACACGATTTTGCCTACTTGAAAAGTTACACAGTAATTTAAATCCCTCACCAGGATTTAAGCCTGTTTCAAGTATATCGAAACTTGAACAAATCAGAATAAAGTAGATAGCATCTATGTTCGTTCAGGTTACATTAGATTCAAATGATGAAATGTTGAAGTTCGCGCAATAAAGTGTCGTTTTTGGAGTTCACACCATTATTACCAGTGTTATTTACTACAGGTTACATGGTTAACATTTTTATGGAGTATCAAGAATGTGTGCTTTGCCAAAATGCAATATGAAATGGCTTAGGTGTCGCGTATAGTATAGATAATCAGCAGTACACTCACAGGCAGACGAAGATGTAACAGCATAAGGTTACAGTATAATTAAATAAATAATTCTTAATATAAAATAATTATTTTCTGTTTAACGACCAAACATAAATATATGAGAGAGAAATATTGTTGGTTCGACTGTGGAATGCTTTATGCAGAATCTGACTTCCCTAGAGAAGAGAATATATTAGCGCGTTAGCACAGATACCGCCTTCTTTTAAATATTGGTTCTTTTAAATTCTTCCAAGGTTACAGAACCTTGGAAGGTGACATGTCGGCCAAAAAGAAGTGGTTTTTGGCAAAATGTGCATGGAAAAAATAAATAAATATTAATTAGGAGCTTAGCTGGACGCAAATTTATTCTTTATTTCTTTCTCTTTCTGCTTTAAAATAGTTGACTCAACAGCTAAAAGCTACTAATTCGCTAAATTCTTACTAGTCCATCATATCAAGTCATATGATTATTGTTTTTAAAACTAATGTGTTGTTTATATTAGTGCTATTCAATAAAGTTGAACATCAGTTCTATTAACACACACTATATTTACTCATATTATAGACTTGGAATACAAACGTGCAAATATGTCTGTTTTCAACATGGCGCGACTGTTTTGAATACGAATGCCTAGCTTACTTTACATCTTATTAATTGGGTGTGAAAAGCGTATAAAGCTCAGGCGTTATTGATTGCTCCATTTGCAACCGTTCACGAATAGTTTATTTGGGTTGCTTTTTCAAAATAAAAATAATTAAAATTTCTTCAAAAAAAAATTTAACAGAGAAAACAGATCGAAAAAACGGAAAGTTACAAAACGAAAGTGAGTGAAAAAATGGAGTTGCTAAGATTGCTAAAATTAAATAAGTATTGTATTGAATAAGTATCAACAGATGGCGCTATGTTAATAATATTATATAATTTAAAAAATAATAACAAACAATGAGATATAAGCTATCCTATCTTTTAACAGATACTTATGAAGTTTGATCAAAGTCGGTTCAGTAGTTTCAGAGTTTATCGCGAACATACATCGTGCGAACATACGATGCGAAGAGAGTTAGAAGAGTGCAAAAATGATGTGGTTAAAGCAGTTACTGATAATAATAAAAAGTAACATATTCGGTCGTCATCCGTTACAAATGCAATTTACTTATATGTGCTGTGAGCAAACAAAAACTAGCTTATAGAAATAGTCTAGAACCTGCATTAAGGTTAAATTTAGTTTGTTGCAATAGGGAAAGATCATTCGTCTCTTCAAAGTTGCTCAAATGCGGTTAGAATAATAATTTTCGCCTTTAAGTTGTTGATGTACTGCAATTTGTCGGGTGCAAAGTTATGTTTGTGCGTCGCCTAAGGCACGAACGTGCATATCTTTTGATCTGGAAGTATACGATGTGAATTCATTAGCAATCAGTTGGCTGGATGTGTGTAAATAGAACGGAAGCCCGGTGCAATAAGTTAGTGTGACGGCTTAGCGATGTTAATTATAGGATAGTGTTTCTTAATACTTCGTTGAGCACTAAAGGGCGATGTGAGTATTCTAAAGCTACGTCGAGAGAAGTATGTAACATTTATCGCTTTGACAAAGGTATTTTTGTATATTTAATACCTATTTTTCTTCGTACATATCTAATAATTCTACGTTAAAAATGGTGTGATTTAAAAAAAAAAACTAAATCAAAGACGGCCGACAAAGATTGTTAGAATGTATGTGAGAACAAAAGGCGTGCTAAAGGTCTACTTGCTGAGATGTGGCTAACGTAGATCCTTAGAAAACAAGCAAAAGCACAGGAGGAATGCAAGTCGCTAGTCTGTTGCCAACTCTTACATTTAAGGGTGAGGAATATGGCCCCTGACATCCTTTACATGCGATCATCTGTAAAAAGGTTATCACTACTGCTTGACGGAAGTCACTTCCAAACTCAGTGTGTCATGGCAACACACAATAAATGGTAACAAAATACAATATATGTAAATATTCAAACATAGGGTTTCAAATTTGTAGAGTAGGTACGAGATACATTAGTTTCTTAAACAGGCTCAAGTTGATTTACCGGTTCGAAGTACGGAAGTCACAAATCTGCAAGTATCCCGATCTGCTAATAGCCGGTTCGCGTGACGTGTAAAATGAGTAAATTAAAACATCACCAGACTGCAACGTCGCGTGCATTACGTTTTCTGTCAGTTAAAATGTCAATAACGTTTTGTTTGTCTGATCGCTGTTGTATTGAAACAAAGGTCAATAGGAAGATCACCTAGTAAAATGATCCTGTGAGACAGATCTGAAGCATTGATATTTTATTTGTTTGTAGAAAATTATAATAAAAAAAAATTGTACAAGGTAATAATTTAATACTCAATATAAAATTGTTTTAATAATTCCATATAGTAAAAAATTCATGTAAAATAAATAAAATATGTGTAAAAACAACAATCAGCTGGTTGAGTCCGATGTGCCATACTACATACGAGTACCTATTACAGCCTACTTATACACCGCTCAAAGATGCCATGTTTTACGTTTAAATTGGGATAGACCTCGTGTCAAATCTTTTGACAAAGTAAATAAAAATCCCCAGTTTTAGTATCTTTATCTAAGTTTTTAGTAAGGAAGTCATACAGTACGTGTACTGAATCACTATTTCGTTTCACGTTTCACTAAACCTAAAACCAATCTGAAAGTAAAGTAACATCATTGAGTTTTTACTCTAGCAAGTACGTTTATACTAATTTTATTATAATCTGCATCCACCTTCCTAGTCCGAATCTCTATGATCGGCTACATCTATTCAATTGTTTCCTCGTCTTTTTGTTCTGCCGGTTTCTAGGACTTTTATTTTGTTTGGCTTGAAAAACATGGGTTTACTTGTCATGTGAATATACACACAGATGGTAAATATTCTCTTCGTTTCTGTCACACAATTTCATCAAAATCTCTGGAAGAAAGTATACGTAAGCTCTTCAGAGTTCTATTAAACGTACTGGTGTGCAATTCGTAGTACAGTTAGAAAAGTGTTCTTTGCTAATTTAGGACTGTTTACTTAACGAACCGTCGCGTCGCGCCAGCAGGCATTTCATTCTTTCAAACGCGACCGTAAAAATGCAGCGAAAATTCAGAGAGGAAAGCGTGCATATTTAAACGAGAGCTTCTAGTCTAGTCGTAGGGTGGGCACTTAAGACGGCTTTATACATCAGTTGTCTGTGGTGATAGCACTTGAAAACAGACTCTCGTAGGCTGCGAGGGATGAGAGGCAACGGATAAACTGGGGTGAACGACCAGACGGTTGAGGTAGGTCCGGAAAATTATGAGATCGCTGGATTTTGCGTCTCGTATAAATATGAAAGAAAAAAGTTGGAAATAAACTCCACGCTTTAATAGGACTTAATGTGTATTTTAAAGAATATTTTTGCAATTAGACTATTTGAACACGAATAGTGAAATTTGAAGACTTCTATAGAAGCTTTAGATTTAGAAGTAACTTTCATACTGAAAGTTTAAAGAAATTTAAAGTAATGTTATGTAAAGAAACAAATAAATTATCTAATAACTTATTATTACTATAATTATAATATTCACAATTTATTTCTTTTAAATACTTATTTACTAAGTAAATTACTTTTAATTTTAATCAGATGTTTCCTAATAATGTTAAATAAAATAATAATAAATCTGTAAGTGTAGGTATTGTATGTATGTACATATGTTCCTCCATAACTGAAACGAATTAACTGATTTTCATGAAACTTGGTAGATAAACATTTGGACATACGGGGCACAGGATAGGCTACTTAATATTTTCCAACGCGGAAGAAGTCGTGGGCACCAGCTAGTGTTAAATAAAAAGCAATTAAATTATTTTTTCTTTAAATTTTAAAAGAAGATACACGTATTTGTTATACAGAAATGAATACATAATAAAATTGAAACCTATAGGTTGCAAATTTGCAAATATATTTTCCAATTAGACCACCCTAATAAATTATTGAAAAAATCGTATACTTACATGAAAAATGTTCAACTTATTATTTTAAAATGAGCGTGGGAGTGGTGGCTACTTGAAAATTATGAATAAAATCACACATATTAAACGAAACAAGTTAAAAATTATGAACATACGATACCGACATACGAGATACCGGATTTTGCTCCAAGGCACGACCAATAGGGTTGATCTTGTAACACTACTTTTTATACACGTACTGTAAGGAGTGCAAATTAAAGTCACTTACACACTAATAAATTCAGGTAATAACACAGGCTAAATATCGCCGCCATTACTCACGTCTGTAACCCAGCAGGTGAGAATAGAACAAAAAGAATAATAGCGTAGGGCGACGTAATCACGCAGTTGGAAGCCAGTTAGTGGGTGAATAAATTGTTCTGCGACGAGAATGCTTTTTGTAGAGGGTTAGACCCGTGTAACAGGAGATGTTAGCTTTTTAATTGGAACATAGGTAAGCAATTTTTTTCCTCTCCGTGGATTATTACGTAGAGAAAAAAAAGAAATGACAAATGTTCATTTTCACAACCCATTTCACTATGTTTTTTTAAAATAAGGTTTTAATTAAATTAAAGTTACAAATTTATACTAAAGTATTCTCTTTATGAATCATTTATGTATTAAATAAATGTTAAAAAAATATTATGATTTTATAAAAATATTTATGTATTGGTATGTTTGGTACCTACGTTACTCGGCGTGCTATGGAAAGAGAGACCCATCCCGGCAAGACAATATTATCCTTAATGAGGGAATCCATAGAACTAAAATTACTGTCTGAAACAAGCAAGCTGAAGTGGGCAGACCACATAGCTCAAAACTATAACCCTCGGGGAAAGTAAGATTCTAGAGTTGCGGTCATGTACCGGGAGATACTGCTTTGGACAATCCCTTACGAAGTGGTCCGATAACTGTTGTGAAGACATGGTTGAGGTTTGCCGTGCGTTTTGTTAAGCAGTGGGTGTCTTTCGGATGATAATTGTGATGATAAATAATAAAAAAAAATCATTAATGTCTTTTATTTATTTAACCCTGATCTTATACTTACTTAACTAGATTCTTCATGAGTAGGTTCTTGTTAATGTTTATACCATATAATCATAGGTAATTTTTCTCCAATATTACCTTTGAAAACCTCACCATGTGGGTTTTGTAGTGAGGGTAAAAGAGGGGACACAAAATTGAAGACGAACGCACACATGAGGGTGTATGCAACATTAATGAAGTAGAAATGTCATGACAAAGGCTTGCTCACAGCAGGCATATTACAAGGGGGCTATTGCATTTTTGAACACTATTGTTCAGTGCTCTACGTTCGCTACAACAGTCACTTGATGACTCTTTAATATTATATAAGAGAATATACAATAATAAGTGTTGAAATTCTAAGAACTAAAAAAGTACAGAGAAAAGTTCTCGTTTTTCTCATTAGCAAACAGATACTTACAATTAGAAGTTAAAATATATAATCAGAGAATACGAAATCCTGTTTTAAAAGTTTATTATAATCAAATCAAATACAGGTTTGCATTATAAAACTTGAATAATAAGCTGATCGGGTACCTAGGCATAAAGTACAAATTTTATACATTATACATATACATAATTTTGTTTGTCTGTATAATATACATCGATAAATATGTATATATCTAAGATTAGTAAGCTGAATTTTATTGCATAACTTTGAAGTTGTTTACATTAGGGTGGAGCAGCGTGTAAAGTTATGCATTTCTGGAGAACATCTTTCCTCATCCAGATTATTTACTTGTTATAACACAGTATATAAATTATTAATAGTTCTTAATGCAACTCTCGTTGAAGTTAAGAATGTTTGTATATAACTTTAGAGTTAAAAATACTTACTTTAGGTTAAATTGTATGTTTCTTTACGAAACAAAACAATTTTGTTACAACTATAAGCGAAATACCTACTTACTGACAACTGACGTAAAATGCCAATAGCAATCAATTGGATCCCAAAAATGTCGCCTGGCATGAGAAAATACGAAAGAGAAATGTAATATACTCAATAATAAAATGAGCTTAAGTGCCACTTATTTAATTAAAACACAATAGAAGAAGTATTGTTAAAATAGTTTCAACAAGTTGTTAGTGAAAGCCAGTGGGCAAATGGAAAATAAAGATACAATTTCTCACAATAAACCTTATGTGTAATCAAACAATATTATGCCCTATATTTAGAATTGCAGTAACTCAGAATCATGAATCATCTCGACACAACTAAATGATATTGAAAATTTACGTTAAACTTGAAAATGATTCTTATGACTCCGGCGACATGGTTACAAGTTCTGTGCCATCGTGTAAGAATTATTTAACATGACAATAAATAATAATGGATCGTCTTCGACCTTGGTAATGTTAGCCAGCGTCTCGCCGCAGTAAATTGTGAATTAATGCCAGTGACAAAGGGGAGATAAACTTATAAGACACACTTCAATCATCCAGGATAATAATTATAGTCTTCAGACAATTTTTTGTTGCCATTGACTTTTAACGACGATACTCCAATTTCGACTTAGGCGAGGTTTTAGATCTATCCCTGTTTGAGTAGGTATGAGGTTTTCTCAACCCGGCTAGCCTAATGAGTAATGGCATGATTTCACATGTTTTCGAAGCTTTCTGGGGCATGCAGATTTCCTTATGATGTTTTCCTTGACTGTAAGGAAGGGGACCCTATCATATAACTAAAAAAACTTCGAGGTCGGAGCAGAATTTAATTCTGAATTTATCTGCACTATGAATTGTGGATAAAATGTCAAAAAAACAGGAGTTGCAATGTCGGAAGGAGCAAAAGTACTTAATGTCGCTGTGTGTGCCACAATATTGCTTAATCCTTAATGTGCCATAATTTTTGCAAATGTCGTCAAATGTCAATGTGCAATGACATTTATGTTTGTAGACAGTTAAGAAATTAGACGAAAACAAACAATGGAGTTAAACATAGATGAAAAACGGGATTTCACATCTGAAAGACCATCGCAATTTATGAGCTGTGTGAATTGACTGACCAGAAATTATTCTTCCTTGATTTTTGAAATCTTCCTTCCTTCAATTGAAGGAAGTTACATCAGAATGCAACTTCCTTCAAAGATACTGCACTTCAAAGATACATCAGAATTTGACGGGGGAGGTAATTTGACACCCTTCAAGTTCAGTGAACACAGAACCCCATTTATTACCATTTCTTTAAAAGGCTATTTTATTTTATTTTTATTATTTCTATTTCTTTTTTAAATTACATGTTATTTTTGCTCCATCTGTTTGTTATAAGAGAAATTAGTAGACAATTTGCAAACTTCTTTGTGAAAGCAAGCACACAATGCGGCGCAACCGCAATCTTCAGGGAATGAATTGCTCATTTATAGCCGTTATACATCAATAATTCAATATCCATACAAAAAGTAACTTTGTTGTAGTAGGTAGTGAAGCGCTTCTACAAAATGCCGACAGAAATAAAAAGTTGCTAATACCGTTGTCTTTAAACACGCAACCGTTTCATAATTTTCTTCTACAATAGAAATAGAAAAGGTAGAATAACAAAGACTGTTTTTGTTTTTCCTAATTCATTCAAAAACATGCAGCCTTGGCTTATTTGAAAATTATTCAAGTTATAACTGTTTCCATAATTGGCTGTTGTTTTGTTTTGTAAATTTTGGTAGAATTTTGTTAAAAAGAGTTTTAATAAAAAAAAAATATTTCGCTATTATTTCGGGTCAATCACATTTCAAATTTTTATTTATCTCCTTACCATCGGAAAATCCTGATCGCTTATTTACCTGCAACAAATGAGCACATATAATGATTAATGATCATTTTTCATGAAAACGTAAAATCAAGTGAAAGAATTTACTCTCATAAATGTAAAATACAAGTGGAAATTTGTTATCATTAATATAAAAAAGACATTGATGAAATTAATATTTCCTTTTTGTTTTGCAGGAAAACTAAGTGTTTTTAATTATACCAAAGTGTGCAGAACAGAAGTGACGCGATCGCACGGTCTCAATGAAAGGTGCGTAGTGCCTGATCAAGCGCAGGTGATACAACGGAACTGCTGGTTGCGGGTTAATTACACGTATTAATGACTTAATGGAAGCATAATCACGGTAATTGGGTTTATTGAACGGCACGGTTATTAGTGTAGCCAATGCTTTTGATCAATGTGAAGAGCATATTTTATGTACACTTCATTTCTTCATATCCGTCTCTATTAATATCCGTCTGAATACTTTGCAGGGATGAATTTTAAATGGAATATTTTATATATTACAAACCAAAGCGTAAATAAACAATATTTTATTGTTAAATATTACAAATTATTTTTGCTGGGCTGAACTAACTTATATTCGACAGTAAACAATTTTTTAAGGAGTGCATCACTTCAACCGATTAAAACACATTGCTGTCATTATAGAACTTTGGTCTCGGAATTATAGGTGTGTGATTAAAAATACATACACATGTGTCCCGTAAATAGTTCTTGATAAAACATTAACAATTAAAATTTAATTTTGAATAAAAATTAATAATTAAATTATATAATATTATTATTATTACGAGCAGGGGCCTTTTTCTTATACTAGTCTCAGTTTATTTTTCTCGGTTAGTTTTAATACAATTTTATGTCGGAGTTATAACTGAAATATTTGATTTTAGCGCCAATACTTATGTTCGTACAACAAAACTATTATATGTATTTGGACCCTTACAGAAGAGGCTTAATGTTATCGTATTTCTCAACTCTTCTTAATTAATTATTATCTAATTTAGCTTTCTATCCTATTTGGGTTATCAATATTATTGATAACGAATACACATAAATATAGATAACTTTTCGTTTTTATATTGTTTGACAATTTCGTTATCATATTTATTAAGTTAAATGCATAATTACTTAATGTTTTCATTAAGTAATCGTAATTATGCATGAACTAACATAACCTTCTTAGGAAGATAAGGTAGTTTTAATGTTTGAATGCCGACTGCATTGTCAACTTGGCGTCAATCACAGCACAAATATTGTACACGTTGCTATAGCGTTTTACCTTCAACTCTTGCATAATGTACTCGTACACTCAGTTCGATATTCACTGTATCTAACACTTCTTACATTAGTCATTTTTTTTATAAAAAAGAAGTGTACTTAAAAATAAATAAACCATGTTTTATTCTTTCCATTGCCTACAACACGCTTAATTACGTCTACGACACCTTTTTTATCAATTAAAAAAAATCTTTCGCGTAGTGCAGGCTCCTTAGGATTCCTTTTCATATCAGGTTCAAATGTTTGTTTACTTTATTAGAATATTGTAACATTTTTGCAGTGATTGTAAATCAAGAACGTATTCTTGATGCATTAAAACTATGCACATCAAAACAAGGCGTAATGTAACTTTCATAAAACTAATTAGTTTTTTAAGAAAACTTTTAGAATAGACAGTGAGATGATAAATCCTGAAAAAAAAGTATGGTAAAATAGACCTTAACGATTTTGAATGATTGCGCATTTTTCTTTATCTAACGTAAATGGCGACTATTAAGCTTGCTTTTCTATCAACATGTTTATATTAAAAATCTGCCGTTGGATTGAATGAGAGGTAAAATGCCGAACACTCAATATTACTGATATAATACCTATGGGATATTTTGTAAAAAAACCCTCATAGGATTTTAATTTTTATAGTTAAGAAACTTAAGCTGCCTGAAAAAGACTCATAATATGCATAAAACAATATTTTTCTAGAACGAATGAAATGAACGATTCACATTGGGTTATGTTTAAAGATGAATTCGGAAATGGAAAATTACTGGCAAAATATGAACTTAATGAATCCCCAAAAAAGATGATTGCGTTTGACATTTGCGACGGCGATAGACCTTGCACTTTATGAAGTCATTATCATGAAAGTCAATGTTTCTTTCCCATCCATATTACAGATATTTTCTTCAAGGCAACTTTATCTATAGCTTAATACATTTCTAACATAAGGTATACAAGAATCATATAATAAACTCAATAGTTTTGACTAGATTAGCTTATGTTTGTGTAAGAGATATTCCTTATACAACATTCAATTATAAACTTTAATATATAAAAAGAGACACAAGTATGGCAAGTACGATATTCTGTGTATCTGTTTGTCTATAATATTAATATAATATTATATCAATGCTAAAGCGCATATAAACATTATTTATATTTGTTTTCACATAATATTAGTAGCGAAAGAGAAAGAGAGATATCCATTAAACGTGTAGAGTACCTGCGAAATAGAACCAAAATTTTTTATTTCAACGATAAAATCAGTTTGTTTATTAACTCAATAATTGAGGAAGTTTCATAACGTATTGTTCCACCGTAATTTCTGAATATTTATAACATTATAATTTCAGTGAAAGTGGCATTTACTAATACACTATCGCACCACGTTTTTTAGCATTCATGAATACTTAAAAACCGACATAAAAATCACTTGTTTATTAATTTATTAATATATTTACAAATGCTCAACAGTTTCTGTTTCTGTTTTAGTTCTGCTCAAAATGTAAGAACAAATACGATCAGCTTCGTGGTAAGTAGCTAACGACCTGAGGGGTTGCAAGTGCCGTATCTATGTGAAGGCGAAAACAAAACTCAAATGTATCTACTATATACCTTTTGTCTATTTTAATAAAATTATCTTCGGGTCATACTTGTTGGGCGTCATTATCTTAGTTTCCAGGGTCTTCATTTAGTAATACAATGAGTTTATTCATTCACTTAATTAAAAAAAAGCCTCATTGCAGTAGTTCTATAAGCCCCCAGCTATAAAGTCAGTGGGTGCCTGAGTTTGGCTATGATATTGTGATAAGAACGCTACTCTTTCATATGACTTTTGGTGCAGACATCCAGGAAAATTGCTGTTTCCATAATATATGCACCACACATTCATGGCGTCAGTCGTAGTGTAATTTTAAACAGTTGGAAGGGTTCAATTTGTTACAATCATTAATTTCACATAAATCAATGTCATAAATTATCATATTACGTTAGAGGTAGGTACGTCGAATGGCGTGATGATCGGTGTACTTGGAAAATAGTTTAATTTACAACAAACAAAACATGGACCGGACCCAGTGGTTTCCATTATGCAATCTGTAATGTATTTTTAATTATTTTTCTTACTCGTACCATAATTTATTTCTAAATGTGTGTACGTATGGATCCAATTTATATTAAAACCTATGATTTTTACGTGAAGGCACACTTGTTATTATTTAAGGGTGGTCCTCTGTAATGGGTGGTTGCTGTCGCCAGGCAATCTGTCTAGTCTATGACTGCGTAACTCAGTGTGCCCTTAAATACAAAAATATACAAAAATACAATAGAGTAAGTACTTAGTAAATACTCGTAAGTTTCTGCATAGCTCCGATATGTTTCATGCTTAGATAAAATATAATGTAGGTACTGTTAAAAAGAATACGAAAACAAGAACGCTTTCGCCGGTCATGTTTTTCCTGTTGAATGCATTCCAGTGCATCATTCGTTCAAAAATAGAACTTGAATAGTGCATTTATTGAAACACGACTTTTTATTAGCAAACTAGGGCTATTCAAACGTCCCTCGCTGGTTGCGATATTCGTTTTATTAGGAACTTGTTCCAGGCAATACATAACACAAGTATGGGAAGTTCTATTTTAAAATATTTTTCTCTGAGGCTAATCGCAATTGCCACAATGCCATTGTACAGTCTATGTTCAAGATAGTATTTTAAATTAATGATTGTTTTGATCTGTTAATATGCCACAATGCTACATAATCTACTTTCAGGCTATAGATATAGGCTAATCATATAAGTTAAAAAAAAACAGCGGTACAAAGAAAATATTTGTTTACTTTTGTGTTTTATTTATTTTTTATATAATTTAATTAAAATAATTATGTAATTTTTCCCCTCAGCTTATTGCTGATATTTTTTAAAGGGATATTTTATGCTCCAACCGCCGATCGCGAAATCTTTTTGAGTCGATCTCGGAAAATATCGGCCGATATTAGTGGATTCAGAAATTTTGTTTGATTACATGATTTACATTTAAATTATTCTACAGTTAAGTCAAAATAACCCCCTGCTAGCGGCGAAAAGTAGCATCAAGGAACGCGCGGTATTTATCAAAGATACCGGACTCGATAGATGCACTTGCGGTATCTTATAATCACAATATTCACACACGGTAGATGGCGGGGTAGATTGTGACTTTATATACTTTTGAATTTTGTTGTTATTATCCTGTAATTATGTTACTTAGTAAGGTTTTTATTTAAAAAAAAACCACAAACTATTATTTTGACATACATGACGTATTACAAACAATAGCTGAATCAAAACAAAGTGTTATTTTAGAAGATTATAATGCAATGTAGCACAAATGTTTAGTATTATAGTTTGGCCTTAACCTATAGGTACGATCTACGTAAGCACTATAAATGTAAACTAAAACAAAACTTGATTTGTAACAAGTCAACACAAATGAATCTTAAATAATTGTATTCGAACCCACATGTTCAGCGAATTATGCAGTTATAACACGTTATTAGTACTTAAACACTTTAGGTGCATCTATAAATATGATTTTCAAGACTTATTAACATCGTCTCAAAGTAATAATTAAAATGGTACAGCACCACACAGACAAAACGACAACTAACTTGCAATAAGCAAAACATTGAAATACAAAATTAAATTTGCTCTGGCAAAAATACAAAAAACACAAGCGTTGCTATAAATTAAAAATTTCATGACCGCACAAATAAATTTGTAGCGTCCCACTATAACAATTACTCATCTTGTGTATTAATGATTATTTTACGCAGACTTGGATGAAGTATGAGATAATATATAGGTTCGTTTGCATGTATAATCTAAGTATTGCCTTAGTTTGCAACTATGTTAACTCTATAAAATTGAATAAATACCTTTTTAGAAGACGAATTGTGATGTCATTGCTATTTTTTTTATGTGTTGTGTAAAGGACAAGCATAGGGTACACACACAACTCAAAACATGATGCTGTTGCTATAATAGGCCTATTAAAAATATGATCACACAGGAACCAAAACAGTAAGATGAAAATAGGGGAAAATAGTGGTGTGAGCTAGTTGAGGAAATCCACAGTGAGTTAACATGGTAGATAACCTCAAAACAGTGAAAGATAATACAGACTGACATATAAATGTCCTTAGGTTTTTTTTATAATATTATTTTGATTTCATATTCAGGAATCAAGGCGAGAATCAATCACGAAATCTTCAAATGTAAGTAAGTATAATGTATATGTAGAGGTGAGTAAAAATTCCTAAATAACCTGAAGAAAATTCACGAGAAAAAAAGGTATATGGATATGTAAATCAATATTCAATCCTATTTTATAACAAATGTTTTTATATTCTTCAAGTTGAGTGAGATAAGACCTTACTTAGAAAAATAAAAACTTCGTAGAAACAAAAAATGCTACTTAATTTCGTTGGAAATTTATCCTTTTAAATATGAGACAAATATAAACGATGTTTTCATAGCAAACACATGTTAAATATTTCTAATATAATAACGTTAATGAATCACTTGTCTCCTGAACTACATAAATCTCGCCTGTGAAGTCGTTTGTGGACATTAATTGCGGTGAAAATGACTCAATAAAAATTCGCGGGCACGATTTTTTATGTAGGATTTTGATAGTCTAAATATCGATAGTTATGATATTTTAATGAATTAACGATCTTATCTTGATGTTTAGAACTTCCCGCGTCTGTGAATCAATTAGTGCTAATTTTGTGATGTTTGTAGAATCAGTGAAAAATGCATTCAAGACTGTTAAGCTGTTTTTGAGAATAGTGTGCACTAACGTATTGTCGTGAAGCGACAGTTAAAATAAAAAATGAAAATTATTTACAGATATATTTTTGAAAATATTTACAAATAATATATATATAAAAAAAATGGATGAATTTTGAAAGTTGTGTAGAGTGTTATGAATGAAGTACAGGTGATTAAATAAAGATTAAAAAAAACAGCGTCTGGGGTGCAGTGGTGAAGTGCGTCCGGGGTCTCAGCACTGACTCCCGGAACGATATGATGCAGACGGGCAGCGGCGATGGGTGCGTCCGGAGTCTCAGCACCGACTCCCGGAACGACACGATGCAGACGGGCAGCGGCGATGGGTGCGTCCGGGGTCTCAGCACCGACTCCCGGAACGACACGATGCAGACGGGCAGCGGCGATGGGTGCGTCCGGAGTCTTTGCACAGACTCGCGGAATGACACGAAGTGAAGCGTGCAGTGGTGAAGTGCGTCCGGGGTCTCAGCACCGACTCCCGGAACGACACGATGCAGACGGAAAGCAGAGATGGGTGCGTCCGGAGTCTCTGCGCCGACTCACGGAACGACGCGAAGTGAAATTTGCTGTAGAGAAGTGTGTCCGGAGTCTCAGCACTCAGAAACGAAGCAGATAGAGGCAAGACAGGCCAAATTTCAATGTTGTATCGCAGAGAGGAGCGACAACACACCGATCGATTTTCATCAGTCTAGCCGGCTGGAAAACCTTCGAAAAAATATTTTGAAAATTAAATTTAGAAAATAATAAATATATATGGCCAGGACATTTCAAATTTAGAGGTGAGGTTGTATATAAAAAGGAATAAAAAATGAGCGAGAAAGCAACAATGTAATGAGAAAGCATGATGTCAAAATATTATGGGAACTATGGCGACGAAATAAACAAAGAGATTATGTCAAAAATATATAAATTTACGTTTTTGAAATTATATGAGGACTAAATGCATGTAAAACGTATGATAAAATGTAGGAAAAAGTATAGCAGACATTCTGAAAACAGGCTGTCGGTAAGATAATAAGGAAACAAGGGAAAAATGTGATGTAAATGATACGTGAATGACATGTAGGCCGAAAAATATATAAAATACAGGATCTGAGGCGTTATCCAGGTTAGTAGCGCATCCAGCAGTGATGTATGAAGTGTATGAACACGCTACAGTATTGATTTTTTTACCTCACTAACAAGTACAACGTTGTTTCTTTTTTTTTGA
Source organism: Synanthedon andrenaeformis (assembly GCA_936446665.2). NCBI lineage: Eukaryota > Metazoa > Arthropoda > Insecta > Lepidoptera > Sesiidae > Synanthedon > Synanthedon andrenaeformis. The sequence goes on along the minus strand of OW387780.2, from coordinate 2,538,469 downwards.
AAAAAATGTAAAATGAACAGACAGGTTTTATTATATGCATACTTACATCGATGTTTGTATAAGATATAGATGTGTGAATGTTACAATTTTTTTAATAAATACGATACAATTTTTAATAAATACGCACACAAATTAATTCAGTGAGCACAGACGTATAGAAAACAATTTTATTTACCTACTTTTAAATCGTATTAAAGGATGTGGGCGCAATTCCAGTCACGTCCTGTTGACCTTGTGAGCAGATAGGAAGACTTCAATGTATGTATTCATTATCCTTTCATATAACAATTGCTCTGACCGACGCCGACACCAGGTTTTTTTAATATTTTTGACTTTTGATATTTTCAAAATTGGTTTCTTAGCATAGAGTTCCACTACGTCCGAATTGCTTTTTCTGCTTACTTGTGTTAAGATAGACTATCTAAAAAAAATCTATAACATAACAGATCGCCGATCGCCGATAGTAATTATGATGCATAGACTATATTACTGTAAAGTTTTATCAAAATTAATATAATATTATTAACATAGAAGTTCAACAGTAAAATAAAATTAATATTACTCTTGTATTTCTAGTAAAAGCAAAAATCATTTTAAAAAATTTTTTACTAAATTCTTTTTGACTAAAGTAACACTGTTACGTTTTCACATTATTTTTAAGATTTTTTTTTAAACGAGTCGAGAGCACTCGGCGCACGTAAAATGCAGTTGACGCTTTTATACTACATATACTTTTCGAGAAATGAATTTCATAAAAATAATAAAGAGTGCACAAATAATGAAACTGCGTTTATTTGAATCACGAATGTATTTATGATGAAAGTCCATCAAGCATTCAACAGACGGCGTGTTTCGCAATCAAACGTGCAACGAACTGCATTTTAAAATCATTTAATATTGTGGTCTTCATACTGCAGATACGAGACAATAAGGTAAATTTCGAAATAACATTGTTGCAAGTGACAGAAGCGCATTCAAACGGCGAGTTTCGTTTTTTACTTGCCATCTGCTTCGAACATCTAATTTCACTCATTTTTTTAAAAGGTTTACGATTAGTAATGTTATAAATTACTAAATGTTGTCCCAAAACGCTATTATCGCTGCGTGGAGTTTCATATATTTTATCTATATGAATTTAATAATTAGGTAAATGACCTGCAGAGCTGCGGAACGCCAAAACACGGTATATTTTACAATCTTATTCAAATCACATTGAACTTGACCGATATATCTTTACTAAAATATCAGTTATATGTGCCTTGGATAAGGAACAGTATTTGATGTAAAAAAAAGTATAATTAACTATAATTTTTTAAAGTTAGTTTAAATGATCTTCACGAATTATCATTTTAGTTTAAATGATAATTCGTGAAGAGGACAATTATTAAATTTTCAAATTTTTATTTATTATCAGAAGAAATAAATATTAAATAAAATAAAAATTACTAATTGTATGTCCACATAGGTGTTTTACTTGAAAATATTTCGCCATTTTAAAATTTAAATTACATTAAATTTAACGCCAGGTTTAATTTTTTCAAAATGTTATTATACTTTCCTAATATTTTATTATTATTATTCTGTAGAGGTATATTGTAGTATGGTTTCTATAATATGGTATTAACAATATCTATGACTTTGCATATTAAAAAAGTTGACAAGATTACATCACGTGTTCCGTTGTTTGCACATGTGTTGACCATGTAGCGACTTATCTTTTGTATTTAGACTGGCAACGTGCAGACTTTAAAACTTATTACAAAATATTCATCTAGATGTTCTACTTTAGACTGTACTTACTCTTAATTTTAAGTTGTATTGTATAATATACATTTGAAATAAATAATATTTTATGGTTAGGTTTTAGTCTTAAATGTGACTTTATGGACATTTAAGTGGCAAAGTATGAATTTTATGTTTTTCTTGTTTATTTTGGTATACTAAATATTTAGACGATTAAGAGACATTCTCAAGTTAATACTTATGTAAACACACAATATTAAATTATAACTTCTCTATATTACCAACCAATATAGCCCATGGAATTTCGAGGTGGAAAATTTGGATTTGCCATTACCATTTCATCAGTACCAACATATAAAAAAAAATCAGAACTACCTCATTTGATGTAAGGCAACGCAGCTTGTTTGATACGATTTCCATGGACTAATAAGAGCATATAGAATTTAAATGATGACTACTTTTTTAGATGAAACCACTTCGTCCTAGTTGTCAATAAACGCGAAGAGACCAAACACTTAGCAATTGCGTTTACTCTATCTACTTATCAAACAGAGCTGAACGGTGCGGAAGTGAGAAATTTAACAGATAGGCTGATTAAAATGTTAATGTTTAAAAGCACTTCTCGAACAAACGAAGCGTGGACCGTTACGAATTTTGTTAGTTCGTGATGAAAAGGAGTCCACGTATATATTATTATAAAAAATAATAATATTATCTGCTGTTGTTGTTGTTTCAATCTTTAGGTATCTATATTTATTCTATATAGATAGTTTAAAATAATGTCGATGTTCTGTTTCTCCGCGAACATCTTCTTGACCATCTAACAGGTTTTCACTAATCGAAGGACCAATAAACAAGAAAGGTTTGTGTATATAATTTGCAGGAAAATTGCATCCGTGCGAAGCCGGGGATAGGTCGCTAGTATTACATAAATATTAATGTTTGCTTTTCAGTTGAAGAAGTTGCACCACGGTATGGTGTCCATACTTTAGTAGTCCAAGTGGACCGTCAACCTGCCTGCCGACCTTTACATAAAAAATGCAAGTAGTTTAAATTAGCAATAGTTGCGGTTTACAAAAGGAATGTTGTTCAAGTTAATTACTAACTAAATTACTAATTCATTACTGATTGCTCAAGTCCATCTGATTGGCTCAATGTAAACGTTTACAGGTGTTATTTATCACACAAAAATCAGTTTTAAATGGAAGTTAGTTCGGAAGAAGTTTTAAGAAACCAAGCATTTCTAAAAGGGAATGTTAAGTTCCTAGGTTAACCAGTATAGACACCATATGAAACAAGGTTGCTAACGTGTATATATATATACATAATTGCTTAAGGATAGAAGACCAAAATTAGCAGAAAGCAATCAATTGATCTTGTCAACAATCGAGCACTTAAAACCTTAAATGTTACGTTTTAAAAGAAGTACGCTACCATGAAACAGATGTTCAAGTAAATAATGCTACTTTGAACATCATTATAAATAACATAAAAATGAACATTGTCGTCCCCCAAAACACTTGAAATTATATTAAAGCAGGTTCGCCTGTTAGAACCTTACGTGGTATACAATAAAATTGGAAAAGTGAAGACATAATACCCCATTGTTACATGTCTTCAGTGCCTACCTATTACGGAAGTTTTCAACGTTTATTGCTGTTTTTTTTCTATTTGCGTAAAAAAATTGGTAAGGAAACAATTACCTATAAGTGTGGAAGCGGTTACAAAATACTTTATTGTTCGAATTGAAATGACAAATCTGTGGTTTATTGGAAAATAATAAATCTGCGGTCAGTATAAAAGTTCAATTCGTATTGCATTTAAAAAGCAGTCGAAAATAATATAATTTGCGTCTAAGATTTCAACCAATATAACTGTAGAAATGCATCTCATGTACAAAAGAGAAGAAAATGTATTTTCATCTCTTTCTAAATGTTTGTAAATGTTGATACGTGTCTTATGTTATTATGGGAAGTGCATGGTCACGGTGCAGTAACACTCAAGTGCATTGCGCCCGTAACACCGGTTGCACAATGAAACGTTTACGAATTAATTGGTTGTTAGCTGCGAGAGCTGGATGCTGTCATGTCATCCTCGAGGTAATTTAATTTTGTCGTTGAACGTTCAAGAGCAAATGACAATTATTTCGGAGAGGCATGCATAGAAAAAGTTGTTTTTCTATTCACATTCTAAGAAAGAAAAGTGTTGTCTTTTTTGTTGCATTAAATTTCTTTAAATATCCTGATTAATTGAAAAAGAAAGTGTAATTTTAACACTATGATTATAGAAATACATTTGGAGGTGATGAAAATTTACACGTTTTCATTTTGAAGTGAAAACTTCTTTAGGCGTGTAGGGAATCTTTGAGATGGAAAAAAACCATTGAACTCGCAACACTTTTACCGTAACCGACACCTCTGTAGTATGTACATTTCATGACGATTCAAAAAATACACACGTAATTGTTCAAGTTTTCACTTGTGTCGGCACTCACGGAGTGCCACTGTTTTTTTTATCCAAAAATATATTTGGATTACCATAACTTATCTTATAATATCTTATAATACTAAACGAGGAATTCTTGTATGCCACGACGATTTCGCAAACGGCTCTAACGATTTTGACGAAAATATAGGGTTAGGGGTTTTTTAGGTCTAGAAATCGATCTGTCAGGGCCTTATCTTCGAGAAAATTCGTTTTAGGTAGTTTTTTTAATGGAACGGTTACAAAATTATTACAGCTTGTTCGTTTTATAATATTTTGAATTAGAATTTATTTCTATAATGTTTCATAGACTTTCTTTCTTACATGTAAAAAATTTACTGTTCATTGGTCACCCAGTCTATACTTATTATAAAACGAATAGATCATCCAGTTTTACTTAAACTGTGTAAACAATTTTAAATCCGATATGAAAGAAATCGCTGTCTATCAAAGTGGCAATAACGGAAATGAGTAGCGGGCATTATCAAAATCCAGCAGAGTCCAACGACCCACAAATACGAAAATGGCGCAAATCTAAATTTCGCCAAAGTTCAATCACCCTCATTCTATTCATCATAATCGCGTAAACGCTACCGCCATTCAAACCGACACTATTCAAACGGTTTAAAAAGCCACGACCCGGTAAACTGAAGTAACTATGCGGAATTCGGTCTAACAACAATTCAACCTTTTTTTTTAATAACCAGTTGTTGTCTAATTACGCCATCTATGGATTAATTTAAGATTGACAGCATAGAAACTTCCGTGCCTCCGTATGAAAAACATTTTATGTGTCAACTTTGGTGAACAAACGATATTGGTGTAATCATTGCAACCCCGCACCAGTTTAAAAAAATCTAAATTTAAACTTTATATCTATCTTTATCTATCTAACTATATCTATCTTTCTACTCCTTTGGGTTAAATTTTAATGTTAGTGATCTGAAATACGTTAATTTTCGACTTTCGTTTTTGATTACCGCTTATTCGAAAACCTTTTTAAGACCGTAACGGAAAAAAACAAAAATTAAGCATATTGATTAGTTAGAGTTGACAGAATATATTGAGATTTTCGCCTGATTATTCTTCATAGAATCTCCATTATAAGACATTAGTTCATAACTTAACACCAATATAATCAAATATATCATCATCATATCATTAACAGCTTTGTTAAAATAAAATTTAAATTCTTTAAGGTAGTTAAAAACCTGGGAAGCTATAGTGGTTTTACGGTATAAAAGATGTAAATAATAAAATATTTCGTAGTAAGTTATTTGGTAAGTCGAATAGGGAATGAACCTGGAGGCAGAAAAACGCTCCTCGTGAATAGATCCCATTAATCATACGTTGAAAAGTTTCTTTAGTAAAGGTAGTTGCATCAAACACTTTCACTGTCGCAGCAATGATCATAAATCATAGTCTGATGTTAAAATGTTTTGACTTTTTTTCTAACAACCACGAGGGTTATGACGTGTCTTTAATGATGCAGTAAGGATTGAATGCTTGCAGATTGCTGATGGGAATTGTGGTTTTTATTGCAGACATTTTATGATTATTATTTTACCGTTTATAGGTATTGATTTGAATAATAGTAGCTCTAAGGTCCAAAAGATTCCGGCCTGAACTATAAAATGAAGGGTAAATCTAAAACCACTATTATTTTTCAATATTATTTCAATACACTTTTCACAGCGCTTTACTAACATTTCTATACCCTATTTTAAAGTCAACATCTGCAATGTTTTCTGATGCTTCATATGTAAAGATATAGTTTGTATTTAATAATAATTAAACTTTGTTTCATTTCCTTACATAATTATTTTAAATGTATTATTGTAATATAAAAATCGTCTCCTACGCGTTTTATACAATCAAACGCTGATAAAAGAGTACTACGTATACCTCCATTTCCTATCGTTGGTCGATCAACGATGGGAAATGGATTTATGTATAAATAAACTACATACTAGTTTAGCTATCTAGAATAATGCTGATAGTACACACCCCCCTGGTTTGTTTACACCATAGTTATATTTTAAGTTAAAAAAAATTAAGATTCTATTTAACTTATTACTGACTATGGCAATAAACGATTCATTTTTGTTAACGCACTTGTGTCCTGAATCATCAAACTGTGACATTTGGCGGTGAATACAAATGAATAAAAATGCGACAAGTGATTCACAAACACAGTAGAATTACAAGTTTACAACATACCACAGTGCGGTATTTCACGTACTTAATATATTCGGTGTGAGTTGACATGCGAATGTAATAAAAACACGTTAAAATATTAACCCAGTTAAAAAGAAGACTAAAAATAAATAAGATTAATATAGTTAAAATTAATAACATTTTTCATGTTATTAATTTTAACTATATTAATCTTACGAATCTGCATGAAAAATGCATACGAAAACCAAATATTTTAGTATAGGTTAGATAATAATTGTTGTAAGGCTAAAACAGTAAATTTAGGGAAAGGTGGAGGTTTTACCAGGTTTTTACCAGATTATATGTGTATTTTTCGTGGTATTGACAATAAGATTTAGTTTATAAACACACCGGCATATTTAGCGGAACACAAAAAAAGGTCCATAATTAAAAAAATATGGTTTTATTTTAAAATCTAGTTACTACACTTCTTTTGTTATTTAAAGTTTCATTTGTTTTACTTAAAATGAGATCACATTAAGAACAGATTTTGCGAGTAAAGGCTATTTGTGAAAAATGGTACATTTTTGAACTTTTCATGTAACCGGGAAAAGTGAAAATTAATATTAAAATAACAATTAATTAAATTAGAAAAATGGTGATTAATATCGCGTATTTCCTCCACGTGCTCTTATTAAAGTTTCTACCCGTCTAGGCATACTGAGAATGATGTTATCGATGGTCTCCTGGGGTAGTCTCCGCCATTCCTCAACTACGGCGATTCGCAGTTCACCCACGTTGGCAGGAGCTGGAATTCTGGACTTAACTTTTCTTTTCAGCAAGTCCCAAACGTGCTCTATTGGGTTCATATCCGGTGATCTCGCCGGCCACTCCATAACAGTGATATTCATATCATTAAGATAAGCTTGAGTTACCCGAGCTTGTCAATCCCCTGTCAATCACTACCAAGTCTGTGCGAGCTCCCAAACAAATGCCCGCCCAAACCATTATTGAACCACCACCGTACCGTATGCAACTGTAGTTTCAAAATTTGTCTGAATGTATCTTTCTCCTTTGCGTCTATATATTCTTTGCCTGCCGTCAATTTGATTTAAGAGAATTCTGCACTCATCACTAAACAATACCTTACTCCATTGGTCCGCGTTCCAAAGTCGATGTTCCTGAGCAAAAGTTAACCTGTTTCAACGATGATTTACCTCGAGCCTTGGAGCCTTGGCGGGCACAAATGAACCCAAACCAGCTTCTTCGAACCTTCTTCGTACCGTACGCTCACTTACGGTTACACCCCGCACTGCTTCTAACTCATGTCGGGCTTGGACGGCCGTCAAACGGGGGTTCCTACGTACACGAAGCCGAATGAAACGATCATCCCTACTCGAAGTGCGTCTTTTTCTGCCTTGTCCTGATCTTCTCACATAAGTACCGGTCTCCCTGAACCGTTGGATACTGCGATGGATCGTTGAAACTGGTCGAAGAAGATCTCTGGATATCACTCTGTAGGTTTAACCATTTCTTCGCATTTCGAGTGAACTGGCAATCTCCGTTGGGGCTAAGTCAGGCATAATTCAGTCCTCAACTCCAGAAAGATACGCGATTAAAAAAAACTAACAAAAAACAGTATTTCAATGAAATTTTAAATCAAACTCAGAAGGAAGAAATACTCGAAGTTCGCTCCAGATAAGGTGTATTTGAAAAAAATTAAAACAATTGCATAAAATGTGATGTTCAGTTGTTTTCTTAATTTGAAAATATTTCTTTTTAAATTAAATGACGTATAAACCAGCCAGCAACCTTATATGATACTGATATCAAACCTTTATTTTATGTTCCGCTAAATATGCCGGTGTGTATATATCTTAATTAATAAGAAACTAATGTATACAATAATGGGGGCATTAATTCATTTTTCTTATACAGTATTCTAATATAAAGAAATAAACCATGAGAAGAACCTTATTCGTATTTATATTTTCTATCTCAAAAAATTAATCTAACGTAATATTATCAAGCTACTATTTTCAAATATGTCACTATTCTTAGGAATGTTCTTATTTTGGTCGTAACTGAAAAAGACAGACGAAATACATAGTTGAAAACTACACAACGGCACACATCTTATCTTATCTTACGGTTTACATAATTATCTCGTCTGCGACATAAATATGACGCATGAACAATATTTTATTTAATGTTCATTGCGCAATATATTTTTATCGGTAATATTATTTTTTTTGTTATTCTATTTAAAATATATAGGTACGATAATAAAAGTTAATTTTGCTGTTAAAAATTATATTTATCTGTAGTTAATTGTGAGTGAGCTCTCTTTAGCCGGAGACCCTGCCCACTCAGTAAGCCAGCACAGCCAGCCCAAATCAAATGCGCGGGTACTACAAGCCCGTACAAACCTTCCTATCTTTTTTCTTTGTTTACTTATAACAGAATTAGAAAACATCGAATACTTTCTAATGTTGTATTTATGTGATAGATACTCGTAAATAGAAATATTACGAATCCGAGATCTTGACTTGCGAAATGTCCCCGAAAAAAAGGCTTTTTCAGATTAATGGAGTGTTTTATTTAATCTTCCAACTACTTTTCACGAGGTTAAACACACTTGTCTTAACATAAACAAACGCAAATCAATTTACAGTCGCAAATTAAAGTCGCAGAACACAAATAAAAAATATATATTGGGTGTTTAACAAACCGTGTCCCAAAGTTGTGTGAAATTTGGTACGACATACCTGCAACAATAAAATATTAAAAATTAACCACATTGCAATAAAATAATATTCAACAAGAACAATTAAAACTGCTGTGCAATAGAGATGATGACACTTCTAAATGGAATTGAGACATTTAAAAAAGTAATTTGCCTCGTTATTTCAAAACAAAAAAAAAGTTAAAAGATATTTAGTTAGGTCATTAAACATTAGTAGTGGCAGGACACACGGCTTTTCGCACACAGGCAATAATTTAAGGGCCGTCTATCTGGCGACAGTAACAATCACAACCCCGTAACACGTGTGTTTTCACTTTCAGTGATAGCGTAAGAAGGCCAGAGCTCATTTTCTCCTATGCCTTCCTTGTCCCTCCCTTATCTTTATCCTACTTAGGTCGGGGAGCACTTACAGCACCTATGGCGTTGCTTGTGTTAATAAGCGACGGTAGCCATCTACCATCAAAGAGTTCACAGTAAGTTTTCAAAGGAAATTAGTATCTATTTCCTTAATCTGAAATGTGTATGATCTATCCAAACATGTCCCAGTCGTGAATGTGAACGATCAATAAAATCCTTCAAAGCCGTAGCCTCACCATGTAACGTGTAACGACGTCTTTATGTAAATAGAACTATTGCCTTACATCCCGGCCTTGCCTATATATGTCCATGTGTTTGCAGCTATTAGGGTCGATTTGCAATATTTAAAGTTTGCAGCAACTTCCTACATCGTAAACTGAGGGCTTTGTACTTATTTAACGAGCAAACGAATGTGAAATTGCATACATTATTATTACAATACTTATAGATCGCCTTTATGTGTTCGTTGGACTGACAGTAATAAATGTTTATTGTTCGTATTAGGGATTTTTATAGGCGATAGTTAAATGTTAAGTGCGGTCAACTTTACAATTGACTGCCCACTAATCTAGTTTCAAATAGGCGATATAAAACAAGAAATCTTGTATCGTTGTGGTTACAGTCATGCATGTACATATATTATAGAGTGAGATCCCAGTCACCCCAGACTTACGTGATTTTAGGAAAGATGAAATTTTTAGGATCGGTAGTATAACATAAACTTGGAAAGGAATGCATACTCGCTAAGCTGAAAGTGGGGCCGTTTTACAGGTAGCAGGTATCAAAGGTGGAAAAAAAACCATGCTAACTTACGTCAAAGTAGGAAGGCTGGTTTTTACATATGTCATATATGATATTTTTATAAACAAACATATACAGTTGCCAGACACTTCCTGTGGGCCATAACTTTTGACAGACACTTTAAAAGTCGTAAAAAAATGTGAGAACTTACGTCATTTTAGAAAGGCTGAATTTTATATATATTATTAAGTATTTAAAATATATATACAGGGTGGAAAACCTTAAATCTTTAAGTTGGCTCATTTTACATAAAGGAAACATTCCTTTATTTTTTAAAAGAAACAAAACTGCATTCAAAGATTTTCTAAAGCTCGCTTGGCTGGCCCTGGACTCGAACCAACTAAAATTAAAAAAACAAACGCTATTTTATTATACTAATCGATAGGATTATTATTCACGATAAAATTTCTCTAACAAACATTTGGTCTTACAATCGTCTGTCGTACAAGATATCCATGAAGAATACCTATTTAGTACACAAGTTCTTTAATGAACGTAATGTAAAAAATGTTATTTATGAAACCTGTTATGACACCGTGTAAGAGTTAAGGGTTTTAGAAAATGTTATTAGGGGCATACACCACAACACTATGCTGAAGGCTACAAGAAAAGAATTTCAACGAAGACTAAATTTGTGTATTCGGAACGAGGGGGTTCATTTCGAACAATTTATCAGTTAAATAATTTAAGTGTAACAAATTGATAACAAAATAAAGTTAATGTTAGATTTTTAAGAACAAATGTTTGTTAGAGAAATTTTATCCTGAATAATAATCCTATCGATTAGTATAATAAAACAGCGTGTGTTTGTTTTTTTTTTAATTTTAGTTGGTTCTAGTCCCGGGCGAGCCAAGCGAGTTTTAAAAAATCTTTGAATGCAGTTTTGTTTCTTTTTAAAAATAAAGGAATGTCTCCTTTATGTAAAATGAGCTAGCTTAAGGATTTAAGGTAGTTTCCCTCCAGGGCCCGACTTATTTTTCCACCCTGTATATTAAAATATTTTCCAATGAGCAAGACAAATCTGACGGGCTAAACATCCTCCCAGACTCTTTAAAAGTTCCGCTGTGCGAGGAAGCACGAGAGCAGTGTTGCCTTTTCCCCAAAAAAAAAATGCTAAATAATGCTGTTAATTTTTTAAAGTGCTAATAAATTAAGTACCCTACTATTATTAAGATAAATATTAGTATAACACAATTTATAAGCACTTAATAATTCCCCAACAAAAGCAACAAAAGTTCCCAAAACATTTGGCATTTTTCCATTATAGTAATTTTGAAATACAGTTAAGTAATTTTGAACTACGATCGAAATCTAAATGAACTCGTGTTTATGTTAGCGAATAAAACGGAACATCAATATTCAGTTCCATCTACTTCTCATTAAGACGCAATATAACATGGACGATCACAATAGATCGCATAATAGAAAACAGTCAGACGTATAAATAAATAAGCAAGCATTTGCATGATAACATTGTACGTTTTGAAGAAGCATTCTTTCGTTAACAACACATAATATAAACTATCAAGCAATAGATAAAACAGAAAACCAATTTAGATATGGACGAGTATCGCGTGTATTTTTAAAAAATAAACTTATTTTATGAAAGCACAATTTCTAAATAATATAAAATATAGACTATGAAACGGATTTGGATACGCCTAATCATTTAAAGGATGTCTTACAGAAGGTATTCGTATAAAGTAACGAAATTTATTCTGCTATATATCGTAAAAAACAACTATCCGTGTAGCTTAAGTTAAGCTTTATTTAAGCTTAAACGCTTAATATAGCTTAGTATAAGCTAGTATAGCTTAGTATATTATATAGTTAGCCTAGTATAGCTGATAAGCTTAGTAATTTTAAATACTTTAGTTAAAATTGCATCCATCTGCTGGATTGTAATATTTATACTTCATAATTTTAATAACATTTTGATATCAAACATTGGTTTTCAAGCCGTATAACTAATATATGTAAATCTGCAAAGAAACACTAGATCCCAGACTTAACTTAAAAAAAAAATGTCATTCTATCTATAAATCATCATGTTGTTGTTTGTTTTAAATTTCTTAAACGAATAGACTAAGGTTACGAAACACGGACGATACGATCGTGCTTTCGAGATGTTTTGATGACGTAGCGCTTTAGACAACAAAAAGGTTTAGTTACGTAAACACTCAGCTTATCGCTGATGAGCTTTTTAAGACTAGTTCTGTTGTTTAAGAATAACAGTAAAAAATTTTAATTATAGACTCAAGAACTCTTCCGAGTAAGTGCTTTCCCCCATTCACCCGATTTAATAGGCTCTATATATCGGCAGATGTATTGTAATAATTCAAGAATATATTTGAAATTTTCGGTACCTTACGCTAATCACGTCAAAAATCGGCTTGATTAGGGTTTGAGTTCCATATTGAGTTCACATATTTCATATTGTTACCTTCATATTGTCAGCTAGCTCTTTTCAATCATTTTTTCAGGAGACATTTAAAACGTTATATTTTTTATGGACTACTTATGAAGAACCGTAGATATAGTAGCAAAAAAGATATACTAGTCTTTCTCGATTATTTTTCAAGTCCATTTGATATGGCACACCTATCTGGGCATCAATCTGGCGGCGGTAATCACGACTTTCTAAAAGACTACATATGTGCTGTTGAGATACCATTGATAAATTGTAGGATAAACATAGACTAAACAAGAATAGTAGGAAGAGTCAAAATGGTGGAACAAATAATATGTACTTATTTTAAAAGTGATAGTTTTGGTTCGTCGAAGTATACCGAATAAATGTTGCGTCATCATCACAGATATAAAACCGGTTGGGGATCACGAATAGAAGCCGGAAACATATTCGCAGCTTTCTTCTACTAATTCCAGGTAGCGGTGACAGAGGTTACAAAATAACTATAACCGAGTCAGGTTGCTGCATTAAAGGCTTTTTGCACCGTTATTTTTACACCATGCTGGCTAATTTTTATGCCATAAGGGCATCGAAATTATAACGATTTTTTATTAGCGGAGCTAGATGATTATTTAGTATTTGGAATAATTCTCAAAGCTACTTAGATCCTTAGGCATTTTTTGCTGACCGGTTTTCCAGCAATTCTGGATAGACTAGATTAGAAAAAAAAGAAAACATGCTAATATGTTATGCTAATAACGCTAGAATAAATGATATGTTAAGTGAAAATGTGTAGAATGACGTGTTAGAGCAGCGCACGCGCACAGTAGAGTCACAGCAGCACAGTAGCCGATCGTGAGTCACGCGGAGCATGGTAATATGGACATGTTAATTGTCTTACATTCACACGCCTATCGCATTCAGTTTAGTTCAGACGTAAATTTTGCCTTTATCGTGTACCACTTACATATTGATTTGCATTATTTACATAGTTACTTCGAATCAACATTGTTGCTAATGATTTATGTAGACAATAGACATAGCTTGGTTCAAAGCATATCGACACTTTCTTTAAATTACCTTAATAAAATTTAATTAACAATGTTTCCATTATTCCAATATCTATTAAAAATGTTAAATATGGTTACAACATGCATTAATTCGGTACAATAGCATTCGCTTGCAATATACGTCTTATATAGACGAATGAAGTCTCATCTCATAAAAAATTGAAACTATTTCTCTAATCAAATTTTTTATGGAAATTTTTCGAACACTATCCGTTATGTAAAGGTGTGGGCGAATTTAACAGATGAGTCACGCGATACCGCCGTAGTATCTCCACATTGACGTAACCTGACGTAATATTACAAATGGCTATAAAACTGGTGATATTTAATTCTGTCGTATAGTATACATACGCCAATGTTAAACCATTATTTAACATATAAATACATCGTGATAAGTCTCACGGTGGGAGCTAAAGCTAAAGGTTAACTGATAGCGGTATTACGCATTTGACCGATCAATACACTTCATTCTCTAAATGCATCCGTATTTCATCCAATGACTGACGAAATTAATTTGAATGCAAAACAGCGTATTTATTGCGAAACTGTTTTTTCATACTTTTTAGACATTAACAGCCTTACCTATAAACGTTTCTTAAATTTTAAGTAATACTTAGAAACCACTAAAGAAAATTTTTTACTTATAAACGTTAACTTTAATTTGTTGCTTAGCAATGTCTTAATGAACTGTCAAACACTACTTAAGAAGATAAGTAGTGATTAGTTAATACGATGCTAAGAAGATGATTAGTTTATTTTTATAAGTAAGACAGTAACAGTTTATCAAAATTTACAAAGAGAAAATTGATACGTGGCAATTTCCACTTGAATCAACGCTAAATATTTCCGCTTGAAAATACCGAGACCAGTGTGAACGTATCGAAATTAAAGGCCAATGTCACCTCAATGTCACTTGAGGTAAACGATAATAAATTGCCCCGACTACAATGCATACGTGTTGTAATGACACATCGAACCCACAAAGCTCACAACAAACATTAGAGATTCTACATGCGGCTTTGTCCACGAAAGTGGTACTAAAGGTTTGCGTCTGACTAGAAATGGACGAGCTATTGTTATGTCGAGCGCACGCTGCGATCCGACCGTGTGGTTCCGACGATAAATCTGTGCGGGCGCCGGGTTAGGTCGGGGGCACAATTGGTATATAAATAATATAAAGTAAATGCGCTTGCAGAACACTTTGACCTCGAAGCAGCAGGAGTAAACAAACGGAACAATGTGTAAGGAGAGGCTGATTGAGATATAGGAGAAACGTATGAGTCATGTGACAATGTCGATATTGGTTATTCATCTAGTTCTCGTATAAAGGTGCCAATAAATGATACAAAAATGAAAGTAAGGAAACATGAAAATTGTCAGAAGCAATAGATATTCTTGTCAGAACAATAGACAATGGGTCTTCTTGCGCTAATGGTGACGAAAGACGTCGTCGTTCCGAAAACAGCGGGTCGGCACGAAGTATTTTCATTGTCAAATAAATAAATGTATCGCCAGGTAAGAATTACCAAATTAATGTCAATATGTATCTAATTTATATCAAAAAATGTATATAATTTTTATCCAAAAAATCGTAGTTTGTCCTATGAGTAAAACTTTGTTGGGAAAATAATGGGTTTATCCCTTAAATAATAGCTTCATACTCAAAATAGCAGATCTGTCAGCAAATAAATAAATTATCGTCAGCAGTTTGCGACTTCTCTTTAGTTATTTGTTATTTTGTCACCAGTACAGTAGTTACATTTTATTTTTTCAGTTATCAAATAATACAATTCGCTACCAATTTAACAGTTCAGTTTTTAAATTTAATGATTTATCAAAGAGGTAGAGCCAAATTGACGCGCTAAAAAAATTGACTAATCCGTCCTCATTTTATTATTCTACTAGAAATTACTATTTGAATATAACTGTAATCCATTAATTACGTGAGGCGATTTTTCGACTAGCTAGCTGATATGGATATGATATCTGAATTGAATAATTATTACTCTTGGCATTAAAATTGTACTTATTGGAAACTTGTATTGTATGCCTTTTGTTTCTTCTAAAATTCAAAATAAAATCATTTATAAAAATTTATTCACTATATACACTGCTACAAATTCGATATTTTGTAAAGATATTCAATAATTAAAGCTGTGTTTTCTAAGTTGTTTTGTGGTTTTGACTATGAATTTTCTACATTGCAAATATTTTCAAAGAAACAAATTTTGACCTATTTATTTAAATAAGTCATATCACCCAGTGCATTTGTCACTCGTTGGTCAAGTAAATCATCGGCTCATACGTAGGTTTTGTGAATGCTCGCGCACGCGACGAACGCGAGCTGTCGACGCAGCGCTCGTGCACGATTTTAGGTCAAGGCAGCACTTGCCGGGACCGCATTAGAGAAGATTATTACAAATTGCACAAAGTGCAACCACTACGCGACCGCATTTGAAATCCATTTATATCACTTGTAACATAAAGTTCAGGCACAAAAGGATGACTCTAAGAAAATTTAAGGTTGAAATATAATAATAGATCTTTTTTTTTGTCTATCGTAGTTCTATCGTAGAACCAATAGTAAAACTGTTTGGACTAATCCCCCTTACTCACTCACCGAACACGGTGGTCTCTTGTAGTGTTGTGGTCACTGCCGTCAGACGGCCTGTCCAATTTATGCCTTGCCTTTGATGACCAGCGATAGAAATTAATTTTATTTCAGTGTTTCGCAACTGGTGTCATGTTAAATTAAATGAGTTTTTATATTTTATTTCTACACTATTGACAATTTTCGTCGAATTTTTAGTCCTATAATTGTAGATACCATAAAAGTAGTATCAAGTAAATAAAAGTAGTATTAGCTGAACTTGTTAGATTTTTTGTAAACTTTAGTATATTACTCGCATTTCTAAACAAAGTAGTCCCACGTTCTCCATCAGATAATATTAGCATCAAAATAGAGTCGTGGGAATTATAATTGAAAATTGTAAACCATGGGAATGCATGGTCGTGATCTCGGACGATGGATTTGCAGTTTGAAGGTTGCAATGTATTAGATGAATGATTCCAGCAAAATGACTCATTATGGACTAAGTTGAAATTGAGCTGATGAATCACGTTCAAGAAAGTAGACGTAAACACTTTGCCAATCTGTTTATTGAGCAACTAATTTAATACACTCCATAATAGAATGGAATAATAATAATCAACGTAACATTATACAAACGTGAGATATTGTATAGATGATACTTTGTTTTAGATAATTAGTTGACGTGATAAAGATATTTATACACTTTTAAGAAATATGTTTGTGTGATTCCCTAAGGAGAAACAGTAGCTGCTAATTATGTATTAGCAGAACATCAAACTATTTAAGACTTTTAATTGATCGTACAGTCTAAGCCGATAATTTTAATTAATCGTCTATATGGCAATAGGAAATTACTGACATTTTTTAAACAGTATCGTAGATATTTAGTCATATGGAGAATTATCTATTGTCATGTATTAGGGGGTGACGAGTTTATTTCTCCGTGGGAACACAAAAGAGAACAGGTGGCATTAACATGTGCCGGCAGTCACGGAATGTGAACACTAAGGTGTACAAGGTCCTAGGGCTGTTACACCTTCAAGTTTATGCGTTATAAATAAAAAAAAGGACAAAACCTAACATGATAGCAAACTGGCAGCCTCTCTGGTGATAATTAATACTTTTTCACCAATGTAAAATAAAATCACTTGTATTTCAGAGTATCAGTGAGGAATTTCAATATACGGTAAAAAACTTACTACTACGGTACTAGGTAGACCTGGAATTTTAACCTTGCTTTTACTTGTGTACCTATCAACTACCATGAACTACCTGGAGCGTCAGCAATTATATATAAAAAAAAAATTAGAGATTTTTTTTGCTGTAACGCAAGAGAAATATGCTTATACTATAATATCGTGTTTCCCGAGCATATGGATTTAAGGAGTGACTGACTCTTCTTATGATCCGATAAGAAGGTAAGAGAAACAAAAGGAATATATTTCTGTGATCTGCAAAAATCGATTCTATACTACAACCCTAACAAAAGTATAGGGGAACCAGGACATTCCTATATTTGCCTCATAGCAGACGATAGGGTGTGCAACCGAGTGTAAACGCCATTCAAAAGGGGACGAACTTGTCTGTTACACTTTACATGAGTGCAGCAAAGTATTGCACAAAGTAATAATTCAATACGTTAATTCAGAAATTGTGTTGAATTGTCTTGACTGTGTGTCTTGAAAGGAAGAATAATGTGATTGACAATAGTCAGTCAGCAAACGATTTGTTAGGGCAGCTCTCAGAACGCTATTGCTCAAATCTTACTAACATTATAAATATGGGAAAGTTTGAGCATCATGTTATTCATGGCTTCGAGAATTTTTATGATAACATCAAATGTTAAATGGAACTCGGTATCGCATACAGTGCTGCGGGATATGCACTCGCAAAATTGCCAATAGCAAATTTCTGGCTATCTAATATTCCGATTTATATAATGTAAAATGAATTCGCAGTACACCCAAGTATTCTTTAGATAATTACCGACAGTAGCGTCTTTGTACATTTTTTGGTGTTGTAAGAGTTCAAATATAATAGCTACCTTTCATCATCACTACTAATTAAGAGTTAAGTAATTTAAAACAATGCACGAATAACACAACATACGTATTATAAAAAAAATATAGCAATTTAAAATATATCTTTATATTATTAGATAACAGACTAATGAATTAATTATCTAGATTATTTTTTACACTTTTATAAGACACATATTATATTATGTTATTACAAATGATATATTATATAACATATTTATATGATATAATACACAACACCGTTAAGATTTTATTTAAAATGCTATTCCATTCTACTTTAGTGACGTAATTTTACTTTTTCTCTGCGTGTAACTGTGAGTGCATCCGTGTAAATTGGGTGGCGTACTTAATATTTTGTCCTTTTGTAGAAGAATAAAAACGCGGTTTTATTTTGTTGTACAGTATCTGAGAAACAGAACTATTACGCCACTACTATAACAACATTTAAAACGCTTTGCGGCAATTACGTAGCTGTTTTTAAACCTAATATTACGCAACACGCGATTCTAACTTGGTTTTATGAGAGAAAATATGTTAAAATTATTACCTTGAACAGTTTGCACAGAAGAGAAGTGAAATTACTTGTATTTTATTTGCACATTTTACAAAGAAAAATGTTAAAGTGATACGTGGTTTTTAGTTTACATTATAAAAATGAAATCGTACGAATCGTATGAAAAATAAATAAATATTTCATTATTTACCAAAAAAATAACATGGAAACTAATGCTCAGTTTATGAGCTTTTGCAAATTATAAAGTAGATTTCTTATAAAAGAATGATATTTTTCTTTTTTTTTTGTCCTGGATACCGGCGGACAGACGGTCACTTGTAATGTAGCCAATAACATCTTATAATGTGTTTAACCTTATAAAATAATGTCTATTCATACTATTTGAAATAGGACCCTGTTGCAAAGCGATAGAAAGTAAAAATTTTGCAGGGCACTATTTCGCTTAGTTCAATTGAACTCACTTGTAACTAACTCAGTACAAGTGTGGTTTTGAGGATCGACGAGTTACCAGAGATACCAGAAACCTATCAACAATCCCTACCTCACAATTACTCTGAAGTTGTTAGGAAACTTGCATGTTTGTTTGTGTTTATAAGTGACATATTTGTCTATCCAAAATAATGTACTTTATTTTAATTTTAATTTTTTTTTTTACTTTTATTTCACTGATCAAACCCGTGAGAATGATTGAAGATAAAATGATACCTCCATAAAGATTACACTTTGCAATGAACTATCCGAAGGGCGCGAATCGAGGGAGCATTATTAACATCCCTACTTACTCCCTTGCGTTGCAAACAATGGTATCTAACAATGAGCGCATGCGCTTTGTGATTTTTATTCCCCACTTTTCGACAAAGCATTGCACAAAACTGTCGGTCAACGAGCCAGGTCACGCTTTACGGCCGACGACAAAAGATGATGAAATTAATCAACAGCCAGAGATGATGGCAGCGATGATATACTATTATTTCAGTCAGCCGCGTCAGTGTTTAGTATTGAAATAGATATTTCTCAAGAGGTTTCATTCAGCTTACATAATGGATACAATTTAATAATATGCCTCTAATAACTACTCTTTGAATTTCTACACACCCAAACAATACAAATAAAAGTTTATGTCTCGGCGTCTGTCTTTTAGTTTGATGGTTTATATCTCCCAAACTATGATGCAATTTTCAAAAAAGACAGAATTTGTGGATTTCAGAAATTTTCTACTAGGTACTAGGACTAACAAAAAATGAGTATGCATAAGTAATGGAAATAGCAATGTACTTATTGTTTTTTGTAAAACTCTTGTGATGGTCAGAAACAGGATGCAGTATTTTGTCAAACATTATCTAGCATAAAGAATTGCGTTAACAGATTCAAAAAAGAAGAAACTAAAATGAGTATTTTCACTTTTTTTAAGTATTTTCAAAAGCTTTTCTTTATCTTTACAGAGTACATATATAAAACAGTAGCTTCCCGCCATCTGTCCCTCTGTATGTATGTATATGTACGCTTAGATTTTTTAAACTACGCAACGGATTTTAATGCGGTTTTCACTAATCTAAAGAGCGTTTATTACACGAGGAAAGTTAAAAAATTAAAAAAAATAATTACACAAACAAATTTACCCTTGCGAAGTCGGGAGCAGATCGCTAGTAATATGCTATACAATTTGTCCCGGTTTTAAATCGAATATAAAAGAATTAATATTAGTTCACTGGGGAAATATATACGCTGTTAATAATGAAGCCGAAAATTGCATTTTGCACAGACTATATAATAAACACATCAAAACGCGTCGGTTTTTACTTTTATGCCATAGGATGCACGCTCCACATAATTCGCTCCACACGTGACTCGCACGAGTCTTTTGGGCATCTGCGAGGGACAGATCTAGGGAACGGGTTCCCTCGAGCCTTGTCGATTTGCACCCCTACTAAGTTCGGAAATAACAACGGAATAATATTACGTTATTTTAAAAATAATGTAAGTAATAAATTTTTAAGAAAATTCTCTTTCGTACTACGGACGACAAAACATAAAAAAAAAAAAAAACAATATGTATTTATGTTTTTGTAATATGTTTTTGGTATTTTTAGTAGGAACTCCAAGCAACCAAATTATAGTAAAGATAATCAAATAAAATAAAAATTTTAAGCAAATAGATAATTTGAGAATTGTTTTTGTTAAACACAACATACAATATTTGCTCAAGTGTAGATATTAATAACAAAATAATTTAAATATTCAGTTATTGCATGTTTTTAAATTGCCAATTCGGAAGCAAAATATTTTTTATTTATATTCCAAAATTGAACCCCACTAAATCGTTAATACCTTTTGATTTACACTCATCCCAACATTGTCGGTTTTAAAACTCTTGTGGATTTATACAGAATCATAATGCGTAATAAATGCACTAAAATGGACGTTATCACGTCATAAATTGTCTATGCTATTATACGGGAATAACCAATAAATTGTCACTACCTATTTAAGTTTAGTTATAGGGGGCGACCCAAAGGGGTGTTTCTAGTTGTATCAACGGTTTGTAGTTGTGATTGATTTAAATCTTACTTCTATTATAATAAGGTTTATATTTTATTAGCTCTTTTCATTTTTGAACTTTCATCGTCTCACTTCTTTCTGAAATAAACAATTTCGGCCTCTTCGCATTCTTAGGAAGTTTCGAATGGGAATAAATAATAACTTCGAAATTCATATGTATATGCGTTTATTCAAAATATTACATAACATTTCTTACACGATGCAAACGTTACACGGGAGATAAAATGAGGGGAACGAAATTAGTTTTATTTGCTGATTTACATTACAATGACACATACAATGACAGAAGTTTTGAGATACGCATACATTTTACGATTGTAAGAACGGCACTTATTGAGTTTCAACTTTGAATCTTTGTAAATATAATATTTCATTACTTTAGCTATGCATAAAAAGAGAGTATAAAAATTGTGGTGTAACATGCGTAGCTTTAAACATAAATTAAAAGAATACGTATGGACCAAATTTTGGAAATATCTAATTAATCTCCGATGGATTGAATGTACCGAAATATGTAGTTAAGTTTTGAATAAATTTTTTAAACCGAAGTTTTAAAATATACTTACTTACTAAGAAGACACAACACTTGTGATTTCACTAACATTTATTTTAGTAATGCATAAGTATTAAAATCAAAATATATACTAAAATAAATTATTAGAAGTCACCGTTATAAGTACATATAATATATATACTACTGGCCCTAATGGCGAAGAATCAGGAAATACATCCTATCCAGAGAAGACTAGCAATAGTCGAAGGCATGTTAAGTACCTACCTGCTACTGCCAATCCGTAGTGGGCAAGCGCAGTGGAGCCAGCAATAGGACAATATATGTGTACCATATGTATGTAGAATTGTAGATGCATTTAATACTAATTTAATACATCAATACATCAAACTTCTAATGGATTTTGATACAATACACTCATAAAAAGAGCGATAAATAAGCTAGCGAAAATAATTTACTGAAAAAAATAATTAAAAAATAATGCATACGTGCGAGTCGGAAGTAAGTAATAGATAAGACACAGATAGATTTATATGGTTACTTGCCAATCGTGATTCTGGTCTAACCGTGAAAGCGTTACAAATGTACATGCATATTTTTATTATATGATAATACTTGCACTATATTTTATGTGCAACGGGCATAGTATACGGTCTGGTTAATTAGTTTCCAGCGCATTGTTTCCTGTGTTTTGTGTGCACACATTTAATAACTAACTGTACTTCCACGACGCCACAGATACATAAAACATGTAATTAATTATTTGAAAACTTTATGACGACGCGACGATCTGTTGTCGCATAGTTACCGACACAAATTAATGTATTATTTACATTATTGTCAATTATATTAATATAAACGTAAATATTAATATCAGCTGGAAACTTGATTGTTTCCATAGCAATCAATAGGGCGTTGAGCCCGGTGTAATTTCTTAAAGCCATTCATAATGTATTTTAGAAATTGTTATTTTTAGTAAGGCTATTTCTAATCGTTTTAATCTTTCAATCAATTTACAATGAATATTTAACAGGAGCAACATCAATGTATACACTTTTTGTATGGACATATTAATTTAAGTAGAAGTATGAGGGGCTAATTTTATAAATAATATTTTATCTATTTGTGCAAAAATATGAGCACAAGATAAGGACTTGTTTTGAAGAACAGTGTTCAGTTGTTTATTTTACTATCTATGGACTGAGAGGCTCGATAAGATAACAAACAATACAAAAACACATTGTCAGGTGCAATTTTATATGATGGAGCGGTTGTATATACTTAAAACATACTGAAACACTAGTCACAAAAGATTCGTAGGTAAAATTGTTGCAATAAAACAATGAAACTAAGTTCTAGTCCTGTACTAATGAATAAGTTTTTAACTACGATGAGATATTGTCTAACTGAAGGGAATAATTTACCGGGACAAAAATTTTTCTATATAAAAACTAACCCGGACATCCACTATACAAAAAAAAAATCCACGCATGCAAAGCCACAAGTCACAGCCAGTCTTTGATAAATCACGCTTCTATTACCGCAGTAAAGACATAATAATTTGTGTGCCGTACAACCATCCCGTATCATTTATAGCCCGCATGTCGACAGATCGTAGTGATTCGATGCGAATAATTGGATAAGTGGCCAGTACTTGATTTAGTCATTTAGTCATGTGACTAAAATTCGTAAAGGTCACAGCGCAAGGAGAACTAGTATAATCATAACAAGCATTTTTATATAAATTATCTTAACCCAGTGAACAATCAAACAGTTGAATTAATTCTTTATTGGTTAGTTCTTTACTATCTGTTAATGTAGCTTTCTATAGGTGAAAGAATTTTTCAAATCGGTCCAGTATTTTTTGAGTTTGTCCATTACAAAAAAAATACAAATTTTTCTTTTTACAATATTAGTAAAGATAAACATGAATTTATCACCATAATAAGCATATTAGCAAAAATATTTTTATCTATAAACATATATATTTTAAAAACACTTTTTGCATACAAATTTAACATTAGAATATTCCGAATGTGTTTTTATTACATTTGGGTCACTTTAGATAATTATATAAGTATAATTTAATTATTTTATCGTCGTCTCACTTATGTCTTTCGTGTTATTGTTTCATTTTTGTTATCAAGCAGGATCAACATCGATATCTATAATGTGGTCCTACAAAACACGGTCTACAAAATATTCGTGATGGACAAGACGATAAGGCACACTGTCGGACAGCATTCGGATTGTGACAAGTTTAGGTCAAGCGATATCTTTAACATCAGACGACCGTGATCAAGTCGAGGCCGGTCGTTTGAACTTCATTCGCTTGAATTTACACGTGTAGGTTATAGCCAACTTATAGCTTAAATAAAAATAAAAATATAAGTTCTATATTTTAGAAATCTTACTGCATAAGCAGCATGTTGTGCTGTGTGGTAACAATGTGCTCGAATGCCTATGTAGATGGTATAATGAAGAAATATCAACATATTCAATTAATTTGGGATAAAATCGAACAGTAATAACCAGAGTAATAAAGAAAGCAAAAAAAAAAAAATTAAAATACTTCATAACAGTAGATATAGTAGAAATAACAGTGAAAAAGGAATAACATCTTTTCATGTATCTCTTTGTGTTATGTTAAGAGCAGGCCCCACGAAAACAATTCCTACGCTCGCTCCGCCCACGTCCCGCCACCCGAGAGTTACAAGTTGCTCGGCGGCTCTCTAGGATTTTTTTTAATATATCGCAAGATACAGCTTACGTAAGGTTGAATATTGCGTACATTATTTGAAGCATGATTTGGTATGCACTAGCACGGAACTAAACAACGTAAGTCTCAAAATTGTTTTCGTTAATTATAGGAGTAAAAATAAACCTAAGTTTATTTTATTTTGACAATCACTGGTAAACAATGTTTCCTTGCTACGAGCAGTTTTTTGGCGATATAACTCAAGCCGTTTAGTAGAAAAATGTAATATTCTCCGGAAAAGGCGGCGATTTCGATCAAAAAATGTATCGAATGAAAATCACCTAATTATGTTTCTGACTTGATAATCTACAGATAAAGGTCTCAAAATATATATATGTAAATTCCACATTGATCAGATATGTGGTTGACTCAGCACATTTATTTAAAGTTCCCTTAGTTTCATAGGGCCTGGCCTTAACAAATCAAATGATTTTTTTTTTGCGTGTTTATGTCAAACTAACTATGACGCATATGATATCGATTTATCTGCTTCATATCGTTCATCCTGAATAAAATAAAAATAATATATATATATATATATATAAAAACAAAAGGTCATTGCACTGTAATTGTTTTCGGGTTTACCATATTTACCAAATACCAATAACAATTCCAGAATTGATAAAAAAAATGTGACGAACGGGATGCGAAAAACGACAGTATGCAAAAAAAGCAGGTTTATCATTAATGTCTTCGAATTTCTCTTTCTAGGCCCGCAAAAAAATTAGAATAAAAAATAGAAAGCGTATCCAACGCTAAGTTCAAAGGACAAGCTAAAGAGCAAAAGGAAACAGTGATTATGTTGGGCTAAAAACGTTACTGATCAAGTTTTTTTCTTTTCTTTTTAGAACAAGTCACGACGAGCACGTCTTCCAAGTGCACGGTACCCGTCAATCGATAAAAAAACCTTTTCAAATAAACTTCTTATTTTCTGTTAAATAAAGTTGGTTTTGAAATTAGAGGATATACCAAGAATTCCCGATCACTCGCCGTAATGTTTACGGAATGGCACTTGGAAACTGTTTCTATAGTTGTCAGCGGAAACGTTACAATTAGCATACGTGGATCAGAGTTTATGCAAAATAAATTTGTAGCATGAAATAGAATTGTGTCATCGGGATCTTTGTGAATATTTATGGGAAATTAGTTACAGATTACAATAATTTGAATTATACAATTTACTTACAATTTTCTTGGTATACATACATATTATCTTATATCTATCTTCGTTTGTCTCGCTAAACTTGAGAACGGCTGGGCCAATTTTAATTCTGTTTTCACTTATTGATAGAGGGATAATCAGGGAACGTTTGTGCGTAAAACCGCTGAACCGATTTTGATGAAACTCTCAGACAATCTTCAAGTTAGTGTAGCGGGTGTTCCTGTGAAGTTTGGTAGCGATTGGACGCGGACGAAGTAGCGGGCAAATACTAGTATTAAATAAATACGAGACATGATCACAGAGATAGGAATCCTTATGATGGTCTTATGCTTGTTTCATATTATGCCTACGAATATATTGAAGTTAAGAGCAGGCTCCACGAATAAAATTCCTACGCTCGCTCCGCCCACGTCCCGCCACCCGAGAGTTACAAGTTGCTCGGCGGCTATCTAGGATTTTTTTTAATATATCGCAAGATACAGCTTACGTAAGGTTGAATATTGCGTACATTATTTGAAGCATGATTTGGTGTGCACTAGCTCGGAACTAAACAACGTAAGTCTCAAAATTGTTTTCGTTAATTATAGGAGTAAAAATAAACCTAAGTTTATTTTATTTTGACAATCACTGGTAAACAATGTTTCCTTGCTACGAGAAGTTTTTTGGCGATATAACTCAAGCCGTTTAGTAGAAAAATGTAATATTCTCCGGAAAAGGCGTCGATTTCGATAAAAAAATGTATCGAATGAAAATCACCTAATTATGTTTCTGACTTGATAATCTACAGATAAAGGTCTCAAAATATATATATGTAAATTCCACATTGATCAGATATGTGGTTGACTCAGCACATTTATTTAAAGTTCCCTTAGTTTCATAGAGCCTGGCCTTAAGTAGTCATAACTGTTATATATTTCAGAACAGGTGTAGTTAGCAGAAATTACTGCACCTAAAAAAAATACAGAAATTACGAGATTCTAAATAGCTATATCTATTACATATCTGTTGGGAGTTTAACTAAATTAATAAGACCCGTAATTTCAATTGTAGTTTAAACTGCGATATGAAGATTAAACTGTTATTCGTAGATTAACTCGTAATTTCAAATGCAGATGAACTTTGATATACAGTTTAAACCGTATCAAAATTTAAACGCTCAACCATGGGCGCTTAAACTGTTGTATTGGGTTTAAACTGTTGTCAAGTGTCACTTTTTTAAAGATGGCCGCCTGTAGTCAGCTGTTTAGTAGCCGAAATCGCATGCGTTGAGCAAGTAATACTAAACATAAAGCTTAATTATTTCACTTTAAAATGTTTCATTTTGATAATGACAGTGATTCAGATGTTGAAATATTACAAAATCTTAACGAATTTAATAGATTATTTACAAGACCCTATGTAGTGAGAACAAGAGAAAATAATTTTGATAAATGGGACAGTGTTGAGTTTACAAGGCGGTTTCGTGTATCGAAAGACACAGCTAAAATGATTTTAGATGAAATTTGTGACATATCACATCCTACCAATCGGTAAGATAGCATTTACTTACATAATATCTTTGTATCTACCTATTGTATCTATAAATTCACTATATTTTTTCTCCTATTCTTATTTTAGCATAATTTATACATTTTATTTTATTATCTTTACAGGAATCACGCTTTAACAGCATCTGATCAGTTACTGTTAGCACTACGATTCTATGCTACTGGTTGTATGCAAATCACTGCAGGTGACTTCAGCGGTGCTCATCAAACCACAGCAGGAAAGGTTATTAAAAGGGTGACTGAAGCTATAGCATCAAAAAGAAGCCGACACCTTAAATTACATACTAGTGAAGAAGAAATAATAAGACATCAACATGGATTTTTTAATATTGCACGATTTCCACTAGTATATGGTGCTCTTGATTGCACACATATAAGAATACAATCTCCAGGAGGCACCAATGCAGAACATTTTAGAAATAGAAAAGGCTACTTTTCGATTAACACCCAGGCACTATGTACTTCAGATTTGAAATTTGCAGATGTTGTAGCCAGATGGCCAGGCGCTAGTCATGATAGCACTATTTTTCAGAATAGTAGACTCTGTTCATTATTTGAAGCGGGACAGTTTGGACGACAAGTTCTTCTTGGTGATGCCGGTTATCCTTCAAAAAGTTATTTACTAACACCACTCCAGAATCCAATGACACAAGCAGAGAGACTTTACAACGAGTCACACATTCGAACAAGAAATTGCATTGAAAGGGCTTTTGGAGTCTGGAAGCGTCGTTTTCCTGTGTTATCATTAGGTATAAAAGTAAATTTAGAGCTTGCACAAGATATTATAATTGCCACAGCAGTATTGCATAATCTTTGCATAAACAACAGTGATCATTTGCCTAACTTGGAATCTGCTATTGAGAGTATGATTGACATAACAGATATTAGTCAAAATAATAATCATAACAGCAATAATAATAACAGAAGACTTTCTTTAATTCAAGACTACTTCAGCACCTTGTAATAAAAATTATAAATGTCGGTAAATTATAGATTACATACAAGCACAATTTAGTTTTCATTGGTTGCACTTTCTTGTGCAACTAAATTATGCTGAGTAGAGAGTATGAGTTTTTTTGAAGTATGGAAGTACCTATCTAAACTATCAAAATCTTTTCCTGATTGTATTGTATTTATATCCTTAAAATACAACAAACATACACTCGGACATGTAAAATTTTACAATGATAGCGAATGCAGTGTTTTAAAAAACAAGCAGAATTAATGATAAGAATTGAGATATTTATTACATACTAGTCATCAGCTAGAGCTAGCTTCGTCTATATCATAAAAGTGATTTATGCAGTAAGAAGTGTCTTATTCAGCAACTAAATTCTTTAATATCTAAGTTTCTAATAGTCAAATAAAATTTATTAAATAACTTTATTAAAAACGATATTGTTTTTTACTTTCCTAAAATGTTGTAGGCTTGTAACATATTAGTAATGCTAAAAACTAGGTGTAACTGCACTTTCAGGTACCTATAGGTACTTATATAAATAAAAAATTAAAAATATCTCAGTAAGTATTTTACTCAAGTATAAAATTGCTCATAATTATAAATTTTGTAACATTTTTTTCTTAATATCTATTTCAAGTTGAAGCAAAGTACATCTTAACTCGTGTTCTTTTTCCCCTTGTCTCAGTTTTGCCTCTTCATTAGCAATTTGCACATCAATTAATTTTTTCTTTTTAATTGCAACATCACTGTAATCTTGCATAGTGTTGTTGAAACACTCAGGGTTCTTTCTTGCAAGTGGAGCCGCCAGTTTTCGTTTTAAAATAAACTTACTACTTGGTGGGGTTTCTATTTGCTCCATTATGCTATTAATCTGAAAATTTAATTGGAAGGTCAATATTTTCTGTTTAACCCAGGAAATGTATATTCACACAAGTTTGTGGTAATAGGCAAACTTTAACACATTTGCTTTTTGCACAACTGGAAGAACACAACACAAGCGACTCTTGTGCACAAGTAAAATACAAAATATTCTATAAAATATGAGGCAGTAAATATAAAACTAAGGTGGCATTTATTATAATTTTTGTATGTCTTAATGTAGATTAGGTGTTGTGTAGGTAGTGCATCTATTGATGTATTGATGTGCTATGAACCCCGGCAAATTCATAGTAATAAAATACATACATTTATCTTGTGGTCATTTATGTTTTGAGGGGCTGGTGATATGTTTCCATCATCAATCTGTCCAACAGCAGCTTCATTAAGGACTTTTTCAACTATCTGTCAATAATAGTAATAATTACAAAAACATTAAGTGAAGCATGAGAAATGGGAGCAATTTTAACATTTTCAAATTACAAACCTCATCGCTGTCATTTCTTGGAGGTAGGCCTGTGACACTAGTAGAAGACAATTCCATGACTACTTCTTCCTCTTGGGTTAAGTCAAGATTCGGCGGTGGTCCTCCTCCTGTCGCATACATACTTCTCCGGTATGTACCATATTTGGACTTGGCATTTTTTTTAATATTTTCATATTTTGCCCTTAACGTGTTATAATTTCTAGAGAACACCGCAGACAAGCTATTAAATTCTACAGCCAGCTTTATCCACGTTTCTTCTTTTAGCTTGTTATTCACCACGTCTGTTTTTTTATTTTCCAAAATATGGGAATACTTTTTTACTAAATTAGTTAAAAGTTCCGTCTCTGACTTGGTAAAGTTAGGAACTCTTGATTTCGTACCACTCATTATTTCTTTTGTATCGAGAATTTTGTGCAAGAGATTGAATTTTTCAAAATAAATAAAGCAGCAGCCGGCAAGGTACGTATAATCAAAGTCATGTGTCATTTGTGTCAATTATGACAAATCAATAATAAAAATGTTGCCATTTTCTGCATGACTGATACCAATGAATGAACGATTAGCTTAATGTTGCTATACACAAGAAAACTAAACTAGGATTAACTAATCGATTGAGGTTTTCGTATTGATATTACGAAAAAAGTTTAAACGAAAGTTTAAATATTATCATGGTTTAGGTAAACTTAAGTTTAAACGGTAATTGAAATTACGGGCCTAAGTGTACTGCTATACTAAGACTGGAATACTGGATAATTTATGTTTTGCACTGAATAAGTGATCTAGGCTGCATTTACATAAAGCTCGTTTGTTATATTACCCAGAAATATCGTTTAAACCGCTTATTGAGTATCATCTGTCCTTTTTTATCAACTAGAAACTCCCATTACTTATGAATGAGCACTTTTACAGACTTTGTTCTGCCTTATCATGTCTTATAGTAAGTAATTCTTGATTACTAAATTCTAAACTCACCAAGCCGATGGCAATTCGTAATATCTAATTTTTTTTTATGAGATTGAGATCTCTAGGAATACAAGCAAA
This sequence comes from Synanthedon andrenaeformis, assembly GCA_936446665.2. Taxonomy (NCBI): domain Eukaryota; kingdom Metazoa; phylum Arthropoda; class Insecta; order Lepidoptera; family Sesiidae; genus Synanthedon; species Synanthedon andrenaeformis. The sequence continues at coordinate 2,507,653 of OW387780.2, read as the reverse complement.
TGGTTACAAGTTCAGTTAGCTCCCACACCGTATACAGTTTTATAGAAAATATTAACACGGCAAAACGCGCGATTCCAATGTAGGGACAGGGGACAGTTTATTGGATTGTTTTATGAGAATTTCCACTAGCAATTAGCTTGCAATAACTGACCATTTTCATCATTCATAAATTCTTCCCGATTTGGAACATGAGAAGACATTTTCACATTCATTCCATTCATCGCTCACGAAACGGAATCCGAATAACGCGGCCTCCGATCTAACTTGCTTAGCAAAAAGGAGAATTTCCTCTTTCTCCAGCGGTTCTTAGAAGAATCTTAATGTGAAATTAATGTATTACTTATTCAGTATTAGTAAATTACTCTGTTATTGTAGGTCATAAGGCTAACCGGTCGAGTTAAAGTGCCAGCTTGATTAACTCGGTGCTGTACTGGTAACAAATTTGCCTACATTTTGTTACAGTCGTTCGTCTTGCAAGGCGGGTGCAGCTTGCGACACCTTTTGCCGACAGTGCACTAATATGGGGAGGGCCAGCTGTCGTTTTTTCCAACGTTCAATACCATAAACGAAATCGGACTCACCTGAAGCGGTTATGTTTTTTAGCCGATCCAAGCAACTTTGCGATGCGATCTTTTTTAAATACTTACATCGAAAAAAAATATGGACGTGAATCGAAAGTTTATTGTTATTGAATAAAAATTCTAAACAGTAGATGGATTTTAAATGTTTTTTATATAGTAATTTAATAAATACTTGTTTTTTTATAAAACTTTCTTGTACTATACATAGTGGTTTCTTACGCCTAATTTTAGCGTTCTCACGTTGCCACGACTTAGTTGCTAACTTTACCAATGTTCGGAGGTTATTAAAAAAAAAACCTGAATGAATTTAGGCACGTCTTTGGTATCAATGGAGTACAAACTAAAATAGCGGAAACGATAATTAACTAAAACAGATTGTACAAACATTGTCGGTTCTCGACAAACCTCTAATCGATTTCGCTAATATGCTGCTATTGCAAACAGTTAGTGACGTAGTTGCCAGTGTTTCTAGATTAGAAATTTGGTAGGTATATTATATTTATTTTATTTACAACTTCCTACACGGTTTCTAAAAATACTGTTGTTTTTTTTAATGTTCATAAAAAAGGTAAGTGTGTGTAAATACATTCGGCTTTATTACGACAAAGCATAGTTATCTCTGGAAATTTATATAACGTTATTTTATTGCTTTCCCAAGGTTTCGTGTCATAAAGAAAATAGGGTGTAATATAATGTGACCGACCTTCTCGGAAGCAGTTTAGACCCGTTTAACACACATTCTTGGGCTATGGTGCTGCTGTTGCTCGTTACTCTAAGTATAGGGATAGTGTTATGATTAAATTTACCGTTACAACACGGCGTCTTGTTTGAGTGACGAGGAACAAAATGTCACACAGCATTTAAATATCTGGTTCACCGGGCTACATAATTATAACTATTCAATTTTTTTAAAAAGAACAGTCAGGCCATAAAATATCGGCATGTGGTGGAACCGGATTATTAAATAACAACTACAAATCAACAGGCATATTGACAGCACGACTGACTACAGATGAAAAGTTTGTGCAAAAACAATAATTTTGATGCCACACAAAATTCCTGGCCGAATACTTTTTCCTCATTTTGATGGCGATTAATTGGAATTCTATTAAACGTATCGGCGACTGAAACAACATTTATGGTCATGGTCCTTTCCTTTTGGGACACATCGATGGAACCACATTCCGTATGAGAGACGAGCTGTTTATGTGTGATTAAAATAATGGAGCCCCTATATATATGTACCTACTAAAGTATTTCAATGTAACTGCTCTCTGAATATATGTCTATATTTTATTTACATACAGACTTAGCCGCAAGGGTCAACACAATAGACATACGGCCTGCCTTCGAGTACAGATCTTCTAGCTCCTTTGCCTTTTTCTGACAATCCACGGTCACCCGATATATCGATGTCAATGCAATAATAAAATTTAACGTTGCAATTATTATTAAGAGAGCGAGACTTTTGAACATCTCACGCACTATCCTCAACTTTACCGATACCCGACCTCTTAACCAATATTTGCAATCATTAAATCTTTGACCAAAACAAATGAGACACGAAAAGTTTATGTGCGTTCAAAAACTGTTTAATTGTAAATAATTACGGCAATCAATTTCTTCGACACCAATAGTAGATAATTGCGGACTGGAACACAGAAATCGATCTGACCCAAGGTTGTTCACGGATCAAACTAAACTAATCTGTGCTCGTACAGTCAAAAGTGAAACCCAGTCTAATTAGTACAATTTGTCAGACAGAATAGGTCAGCTAGACCGGTCGGGGTGGATTTCTCGCTTCACTTTTTTGGTGACACGACATGAATAATTAAGTTTGTATTATTTCACATTGTTCGGCAGCTGTTGGCCTCATGGCACCAATAAGCATCCTTGTTCACTGTGTGCACTCTGAATTCGGATTACTCATTTTCTAGTGCGACAACATTGATCACATAAATAAAGACAATAAAAATATGGAGAATTAAGTGAAAGCGAAGTGCGGGTGATGAAACTACGCGATAAATAAAGTTTCGAGTGTTTCAAAACTACTGTGTTCAAGGTTATGGAAAAGTGGAACCTAAATAAAGAGTAAAGTAAACGGTCCATAGGTACTAATAATAAACACGTAACAATGAATGCTGCCGAGCGTTTGATGTGAGCGAACGCGTCATAGTTGCGGCCGCAACTCGTAAAACTAATTTCAGTCTGAGTAATAAGAGCCGGGCCAATTGCAACACAAACACCAGCAAATAAAGAGTATGTGTGTGTAACGCACAATATATTTACATTACATTTAATTAGTTTTAGTTCTAGATAAGCTGTTCGTAATATCGAAGATTTCTTAGTATCGATAATTTTTTTATCGATAAAATATTTTTTCATGAAAAGTAGTGGAGAGTTGAAAAAAGTATTTTTTTACGCTTAACCGTAAAAAGTGGATCAAACCTTGGCATCAGTGATGTCCTGGCGGAAGGCCAATCGCGTCTGAATGGGTGACGATTTATAACTATAGCAAAACGAGGGTATAGACGGTCACGTTCGTTCTATTTCGAGGAGGTAGATTCGACTCAAGTGGTCCCTGAGTCAGTGTACCGGCGCAGCGAAACACTTCAAGTTCACAGAACTAGGGTATATCGCGTCTGCTACATTATTATTTTCATAGGAAATAGTGTTAGTGGCACTTGGTCATAAACGTGGTTGAAAAGGAGGATGCTCAGTTGCTGTGTCAAACGTGACCTGGCAGGTGGAGTGGTGTTTTTCGTTGATGTCACGTACGTGCTTGCAGGCAATAATTGAACCTCAAAGATTAAGTCGATGCAAAACCTTGTATGATTATAACATAATGCTTAGGTGTATTCAAATAATGACAAGGGGTTTATTGAGCCAACAGTCTTTTTCGACAATCACAAGAAGTTTTGACCGTTGATGGTACAAATACAGTTTTGACAGAAAATGTAATTAATCTAAGTACTTCTTTACCTACATAGTATAAATTGAAGTCCCTTTCCGCGTCTGTCGCTAACTCCTTCTAAACCACGCAATGGATTTTGATGCGGTTTTCATTTATGAAAAGAGAATTAAATAAAAAAAATACATCCTGGGCGAGGCCCGGAGCGAGTCGCTTGTAAAGTATATAAACAAATTCAACGTAATTAGTTGACAGAATGAAACGGACATTTATGTACCTAGCACTTATACATAAAGATAAGCCAATATTCCATAATTACGCCCTTGAGAAGTACAAGATAACAAGCGTGACGATAATAATATATTAGGTAGGTAGGTACACGACCCATCACGATAAGTATGACCTTAAAATTATAACTTATACAAAACATTTGATTGTTTTATTGTATAAAAAATACTTAATGGATCTTATTTTAGGAAGAACATAAAACACGAATAACATGTTGAATCAACTTATAACGGGTGATTCATTTGGAGGTACTTTTTCAAAACAAAAAAATATATTAATAAAAACAAATTTATCGGGTAATTTTTATTATTATACAAAAGAACTATTCTTTACATTTATTATTTAAAGATTATTTCTTTCAAATGTTGGCCGTTACTCCGGTTAACATAGTCCATTCTGCAGTTCCAATTTTCGATGACGCGTCTAAGCATTTCGATTGGTATTTGGCGAATAACGCGAGTAATGTTGGCTTCCAGTTGCTCAATCGTACCTGGCTTATCAATATAGACTTTGGACTTTACATAGCCCCAAAGGAAAAAGTCTAGGGGTGTGATATCACAGGATCTAGGCGGCCAACTCACCGGTCCGAAGCGCGAAATTAACTGTTCACCAAATTGTTCACGCAATAAAGCCATGGTTTCACGTGCTGTGTGGCAAGTGGCGCCGTCTTGTTGGTACCAAATGTCCTGAAGATCACGGGCTTCAATTTCAGGAAACAATTAGTCTGTTATCATGGCACGATAACGGTCACCATTGACAGTTACGTTCTGGCCGGCCTCGTTTTTGAAGAAATATGGACCGATGATTCCACCGGCCCATAAACCACACCAAACCGTTGTTTTGTCTGGATGTAATGGCAGCGCTTGAATCTCTTCAGGTTGCTCTTCGGACCAAATACGGCAATTTTGTTTGTTGACATATCCGTTAAGCCAGAAATGTGCCTCATCACTAAACAAAAATTTTGACGAAAACAGTGGATTTTCTTTAAGCTTTTCAAGAGCCCAAAGACTGAATTGGTGACGATTTGGTAGGTCAGTCGGCTTCAATTCTTGCACTAGTTGAATTTTGTAAGCTTTGAAACCAAGATCCTTACGTAAAATACGCCAAGTCGTTGCATATGACAAGCCAAGTTGTTGCGAACGGCGCCGCATCGATTCTTTGCGGTCATCGCGTACACTCTCAGCTACCGCCGCAATATTTTCTTCGCTACGTGCTGGATGTGGTCTTTTTGGTCGTGTATTATCTATTAAAGTAAATTGGCTCTCAAATTTTTGGATGGTATGGCGAATCGTGCGTTCGGTAGGCCGATTATGTGGACCATAAGTTTCTCTAAGTGCACGAAACACATTCCTCGCTGAACGCTGATTTTCGTAATACAGCTGTATTATTTGTAGACGCTGTGCGGGGCTAAGTCTTTCCATGATGAAATGTCAAACTATACAGAACAAAAATACCATAAAAGGTTATCACGACTCACGCTTCATCTGTCAAAAAATCCATAGACAAAAAAGTACCTCTAAATGAATCACCCGTTATAAATACACAATTTGTTGTTCAATTCGTAAGGTTCTACTTAGGTACTTTTAATTTATTTATTTTATGTAGCGTAAGTAGCAGCTTAGGTTTTCGCATTATTGAAATAAGTAGTAAGTGGTACTTATCAAAAATGCCAAGACAAGAGAATTGCTACAAAAACATTTAGTAATTCGGATTTAAAGCGGAATATTTAAAATTATATGACTGATGTCACGAACACGATGCGGGACTGTCTAAGAAATATATTTTGGAATATCGGTTTCAAAACAGTTCTCTTTTGAACTCTTTGAACTCCTATAAAAATATTAGGATCATTTCAATCTTTGAAAATGAACAAATTCCTTTTTGATTTCTGAGGGCCTAGTGCGAGTTTTACTCGAATAAACGCGTCGAACGCGTAAACTGTTATTTTTTCCTAAAAATTAAATGCAATGCATTGGTTTAAAATTTTGTACTATACAAGTTTAAAAAAATTTTTTGATACAAACAATACAAACAGTAAATTGTAATGCAATGTAGAAAAAACAGTTAGGTACTGTTTTTATTAAGTAACACTTAGTTAGGTATTTAAGTAACACTTAGTTACTTATGTAGTAGCAAACGAAAACAATTACAAACAATTACATCATTGTAGCTTCCTATCACATCAATATGAGTAATTGTGAGAACTACAGTAAGCTTACTGGAAGTAAGACATGGGTAAGTACTTAATGTAATAAAATATTAAGTAAAAGATTTAATTCATATTCAAAAACATATTATTATTAATAACACCATCAACAGTGTATATACATAATATTTAGTACAGACATTAAAATCGATTACAGAAATGTTATTAAACGCGTTATATTGAATTACTACGGCCAGAAAATTAATGATAAGCCTTTATTAATAACAACAAGCCGATAACACATTATTGTTATTGCAATAAAATTTTTAGTTATGTCAGTCTGATATTCAACCTGAATTCGCTCACCTTAGAAGCGGAGATGTTGGCGTACATCCAACTGTAGACTTGGGACGCCTCGGCTGTCGCCGAATTTCGTATTTCAAATACTTTAGTAGGTACAAGAGTGTAATATAACTCTGGCTGGACCAGACGTCGAAAGCAGCACCAAAAAGCACTGTACTCACAAATAACTAAGCACGTTGAAATATTCACTTAATAGTTCAAATACCTATAAGTTTATAAACACAATAAACCGAAAATGTTCTCTGACATCAGGTCAAGTATTTGGGTAGTCACAGGTGTAAGGGACAGAGCGTAAATAAACGGTTTTGCTTGCCGGCGACACGTGCGTTCTCGACGATAAACCGCGAATAACAATCGTGAAGTTGCAAGAGCGGAGCGGAATAATATCCCCTCTCGAACGAGCGCTCCACGCAAGGGCCAGAGCGAAACTGGCTCTGGCTGATCAAACATCTGAAACATCAGTCAGTCATAAGCGAGCAGAGAGTGATCATGATCGACCAGACAACTGACGGACATGGAGTCAATTTAACTGGCCTGACACTGATAGACGAAGAAACATTATCAAATCAAAATGAATGGCGTCTCATTTAAGGAATAAAATAAATTCATATAAAAATAAGAAAAACAGTTTTCACTAGTTGTGAGGTATTATCATTTGCTTCATATTTTTGTACTAAGTTTTAAGAAAAGTGTGCAAATGATACTGCAATTTAATTTATGTATTATGTAAACTCATTTAATGTTTTGAATTGATAAAGCTCTGCTGTAAGAAAATATGAAATTTCTTTTAGTGAAAGCCAAAAATCACCTTGTATTGTACATTTTACCTTATTATTTTATTATAAAATCAACATTTTATTTTCTCTGAATTTAATAAGAAAAAAAGAATTGGGATTTTTTTCTCAAAATATTGCCGAGATTCAGCTAGGAATATTCTCGCTTCATTTTTATCCTGATAAAAAACAAGGACATTCTCATTTTAGTCATGGTATCCAATAGCTTTTTGTGTTGTCTAAGTAATTATTCACGACTTACAAGGCATTCTGAATTATAAGATACGTGCAAAATGGCAATCTACTGGGTTGTTCTCGTGAGAATATACAATGCAAGAAACTTTGTAGTGCCATAAAAACTACCTTATAATATGCGTTGCTGTCTAAACTTACCAAAATAGTACACAATCGCAGATTTGATAGAATATTTACGTCAACGAATCCATAATATAAACAGATTCCGAGACGGTTATTGGAGTTGAAAAGTGTGCCACATCCTGAAGTGAAGTTAATGGGAGGATAATGACAGACGACGACATCGGTGCCGCTAGGTGCTAGGATCACGTAGAGCCAACGGTACAACGTCTGCGC